>OY992886.1:49443497-50181497 GCA_963921405.1 Cepaea hortensis
GTGTGGTAGAATTAAACAAAGCATTAATTTTGAATGAATTATGCACCATGGGCTGGTCAGAAAAAGTCGCCGTAGGCATTCAGGCAAGTATCCCATTGCTTAGGAGTCCGCAAAACAGTATTGTGATTGCTCACTGAACCAAGTCTTTACCGCGTTCATTACGTCTGCATCTGTATGAAATCGTTTCCCCGTGAGAGCTTTTTTTTAGAGGTTCGAACAAATGAAAATCACATGGTGACAAATCACGACTATAGTATGGATGTTGCAGAATTTCCCACTTCTTCCTTACTAATGCTTCATGCACAATATTTGCGACATGAGGACGAGCATTATCGTGCAACAAAATCACAGCGCGAGAAAGCATACCGGGTAGTTTATTCTTGATGGCATTTTGCAGATTGTCTAGTGTTTGCACGTAGTGTTTAGAGCTGATATTGACACCAGGTTCTTTAAAGTCGGCCAACAATAGCCCTTTATGGTAAAAAAAATGCGCTCAGCATAACCTTACCAGCGGAAACCTGTAACTTGAATATTTTGGCTTTTGCTGCTCCAGCAAGCTTCCATTGCATGCTCTCTATTCTGCTGCTCGGATGAAAGTGGCGACACCATGATTCATCGCCTGCCACTATGCTGGAGAGAAATGCATCACCCTCCACTCTGTAACGCAGCAAGTGGTTCAAACACCATCACATGCCTTCCTCTTGTTGGTGGTCGGTCAATATCCGTGGTACCCACTGTGAACACACCTTCCGATATTGCAGTTTCTTACGAACGACCTTTTGAATTTTCCCAGTTGACACATCAAGTTCTTTCGCTAGCAAACGTATGCTTCAACAACGGTTCATCTGTACTGCTGCATCAATTTTGACGATGGTTTCTGTTGCGACAATATGCGCTTCACCCGGCTGTGGAAGATCTGTCGTGAACTGACGTCCTTTCCGAAACATTCGTGCCCAGTCTGTCACTGTTGTCTTCGACACACATTTGTTACCATACGCTGCCTCCATTCTTCGATGAATGTCCACTGGTCGACACCCTTCAAATGAAAGAAACTGAATTACCGCTCTTTGAGCTTCTTTGGGCGGATATTTGATCAACTCGGCCATTTTCTCAACGGTCAGAAACAGAACCTATGCATCATGGGACGATAAGCACGTGCTCTTTTATTCAATGGTCAGTACTTATCACATGACTATGACATGATCATGTTCAAAGTACGCAATTACGCGCGGCGCGGCATGAACGGATTTCAAATGAACGCTCCTTATATATTCAAGATTTCGTGCAATGAGCAGTGGGCTAAGTAAGTAATGCTAACCTTGTTCATTCTTGATTTTTTCCCGTAGAATGATCATACCCTTTCTCAGCAGCTGGTCCTGAAAAAAAAAGTACTGTTTAATTTTTGTTATTTTACTCATGTCTTTTTGCGTGTTGTAATGATACTGCCAGATAGTATCAATATTATTGTTATCGATATCATCGTAATCGGCATCATTAAATAATAAACGTAACTAATTTTGAAGTTATGACTTATTATTATATATCAGTAATGTTATAGCATTGGTGCCTGTTTCCGGATCTTCCCTCACTATTGCATATATTTCCACTAACGTGCTTCTGGATGAATGAGTACAGGATTGATCATCTTTTCGGCAGGTCGTCCTATAAAGAGGATATTTCAAGTTAGACCTTTTCCTTTCTGGACGAGGATTTTGCTTACAATAATTCTCTCTAATAGGCCCTCATTTCGTACATATTCATGAAGTTGCGACGATTTTCGCTTTCATATTGCTGTGATGAATTTTCTATTTCCGTTTATTATTTTCAGAATATTATTTTTCAGTTTCTTTTTTTCCATCTCAGTTTGTTATTGTCTAGACTCCCCCTGTACTAAATACGTTGAAACATAACGTACAACATTTGTTGCAAAATGTCAATATATGCCGGTTTCGTTTGAAGACAGCCTTTATGGAGACGTCAACAAGTTGAATGCCATGTTCGTTGGATATATTCATGTCGAGGTAAATAAAAAGAGTTGTTTTTAAGGCTGCCAGAGAACAACAGCCGGCTTCCTGGCCTAGAGGTTAGCAACTTTTCTCCGTAATCTCGTAAGTAACGTGACGACGGTGAGAATCAGCAGTGGTTCGAATCGCGTCGGTAACTTACGGGGTATGTGAGCCGGCCGCTCAGAAAGCAATGGCAAACTACTGTGCGTAATCTTGCCATGAAATCAACAATCAGCTGAAAGATGCTGATGTTGACAGCGATGTCCTGTAAAGGATATGCAAAACATTATAGAGAACAACATATCCATCTTCGGTAGATGCCTTCTTAACGACACAGGTTACGGAAGTGTGGAGCGTTATTTGCTAGAAATATGCTCACCTGTCTATAATTTGACCCAGGTAGGAGAATTTGAAGACTGGTCAGATGCTCTCTCTCTCTCTGTGTCTCTGTCTGTCTCTGTCTGTCTGTCTGTCTGTCTGTTTGTCTGTCTGTCTGTCTGTCTGTCTGTCTCTGTCTGTCTGTCTGTCTGTCTCTCTCTCTCTCTCTCTCTCTCTCTCTCTCTCTCTCTCTCTCTCATTCAACAGGTGCTTTGCAAAACGTCGTTCTCATCACGGCGCTTCGAACAACCTCTCGATTTCTTGCGATTTCTCCCGCCTCGTGCACCCCGCATGCCAAAGGTGTATCCAATGTCCTGTGTCCATCTTCTTTTCTACTAGGAATCATTTCTCCCCCATCAATGTTCTTTCTAAGCCATTGTGACTTTTAATTTAATATCAATCAATCAATCATGTGCCATGCCGGAAAGCGTGGGCGGTCACGACTCACCATTTCACTCGATCACCAGATTCGTGGATCAGCTCAGTGTTCCTGTCTCGACCATGCCATGTGGCCAAGCCCTCCAGGTATTTACTTCTCGGTCTTCCCCTTGGTCTGTTCCCTTCGATCTTACCAGTTGTCACTAAGTTCTCCAATCCATTTCTTCTCATAACATGTCCAAAAAATGTTGACTGTCTACGTCTAATTTCTCTAATCAATTTACGAATTTCATTTGTCTCCTGTAATACTTGGCAGTAGCGTGCAAGGGGGCGGGGGGGGGGGGGGGGGAGTTACAGGGAGTGCGACGGCTCGGGCATCCAGTCGGAGAGGGGGGGGGCATCCGATTAGGCGGTTGGCGTTGGCCCAGTCACATCTCTTGCGCTTGTATTGACGGACTAATTTCGTATCATACGAATCGTATGCCGTAGTTTAAGTACTAATAATAGTATTTAATGCATTGCGAACCCTTTTAGTAGGTACTATGGTTAGGCTTGCCGTATTTTACCGGAGATGTTTTTCCGTTAATTTTTGTTTTCTTTGTTTTGTTGTCTCAATTTAAAGGATATATAGAGTACTCGTTATGTTAAATTCCCCGATTATTTCAAGATCGCACTAAAACAGAAACCGATTACTGGATATTATGTTTGCCTCCACGAGCTACGAATCTATACCTTTCGTCTTCTCAAATCCGTGTCCTGGACAGAAGTACTACTGGCTTTATAAGACGTAAGCACACCCGTCAATTCCGTTTTTACTAGACTTTGTGCATTGTTCTAGTATTTTTGTTTAACTTTATCATCCATTTTTACTTATGATTATGTAGTTTTCAACTATTAGAGTTGGCAATCCCATTTCAAACTGAAATTATAAAAATGGAATGCTGTATATTGTGGTATTTCAATGGCGGGACATGGCAGTTGTCATCCAACTATGAACATTTAATATTGTTATGGAATATTCATAGCAATTGCATGTTTTCATTCAACACCCATTATAGCATTTATTTGTCAAATTTTTATCACTCTACATGGATCAAATCATTGATAATTTTGCATCTTTCCAACGGGATTTCTTTTGTCAAAATGCATCTACACGATTTTGGCTATTTTAAGAAATCGATTTCAGATAAGTTGAAAATGACAATAGTACAACATGGTCCAGAAAAATATCAAAATAAGTGTGGGCCATTTACCCCATTTGCTGAGAAGGATGGAAGAAGTTTTTCAAAAAAGTGGTTCAAACAAAGTTTCCACAAATGGAGAAATTATGGAGAGAAAGTGGTTGTTATACTCTCCATACCGGGACGCATGCTATTGTTTTGTATGTTTTTTGTTTGTTTTTAAAGGAACAGCGGTCGGCTATGTCAAACTTTAGCCAGGAAAAAGGTTTCACTACTTGGAGAAAGTTGAGTCCTCGAATACCTGACCATGAGAAAAGCCTTTCTCATAGAGCTCACATTAGGGAATACCTCGTAAGTCGACTCAAGAGTTCTACTACGATAGATGCTGAACTTCAACAGCAAATGTCCGCTATGAAGAAGAAATGGAAAGCAATAACTGAACGGATTGTCGAGGTTATAGCATTTTTGGCAAAACAGAATATGGCCCTTCGTGGGCATCGAGGAGAAGGAATTTCATATTTGTCGGAGCCAGAGGTGACAATAAGAGAAAATACAGGGAATTTTTTTTAGCAACTATCAGACTGTTGCAAAATATGATGTTACCTTGGTGGAACACGTGCAGAGAGGGAAAGATAAGCCAAGAAGTGTAACGTATTTGTCCAACAGAAGTCAAAACAAACTAATCGATATTCTTGGTGAAACAGTCAAGACAAAAATTATTTCAGAAATTAAGGATGCCAAGTATTTCAGCATAATGTTGGATTATATTCCAGACATTGCACATGAAGAACAGGTATCCGAAATTCTACGTTATATTCATACTGATGATGACAATAGAAAGGTAGAAATAAAGGAGGTATTTCTGGGATATTTCCAAGTCAACAAGAAAGAAGAAGGTAACATTGTCATCAATGACTGTCGCGGCCAAGCATATGATAATGCTGCAGTTATGGCTGGAGTGAGGGCAGGTGTCCAACAGAGAATTCTTTACATTAATCCAAAGGATGTGTTTGTGAATTGCGAGAACCACAGCTTCAATTTGGCCTGTGTCCATGCAAGTGAGATGGAACCTGTTGTCGTTACCATTTTTGGAGTTGTGGAAAAGCTATTTACTTTTTTCTTTTCTTCATCTACCTCCCATTGGGAGATCTTAAAATCATTAACCTCTCGAACTGTCAAAAGACAATGTGATACACGATGGAGTTCTCGCCATGACGCTGTGCAAGTAATCTACGCGGAGTTGAACAACGTTATTGCCAGCTTGCAGGCTTGCTTCTGAACTCTATTCAACAATTTTCGTTTATATCGTTATTAAATTTTTGTACCCGATTTTAGCGTCAATAGAGAAAGTGAAAAAACGTTTGCAAGATCCGGAGATGGGGTTCCATGAAGCTTCTTGCGATCTAAAGGGGCTTGTGCAAACCTTGACTTTGAAAAATGAGGAAATTATCCAAAATGCAATACATTCAGCTGACGAATATTGTGAGAAATGGGGAATTGCAATTGCACGAACAAGGAGAAGAAAAATGATGGATGACGAATCAGCACGAGATAGTGGATTGACGGCACAGCAAGAAACGAATACAGTAATCGTAGAGATCTTGGACATATTTCCCCCCCCCCCCCCGCGTTTCCATCCTGTTTCAGGATATTCCGGTCAACATCAGCATCTTTCAGCTGTATGTTGATTCCTAGGCTAGATTACGCTCATCGGCACGCCACGACTTTCTGAGCGACCGGCTCCATACTCTCATAAGTCACTGGTGCGACTCGAACCGCTTCCAATTCTCGTGCACTCACGTCAACCTCGAGAGTATTCGGGATTACGGAGAAAGCTGCTAACTCCTTGGCCAGGGGGCCAGCATCATGAACAGATAAAAATGGAAATTGAAGACCGCACTGTTCGCCTTCAAGAACTCAGAGACCGATTTGCATTTCGTTTGAATTTACATTCAGTCGCAGTCGCAACTGCAGAGAAAAAGAAAGAGAGAAATTACAGAAGAAATGTTCGAACTTTGAACGCTGTTATGATAATGATGTGAAGGCCGTTCAATTATATGATGAAATAATAGACTTTGTGATGCTCTGTCAAGCTGGAGGTAATACACTTCCACCCGATCCTAAAGATTTTCTAGAGTCGTTACTACAGTTTGGAAGGGATGTGTTTTCGACGATGTGCGTTGCATATAGACTACTACTGACCATAGCATTTTCAATCGCAAGTTGTGAAAGGTCATTTTCAAAATTGAAATTAATAAAAACACACCTCAGGTCTTCTATGTCACAAGAACGACTGACTAACCTTGCTTTAATCAGTAGTGAACAAGAATTCATCACCAGGGATGTAAAAAGTGAAGTAGTTCAAGTGTTCTGTGACAGGAGATCCAATTTAGGGAATCGAACTTAATAAATGTGGGTATGTGGCTGACCGCTGAGACTGAGTGCTGACATATTACATATACATTTAATTTGAATAAAGTTTTTATGTCACGTTTTCCATACAGGCTATATACTATGATTAGTAATAGTAGCCTAACTTCCTAAGCATAAAATACAAAGTCTACAATTCGGTTCCGATCGTCAAAATAGGCTAAAAGTACCATACGGCAATGTGCAATTCTCAAACATTTCCTGGAGAGGGGGCGGTACAATGCAGTGGGAGGGGAGGTGGAATGAATTAGGGAAAGAACAATTTAGGGGCATTCAATCAAGGGGTTGGCCCCGGGCATCAAAGAACCTCTGCACGCCACTGGTACCTGGTCATTGGTTTTTCTGTCTGTCCATGGTATTCTTTGCATTTTCCTCAGAAACTACATTTCTGCAGCCATCAGATGTTTCTCAGCTTGACTGCTTATTGTCCAAGTTTCACATCCATACAAAAGAACAAGCTCTATGTAGCACCTAAACACTCTTTTTCTCGTTTCAATTGACATCTTTTTATTGGTCAGTTATGTCTTGCTAAAGGCTTCTTTCGCCATGGCGATTCTTGTTCTAATCTCTTCAAGGCAGCTCTCATCAGATGTTATGACTATTCCGAAATAATTGTACCGATTCATTTGTCGACACCAGCAAAACTTTGTTGCCACACTTACACATTAATCTGGGTCACATGAAAAACTTTGTCACGACAATTGTGAAAACAGATGTTATCTCAGAAAATTTCTAAGACTGAGTGAAAATAAATCACGAGAGTGAGTATTGGTTGTTCCGCAAATTCGAAAAAATTTTATCTCCTGTCTGTTCCACTTTTCACATTGGACAGAGGGGAACATTTTGTGTCATATTCACTGGCACAAGAACAGAGCATAATGGGGACGACCCGTTGCCGTGAAGTTGGAACCTCGACTAACTAACTAACTAACTAACTTCATGATGATGAGTTTCTTTGCGCATTGCATGGGAAGGAAAAAAGCTGCATGGCTAGCATTAAAGTCAGTGCTGGACAAGTTGCTTGGAAATAACAGACCTGATAATTACAATGACATTGTAGAAAATCTCCTTCTGAAGTATAAGAGTCTTGGCTGCACAATGTCTTTGAACATTCATTTTCTGGATTTCCATCTGGATTTCTTTACGTCAAACTATAGAGCTGTCAGTGATGAGCATGGTGAACGATTTCACTAGGATATTGCTGCTATGGAGTGCTGTGTTGCTATTATGGGTGTTGTGTGGCTCCGGTCTAGTACAAAGCAACACAACAGTGCTAACAGAAGATAACGTCAATAGTCAATTGACTTGAATCAAGCATGAACACAAGGTCTTTGTTAAAGCACGTATATTTAATAGGAGGCGATTTCCTTCTGCATCGTTCTCAAATAGCTGAGATGGCTGATGCACATTTCCAACATCATATTTAAATCATTATATATTTTCGTTACAACAAATCCCTCTTCTATTTTCTATATAGTTACAAGGCCCTTGTTCTCACCTGGCGTAGCATATATCTGCCTGTCTATTCTATCGACGTACACTACTTTAGTTAGTTAGTTAGTTAGTTAGTTAGTTAGTTAGTTAGTTAGTTAGTTATAGTATGTTCCGATTTGAATGCCTTCATTCACGATCAATTATTTTGAAAATTGTCTGTTGCATCGTTATGAAATTTTTCCAGCCGTCTTATATTTACCCCCACCCAAGGAATATGTCTTTGATAGGTCCAAAAACAACTTAAATCATCAAAAGCGGCGACATTCCTTTGATGTTTTGCTGAACAACTAGTGATTTCTCGCTAACAAAGTTATGTTTACAGTAATTGGAAACCTGCCAATTCAGATGACACACAAAGGCGTATCCGGATTGTATGGGAGTGGGTGCAATGAAAGAAGTAGCTTACAGGGTCGGCTGCATTGCACCGGGTTTTATCCCATATGGCTCAGTTTCTTTCCGCAGCGCGGAAAGCGTCACACAAAGCACGAACTCCGTAGGTCCAGCGACGACCCTCGGGAGTCTCCGAAAAAATGCACTCGTGAAATGAAGGACGCGGCTCGGAATCGAACATACAACCTTCGGAGCCCGAGTCAGACGGCTTGACCACCTCACCACGGAGAATTCCGAGAGGGGTGCAATGTGTAATATTAGTAAAGACAGAGAATTTACAGAGGCACGGGGTAAATAATTTGTAAATTAACAGGAAAGTAGAAGGACTATATTTCTTACCTTATTTTTCATTTCCTTCTTGTTTCTTCAGCTGATGCTGATGCTGTAATGTTTAGGGCCTGCAATTCGTCTGAATAGTTGGAGCAAAATATCCCAGTAAGTGTGTACGTAGATTAAGGTCTGCGATCTGCTCAGACCTTAATCTGTGTTGGACGATTCCAGTAGGTTGATGATTGCTTTCGGTTGCATAAAATTCAATCCATCCTTTCTCCAATAGTCCTCTTCCTCTTTCAACACATGGTCCTCACATTTTTTTCCAGTAACTTTTATCAATATTTAATAGCGCGGACAGACAGACAGACAGACAGACAGACAGACAGACAGACAGACAGACAGACAGAAAGGTAGGTAGGTAGTTAGGTAGGTAGGCAGAAAGGTAGGTGGGAGGGTGGGTCGGTCGGTGGGTCGGTGGGTCGGCCGACCGGCCGGCCGGCAGGCAGGCAGGAGATAGATAGATAGGTAGATAGGTAGGTAGGTAGATAGAGAGAGATAGATAGAGAGAGATAGAGACAGATAGAGAGATAGATAGAGAGATAGATAGAGAGATATATAGAGAGATAGATAGATAGATAGAGATAGATAGATAGAGATAGATAGATAGATAGATAGATATATAGATATATAGATATAGATAGATAGATAGATAGATAAATAGATATAGATAGATAGATAGATAGATAGATAGATAGATAGATAAATAGATAGATAGATAGACAGATAGATATATAGAGATAGAGATAGATAGATAGATAGATAGATAGATAGATAGATAGATAGATAGATAGATAGATAGATAGATAGATAGATAGATAGATAGATAGATAGATAGATAGATAGATAGATAGATAGATAGATAGATCCCTGCTAGGAGCTGGGCGAAGCCAGGTCGAGTCAGCTAGTTTATTTATATAATCAAGTTTCATGAAAGAACCCCCATTTGAGACACCTCTGAACAAACCAATTTAACTTCGCGCTGTTTGTGCCAAGTCGAAACCCGCCAAATAATTTCGAAAAGAGCGGGGGTGTGTCTTGCTGAAGCTGTAATACTCTTAAAATGATGGCATGAATGCGGGACCGGTAAATTATATACTGCATATAAACAAACATTGAAATCTGCTGTAGAATCTTCAGAACAATATTGTTTTGTTGGGTGGACATAATGATAAGGTTATATGCTAAATCTCATCATTTTCCCTCAGTTGGTTACTGAGATATTGAATTTTATATTGAGGCAACAAAAAAACAGTTCCAACTTCACAGCAACGGGTCGTCCCCATTATGCTCCATTCCTGTGCCAGTCCGCTATGTGGCTAGTACCGCCATGACCTCTACGCCATTCTCAACTCAATTGACTGTCTGTCGTCAATTCTCTATATTTCTGAATCGCTGAATCGCTGGATCGCTGGATTGCTGACTCGCTACGTAGCATGGAGACAATGTATCAAGGCAGTTGGAGCCCTCTAATGCTTGTTGATTACTGTTGGACTGTGACAAGAGGCACCTCATCGATTGACTACAAGAAGCAAGAACATAGAGCTCTAACAGTGACTGAATAATGAAGTAATGGGTCCAAATGTGCCTTTATAAAACAATATATGTGAACTTTAAATAATGTGTTTACATTTTCTATTAATTGATGTTAAAATACCAATTTTTTATCATCATCATCAAGTGCCGTGCCGGGTGCCGTAGGCGTTCATGGCTCTCCACTATCTTTTCTTTGGTGTTCTGGATCAAATCTGCTGTTGATATTCCCCCCATGCCACCGTCTCAATCCGTCCAGCATCATTTCTCTTGGTCTATCTCTGCCTCTTTTCCCATCGATCTTTCCAGTTGTCACGTTGTTCTCCAATGCCTTTCTTCTCATCACCATCCATCCATCATCCATCATGTGCCATGCCGGTAAGCGTGGGCGGTCATGTTCTGCCATCTCACTCGATCAACAGAGTCGTGGATCAGTTCCGTGTTTTTGTCTCGACCATGCCACAAGGCCAAGCCATCCAGATACTTGTTTCTAGGTCTTCCCCTTGGTCTGTTCCCCTCGATCTTACCAGTTGTCACCAAGTTCTCCAAATCATTTCTTCTCATAACATGCCCAAAAAATTGTGACTGTCTACGTCTAATGTCTCTGATCAGTTTACGATCTTCATTTGTTTCTTGAAGGACTTGTTCATTGGTCTTTCTGGCTGTCCATGGTATTCTTTGCATTTTCCTCAGAAACCACATCTCTACAGCCATCAGATGTTTTTCAGCCTGGCTGCTCATTGTCCAAGCTTCACATCCATACAAAAGTACAGGTTCTATGTAGCATCTCAACACTCTTTTTCTCGTTTCAATTGACATCTTTTTATTGGTCAGTATGTTTTTCATCTTGCTAAAGGCTACTTTTGCCATGGCGATTCTTGTTCTAATCTCTTCAAGGCATCTCCCATCAGATGTTATTACTGTTCCGAGGTAATTGTACCTATTCACTTGTTGAAGAATATTCCCATTTACTTGTATATTACACTGTGGTATTTCGTTCTTCTTAGTGACGACCATAATCTGTGTCTTTTTACAATTTAATTCTAACCCTAGTTGTTCACTGTGTGTAACAACCGCATCTACTAAATGTTGCAGGTCCTGTTCATTGTCTGCAATCAAGACTGTGTCATCTGCATATCTAATGTTATTGATGCATCGTCCCCCAATGTTGATTCCTTCCATATCTTCAATATTTCTGAAAATATTTTCACTGTACAGGGAAAACAGATCTGGAGACATTACACATCCCTGTCTCACACCTCTCTTAATAGGCTGATATTGGCCTACTTCATTATCAACTCTTATGGCAGCTTGTTGTTTCCAATATATGTTTTTTACAAGTCTAAGGTCTTTCCCATCAATTTGTAGATCTTCAAGCATCCTTATCATGTTGACATGTCTCACTTTATCAAAAGCCTTTGTGTAGTCAATGAAGCAAAGGTGTAGATCTTTGTTTACTTCTATAGAACGTTCGATTACGGTTCTCAGTATATACACAGCATTTACTGTACCCTTGCCTACTACAAACCCACATTGTTCTTCTCCTATTTCAGGTTGTATTTTCCTCCTAACTCTTTGCATGATAATTCTTAGCAAAATCTTCGTGATGTGACTCATTATACTAATTGTTCGATGTTGATCACATTCCAAGGCTCCTGATTTCTTTGGGATTGCAATAAATACAGAATTACATAACTCATGAGGTATGTTTCCAGTATCATATATTGTATTAAGCAGACTGGTAACTTTATCTATTCCATATTCTTCTAAAGCATTAATCATTTCTGTTGTGACGCTGTCTGGACCGGGGGTTTTGCCAGATTTCATATGATTAAGAGCATTCTGAACCTCCATCTTCAAAATTGCTGGCCCTTCATTGTTATTTTGAACAATATATTGTTCGTCTCTGCTATCGTCATAAAGGTTTTTCACGTAATCTGACCATACATGTAAAATCTGATCTTTTTCTATTATGACTCTTCCATCTTTTGTCTTTAGGCAGCCTGCTGATGTACGTGTTCTTTGATTAGTAATCTCCTGAATTCTTTTGTGCATTAGTTTTGCATTTTTACTGTTGTGTTGTTTTTCAATTTCTCTGCAATTTTTCTCAAGCCATGTTTCTTTAGCCTCCTTACATAAGGTTCTGACTTTTCTGTGAATTTCTTCATATTTGGCAGGATTATTTTTGTTCTGTCTTCTTGTTTCCATTAGTTGTAAAATTTCTTCAGTCATCCATGTCTTACGGCCAACTTTCTTTACTTTTGGAATAGTTTTTTCTGCTGCACAACTGATTGAATTCTTCAGCATTTCCCATTGATCATCTACATCTTGAAATAGGATCTCTAGATCAGACAATAAATCAAATTTGTTCTTTACTTCTATGTTAAAATTATCTTGTATTTCTTTGTCAGTTTTCAATTTGCACAAGTCATATTTAGGGTTTCCTGCTGTATACTTGACTTTCTTTAACTTTACCCTCAATGTGCCAGTAATTAATCTGTGATCACTGTAACAGTCTGCATTTGGAACTGTTTTTACAACTGTTAATGCATTTCGAAACCTTTTGCTTATCAGGATGTAATCTATCTGGTCATCACATGACCAAAGAAAGCTGTTTGTCTCTTTCTTATTGTTGTATATAGAGTTCTAGTTTCATTAGCCTCTTTCAGGCAATCGTTGTTAGTTACTCTGGCAGTCCAAGGAATTCGCAACATTCGTCTTAAAAACCACATCTCTGTTGCTTCCAAGTTCTTCCTAATTTGTTCATTTACATTCCAAGATTAGCTGCCATACCTCAAAACTGGTTCTATATAGCATATTAGCACTCTCTTTCTTACATTCATTGATAGCGACTTATTGCATAAGATACTCTTCATTTTCTGAAAAGCGGCCTTTGCCTGCCCTATTCTGCTCTTAATCCCTGTTGTACATCTTCCATTTGATGTTATAAGTGCCCCTAGGTATTTAAAATTTTCCACTTCGTTGAGAATTTCCCCTTCTATTTCTATGTCACATTTTGGTGTCCCCATTTTCTTTGATATCATCATTGTTACTGTTTTCTGATATTCAAGGAGAGTTCTTTCTCTGCACTCTCTGATACTCATCATCATCTTTAACTTCTGCCGTCAAGTGTCGTGTGGAGGAATAATTTGCGTTCCAGCGCCCGGTGGGCGGCACTGGATTGTATGATTCCATGTGGTTGTACAATGTCTCTGATGTCGTCAATCCATTTACTTCTTGGACGTCCTCGTGGTCTCGTCGCAGATGGTCTTTGATGTAAGGCCAGTGATGGTAGTTGCTGATGTTGCATTCTAACGACATCTTCTGTATTTCAATAAATGTGGCACAAGGTGATGATCCCACAGTCTGTCTGATAAAAGCATTTCTTACTCGGTCTCGGATTGTTAAGTTGGAAGCTCTCCTCGGGCATATCATTTCGCAGGTGTTGATTTTTCGAAGGTGTAATTTGGATAAAGTCCAAGTTTGAGATTGGTAGCATAGGGTTGGTGCGAATATGCTGTTTATTATCTGTCGTTTTGCGGGCATGGGTATGTTTGGATGTTTCAGTAAGGGTGTTGAAAGTTGATATGTAAGTGCACTAGCTTTTTGACATCTGATACTACAATGTCGAATAATTGTTGTAGGTCTGTTGCATTATCCGCCACCAATACTGTGTCATCTGCATAGCGTATATTGTTTATATTATATCCTCCGATTAGTATTCCTGGCTTCTCTTTGATCTCTTTCATTATTACTTCGCTATATAGGGAGAAGAGATCGGGTGACAAGACACACCCCTGTCGTAATCCTAGCTTTATCTGTTCGTAAATACCCTCTTTATGCCCCATTTTAATTGCTGCTACTTGGTTCCAGTATATATTCTTTATTATTCTTAAATCTTTCCCATCAATGTTGATATCTTCCAACATTTTAATCATCTCATCATGTTTTACTTTATCAAATGCCTTAGTATAATCTATGAAGCATGAATATACGTCCCTCTGTTTCTCTATTGGCCTTTCTATTTGTGTTCGTAATATATATATTGCATTGTTTGTACCCTTTCCTTCCATAAAACCATACTGATCTTCACAAATTTGCATTTTTATTTTCTTTCTTGTTCTTCGCATTATAATTCTGAGTAGAAGCTTAGTGATATGGTTTATGACGTTAATTGTACGAAAATCTTCACATTCCTGGTCTCTTTGATATAGCTATAAATACAGATTTTAGCATATCGCTCGGTAAATATCCACTGTTGTAAATATCATTCAGGTTAATATATCTACCCCAAATTCTCCCAATACTTCTAATTCTTCAACTGTGATTTCATCTGGCCCAGCTGTTTTTCCTTTCTTCATATGTTTCATAGCGTCAGCGACTTCTTCTTTTAGAATAGGTGGGCCGTCTAAGTTACTTTCTTCTGTTAATTCTTCTCTTTCTCCATTACATAATTCTCTTATATACTCATTCCACCTCTTCATTATAGCACCTTCCTCCAATAATAGCTTTCCTGTTTTTGATTTCAAACACCCTGTATTTATTCTTATTTTTCTTCCTGTGAGCTCACTGATTTGTCTGAGCATACTTTTTTGATTTTTATAGGGAATTTAATTCAATTTTTTTGCATTGTTCGTTTAACCAACTTTCTGTTGCCTTCACACATTTATCTCTTATTTCTGTATTTATCTTAGCATACTTTTGTTTGTCATTTTTATTCTGTTTCCTTTTGTACATCAGCATTCATTCATTTTTTCTTAGCTTTTTGGCTTCCCTCTGGTAGTATTTCTTTGCTAGTTTGATGAATGGAGTCCCTTAACATTTCCCATTGTTCATTTACACTCTTATTTTAGCAATTTCATTTGAGCATAGCCTACGATGGGTGACGGTGTGGTGTTCTGTTATGATAATTTGACTGTGTCCAGTGTGTGCCACGTGGTTACACACCCGCTTCACACGCGTGACCCGGGGCTTGTTTCCGGATCCGGTCAGGGATATGCACTACTGACGAGCTCAAACGAGAGCGAAACTCGAGTATAGTGCTTCCATTTTGACGTGGATAGGCCTTAGGTTCATACCTGAATGCGATCAGCGTTGCCGGTGGTGGGTTGTGCTCAATATTTATATTTCATTGTACCTATTTTTCACAGTATTGTTCTTGAATTTCTTTATCTACTTTCAGAACCTCTTTATTAAGACTCAAATTCTGAACCATTTTTTCCCTCTCTTTAATCTTACTTTTATTTGTCCACATAGTGGTACATGATCACGATTACCGTCAGCACCAGGCATTGTCTTTACATTAATTAATGCATTTCTAAATCTTTTTTTTTTGGTTGCGTATTTTCATATCACAGCTTTTCCATGTGTATAGTCGTCTTTTATGGTGTTAAACCATGTGTTTCCAATTATCATTTCATTAATATTTGCCCATTCTCTCCTCGTTCATTTCTTGTACCTAAATCGTAATTCCCCACTATATCCTCTATTTTTCCCATTCCTACTTTTGCATTAAAATCTCCCAGTATTATTTTTATTTCTTGTGATCCAATTTGAGCTATTGCCATTTCCATTTCATCGTAAAAGTGTTGTATTTCTTCATCACTACTGCTTGTTGTTGGTGCATATACTTGTATAATATTTATATCTATTGGTTTACCTTTGATTTTGACCATTATAACTCTATCTGAAATACACCAGTATCCATTCATAGATTTGGCTGTTTTTTCATCAAATATTCTCCTACACCTTTTTCATGTTTCCCCTCTAGAATAAATTATTGTGTGTTTGTCGGTTATAATTTTGCCAGATCCCTTCCATCTCATCTCACTTATGCCTAGACTATTCATTTTCATGTTTTCCATTTCTCTTAGAACATTGTTTAACTTTCCTAACTCATTTAATGTCCCAACATTCCATGTTCCTACTCTAAATTTATCTAGTTTAGTTATAGTTATAGTTTTGCCATCAGTAGCTGAATGACGGTCTGGTGTCACCTGTGGCTCATGACTGTCCCTACCAGACGAGGATGTCCTAAGACAGCCATTAACGTCGTTCACTATTTCTGAAATGTGTGTCGCCATGAAATCTTGGGAAGATAATGTGGTGGTTTCCCCTTGACTTCCACATTCACATGGTGGTCTTTTAACTCTGCCTTTGACAGCCATTTCCGACTGCCAGGACAAGTGAGTGCCCTGCTCTGCTCAGCTGCAGAGTTGTCCACTTATTCCGGTGGATACTCGGTCCCCAGAGCTGTGTTAGCCACACCGTGGTGTGTTTCCATCCTCTACCACGTGAAGGTGCAGTGGGGATTTTCCCTTCCTAAAGCTATGGTCTATGACCAAAACCCTCCAGTACTTTCAGAGGATTTTGTATGTAACCATAATTTTTATAATGCTAAAGTAGAAAGACTAACTTTGCACCCCAGAGAAATAAACACGCATATATTATTTGTATTACTGTAATGTAAATTCATCACTAAAACACAGAGCGAATTGGTGAATTTCATTATGATATTTGACATCAGGTCAGATGTGTTCTGTCGTAAACCTGAGACTGACCTTGCAAGCCGGCAGGGATATTTCATACTGCTCATAGACAAAGAAAGAAGCATAATCAGACTGACCTAAATGGAAATACACCTATCTATTTGAATAACGAAGACACAAACAATAGATTGCACGATATATTGCCTGGCATATTTCGCTGCATCTCGTCAGGTACATACTGCAGAAATCACAACTTACGTGAATTAACTAGATAAATCTTTCAAGTTGAAATATACACATATTCGCACAGTGATGTCAATTATCTATTTTGTTTGCACAATTCTGGCTTGCGTTGATTGATCATAATTGCTTCTGCAAACTTTAACAAGCGAGTATTTTGTATATTAAGCAACACGCGAAAGGCAGTGTCTTTGTCTACCACATGGCCGCTTTAGATAATGTGCTTACCTATTGAAGACGCCGGGAGCTTCCTATGTGTCGGCCCCACGAAGCTAGCATCTCCTGTGTGTTGTATCTTGTTGACCCATTGAGGTATGTGTTCTGACACTCGTTTGTTAAGCTGTCTCTCTGTTCTACCAATGTAGAAGGCCTGGTATCTACATGTGAATTGGTAAATACAATTGTTTGTGGCGTACAGAGGAACAGGCTCTATGACTGCTGGTGTAGGAATCGGTACGGTTTTATATCTAATGATTGGAGTTGCAGCACAGAATGTTCGGCCTACTGCTGTAGTAAGCCGGACTTGTAGACGTTGCATTACGTCATCCCCTCTAAAGGTTAGCTGGATGAATACCTTGAGTTTAGGGACTGTAGTTATGTCTGGTTTTGGTTTGGGCTGTTGGCAGTGGCGCTTTATAAATCCTGTGGAGTACCCATTCAGGTTTAAGATATTCTTCAGAGTTTCAAATTCCTCTGTCAGTGGGTCCTGGGTGCATATCTTTCTAGCACGGTCAAACAGGGTCCGTACTAAGCCCCGTTTGTACTGGACAGGTGTGAAGCTCTGAATATTTAGGTATTGGCCAGTCCATGTTCCTTTGCGATACACCGATATTTGAATTGTGCCGTCTGCTCCAAGTCTCATTAGAATATCTAGGAACGGCAACGCTTCGTTGTGTTCGTGTTCCATAGATAGAGAGATGTTTTTATGCGTCTTGTTCATTGTGGCCTGGAACGATGTTGCTTGTAGCTCGTCTGTGGTGATAATTAGTATATCATTCACACAACGATGGTAAAAGGCCAAGATATTGATGTCTGAGGATCTCCTTTCTTCTAAATGTGCCATGAAAATGTCCGCTAGAATAGGACCACTCCGTCAATTTGGCGGTATGACTTAGTTAGAAAATTGAATTATATGTTGGCGGTACATAGTAGTAGTAGTCTCTCCAGAATAGGTGTTGGTAAGCCTAATTTTAGTTGTTTGTCTTCAATGAGTTCCCTTATTATTTTCACAGTCTCCTCTAATGGAACGTTAGTGAATAGGGAGGCTATATCCATGGATGCCATGTGTTTGTTATTTGTGTCCATAGTATCCAATAATTCCACCAGTTGGAATGTATCTCTGAGTAATTTTGGATTGAAGGACTGTCCTACTGGTTTTAAAATTTCGGCTAGCCATCTCGCCATTCTCGCCATTTAAAGCCAGTAGGACAGTCCTCAAGAGCGAGAAAGTACTATTGCGTCACGGTGTTCCCCAGGGAGGAGTCTTGTCCCCCACACTTTTTCTAACCTTCGTCAATGAACTTGTTGCTAATCTACCGGATGGAATTAAAGCGGCCGTGTATGCTGATGACCTGGTTTTGTGGAGCACAAATGAACATGCATCAGTGGCCACCATATTGCTACAGAGAGCTGTAGATACATTTGTTGCATGGGCGGATAGATGGTGTGTCAGCATAACACTGACAAGTGCAACACCACTCTATTTACCCACTCTCCGAAACAAAAGGCAGGGATCATCCAGATACATGGAACACCCCGAAGAGAAGATAAAGAACCAACATGCCTTGGTGTAACATTCGACGACAGGCTGACATGGAGAAAACACATCAAAAAAGCAGTAGCAAAAGCCAGAAGGAAAATAGCCATCCTGATAAAGCTAAGTGAAACCACATGGGCAGCCAGTGGGGAAATACTAAGCAAAGTTTATCAGAGCATAGACCACACCTGGAATACGGGTCAACTGTGTGGTGTTCAGCATAAAAAACCACACGACAAGAGCTGGACAAGGTGCAAAATCAAGCTCTTAGAGTCATCACAGGAGGGATGCGATCAACCCCTATAGTAGCAATGGAGAAAATGGGGAGGACACAAGCACTGAGAGAATGCAGAGATACAAACACACTAATATAAGCAGGAAAGTACCAGGCCACCTTATGAAGAACCGATTTGAAAACTTAGCTATGGGGCGGTTGAAAAGAAGCAGTTTTATCCACCAGGCCAAACGACTCTGCAGAGAAACCACCGATCTTCCCACAGTTGGTATCCCCCTGACAACAATTCCAGAGCGAATCCCATGGAACGATGAACATAAGCTATCGCTTCAAATCCAGACAAAAGTGAGAGGAATATTTGAAAAGGAAGAACAGAACAGTGAACAGCGCAGAACAGCCACTCTCAGCTTCCTTGATGACGAATACCGACAGGATCTCTGGATCCGAGTTTACACAGATAGGTCAGCACAAAATTCTGTTCGAAATGGTGGAGCGGGAGTGTACATGGAATACCCAAATAATATTAGTGAAACGACCAGTTCCAACAGGAAAGTACTGCCATAACTATGATGCTGAAATTGAGGCAATTAAGATAGCAACAGAGAAATTACAAAATACCAGCCATGGTACACAACCTGTGGTGATATTGACAGATGCAAAATCAGTAATAAAGGCGCTCCTGACTGGGAAATTGCCAGTTCTAAAGACACTACTTTCTGAACTTAGCAGTCAGCATAAGATCACCATACAGTGGATACCATCAAACTGTGAAGCATCCGGAAACGACAGAGCTGATCGATTGGCTAAGGAAGGTGCAAAAGAAGAACAACCTGATGTGCCCATTACATACCACAAAAAGAAAAGAATGATCAAATCAGTCAGAAGGCCACCAAACCCTACTCAAGACGACTACCACGTTATGGACAGACCAGAACAGGTCATTATTCTGCGCCTCAGAACAGGACACAATAGATTACGCAACCACATGTATACATTATTCAAGATTGGTGACTCAGCCATGTGCACACGTGGTTTGGCGTCGCAGACAGCAGAGAACATACTCCAGGACTGCCCAAACTACAACACATCCAGGCAAACCTTCTGGCCTAGAGAGACAACAGTGGAAGATAAACTCTATGGACCGCTGAGTGAACTAAAAAAGACTGTTAGATTCATACAAAAGACAACATTGCAGTTATAGACATTTCAGGCGAATAAAAAAAGAAGAAGATGTATTGGGACTCTTCGCTTTCCGTTGCAGATAAGGACGGAGCACGTATGGCAATGTCCCGTGTGCTGTGATGTCGGTTCTTGACTCAGCTTAGATCAGCTCATGTGGTGTCATGGCAAGCTGGTATCGGCCAAATGTTGGTCCATTCACACATTTTTCAGGCTACAAACTTCATTCGCCCTGCGTTTATGACACCAGAATGTCTGCAAGATTGTTATTTACACACCCATGGTCTATCTGCACGGAACTGGAGGAAACTTACGGCATAGAATTCAGATTTTACAACCTTTGTAGAATCTGGACAGTATTCGCTTGGCGAGGTGGTATTTCTACGTGTGAAATTTGGCGTCATAGACGCGTTCCTTAATTAGTGCAGTGAATTGAGAAAATAGACGTAGACAGTAAAAAAAATTTCTTGTGACGTTCTGTGATTGGACGAATGGCTTAGCCACGTGGTATGCTCGAGACAACGACAGTGAACTGATCCACAACTCCGATGACCGACTGAGATAGCGAAACATGACCACCCACGCTTATCGCATGGCACATGATGAATGAATACCATTCTGTAATGTGGATAGTAATACTCTATCTTCTGCATATCGAATCTATGGTATGTCATGACCACCGATATTTAGGGCATCATACTGGTCCTTGGTTATATCATCTCTGACAATTCTCATTATATTATCAGCGTATGGGTGAAACAAATAAGGGTACAGCACATAGCCCTGACGGATTCAATGCTTGATGTCAAACCAATATGATGTTTCGCCATCTTTTCTAACACTGCTTGTTGGTCTGGATGGAGCATTTTATGAGTTGTACAACATATGATGGAAAGCCCATTTTCCTCATGATTTCCTAAAGTTTCTAGTGTCGAACACAGTCAAATGCCTTTGATTAATCCACACAACATGCATATCCATGCAGTATTCATGTGTAGCCTATGTTTATGACAGATCTATCATGATGCCTTTATGCGACATCACTTATGATCTGTGTGTGGATGTTTTCTGAGACAAACACTTGAGCTCTCTTTGTGGATGATGATTCTGAGATGTCATTTATCATTTTGTTGGAGAGGATGTTTCTCCACACTTTTTTTTAGGGGGGGGGGGGGGGGGGTCTCTTTGTGTATATTGCCGAGAGAATGTTTCTTTGTGTGTACAACATTGAGTGGGATGCTTGGTATTGATTTCCTTTATGGAAATAAATATGCGTTCATGTTTTATTATATGATGCCATGTAATCCTTCATCTGGGAGAAGAAAAGACTGGGAGGAGTATGGAGAAACCCTAAATAAAAACTACAAGGAGGCAACTACAAACTTCTTCAAAAAGACAAGTGCAATGCGAACCAGAGGAGAACCCTTTGACCCAACTGAAATAATTAACAGCGAATATGGAGAACCAATAAGTGAACAAAAACAAATCCTAATAAGATGGAAGCAGTATTTCGAACAACTTCTCAACATCCCATCAGATGTCACAGGAATTCAAGAGACCTACACAGATGTCACCGAAGAACTAGAACCAGGCATACTAAAATAAGAAATTATAGAACCCATCAGATTATCCCCATTGAACAAATCACCGGGACAGGATGAAATACCAAATGAACTAATTAAAGCAGCAAGAGAAGTAGGAACAGCTTGGCTACACAGACTATTCAACCATGTTTGGGTAGAACAACAGACACCACGAGACTGGGGAAACGCCATAATTATCCCAATTTGGAAAAACAAAGGCAGCAAAAGAGACTGCACACAATACAGAGGCATTTTACTGTTGAGTCATACTGGGAACATATTTTGCAAAATTCTTGAAAAAAGATTACGAACTACTTTAGAACCCCACCTAAGTGAAACACAACTTGGATTTAGGAAAAACAAAGGACGCACAGATGCCATTTTTGCTCTTAGGCAACAAGAAATCAGGACTAAAGTGGAGGTGATAGTTGCACTATCTTTTATTAGAAGGCAGCAAGTCAAATGGTTTGGCCATGCAAGTAGGTTACCAACTAACAGTATACCACAACAAGCAATGATGTTCAGACCAGAGGGAAGCAGAGGAAGAGGAAAGAAATGTTTCCATATCCTTTACAGGACATCGCTGTCAACATCAGCATCTTTCAGCTGATTGTTGATTTCTTGGCAAGATTACGCTCAGTATTTTGCCATTGCTTTCTGAGCGACCGGCTCACATTCCCCTTCAGTTACCGACGCGGTTAGAACCGCTACCGATTCTCGCCGTCGTCACGTTACTCGTGAGAGTGTACAGGATTACGGAGAAAGTCGCTAACCTCTAAGCCAGTAAGACCGGCAGAGGAAGAGGACGACCTCGTAAACGATGGACGCAGGGAATAACAGACTCCATGGAAATATCAATATATGAAGCCCATAAGTGGGCACTCTCCCGCTATTTATACTTCACCTCGACACCGCAAGGTACAAGAGGAACATGATGAGATGAGATGAGATGATTAGATGTATCTTCTCGTTTCTCTTGAATCTCTTCTTGATCCGTTGGGTTAATTTTAATGTCGTTGTCTTGAACAAATGAGTTATCTTAATGGTCAGCTGCTTGATTTCCTATTAAGATGTTTCCGTCTTTATGTAATGAACTATTTGTGTTTATCCCCGTGTCTTCGTCGTTAAGTTGTTTTAGTAGTTGTTAAATGCTTCGGGGGCTGAGTAGTCTCGAGATATGGTGTCGGTCTCGAGTGCTGGAGGTCCCGGGTTCAAGCCCCGGTGAGGGCCGGGACTTTTTCACGTGAACTTCTAGTAAAAAAAATAATTCCCCTGATCGCTGGATAATGAGGTTGGACGCCCGTGTGTATTGTTGCGGACATAAAATATCCCTTGGCAGTTGGATATCGAGAAAAGAATATATATATTCTCACCCTACCAGTCATCGAATCTCTTTCCTCTCTGGTCCATGTGATTGTAGTCCCAGTTCTATGAGTGGCTATTACAATCTCCACACACAGTCATTTTTGGGGATTGTATCTAGTGCCTAGCCGGTCTGCCGGAGATTCGGCATCCGATGGCGTCGCGTTGGTTACTTACGGGGTATGTGAGTCGGTTGCTCAGAAAGCAATGGCAAACTATTGAGCATAATCTTGTCAAGAACATCAACAACAGCTGAAAAATGCTGTTGTTGACTGCAACGTCATGTAAAGGATATGCAACTTTAAAAAAAAAATCTAGTACCTGGGGGAGGTCGCTTTGGCAGAAGTAATTGATCAGATGTAAATATGTATTGTCTGTCTTGAGTTTGATACTCTGTCCCTTCCATATAAGCTTCAATTTAAAAAAGCAGTGATATAATTATGTTCATGGGCCAGTATCCCTTTCGCCTGCCTTTTCCGTTGGATCGTTAACACTGATAGCCTTTGATTATGAAAACTGTTTTAATTGAGTTGAGTTTCTTCTAAGCAATATATGTTTACTTGTTCTTCATTCAAGAAGTGTTCTAGCTCTATTTTTGTGCTGCTAACTCCCTTCGCATGCCAGTGTATTATTTTCAGTCTTTGTCTAGTATGACCAGACGCTCTATTCTCATGTCTCCTGGACTCCACAGGACATCTTAGATGGACCCCCAGTTACTATGGTTGGATCTTTTCGAGGCATGCTAAAGCGTACATAACAGGACTAGCACCACAGCGTTTTACAATTATAGACATCTTTCATCGCGTTTTTTGCGTGGCGTCCTGATTGTTATCGTGCGCCTCCTGGCTGGCTGCCGCCGTCTCCAACACCTTTTTGGGGGTTGATAGTGGTCTTACTCGAGTTTAGATATGTATATATGTAAACACGTATTTACGTAAATATGTACGTACATACATATCTAGAGCAGTCTGGTTTTATGGTGCCAGTGACTCGCCGCCACCCTTCCGCCATTGTAGACTGTCGCAGCCGTTTTGGAAGCAGACTGCCTTGCGTTGATTACGATTGTTACTCGTCGGTCGTTCAAAAAGAAATGGCAAACTACTGAACTAAATACTTACTAGTAAATCACAAACATATAATAATGCTGGGATTGATTGCGGTGTCCAGTAAAGCACATGCAACTAACTTACCTCTCTTTCTGACATTCAGTGACAGTGATTTATTTTATAAGATATTTTTTTAATTGTCTGCAAAGCAACAATTGCTTTATCTGTTCTATCAGTTGGCACGCACCGGTGAAGGTTCAAATCCCTTACACCCCAGATCCAGAAAAAAAATTCGGGACAAATGTATCTTAGCTGATTGAAGAAACAGTCTCTGGACACTCAAAAAAAAAAAAAAAAAAAAACGGCCTAGAAGTGGCTCGTTAAAAAGGTGGATGTAGCTGTTCTTTGTTCCCACAGGGGTGTGTAAGAAGAATTCATATGTCTAGAATAGGTTTTTGAAGAAACAACTAGATAGGGCAAGTAACCACACTGCGTATCCCATCATGTACAATTATATGTTCTAGTTGCCCAATAACTATACAGAAAATTAGTTTATAGGTCCACACTTGCAAAATAATTAGAAATACTGTGAAAGAACAATGAGTTAAACTAAACATACAAGTTTATTATTTTAAAATACTGTCTATCTTTCAACACAATAGATGACATGAATGAAGTAAACGTGTTGCAGTTTGTCGTATACTGTCTCACAAGCCGTTACTATCTGTCAAGATCTCCTCAAATCCAACCCCATTGTACGAGAACATAAACTGCAATCACCACCGGCATGATTTCAAATTGGGGGGGGGGGGGGGGGGGAAGAGAGAGAAGAGTCAATCGACACCGCCCAGATGAAAACCGCACATATCACGAATCGGAGCGATTACGTGAAAAAACGGACTGGATCAAAGAATATAAAAGATGGCGCACAAGGAAACCTCTTCAACTCGTGTGTTTTTCATCGCTGGAATCGCACGTGTCTTATTCGCACTATTGGAGTATCGCTTGAGACACCTGTGCTATTATTTACAAGTGAAATCAAGAAACGGAAAACAAGAAACTCGTGTCTGTTTCGTCACTGGAGTTTCGCGTGTCTTCCCCGCACTACTGGATTATCGCCATTGCGACAAGTGTGCTATTATTTCCAAGGGAAATCAAGAAACGTGAGTAGTATCACTATTAAATAACTTTATAACGTTACCAACGCGATAAATCTAAATAAACAAGAAAATACTCTAAACTCCCCAAAATGGCTTACAACACAAGAGGTAGCTCTCAAAACAAAGAGCTATACTCGGAAAAGGTAGCTGCCGGCCCTAAGCCGAGTACCAACCGGGGGAAAGCTAGCAGTGGACCTACCAGAGGCAACCAGAAGACGGTAGCATCTGGTCCAGCACCGACCGCCAGCACAAACAGAAGTGATAATCGGAGAGAAACGTCAAAAACCCGAGACAGCTGTCCAGCGGTCAAATCAGAGAGCGAGAAGACTCGACTAGTAGTAACACAAGTCAAGCCAGGACAGGCGTCCATCAAATCGCTGAATGATACGCAGATAAGGTCGATGCTTGAAATCGCACTAGGAAAAAGGGCCATCAAGAAATCATACAAAACAAAGCAAGGGAAGGTATTCATATACCCCAACAAAGCAGAAGAAATGGAGGACATCATTACAAAGATTAGAGATACAAAGGAACCCCACAATATCAAACTGTCACATGAGATCAATGTAAACATCTATATCTGCAAACCAACCTGCGTCATAGTGGTCAAAGGCATCAGACCTCAATGGGACATGCCTAAGATCCTAAACGACCTTAGGAAAGAAAACAAACATCCACAGATCGTAGATGGAGAAAGAATAATGAACAGGCAAGGAAAACCCACCTCGATCATAAAAGTCAAATGTGAAGGACAAGACATACCGAGTTACATAACACTAAACAAGGAACCCAAGCACATCGAAGCATACGTTCCCCCATTAGCACAGTGCGCACTTTGCCAGAAATTTGGCCACTCCCGGAAAACATGCAGACAGAAAGCTGCAAACTGCAAGTGGGCCGCACTGGAGGAGCGACTGACAGCTCGCAAAAAGTGAAACAAAATATGCAGAACACAACCCCAAAAGAAACTGCGCCAACTGCCGGGGCAACCACGGCGCAAGGTACAAGGGGTGCCCTGCTTACAAAAGAGTAGCCTGGAGAGAGTCAGTGCTAAACCAAGACACCACTCAGGATAATTTAATTGAAGCAGAGCCTCCCCAAAAGTGGCCCAGTATCGCAACCCCAGATTCGGATAATGCAAACAGACATGACCAACCGGAGAGCACAAGTAGTCGACAAACTGCCAACAAAAGACGACAGGAACAAAAAGAAGCAGGATCAGACACAAGAACAGGGGACGAGAACCTAAGACAGGCTCTTAAACGAGTGCAGGAAGCAGAAGAAAAATTGGCAAAGGCCACCAAACATGTGAAAGAAGCCAAAGCAAAGATGAAAAAACTACCCAAAGAATGGAAGAAAAGTTAAAAGACATCAGCAAGAAGGTGGAAGAACAGGATAACAAACTTCGGAAAGTGGAAGAAGAACGCAAAGAAATATGGAATATGTTCCCCTCCGACGTGAGAAAGAAGCAACCAATGTGGTTGAACAGACAGCTGAGGGAAATGGAAAACAAAATAGAAACACTCTGGAGAGAAAGGACATCGAAGAGTAATGCCAAGATAACTTGCCAACGAGGAATACACAAGGACAGTGCCGCGCAAGGACAGCGCCGTGCCATACTGGCAGAGTGAACGACTACTAACAATAGAGGAATGAAACAGCTACCAAGACAACGAAACCAGCACAGAGGCTGAAGGATAAAGGACTGAAGAACAACCAAAGTCATTGACAGACAGAAATAACAGTAGAACCAAAAATGGATACTAGAAATATGAAAATAATACAGTGGAACTGCAGAGGCATTAAATCTCACCTCCCAGACATCATGAAACAACTGGGGAGCCAGAACTGCATCTATGCCCTGCAGGAAACCCACCTGAATCCAAATCAACATTATTGGTGCCGTGGGTTCACAGTAATTAGAAAGGACAGAGCAGAAGCGGAAGGGGGCGGGGATGCCCTGTTAGTACACGAACAATTCCAGATTGTGACACAGGAAACATTCCTCACCAAAAACTTGGAGTGTGTCAGTGCAACTATCTCAGGGAACCCTAAAAACCTAACGATAATTAATGTATACTGTCCCAGAGGGATAATTGAGGACGAAAACACCCAAGAACTCCGAGCCAGGCTTACATCAGAAGCCCTAATACTGGGAGACTTCAACTGTCACCATACGAACGAACGAACGAACGAACGAAAATCTTTATTTTCAAAGGGTTAAGAATTGGGCACGCAGGCCCGTCTGACATTCTGCCCTTCTTCTCTATTTCCTCTCATACACTTTCATTCAACATCTCTTATGGAGCAATTCTTTGACAACAAAATAACAATAAGCATTAAAACGCATGAAAAATAATCAATAATACATGACTCGTTGAGACAATGTTTAACATGGGCATCATAAATACCCAAGGCGGGTGTAATGTGCCACACATATGGGAATGTTTTTTTTTTTAAAGTTGTTTTTCGAGATAATTTACCATTATTATTGTCTTTATTGCTGTTTTTTTTTTTTTTTAAAAAGGAGGCATGTAGTCTGTTCTGAGGTAGTGTTCAAACAGGTTGCGACTGTATGTATAATGATTGGTGGTGTCTTTGATTTCTTGTGGAAGATTATTCCACAACTGAGTGGCAGAGTATGCTAAGCTTGTTTAATATAAGTCTATCCTAGGTTTAGGGACATAGAGTATATTTAGTCGTCCATACCACATGGGGAGCTATACAGAACGACAGCCCTGGTACAAAACTCATGGAGTTCATCGAGGACAAACAGCTGGCAGTGCTCAACGATGGGACGATAACCAGGATAGATCCCAGACCAAACTGCCAAGACACAGCTATTGACCCGACAATAACCACTATAGTTCTAGCAAGCAGCCAGTGGGAAGTGACAGAGGACACGAACACAGACCACCTACCTATAGTAATTGACACCAGAACAAAGCCCCAGCTAAGCGCCAACAACAACAGGCCAACCTTTAACTTCAATACAGCAAAGTGGGAGCAGTTCAGGGAAGAGATGACCAACACAGACCTGGAGCAGCAGGTGTCGCATGATGTCTTCAGACGTTCGCATCCCCAGTCCATTTACATTTCTCAATACTCAGTAGTTAACCACGTAAGCCGTCGTGATACCCTAACTAAAAATAGAATCGTAGATTCTAGATCGAGAGAGGGTAGATGAATGGTGGGGTCTCAATTTCATTGGGTAACCCTTGGGCTGGTAACGCTCCTTAATACATAATTAGCCCGCCAGTCGAAGCCTTGATTCCATCCCGTAAGGACGTGTTCAAGATGCAGTGGTAAAATTTGCCCAAAAGCATTCTTTAGGATGTGGTCATCTGCACTCCAGGTACCTAAATCATTTAATATGTTATGTGTAAACCTGATGAAGTGAGAGAGAGACGAATGGCCGAGTATTTTCTTGAGAAAATGTAAAAAGAAGACAGGACTTCGGTACAGTGACTCTAAAACTGCCGCTCAAGACCTGTCATGTCTACCGCAGTGAAACATTCTTACCATGTCTATTGTCTGTCTGATTTGATGATTTGCATATGCTTATGACTGTAAACCACGCTCAATGCATATGGCAAAACCTTTGTGCGCTCTGAACATTCATTGAGTGCCTATCATGACCATTCTTAACCAAACTGTACATCGCTCTTGAGAGTTACCTTTGGCAGTTATGTTTCAGAATGTGTGATGCTATATACTGCATGTAATTTCTCCCTTATAATGGCTGAGAATGTTTGAATGAATGAGATGGTAATTATATAATTAACTTCTCATATTTGTAAAAGTAAAGACGCTTATTATATCCATGTTTGCAGGACTGCATTGCACTTTAGAAATTACAAAGTCCATGTAATGTCTAGTGACAGTATTACGATCAGGAAAATTGTCAAAAGCACTCATAAAGAGTTGCCTGGGATGCAATTTCTCTTTGACGTTATGCACTGGTCCTTTGCAACAATAGTTTAGGTTTATATGAGCTACATTCCAATGAGGAGCAATATGTGGCATAACCTACAGTGTTAGTCAGATGAATACATGGGAAGGCTCATGCTATTTGTCAGGGAAAATTCATGTTTTCTTTCATTACATGTGAAGGCAATTCTAGTGCATGATTTCTGCCATACAATGCCTACTTCTTGGTGCTTAATCACACTGTCTGTTCTCATGGTACACCGGTCCCTGTGATCTACTCATTGTGAGAATTTACAAGATAATTGTGTGAAGCTGCCTCTGATTAGGAGTATGTGCCTATGACTTCACGGTTTTGGGGATGAACCTGGGGAAAGGATATCACCCCAAACCCCCAAATAAAATTGCACTTCATCATCAGTGAGAGGCGGGTGTTCGAATATCACACTCCCCTTTCCCCTCCCATTCCTCTCTGAATCTGTGATAGTACTGTATAACTGTGACAATGGTTCAATAGATGTAAAACACATGTTGTGCCTTTGTTTATTAACAGAGAATGAGGAAGACGGGGAAGGCCTTTCAATTACCAGGACAACTCCAGGGAAGTCCTGAGCTCTAGCTTCAACTCCAGCTGAAAAGTCAGACTCCAAAAAGACCAAAATGAACAACAGGTTGCAAAGATTCAGCCTGAATCCACTAATTCTGGCCTATACAGATGGCACTGAAGAAAAGTCTTTCTTAAAAGCCTAAGACAGGGATACTCTCCAATTTTGTAAAAGCTCCAGGCTATATCTTCAAGATAAATTCAAGAAGAAACCTTAAGAGGAGAGATCACCTGGTCTTCAGCATGTCACTACTGGCTAAGAGTGGACATTAAAGGTGCACTTGGAGCTGACCCTATCACAGCTTAATATTAATAATGGCTGAAAGCTGAAGGAGCAGAAGTTAATAAATAGAGCAAATTCACAAAATGGATTGGTGTTAAGTCGGTGTGGTGATTCAGTTCCATCAGAAATCTTAGGAGTGATAGACTGTGAAGAAAGACAGCTGGGACATATTGTTTCTTTTTAGATCTTCCTCTACTGGAAAAGCAAAAGAACAGTCTTGGGTGTCAACTTCATGAACAGTCAAATTTAGGTGAGATAGACAGAAAGAAGAATGCTAGGACATATTGTTTCTTTTTAGATCTTCCTCTACTGGAAAAGTAAAAGAACAGTCCTAAGTGTCAACTTCATGAACTCACCAGTGAAAAGATAGAGCTTTAAAATTTCTTTCAAGATTGTGACAGCAGGGAATAGCCTGAATTGGAAAACCATCATGGGGAGAACTGTAACCTGAGCTGTCCAACACCATCATAGGTGCTAAAAGGATTAAACAGACCAGTGGAGCAGAACGTCCCTATGCTTGCCCCAATTTATGGCTTATCTTGTGTTTCCCTCATTAACAGTCGAAGAAAGGATTTAAGTCTAAAGTGTGGTGTAGGATAACTTATGGAGTAGAGAAGTGAAGGAGGAGGGTTATTTAGATTAATGTCTCGGTGGGATTTGGGTGTTGTATTTAGGTTCATAACTATGTCAATATATTACATATTAACTAAGAATTTGAAGTGTGATGATTGACTACATGAAGCCTGAGTCTTCACCTGGTCCAGAAACATTAATAAATGATTAGTAGTAAGAAAACAGTTTTTTGAGATACATGTCTCTGTGATTGTCTTGTACATTGTTGAGAAAGAAATGTCCAACTGGTGTCAAGCATCTTCATGGTGACTGTTACTCTACTGTTGTGGTTGGTTACAGAGATTGTGAAAGTCTGTGTGGTTGTTGTCAAGTATCTTCCATGATGTATGACTTGTCTAACCTGTTGGTGTGATCATTCTTTGTGAATGTTTGTCCAACTGTTGTCAAGATCTTCTCATGTTGTCTTGTTCAACCAGTGTAGAATACAGTCATTGTTGTTTATGTTCACTACAATGGTACAATTGTCAATGTGATCATTTGTCCAAGTGTCTTGTGTCACTTGAAATAAGTAATGAGATCAAAAATGAGGTTGGCGATCAGAGCACAGTCAGCTGGAAGATGAGAGAACTGCTTTCATTGGTTACTGTGGCTAACTGCCAAGATCTCTCTCTCTCTCTCTCTCTCTCTCTCTCTCTCTATATATATATATATATATATATATATATATATATATATATATATATATATATATATATATATATATATATATATATATATATATATGGCCTAGAAGAGAAATCATCTATAAATAATTCTGTGTAGAACTTATCTTAGGTCTAATTTCTCACAGTGGGGGTACTCGATGATCCAAAATTCTGAATGGTTTCTCTACAAGGGTTATGCGAGAATAAATATCAATACCTCTGGACAACACTTGCTGTTACTAACCTGTATCTTTTATAGAGAGATATACTTTATAGAACTTCACTCATTGGAACTTCTGTAATTCTCTATAAACCCACAAAAAACCTCACATGTTGGAGGCTCATATCCGCGATTGAACCCCGGGAACACCCCTAAAGGAGATCACATGTTGTGGACCCGTATCCGCGACTGGACCCCGGGAATAACCTGCAAAAGGGGATCACATATTGTGGACTAATACAGGCAATTAGAACCCTGGGAACACCCCTCAAGGTAATCACATATTGAGTGCACTAATTGAACCCTGGGAATACCTTTTATGGGATTCACATAACGAGGTCTGGCGACTCGGGATGTAAACTATGGGTATACCTTGTCTGGGACTCCTGTGGAGGATATCTATGTTTGTATTAGAATCAGGGAGTAACCTCTCGCAAAATTAAACCTATTGCTTAGAGTTTTATGATGTGGTTAATGGATCTCGTCACATAAATGTGGACAAAAGGTCCAGATGTTTAAACCCACAAGTAAATCTCGGGTGGTGGTTGTTTCATCAATGGTGGTAATATTGCATGTATCACTGTTCACAAATGTCACATTGTACAATGTAGTTGAACAAAAATGTAATTATCTTATGGGTCAACATGTTTGATATACCCATGATAATGTTGTGTTTCAAGATGGGCTGATGTAATAGACTGTCAATGATGTTGTTTAATTTTGTGCATACTGTGTTCACTATGAGTATCAAAGGTACCTGAGAACCAGAAGACACAAATTATTTTTAAATAACATAGACAGCTAATTTCAGGATAAATTTGATTTTTCTTGAGATAAATTAAGACACTTTATCCAGGGAATTAATAGGGGGCCTACTCCATTTTCTAACTTATTGGCTAGCATGGGAGAAAGGGGAATTAGTGTATTTACATTTTAATATCACTGCATCACATCATATAATGGGTACTTAATTCCTCAGTCCCCATAACATGTTGGCAACACTGAGAGCAGAGAGTGTGAACCCTGATGGGAAAATTGGGCAACCATTAAGACACCTCACTGGCAATCTCTCTCAGTATAGTCAGTATTCGTACCGGCTATAGTCCAGTGTCGATTCGACGTTGGGTTTATTCTTCAGTGTGTGACCCTGTCAGTGGCCCTGATCAAGCTACTGCGCGTGAGCACAATTGAATCTCCAGGAGAAAACATCCTTATCAACTCAGTCACTTGCCATTCCTGAATTAATGGTATTATTAAGCGTACTTGATATGTAATGGACGAGATGAAGGGAAGATTCTACCTGATGTCATGGTCAGTCACTCATGACCCGACCACAGTCTGGTGTCTATAAGACATTAGTCTATTGTTCGATGGTGTGATCTCTGGTGTACTAGGATCCACGTCACCAGGAGTTAACTCATTGAATCTCCAGGAAGGCCATCAAAATAACTGGACCCCTGGCCATTCATATGGAAGTGGAGAGCGTACGCAAAGTTATGTGTCTAGGAAACGATGGATAACCAACCTGATGTCATTGGCGTATCATACGACTAGGAGCATAACGTGGACAACCTGAAAGATTTCATGAAGAGATAAAACAGGATCCGTCTCCGACGTCTGCCGTCAATTTATCCTCAGTTGAGAAAGCATTTCTGCCCGAAATGGTGGAGATTAAAGGAAGGACAAAGTTGGAAAAACTGATGTCCTTCTCCTTTTTCATTCTCAGTGGGAAGATATTTCTGCCGGAGAAAATGGTAGGAATGTAGCTCGGTTCTAGACAAGAGCAAAGTCTGTGATGGAATGGACTAATAAGGATTACTGTTCTTAAACAGTTAACTCTTATATGGTAGAGATCACTGCAACTCCAACAGTTGACACTCTATACACAACGAAAGATCAGTTTCAAACAGCTGACTCCTTTCAAGATAAAGATCTCTGCAAGTTCAGCAGTCGACTCTTTATATAATAAGAACCATGCATTCCGCAGTGGAATCTTATATTATTACTGAGATGCGAGGTATATTCACAAGACCTGGCCAGTCCTATCCTCAAAGTCAGTAAAATTGCTTCAAAAAATAATTCCAGTCAATAGTGGGATCTATGAAGCTATACCCACATAATCACACCCCTTCAAAGGTAGCTGTGATAATGACGGACTTCTCTAAGGCTGAGAAGAAACGCCTTATTCGCCAAAAGTAAACGTTTTGCTCATGTGGGAGAAAAAGAACGGATACTCCAGCCACTCAAAAGCATTTAGCTCAAGCATGGCTGAAGACAACTGGTTGGAATTCTATATTGGTTGTAGTAGATGTCACAGTCTGGCTGCATCTACAAATTCGGTTGCTACGTTAGAAAATAGAGCAACTAAGGAGAGAAAATGCTGTCACTTCTCACAATACAACAAAATAGAGGCCTAACGGAATGAGGAAATCTCAACCAATAAGTGCACCTCTAAATCTATGGTAAGACTACAGAAATAAGTCAAGGAAATATAATGGGAAATTGCTACCATCTGCAAACACAAGAGGCTTATTGGAAAGGTAGACCCTGTGTCCAACGCTAACCAAATCTGCACTTAGTAGATTTTAGTCTTAAGTTCTGCAGCGGCTGCTATACAGTTCACCCGGAAGTGATTGTCTTTGCTCCGGTGATGATCAAAAATTTTAACCCAGTTCCAAATGCCAAGATTACTGTTGGAGAAGGTGTTCAGTTAAATACACTCTCACATGATTATCATTCTCCAGAGGCGAAGGGAAGAATGAAGTTCTGATAAAGACAAATGAGTGAGAGACATATGGAATTATACCACTCTCATCAGACATATAGAAGTTGACTTAATTGCAAAGCATTAACTTCTCATAATGAATCTCAATGGTCTACTCATGCTTTGAAAGTGTGTGACTCTGAGAGATCATTCATCATGGACAGGAAAAATAGCATGGAGATTGACTGTGGAGCATTGTCAGAAATGAGTTGGAGAGCAGTTCACTAAGTGTGGTCATAACTCTTCATACTTCCAGTGACTAAATGGAACTTCATGCAGGAATAACTTCATGGTCTTTGCAGATGCCACCAAATTCATGACTGATGGATGAATATTGGAGCAGATTTTTCAGGGAAAGAATCAATTGGTTCCATATGCACAGCTCTTGTTGGAGTAATGGGAGATGAGTAAATGATGACACCACTTAAAGGATCTGGGAACTGTGAACGCCTGACCTATCAGTCATTGTATCCATGACAGTTTTTATGGGGAGGCTATGTCGCATGATGTCTTCAGACGTTCGCATCCCCAGTCCATTTACATTTTTCAATACTCAGTAGTTAACCACGTAAGCCGTCGTGATACCCTAACTAAAAATAGAATCGTAGATTCTAGATCGAGAGAGGGTAGATGAATGGTGGGGTCTCAATTTCATTGGGTAACCCTTGGGCTGGTAACGCTCCTTAATACATAATTAGCCCGCCAGTCGAAGCCTTGATTCCATCCCGTAAGGACGTGTTCAAGATGCAGTGGTAAAATTTGCCCAAAAGCATTCTTTAGGATGTGGTCATCTGCACTCCAGGTACCCAAATCATTTAATATGTTATGTGTAAACCTGATGAAGTGAGAGAGAGAGACGAATGGCCGAGTATTTTCTTGAGAAAATGTAAAAAGAAGACAGGACTTCGGTACAGTGACTCTAAAACTGCCGCTCAAGACCTGTCATGTCTACCGCAGTGAAACATTCTTACCATGTCTATTGTCTGTCTGATTTGATGATTTGCATATGCTTATGACTGTAAACCACACTCAATGCATATGGCAAAACCTTTGTGCGCTCTGAACATTCATTGAGTGCCTATCATGACCATTCTTAACCAAACTGTACATCGCTCTTGAGAGTTACCTTTGGCAGTTATGTTTCAGAATGTGTGATGCTATATACTGCATGTAATTTCTCCCTTATAATGGCTGAGAATGTTTGAATGAATGAGATGGTAATTATATAATTAACTTCTCATATTTGTAAAAGTAAAGACGCTTATTATATCCATGTTTGCAGGACTGCATTGCACTTTAGAAATTACAAAGTCCATGTAATGTCTAGTGACAGTATTACGATCAGGAAAATTGTCAAAAGCACTCATAAAGAGTTGCCTGGGATGCAATTTCTCTTTGACGTTATGCACTGGTCCTTTGCAACAATAGTTTAGGTTTATATGAGCTACATTCCAATGAGGAGCAATATGTGGCATAACCTACAGTGTTAGTCAGATGAATACATGGGAAGGCTCATGCTATTTGTCAGGGAAAATTCATGTTTTCTTTCATTACATGTGAAGGCAATTCTAGTGCATGATTTTTGCCATACAATGCCTACTTCTTGGTGCTTAATCACACTGTCTGTTCTCATGGTACACCGGTCCCTGTGATCTACTCATTGTGAGAATTTACAAGATAATTGTGTGAAGCTGCCTCTGATTAGGAGTATGTGCCTATGACTTCACGGTTTTGGGGATGAACCTGGGGAAAGGATATCACCCCAAACCCCCAAATAAAATTGCACTTCATCATCAGTGAGAGGCGGGTGTTCGAATATCACACTCCCTTTTCCCCTCCCATTCCTCTCTGAATCTGTGATAGTACTGTATAACTGTGACAATGGTTCAATAGATGTAAAACACATGTTGTGCCTTTGTTTATTAACAGAGAATGAGGAAGATGGGGAAGGCCTTTCAATTACCAGGACAACTCCAGGGAAGTCCTGAGCTCTAGCTTCAACTCCAGCTGAAAAGTCAGACTCCAAAAAGACCAAAATGAACAACAGGTTGCAAAGATTCAGCCTGAATCCACTAATTCTGGCCTATACAGATGGCACTGAAGAAAAGTCTTTCTTAAAAGCCTAAGACAGGGATACTCTCCAATTTTGTAAAAGCTCCAGGCTATATCTTCAAGATAAATTCAAGAAGAAACCTTAAGAGGAGAGATCACCTGGTCTTCAGCATGTCACTACTGGCTAAGAGTGGACATTAAAGGTGCACTTGGAGCTGACCCTATCACAGCTTAATATTAATAATGGCTGAAAGCTGAAGGAGCAGAAGTTAATAAATAGAGCAAATTCACAAAATGGATTGGTGTTAAGTCGGTGTGGTGATTCAGTTCCATCAGAAATCTTAGGAGTGATAGACTGTGAAGAAAGACAGCTGGGACATATTGTTTCTTTTTAGATCTTCCTCTACTGGAAAAGCAAAAGAACAGTCTTGGGTGTCAACTTCATGAACAGTCAAATTTAGGTGAGATAGACAGAAAGAAGAATGCTAGGACATATTGTTTCTTTTTAGATCTTCCTCTACTGGAAAAGTAAAAGAACAGTCCTAAGTGTCAACTTCATGAACTCACCAGTGAAAAGATAGAGCTTTAAAATTTCTTTCAAGATTGTGACAGCAGGGAATAGCCTGAATTGGAAAACCATCATGGGGAGAACTGTAACCTGAGCTGTCCAACACCATCATAGGTGCTAAAAGGATTAAACAGACCAGTGGAGCAGAACGTCCCTATGCTTGCCCCAATTTATGACTTATCTTGTGTTTCCCTCATTAACAGTCGAAGAAAGGATTTAAGTCTAAAGTGTGGTGTAGGATAACTTATGGAGTAGAGAAGTGAAGGAGGAGGGTTATTTAGATTAATGTCTCGGTGGGATTTGGGTGTTGTATTTAGGTTCATAACTATGTCAATATATTACATATTAACTAAGAATTTGAAGTGTGATGATTGACTACATGAAGCCTGAGTCTTCACCTGGTCCAGAAACATTAATAAATGATTAGTAGTAAGAAAACAGTTTTTTGAGATACATGTCTCTGTGATTGTCTTGTACATTGTTGAGAAAGAAATGTCCAACTGGTGTCAAGCATCTTCATGGTGACTGTTACTCTACTGTTGTGGTTGGTTACAGAGATTGTGAAAGTCTGTGTGGTTGTTGTCAAGTATCTTCCATGATGTATGACTTGTCTAACCTGTTGGTGTGATCATTCTTTGTGAATGTTTGTCCAACTGTTGTCAAGATCTTCTCATGTTGTCTTGTTCAACCAGTGTAGAATACAGTCATTGTTGTTTATGTTCACTACAATGGTACAATTGTCAATGTGATCATTTGTCCAAGTGTCTTGTGTCACTTGAAATAAGTAATGAGATCAAAAATGAGGTTGGCGATCAGAGCACAGTCAGCTGGAAGATGCGAGAACTGCTTTCATTGGTTACTGTGGCTAACTGCCAAGATCTCTCTCTCTCTCTCTCTCTCTCTCTCTCTCTCTCTATATATATATATATATATATATATATATATATATATATATATATATATATATATATATATATATATATATGGCCTAGAAGAGAAATCATCTATAAATAATTCTGTGTAGAACTTAACTTAGGTCTAATTTCTCACAGTGGGGGTACTCGATGAGCCAAAATTCTGAATGGTTTCTCTACAAGGGTTATGCGAGAATAAATATCAATACCTCTGGACAACACTTGCTGTTACTAACCTGTATCTTTTATAGAGAGATATACTTTATAGAACTTCACTCATTGGAACTTCTGTAATTCTCTATAAACCCACAAAAAACCTCACATGTTGGAGGCTCATATCCGCGATTGAACCCCGGGAACACCCCTAAAGGAGATCACATGTTGTGGACCCGTATCCGCGACTGGACCCCGGGAATAACCTGCAAAAGGGGATCACATATTGTGGACTAATATAGGCAATTAGAACCCTGGGAACACCCCTCAAGGTAATCACATATTGAGTGCTCTATACACTAATTGAACCCTGGGAATACCTTTTATGGGATTCACATAACGAGGTCTGGCGACTCGGGATGTAAACTATTGGTATACCTTGTCTGGGACTCCTGTGGAGGATATCTATGTTTGTATTAGAATCAGGGAGTAACCTCTCGCAAAATTAAACCTATTGCTTAGAGTTTTATGATGTGGTTAATGGATCTCGTCACATAAATGTGGACAAAAGGTCCAGATGTTTAAACCCACAAGTAAATCTCGGGTGGTGGTTGTTTCATCAATGGTGGTAATATTGCATGTATCACTGTTCACAAATGTCACATTGTACAATGTAGTTGAACAAAAATGTAATTATCTTATGGGTCAACATGTTTGATATACCCATGATAATGTTGTGTTTCAAGATGGGCTGATGTAATAGACTGTCAATGATGTTGTTTAATTTTGTGCATACTGTGTTCACTATGAGTATCAAAGGTACCTGAGAACCAGAAGACACAAATTATTTTTAAATAACATAGACAGCTAATTTCAGGATAAATTTGATTTTTCTTGAGATAAATTAAGACACTTTATCCAGGGAATTAATAGGGGGCCTATTCCATTTTCTAACTTATTGGCTAGCATGGGAGAAAGGGGAATTAGTGTATTTACATTTTAATATCACTGCATCACATCATATAATGGGTACTTAATTCCTCAGTCCCCATAACATGTTGGCAACACTGAGAGCAGAGAGTGTGAACCCTGATGGAAAAATTGGGCAACCATTAAGACACCTCACTGGCAATCTCTCTCAGTATAGTCAGTATTCGTACCGGCTATAGTCCAGTGTCGATTCGACGTTGGGTTTATTCTTCAGTGTGTGACCCTGTCAGTGGCCCTGATCAAGCTACTGCGCGTGAGCACAATTGAATCTCCAGGAGAAAACATCCTTATCAACTCAGTCACTTGCCATTCCTGAATTAATGGTATTATTAAGCGTACTTGATATGTAATGGACGAGATGAAGGGAAGATTCTACCTGATGTCATGGTCAGTCACTCATGACCCGACCACAGTCTAGTGTCTATAAGACATTAGTCTATTGTTCGATGGTGTGATCTCTGGTGTACTAGGATCCACGTCACCAGGAGTTAACTCATTGAATCTCCAGGAAGGCCATCAAAATAACTGGACCCCTGGCCATTCATATGGAAGTGGAGAGCGTACGCAAAGTTATGTGTCTAGGAAACGATGGATAACCAACCTGATGTCATTGGCGTATCATACGACTAGGAGCATAACGTGGACAACCTGAAAGATTTCATGAAGAGATAAAACAGGATCCGTCTCCGACGTCTGCCGTCAATTTATCCTCAGTTGAGAAAGCATTTCTGCCCGAAATGGTGGAGATTAAAGGAAGGACAAAGTTGGAAAAACTGATGTCCTTCTCCTTTTTCATTCTCAATGGGAAGATATTTCTGCCGGAGAAAATGGTTGGAATGTAGCTCGGTTCTAGACAAGAGCAAAGTCTGTGATGGAATGGACTAATAAGGATTACTGTTCTTAAACAGTTAACTCTTATATGGTAGAGATCACTGCAACTCCAGCAGTTGACACTCTATACACAACGAAAGATCAGTTTCAAACAGCTGACTCCTTTCAAGATAAAGATCTCTGCAAGTTCAGCAGTCGACTCTTTATATAATAAGAACCATGCATTCCGCAGTGGAATCTTATATTATTACTGAGATGCGAGGTATATTCACAAGACCTGGCCAGTCCTATCCTCAAAGTCAGTAAAATTGCTTCAAAAAATAATTCCAGTCAATAGTGGGATCTATGAAGCTATACCCACATAATCACACCCCTTCAAAGGTAGCTGTGATAATGACGGACTTCTCTATGGCTGAGAAGAAACGCCTTATTCGCCAAAAGTAAACGTTTTGCTCATGTGGGAGAAAAAGAACGGATACTCCAGCCACTCAAAAGCATTTAGCTCAAGCATGGCTGAAGACAACTGGTTGGAATTCTATATTGGTTGTAGTAGATGTCACAGTCTGGCTGCATCTACAAAATCGGTTGCTACGTTAGAAAATAGAGCAACTAAGGAGAGAAAATGCTGTCACTTCTCACAATACAACAAAATAGAGGCCTAACGGAATGAGGAAATCTCAACCAATAAGTGCACCTCTAAATCTATGGTAAGACTACAGAAATAAGTCAAGGAAATATAATGGGAAATTGCTACCATCTGCAAACACAAGAGGCTTATTGGAAAGGTAGACCCTGTGTCCAACGCTAACCAAATCTGCACTTAGTAGATTTTAGTCTTAAGTTCTGCAGCGGCTGCTATACAGTTCACCCGGAAGTGATTGTCTTTGCTCCGGTGATGATCAAAAATTTTAACCCAGTTCCAAATGCCAAGATTACTGTTGGAGAAGGTGTTCAGTTAAATACACTCTCACAGGATTATCATTCTCCAGAGGCGAAGGGAAGAATGAAGTTCTGATAAAGACAAATGAGTGAGAGACATATGGAATTATACCACTCTCATCAGACATATAGAAGTTGACTTAATTGCAAAGCATTAACTTCTCATAATGAATCTCAATGGTCTACTCATGCTTTGAAAGTGTGTGACTCTGAGAGATCATTCATCATGGACAGGAAAAATAGCATGGAGATTGACTGTGGAGCATTGTCAGAAATGAGTTGGAGAGCAGTTCACTAAGTGTGGTCATAACTCTTCATACTTCCAGTGACTAAATGGAACTTCATGCAGGAATAACTTCATGGTCTTTGCAGATGCCACCAAATTCATGACTGATGGATGAATATTGGAGCAGATTTTTCAGGGAAAGAATCAATTGGTTCCATATGCACAGCTCTTGTTGGAGTAATGGGAGATGAGTAAATGATGACACCACTTAAAGGATCTGGGAACTGTGAACGCCTGACCTATCAGTCATTGTATCCATGACAGTTTTTATGGGGAGGCTATGTCGCATGATGTCTTCAGACGTTCGCATCCCCAGTCCATTTACATTTTTCAATACTCAGTAGTTAACCACGTAAGCCGTCGTGATACCCTAACTAAAAATAGAATCGTAGATTCTAGATCGAGAGAGGGTAGATGAATGGTGGGGTCTCAATTTCATTGGGTAACCCTTGGGCTGGTAACGCTCCTTAATACATAATTAGCCCGCCAGTCGAAGCCTTGATTCCATCCCGTAAGGACGTGTTCAAGATGCAGTGGTAAAATTTGCCCAAAAGCATTCTTTAGGATGTGGTCATCTGCACTCCAGGTACCCAAATCATTTAATATGTTATGTGTAAACCTGATGAAGTGAGAGAGAGAGACGAATGGCCGAGTATTTTCTTGAGAAAATGTAAAAAGAAGACAGGACTTCGGTACAGTGACTCTAAAACTGCCGCTCAAGACCTGTCATGTCTACCGCAGTGAAACATTCTTACCATGTCTATTGTCTGTCTGATTTGATGATTTGCATATGCTTATGACTGTAAACCACACTCAATGCATATGGCAAAACCTTTGTGCGCTCTGAACATTCATTGAGTGCCTATCATGACCATTCTTAACCAAACTGTACATCGCTCTTGAGAGTTACCTTTGGCAGTTATGTTTCAGAATGTGTGATGCTATATACTGCATGTAATTTCTCCCTTATAATGGCTGAGAATGTTTGAATGAATGAGATGGTAATTATATAATTAACTTCTCATATTTGTAAAAGTAAAGACGCTTATTATATCCATGTTTGCAGGACTGCATTGCACTTTAGAAATTACAAAGTCCATGTAATGTCTAGTGACAGTATTACGATCAGGAAAATTGTCAAAAGCACTCATAAAGAGTTGCCTGGGATGCAATTTCTCTTTGACGTTATGCACTGGTCCTTTGCAACAATAGTTTAGGTTTATATGAGCTACATTCCAATGAGGAGCAATATGTGGCATAACCTACAGTGTTAGTCAGATGAATACATGGGAAGGCTCATGCTATTTGTCAGGGAAAATTCATGTTTTCTTTCATTACATGTGAAGGCAATTCTAGTGCATGATTTCTGCCATACAATGCCTACTTCTTGGTGCTTAATCACACTGTCTGTTCTCATGGTACACCGGTCCCTGTGATCTACTCATTGTGAGAATTTACAAGATAATTGTGTGAAGCTGCCTCTGATTAGGAGTATGTGCCTATGACTTCACGGTTTTGGGGATGAACCTGGGGAAAGGATATCACCCCAAACCCCCAAATAAAATTGCACTTCATCATCAGTGAGAGGCGGGTGTTCGAATATCACACTCCCTTTTCCCCTCCCATTCCTCTCTGAATCTGTGATAGTACTGTATAACTGTGACAATGGTTCAATAGATGTAAAACACATGTTGTGCCTTTGTTTATTAACAGAGAATGAGGAAGATGGGGAAGGCCTTTCAATTACCAGGACAACTCCAGGGAAGTCCTGAGCTCTAGCTTCAACTCCAGCTGAAAAGTCAGACTCCAAAAAGACCAAAATGAACAACAGGTTGCAAAGATTCAGCCTGAATCCACTAATTCTGGCCTATACAGATGGCACTGAAGAAAAGTCTTTCTTAAAAGCCTAAGACAGGGATACTCTCCAATTTTGTAAAAGCTCCAGGCTATATCTTCAAGATAAATTCAAGAAGAAACCTTAAGAGGAGAGATCACCTGGTCTTCAGCATGTCACTACTGGCTAAGAGTGGACATTAAAGGTGCACTTGGAGCTGACCCTATCACAGCTTAATATTAATAATGGCTGAAAGCTGAAGGAGCAGAAGTTAATAAATAGAGCAAATTCACAAAATGGATTGGTGTTAAGTCGGTGTGGTGATTCAGTTCCATCAGAAATCTTAGGAGTGATAGACTGTGAAGAAAGACAGCTGGGACATATTGTTTCTTTTTAGATCTTCCTCTACTGGAAAAGCAAAAGAACAGTCTTGGGTGTCAACTTCATGAACAGTCAAATTTAGGTGAGATAGACAGAAAGAAGAATGCTAGGACATATTGTTTCTTTTTAGATCTTCCTCTACTGGAAAAGTAAAAGAACAGTCCTAAGTGTCAACTTCATGAACTCACCAGTGAAAAGATAGAGCTTTAAAATTTCTTTCAAGATTGTGACAGCAGGGAATAGCCTGAATTGGAAAACCATCATGGGGAGAACTGTAACCTGAGCTGTCCAACACCATCATAGGTGCTAAAAGGATTAAACAGACCAGTGGAGCAGAACGTCCCTATGCTTGCCCCAATTTATGGCTTATCTTGTGTTTCCCTCATTAACAGTCGAAGAAAGGATTTAAGTCTAAAGTGTGGTGTAGGATAACTTATGGAGTAGAGAAGTGAAGGAGGAGGGTTATTTAGATTAATGTCTCGGTGGGATTTGGGTGTTGTATTTAGGTTCATAACTATGTCAATATATTACATATTAACTAAGAATTTGAAGTGTGATGATTGACTACATGAAGCCTGAGTCTTCACCTGGTCCAGAAACATTAATAAATGATTAGTAGTAAGAAAACAGTTTTTTGAGATACATGTCTCTGTGATTGTCTTGTACATTGTTGAGAAAGAAATGTCCAACTGGTGTCAAGCATCTTCATGGTGACTGTTACTCTACTGTTGTGGTTGGTTACAGAGATTGTGAAAGTCTGTGTGGTTGTTGTCAAGTATCTTCCATGATGTATGACTTGTCTAACCTGTTGGTGTGATCATTCTTTGTGAATGTTTGTCCAACTGTTGTCAAGATCTTCTCATGTTGTCTTGTTCAACCAGTGTAGAATACAGTCATTGTTGTTTATGTTCACTACAATGGTACAATTGTCAATGTGATCATTTGTCCAAGTGTCTTGTGTCACTTGAAATAAGTAATGAGATCAAAAATGAGGTTGGCGATCAGAGCACAGTCAGCTGGAAGATGCGAGAACTGCTTTCATTGGTTACTGTGGCTAACTGCCAAGATCTCTCTCTCTCTCTCTCTCTCTCTCTCTCTCTCTCTATATATATATATATATATATATATATATATATATATATATATATATATATATATATATATATGGCCTAGAAGAGAAATCATCTATAAATAATTCTGTGTAGAACTTAACTTAGGTCTAATTTCTCACAGTGGGGGTACTCGATGAGCCAAAATTCTGAATGGTTTCTCTACAAGGGTTATGCGAGAATAAATATCAATACCTCTGGACAACACTTGCTGTTACTAACCTGTATCTTTTATAGAGAGATATACTTTATAGAACTTCACTCATTGGAACTTCTGTAATTCTCTATAAACCCACAAAAAACCTCACATGTTGGAGGCTCATATCCGCGATTGAACCCCGGGAACACCCCTAAAGGAGATCACATGTTGTGGACCCGTATCCGCGACTGGACCCCGGGAATAACCTGCAAAAGGGGATCACATATTGTGGACTAATATAGGCAATTAGAACCCTGGGAACACCCCTCAAGGTAATCACATATTGAGTGCTCTATACACTAATTGAACCCTGGGAATACCTTTTATGGGATTCACATAACGAGGTCTGGCGACTCGGGATGTAAACTATTGGTATACCTTGTCTGGGACTCCTGTGGAGGATATCTATGTTTGTATTAGAATCAGGGAGTAACCTCTCGCAAAATTAAACCTATTGCTTAGAGTTTTATGATGTGGTTAATGGATCTCGTCACATAAATGTGGACAAAAGGTCCAGATGTTTAAACCCACAAGTAAATCTCGGGTGGTGGTTGTTTCATCAATGGTGGTAATATTGCATGTATCACTGTTCACAAATGTCACATTGTACAATGTAGTTGAACAAAAATGTAATTATCTTATGGGTCAACATGTTTGATATACCCATGATAATGTTGTGTTTCAAGATGGGCTGATGTAATAGACTGTCAATGATGTTGTTTAATTTTGTGCATACTGTGTTCACTATGAGTATCAAAGGTACCTGAGAACCAGAAGACACAAATTATTTTTAAATAACATAGACAGCTAATTTCAGGATAAATTTGATTTTTCTTGAGATAAATTAAGACACTTTATCCAGGGAATTAATAGGGGGCCTATTCCATTTTCTAACTTATTGGCTAGCATGGGAGAAAGGGGAATTAGTGTATTTACATTTTAATATCACTGCATCACATCATATAATGGGTACTTAATTCCTCAGTCCCCATAACATGTTGGCAACACTGAGAGCAGAGAGTGTGAACCCTGATGGAAAAATTGGGCAACCATTAAGACACCTCACTGGCAATCTCTCTCAGTATAGTCAGTATTCGTACCGGCTATAGTCCAGTGTCGATTCGACGTTGGGTTTATTCTTCAGTGTGTGACCCTGTCAGTGGCCCTGATCAAGCTACTGCGCGTGAGCACAATTGAATCTCCAGGAGAAAACATCCTTATCAACTCAGTCACTTGCCATTCCTGAATTAATGGTATTATTAAGCGTACTTGATATGTAATGGACGAGATGAAGGGAAGATTCTACCTGATGTCATGGTCAGTCACTCATGACCCGACCACAGTCTAGTGTCTATAAGACATTAGTCTATTGTTCGATGGTGTGATCTCTGGTGTACTAGGATCCACGTCACCAGGAGTTAACTCATTGAATCTCCAGGAAGGCCATCAAAATAACTGGACCCCTGGCCATTCATATGGAAGTGGAGAGCGTACGCAAAGTTATGTGTCTAGGAAACGATGGATAACCAACCTGATGTCATTGGCGTATCATACGACTAGGAGCATAACGTGGACAACCTGAAAGATTTCATGAAGAGATAAAACAGGATCCGTCTCCGACGTCTGCCGTCAATTTATCCTCAGTTGAGAAAGCATTTCTGCCCGAAATGGTGGAGATTAAAGGAAGGACAAAGTTGGAAAAACTGATGTCCTTCTCCTTTTTCATTCTCAATGGGAAGATATTTCTGCCGGAGAAAATGGTAGGAATGTAGCTCGGTTCTAGACAAGAGCAAAGTCTGTGATGGAATGGACTAATAAGGATTACTGTTCTTAAACAGTTAACTCTTATATGGTAGAGATCACTGCAACTCCAGCAGTTGACACTCTATACACAACGAAAGATCAGTTTCAAACAGCTGACTCCTTTCAAGATAAAGATCTCTGCAAGTTCAGCAGTCGACTCTTTATATAATAAGAACCATGCATTCCGCAGTGGAATCTTATATTATTACTGAGATGCGAGGTATATTCACAAGACCTGGCCAGTCCTATCCTCAAAGTCAGTAAAATTGCTTCAAAAAATAATTCCAGTCAATAGTGGGATCTATGAAGCTATACCCACATAATCACACCCCTTCAAAGGTAGCTGTGATAATGACGGACTTCTCAATGGCTGAGAAGAAACGCCTTATTCGCCAAAAGTAAACGTTTTGCTCATGTGGGAGAAAAAGAACGGATACTCCAGCCACTCAAAAGCATTTAGCTCAAGCATGGCTGAAGACAACTGGTTGGAATTCTATATTGGTTGTAGTAGATGTCACAGTCTGGCTGCATCTACAAATTCGGTTGCTACGTTAGAAAATAGAGCAACTAAGGAGAGAAAATGCTGTCACTTCTCACAATACAACAAAATAGAGGCCTAACGGAATGAGGAAATCTCAACCAATAAGTGCACCTCTAAATCTATGGTAAGACTACAGAAATAAGTCAAGGAAATATAATGGGAAATTGCTACCATCTGCAAACACAAGAGGCTTATTGGAAAGGTAGACCCTGTGTCCAACGCTAACCAAATCTGCACTTAGTAGATTTTAGTCTTAAGTTCTGCAGCGGCTGCTATACAGTTCACCCGGAAGTGATTGTCTTTGCTCCGGTGATGATCAAAAATTTTAACCCAGTTCCAAATGCCAAGATTACTGTTGGAGAAGGTGTTCAGTTAAATACACTCTCACAGGATTATCATTCTCCAGAGGCGAAGGGAAGAATGAAGTTCTGATAAAGACAAATGAGTAAGAGACATATGGAATTATACCACTCTCATCAGACATATAGAAGTTGACTTAATTGCAAAGCATTAACTTCTCATAATGAATCTCAATGGTCTACTCATGCTTTGAAAGTGTGTGACTCTGAGAGATCATTCATCATGGACAGGACAATAGCATGGAGATTGACTGTGGAGCATTGTCAGAAATGAGTTGGAGAGCAGTTCACTAAGTGTGGTCATAACTCTTCATACTTCCAGTGACTAAATGGAACTTCATGCAGGACTAACTTCATGGTCTTTGCAGATGCCACCAAATTCATGACTGATGGATGAATATTGGAGCAGATTTTTCAGGGAAAGAATCAATTGGTTCCATATGCACAGCTCTTGTTGGAGTAATGGGAGATGAGTAAATGATGACACCACTTAAAGGATCTGGGAACTGTGAACGCCTGACCTATCAGTCATTGTATCCATGACAGTTTTTATGGGGAGGCTATGTCGCATGATGTCTTCAGACGTTCGCATCCCCAGTCCATTTACATTTCTCAATACTCAGTAGTTAACCACGTAAGCCGTCGTGATACCCTAACTAAAAATAGAATCGTAGATTCTAGATCGAGAGAGGGTAGATGAATGGTGGGGTCTCAATTTCATTGGGTAACCCTTGGGCTGGTAACGCTCCTTAATACATAATTAGCCCGCCAGTCGAAGCCTTGATTCCATCCCGTAAGGACGTGTCCAAGATGCAGTGGTAAAATTTGCCCAAAAGCATTCTTTAGGATGTGGTCATCTGCACTCCAGGTACCTAAATCATTTAATATGTTATGTGTAAACCTGATGAAGTGAGAGAGAGACGAATGGCCGAGTATTTTCTTGAGAAAATGTAAAAAGAAGACAGGACTTCGGTACAGTGACTCTAAAACTGCCGCTCAAGACCTGTCATGTCTACCGCAGTGAAACATTCTTACCATGTCTATTGTCTGTCTGATTTGATGATTTGCATATGCTTATGACTGTAAACCACGCTCAATGCATATGGCAAAACCTTTGTGCACTCTGAACATTCATTGAGTGCCTATCATGACCATTCTTAACCAAACTGTACATCGCTCTTGAGAGTTACCTTTGGCAGTTATGTTTCAGAATGTGTGATGCTATATACTGCATGTAATTTCTCCCTTATAATGGCTGAGAATGTTTGAATGAATGAGATGGTAATTATATAATTAACTTCTCATATTTGTAAAAGTAAAGACGCTTATTATATCCATGTTTGCAGGACTGCATTGCACTTTAGAAATTACAAAGTCCATGTAATGTCTAGTGACAGTATTACGATCAGGAAAATTGTCAAAAGCACTCATAAAGAGTTGCCTGGGATGCAATTTCTCTTTGACGTTATGCACTGGTCCTTTGCAACAATAGTTTAGGTTTATATGAGCTACATTCCAATGAGGAGCAATATGTGGCATAACCTACAGTGTTAGTCAGATGAATACATGGGAAGGCTCATGCTATTTGTCAGGGAAAATTCATGTTTTCTTTCATTACATGTGAAGGCAATTCTAGTGCATGATTTCTGCCATACAATGCCTACTTCTTGGTGCTTAATCACACTGTCTGTTCTCATGGTACACCGGTCCCTGTGATCTACTCATTGTGAGAATTTACAAGATAATTGTGTGAAGCTGCCTCTGATTAGGAGTATGTGCCTATGACTTCACGGTTTTGGGGATGAACCTGGGGAAAGGATATCACCCCAAACCCCCAAATAAAATTGCACTTCATCATCAGTGAGAGGCGGGTGTTCGAATATCACACTCCCCTTTCCCCTCCCATTCCTCTCTGAATCTGTGATAGTACTGTATAACTGTGACAATGGTTCAATAGATGTAAAACACATGTTGTGCCTTTGTTTATTAACAGAGAATGAGGTGGATGGGGAAGGCCTTTCAATTACCAGGACAACTCCAGGGAAGTCCTGAGCTCTAGCTTCAACTCCAGCTGAAAAGTCAGACTCCAAAAAGACCAAAATGAACAACAGGTTGCAAAGATTCAGCCTGAATCCACTAATTCTGGCCTATACAGATGGCACTGAAGAAAAGTCTTTCTTAAAAGCCTAAGACAGGGATACTCTCCAATTTTGTAAAAGCTCCAGGCTATATCTTCAAGATAAATTCAAGAAGAAACCTTAAGAGGAGAGATCACCTGGTCTTCAGCATGTCACTACTGGCTAAGAGTGGACATTAAAGGTGCACTTGGAGCTGACCCTATCACAGCTTAATATTAATAATGGCTGAAAGCTGAAGGAGCAGAAGTTAATAAATAGAGCAAATTCACAAAATGGATTGGTGTTAAGTCGGTGTGGTGATTCAGTTCCATCAGAAATCTTAGGAGTGATAGACTGTGAAGAAAGACAGCTGGGACATATTGTTTCTTTTTAGATCTTCCTCTACTGGAAAAGCAAAAGAACAGTCTTGGGTGTCAACTTCATGAACAGTCAAATTTAGGTGAGATAGACAGAAAGAAGAATGCTAGGACATATTGTTTCTTTTTAGATCTTCCTCTACTGGAAAAGTAGAAGAACAGTCCTAAGTGTCAACTTCATGAACTCACCAGTGAAAAGATAGAGCTTTAAAATTTCTTTCAAGATTGTGACAGCAGGGAATAGCCTGAATTGGAAAACCATCATGGGGAGAACTGTAACCTGAGCTGTCCAACACCATCATAGGTGCTAAAAGGATTAAACAGACCAGTGGAGCAGAACGTCCCTATGCTTGCCCCAATTTATGGCTTATCTTGTGTTTCCCTCATTAACAGTCGAAGAAAGGATTTAAGTCTAAAGTGTGGTGTAGGATAACTTATGGAGTAGAGAAGTGAAGGAGGAGGGTTATTTAGATTAATGTCTCGGTGGGATTTCGGTGTTGTATTTAGGTTCATAACTATGTCAATATATTACATATTAACTAAGAATTTGAAGTGTGATGATTGACTACATGAAGCCTGAGTCTTCACCTGGTCCAGAAACATTAATAAATGATTAGTAGTAAGAAAACAGTTTTTTGAGATACATGTCTCTGTGATTGTCTTGTACATTGTTGAGAAAGAAATGTCCAACTGGTGTCAAGCATCTTCATGGTGACTGTTACTCTACTGTTGTGGTTGGTTACAGAGATTGTGAAAGTCTGTGTGGTTGTTGTCAAGTATCTTCCATGATGTATGACTTGTCTAACCTGTTGGTGTGATCATTCTTTGTGAATGTTTGTCCAACTGTTGTCAAGATCTTCTCATGTTGTCTTGTTCAACCAGTGTAGAATACAGTCATTGTTGTTTATGTTCACTACAATGGTACAATTGTCAATGTGATCATTTGTCCAAGTGTCTTGTGTCACTTGAAATAAGTAATGAGATCAAAAATGAGGTTGGCGATCAGAGCACAGTCAGCTGGAAGATGAGAGAACTGCTTTCATTGGTTACTGTGGCTAACTGCCAAGATATATATATATATATATATATATATATATATATATATATATATATATATATATATATATATATATATATATATATATGGCCTAGAAGAGAAATCATCTATAAATAATTCTGTGTAGAACTTAACTTAGGTCTAATTTCTCACAGTGGGGGTACTCGATGAGCCAAAATTCTGAATGGTTTCTCTACAAGGGTTATGCGAGAATAAATATCAATACCTCTGGACAACACTTGCTGTTACTAACCTGTATCTTTTATAGAGAGATATACTTTATAGAACTTCACTCATTGGAACTTCTGTAATTCTCTATAAACCCACAAAAAACCTCACATGTTGGAGGCTCATATCCGCGATTGAACCCCGGGAACACCCCTAAAGGAGATCACATGTTGTGGACCCGTATCCGCGACTGGACCCCGGGAATAACCTGCAAAAGGGGATCACATATTGTGGACTAATATAGGCAATTAGAACCCTGGGAACACCCCTCAAGTTAATCACATATTGAGTGCTCTATGCACTAATTGAACCCTGGGAATACCTTTTATGGGATTCACATAACGAGGTCTGGCGACTCGGGATGTAAACTATTGGTATACCTTGTCTGGGACTCCTGTGGAGGATATCTATGTTTGTATTAGAATCAGGGAGTAACCTCTCGCAAATTAAACCTATTGCTTAGAGTTTTATGATGTGGTTAATGGATCTCGTCACATAAATGTGGACAAAAGGTCCAGATGTTTAAACCCACAAGTAAATCTCGGGTGGTGGTTGTTTCATCAATGGTGGTAATATTGCATGTATCACTGTTCACAAATGTCACATTGTACAATGTAGTTGAACAAAAATGTAATTATCTTATGGGTCAACATGTTTGATATACCCATGATAATGTTGTGTTTCAAGATGGGCTGATGTAATAGACTGTCAATGATGTTGTTTAATTTTGTGCATACTGTGTTCACTAAGAGTATCAAAGGTACCTGAGAACCAGAAGACACAAATTATTTTTAAATAACATAGACAGCTAATTTCAGGATAAATTTGATTTTTCTTGAGATAAATTAAGACACTTTATCCAGGGAATTAATAGGGGGCCTACTCCATTTTCTAACTTATTGGCTAGCATGGGAGAAAGGGGAATTAGTGTATTTACATTTTAATATCACTGCATCACATCATATAATGGGTACTTAATTCCTCAGTCCCCATAACATGTTGGCAACACTGAGAGCAGAGAGTGTGAACCCTGATGGGAAAATTGGGCAACCATTAAGACACCTCACTGGCAATCTCTCTCAGTATAGTCAGTATTCGTACCGGCTATAGTCCAGTGTCGATTCGACGTTGGGTTTATTCTTCAGTGTGTGACCCTGTCAGTGGCCCTGATCAAGCTACTGCGCGTGAGCACAATTGAATCTCCAGGAGAAAACATCCTTATCAACTCAGTCACTTGCCATTCCTGAATTAATGGTATTATTAAGCGTACTTGATATGTAATGGACGAGATGAAGGGAAGATTCTACCTGATGTCATGGTCAGTCACTCATGACCCGACCACAGTCTGGTGTCTATAAGACATTAGTCTATTGTTCGATGGTGTGATCTCTGGTGTACTAGGATCCACGTCACCAGGAGTTAACCCATTGAATCTCCTGAAGGCCATCAAAATAACTGGACCCCTGGCCATTCATATGGAAGTGGAGAGCGTACGCAAAGTTATGTGTCTAGGAAACGATGGATAACCAACCTGATGTCATTGGCGTATCATACGACTAGGAGCATAACGTGGACAACCTGAAAGATTTCATGAAGAGATAAAACAGGATCCGTCTCCGACGTCTGCCGTCAATTTATCCTCAGTTGAGAAAGCATTTCTGCCCGAAATGGTGGAGATTAAAGGAAGGACAAAGTTGGAAAAACTGATGTCCTTCTCCTTTTTCATTCTCAATGGGAAGATATTTCTGCCGGAGAAAATGGTAGGAATGTAGCTCGGTTCTAGACAAGAGCAAAGTCTGTGATGGAATGGACTAATAAGGATTACTGTTCTTAAACAGTTAACTCTTATATGGTAGAGATCACTGCAACTCCAGCAGTTGACACTCTATACACAACGAAAGATCAGTTTCAAACAGCTGACTCCTTTCAAGATAAATATCTCTGCAAGTTCAGCAGTCGACTCTTTATATAATAAGAACCATGCATTCCGCAGTGGAATCTTATATTATTACTGAGATGCGAGGTATATTCACAAGACCTGGCCAGTCCTATCCTCAAAGTCAGTAAAATTGCTTCAAAAAATAATTCCAGTCAATAGTGGGATCTATGAAGCTATACCCACATAATCACACCCCTTCAAAGGTAGCTGTGATAATGACGGACTTCTCTATGGCTGAGAAGAAACGCCTTATTCGCCAAAAGTAAACGTTTTGCTCATGTGGGAGAAAAAGAACGGATACTCCAGCCACTCAAAAGCATTTAGCTCAAGCATGGCTGAAGACAACTGGTTGGAATTCTATATTGGTTGTAGTAGATGTCACAGTCTGGCTGCATCTACAAATTCGGTTGCTACGTTAGAAAATAGAGCAACTAAGGAGAGAAAATGCTGTCACTTCTCACAATACAACAAAATAGAGGCCTAACGGAATGAGGAAATCTCAACCAATAAGTGCACCTCTAAATCTATGGTAAGACTACAGAAATAAGTCAAGGAAATATAATGGGAAATTGCTACCATCTGCAAACACAAGAGGCTTATTGGAAAGGTAGACCCTGTGTCCAACGCTAACCAAATCTGCACTTAGTAGATTTTAGTCTTAAGTTCTGCAGCGGCTGCTATACAGTTCACCCGGAAGTGATTGTCTTTGCTCCGGTGATGATCAAAAATTTTAACCCAGTTCCAAATGCCAAGATTACTGTTGGAGAAGGTGTTCAGTTAAATACACTCTCACAGGATTATCATTCTCCAGAGGCGAAGGGAAGAATGAAGTTCTGATAAAGACAAATGAGTGAGAGACATATGGAATTATACCACTCTCATCAGACATATAGAAGTTGACTTAATTGCAAAGCATTAACTTCTCATAATGAATCTCAATGGTCTACTCATGCTTTGAAAGTGTGTGACTCTGAGAGATCATTCATCATGGACAGGAAAAATAGCATGGAGATTGACTGTGGAGCATTATCAGAAATGAGTTGGAGAGCAGTTCACTAAGTGTGGTCATAACTCTTCATACTTCCAGTGACTAAATGGAACTTCATGCAGGACTAACTTCATGGTCTTTGCAGATGCCACCAAATTCATGACTGATGGATGAATATTGGAGCAGATTTTTCAGGGAAAGAATCAATTGGTTCCATATGCACAGCTCTTGTTGGAGTAATGGGGGATGAGTAAATGATGACACCACTTAAAGGATCTGGGAACTGTGAACGCCTGACCTATCAGTCATTGTATCCATGACAGTTTTTATGGGGAGGCTATGTCGCATGATGTCTTCAGACGTTCGCATCCCCAGTCCATTTACATTTCTCAATACGCAGTAGTTAACCACGTAAGCCGTCGTGATACCCTAACTAAAAATAGAATCGTAGATTCTAGATCGAGAGAGGGTAGATGAATGGTGGGGTCTCAATTTCATTGGGTAACCCTTGGGCTGGTAACGCTCCTTAATACATAATTAGCCCGCCAGTCGAAGCCTTGATTCCATCCCGTAAGGACGTGTTCAAGATGCAGTGGTAAAATTTGCCCAAAAGCATTCTTTAGGATGTGGTCATCTGCACTCCAGGTACCTAAATCATTTAATATGTTATGTGTAAACCTGATGAAGTGAGAGAGAGACGAATGGCCGAGTATTTTCTTGAGAAAATGTAAAAAGAAGACAGGACTTCGGTACAGTGACTCTAAAACTGCCGCTCAAGACCTGTCATGTCTACCGCAGTGAAACATTCTTACCATGTCTATTGTCTGTCTGATTTGATGATTTGCATATGCTTATGACTGTAAACCACGCTCAATGCATATGGCAAAACCTTTGTGCGCTCTGAACATTCATTGAGTGCCTATCATGACCATTCTTAACCAAACTGTACATCGCTCTTGAGAGTTACCTTTGGCAGTTATGTTTCAGAATGTGTGATGCTATATACTGCATGTAATTTCTCCCTTATAATGGCTGAGAATGTTTGAATGAAAGAGATGGTAATTATATAATTAACTTCTCATATTTGTAAAAGTAAAGACGCTTATTATATCCATGTTTGCAGGACTGCATTGCACTTTAGAAATTACAAAGTCCATGTAATGTCTAGTGACAGTATTACGATCAGGAAAATTGTCAAAAGCACTCATAAAGAGTTGCCTGGGATGCAATTTCTCTTTGACGTTATGCACTGGTCCTTTGCAACAATAGTTTAGGTTTATATGAGCTACATTCCAATGAGGAGCAATATGTGGCATAACCTACAGTGTTAGTCAGATGAATACATGGGAAGGCTCATGCTATTTGTCAGGGAAAATTCATGTTTTCTTTCATTACATGTGAAGGCAATTCTAGTGCATGATTTCTGCCATACAATGCCCACTTCTTGGTGCTTAATCACACTGTCTGTTCTCATGGTACACCGGTCCCTGTGATCTACTCATTGTGAGAATTTACAAGATAATTGTGTGAAGCTGCCTCTGATTAGGAGTATGTGCCTATGACTTCACGGTTTTGGGGATGAACCTGGGGAAAGGATATCACCCCAAACCCCCAAATAAAATTGCACTTCATCATCAGTGAGAGGCGGGTGTTCGAATATCACACTCCCCTTTCCCCTCCCATTCCTCTCTGAATCTGTGATAGTACTGTATAACTGTGACAATGGTTCAATAGATGTAAAACACATGTTGTGCCTTTGTTTATTAACAGAGAATGAGGAAGATGGGGAAGGCCTTTCAATTACCAGGACAACTCCAGGGAAGTCCTGAGCTCTAGCTTCAACTCCAGCTGAAAAGTCAGACTCCAAAAAGACCAAAATGAACAACAGGTTGCAAAGATTCAGCCTGAATCCACTTATTCTGGCCTATACAGATGGCACTGAAGAAAAGTCTTTCTTAAAAGCCTAAGACAGGGATACTCTCCAATTTTGTAAAAGCTCCAGGCTATATCTTCAAGATAAATTCAAGAAGAAACCTTAAGAGGAGAGATCACCTGGTCTTCAGCATGTCACTACTGGCTAAGAGTGGACATTAAAGGTGCACTTGGAGCTGACCCTATCACAGCTTAATATTAATAATGGCTGAAAGCTGAAGGAGCAGAAGTTAATAAATAGAGCAAATTCACAAAATGGATTGGTGTTAAGTCGGTGTGGTGATTCAGTTCCATCAGAAATCTTAGGAGTGATAGACTGTGAAGAAAGACAGCTGGGACATATTGTTTCTTTTTAGATCTTCCTCTACTGGAAAAGCAAAAGAACAGTCTTGGGTGTCAACTTCATGAACAGTCAAATTTAGGTGAGATAGACAGAAAGAAGAATGCTAGGACATATTGTTTCTTTTTAGATCTTCCTCTACTGGAAAAGTAAAAGAACAGTCCTAAGTGTCAACTTCATGAACTCACCAGTGAAAAGATAGAGCTTTAAAATTTCTTTCAAGATTGTGACAGCAGGGAATAGCCTGAATTGGAAAACCATCATGGGGAGAACTGTAACCTGAGCTGTCCAACACCATCATAGGTGCTAAAAGGATTAAACAGACCAGTGGAGCAGAACGTCCCTATGCTTGCCCCAATTTATAGCTTATCTTGTGTTTCCCTCATTAACAGTCGAAGAAAGGATTTAAGTCTAAAGTGTGGTGTAGGATAACTTATGGAGTAGAGAAGTGAAGGAGGAGGGTTATTTAGATTAATGTCTCGGTGGGATTTGGGTGTTGTATTTAGGTTCATAACTATGTCAATATATTACATATTAACTAAGAATTTGAAGTGTGATGATTGACTACATGAAGCCTGAGTCTTCACCTGGTCCAGAAACATTAATAAATGATTAGTAGTAAGAAAACAGTTTTTTGAGATACATGTCTCTGTGATTGTCTTGTACATTGTTGAGAAAGAAATGTCCAACTGGTGTCAAGCATCTTCATGGTGACTGTTACTCTACTGTTGTGGTTGGTTACAGAGATTGTGAAAGTCTGTGTGGTTGTTGTCAAGTATCTTCCATGATGTATGACTTGTCTAACCTGTTGGTGTGATCATTCTTTGTGAATGTTTGTCCAACTGTTGTCAAGATCTTCTCATGTTGTCTTGTTCAACCAGTGTAGAATACAGTCATTGTTGTTTATGTTCACTACAATGGTACAATTGTCAATGTGATCATTTGTCCAAGTGTCTTGTGTCACTTGAAATAAGTAATGAGATCAAAAATGAGGTTGGCGATCAGAGCACAGTCAGCTGGAAGATGAGAGAACTGCTTTCATTGGTTACTGTGGCTAACTGCCAAGATCTCTCTCTCTCTCTCTCTCTCTCTCTCTCTCTCTCTCTCTCTCTCTCTCTCTCTCTCTCTCTCTCTCTATATATATATATATATATATATATATATATATATATATATACATATATATATATATGGCCTAGAAGAGAAATCATCTATAAATAATTCTGTGTAGAACTTAACTTAGGTCTAATTTCTCACAGTGGGGGTACTCGATGAGCCAAAATTCTGAATGGTTTCTCTACAAGGGTTATGCGAGAATAAATATCAATACCTCTGGACAACACTTGCTGTTACTAACCTGTATCTTTTATAGAGAGATATACTTTATAGAACTTCACTCATTGGAACTTCTGTAATTCTCTATAAACCCACAAAAAACCTCACATGTTGGAGGCTCATATCCGCGATTGAACCCCGGGAACACCCCTAAAGGAGATCACATGTTGTGGACCCGTATCCGCGACTGGACCCCGGGAATAACCTGCAAAAGGGGATCACATATTGTGGACTAATATAGGCAATTAGAACCCTGGGAACACCCCTCAAGGTAATCACATATTGAGTGCACTAATTGAACCCTGGGAATACCTTTTATGGGATTCACATAACGAGGTCTGCATGTATCACTGTTCACAAATGTCACATTGTACAATGTAGTTGAACAAAAATGTAATTATCTTATGGGTCAACATGTTTGATATACCCATAATAATGTTGTGTTTCAAGATGGGCTGATGTAATAGACTGTCAATGATGTTGTTTAATTTTGTGCATACTGTGTTCACTATGAGTATCAAAGGTACCTGAGAACCAGAAGACACAAATTATTTTTAAATAACATAGACAGCTAATTTCAGGATAAATTTGATTTTTCTTGAGATAAATTAAGACACTTTATCCCCCCTCCTCCTTTTTTGTCCACGGTATTCTCTGTTCAGGGATTAATTCATCGGTAGTCGAGCCCCATGTTCAGTATTCCTGTGCTCCACTTTTAGTTTTACTGTAAATTCTCAATTCCACCTGTCAAGTATCATTTGACCGACCTACACAATTCTCCGAGAGGTACCTTACCTCTGCTTCTCGTTACGAAAGTGTTTCAATCAATCTTTTTCATATACGATTTCTGAGTCTCTCTCTCTCTCTCTCTCTCTCTCTCTCTCTCTCTCTCTCTCTCTCTCTCTCTCTCTCTCTCTCTCTCTCTCTCCCCCCCCCCCCCCCCCCCATCAATGTAATTTATACATCGTATGGAGCAAATCTCGTGTCGGGCCAGCTGATATCAAGCAGATGTTTATCCTTTCACACATTTCTCGTGTTACAAATCTCCACTGCTACGTTTATAAGGTGGGTAAAGTACAGTGTTTATGGCGTCAGAATGTTTGCACATATTTATCGCCGTTCCGTCGTAGAATATAACTCAATTCAGATTTTACGACTGCAGCAATCGTATTTAGGTGTAATTGCGTTGTAGTATCCAGATCGTGTTGTTTTTGTCAGTTAGCGTTTCTAAGTGAGCAAATTTTTAATTGTAAACGCGGAGCAATGCAGAAAGATTTTTCCATCACCTTCTTCATACTTGATGTCATACCTTTGTTGGGGAATGAGACACAATTCTGATAATATCAGAGCATAACAATTACCTAGTTAATCATAAGTTGAGTTGAGCTGAGCTAAAACACTATATCACTGCACTAAGACATGTCCACACCCGCTCCGTCCCCTCTTTAATAGCCAGCGAAGAGTCATACTGCTGATGGTTTCAACTGCCATCTTATTGAAAGTTCTCCTGATCTTCCCTCTTAGTTTTTAGGTTCTTCCATAGCCAGAGTGGTCTAGGGTAAAGAGAGAGGGATAGTACCTCACGGTGAGTGGCAGCTATATCCCAAGGGATAGACCAGGATCCTATTTGGTTCCCATCTCTTTAACTAGCTCATGTATGGCTCCACGAATACCGCTTGTGTACGGCTAGAGTGAAAGTAGGGGTAATATCCTACTAAGCCTACTAAGGGAATGTCCGTCCCTAGTACACAAAGACCTCCCCGATGTGTCTCCACCTTGCCGTGGTGGGGGAGCTTGCGTGTCCCACTGACCCCATGTGCTGTGTCGATGGATGAAAACTACATATCGGACAGCTTATGGGATAGGGGCCAGACTAATCGAGACACAACCTGCAGGCAGACTGAGGATAGCAGTCAAAAGTTTAAATCAGGCGCACGAAGGCAGAAGTTCATGGTCCGAAGACGTACTGTAAGGCTCTCTGTCGAGGGTTGTGGTTGAACGCCTCTAAGCCATAAACCCTCGGATGTGAGAGCCTGGTCGATACCCACCTACCGAAAAATGGAGGTGAGATTCTGAGCACGCTACATGCCCAGTCCAGATACTTGTCCGAAGGCTCTCAGCTGGGGGATATGAGAGATCCCTGGATGAGAGGGCCTGGCCGTTTCTCGCTCACTTCTGCACGGAGGTAAGGTGCTGAGCCGGCAGCACATGTAGCCTACCTCATGAGCGAGTACAAAAAGGTAGAAGAAGAGCCCCAGTCAAAATTGTTACGAAAACTGTCTGTATCTACCTCGTAGAGAGTCTAGCTAAAGGTGGAAAAACGTCTCAATAACACGAAATAGAACGCACGGCTAGCGAATCAATTGAGTGGCCCGAAGTCCAAAGTGAAAGCTTACCTAGTGGATATCGCCTGCAGACTGACCGTTCCTGGTGTGTGCAAGCGAAATGCCCAACACATGGAAGTGAGGAATTAAAGCAGCCATGAGCAGGACTTGGCAACTCTTCGGGTGAGCCCAGTCTCAGAGCAATATGTGCCGCTCTGCAATTATGGAAGTTTCCTTGGATAGCAGGGGAATGCCCATGGTCTGCCCCTGCCTTCCCTTGAGGGTTTACCGTGTTGTCGTTGACCGTTTTACTTTGACCAGCTGAGATGTGGGCGATACCACAGCACAAACAGTCTAACGTCTCTCGAAACCCCGGGAAGGCTAACCCGTAAAAATGCCTACTGAAGTCGGATGTGCTGGCCTACGGGTGCAAATAAATCAGGCACAACGCAAAAAAAACACACAAAAAAAAAAAACACGTCCGAGTGAAATTTCTTTCGTGCTAGGAACAGCTCTGACTACCTAGTTTCCTAATGCCGCTCTTGTCGGAACAGCTCTGACTAGGTAGCTTTCCGAATGTCCGTCGTGCCTGGAACAGCTCGGATGGGCACAAAGATAAGCACATGTCCGATACGAAAACTCGCTGAGTGGATACCGTCTGTAGACCGGTCTGGTTTGTGCGGGAACGGCCCATGGTGAACGAAATGCCCAATATATTGAAGTGAGGATTTAAAGCAGCCATGAGCAGGACGTGACGATTCCCTCGGTGAGCCCAGCACCAGAGCGCTATGTGTCAACCCTGCAACTATGGAAGCCACCTTGGATGGCGGAAAATGCTATGGACTGTCCCTGCCTTCCCTTGAGGGATGACCGAAGTCTTCGACTGTTCCAACTTGACCAGCTGGGATGTGGACGGTACCACAAAAGTGAGAGTCTCCCAGGAATGCTAACCTATTCAAAACAGCATGCTAAAAGTCGGATGTGTTGGCCTGAGGGTTTCGACCCAATGGTGCCTAACTAGACACACCGCAATCACATCTGGAAAAAAAACCACTCCGGATGAACCCAAAGAAGAAGAAGAAGAATACACAAAGACTGGGACGGTGAACAAGACGGATGAATCTAAATAGATCAACGGCTTCGAAAGCAAAACAGCAGAGTGTATGGCACACATGAGACGTGTTCAGGACACGATTATGAACATGGCTGGCCATTATGGAAGCGATGGGACCTCACCACGTAATATCCCAAAGACAGCAATGGTAATTCAACAACAAGAAAACAGCGATGCGTGTAATTCTTGGCCTCCTGAAGTCTGTAAGCCTGGAGTCTTTGTAAATATTCTCGGGGAAGAGACAACTCCTATAGTGAATAAGGAAGTACTTAATGACGAATGCATCCCAAATTCTATAAGGGGAAGTCTAATAATTGGTACGTGGAACGTACGCACACTGTATCAAGAAGGGTAATTTGATAACCTTATTGCCGAAGCAGAAAACATGAATTTAGATATTTTAGGCGTAGCTGAAACAAGATGGACAGATACAAGTTATATAAGGAGAGAAGATTACATATTCATTACCTCGGGAGGAGATCATCACGAGAGAGGTGTAGATTCTGGGCTCATAGAGATAGGATGATGCTTCTCAAAATTAAGGCAAGACCGTTCTACATAGTAATTCTTCAGACATATGTCCCAACAACTGATTATAGGTATGAACAGCTAGAAGAATATTATGAAGACCCACAACAAATACTGAAAGATGTAAAATAATCAGAGGTCCTAATTGTCATGGGAGACATGAACGCAAAGTTGGAAAAAATAAACATAAACAGATAGTAGGGAAACATGGTATGGGAAACAGAAACGACAGAGGAGACCGGCTGATACAGTTTTGTGAAGAAAACAATCTTATTGTTTCTAACACATTTTCCGAACATAACCCCAGGAAACTGAATACGCGGAAAAGCCCTGGAGATTGAACAAGAAACCAAATTGATTAGAAAATAGATTAGAAGTAGATTTGTTTTAAAAATGTTAAAAATGCCAAAAAATGCCCTGGTGCTGATATCAACTCTGACCACAATCCTGTAGTCTTAAAATTACAAATAAATCTTAACAACCCAGGAATATGGACATCGAAGACACCCCAAGTAGATATATCGGCATTGAAACAACCAGAAATAAGTCAACTATACCTGGTTGAAGTAAAAAATAGATATGATGGGCTAATCGTTGAAAGTATGGAAGAATATAGACGTGAACATCCTGATGATAAAATTAATACAAATTGGGAATGTGTAAAAATCCAGTATACAGATTGCAAATACCACCTTGCCAGTGAAGATAAATAAGAAGAAAAAATTGGATAACCGATTAAATCTTGAGCAAAATGACTCAAAGAAAGAAAGCAAAGAACACTCCTGAGTAGATATTAATAGATAGAGAAATACGCCACATGTCCAGAGTTGCCAAAGAAGAGTAGTTGCAGAAAAAAAAAAACGCAAAGAAATAGAGGATCTGGAAATAAAACATAACTCGAAAGAATTACATGAACATATAAAAAGATTTACAAAGAAGAAGAAAAATATAACAGAAAACTGTTGTATCAGAGTGTGACGAAACGACTGCGATAAGTCTGATCTCTGTATTATATCCCTTTGATGGAATTGTGACGGATTAGTCTCCCTGGATTTAGTCAGGGTAACTAGGGATCTCCCCGTCAAAAGTAGTGCGTGACGTCACATTTCGGGTGATTTCTAGAAGTCTCTCGAATGCCCCAGACAAGTGCGTACGTGGTTTGCTCGCACGAAGGACCTACAATTGCCTCAAGGAACACGGGAAGGTGGAATTCTGCGTGACACTGGATTTCTCCGTGGCTCATGAAATTCACTGGGCCCGTGAAGGCATTGTGACGACGCACTGAGTGGGTCTTGGGCAGTCGCCAGCCAAACCTCATCGAAGTAAGATCGCATTAACTAACTGCTGGAAGAGATGTCCGTGAACGCAGCCAGACGGACATTTGCAGTTGATGATTGTGATTTCTGAAATCACAGGTAATGTGGCATTACTTTATTTAATTTAACTGTTGTCCGTAAATACTGCGCCGATATTCTAGAAACAAATAAACGCCGAGTGAAAATAGTTTCCGCGCAGAGCATAAAGTTACCGTCGCGTGTCTGCATATTTAATTAGCGGTTATTGATCGACAGGGTAATGTGTGTGACAGATGCGTCAGGAAACGACACTGTAAGTGAGCGAGTATACACAGTAGGCTGCGGTAGGTGTGTGTCTGCTGATACCTGTGTAAATCCGATATTCGGATAGAAGTTATTTAATGCTAGTGTACCAGATATGCATTGTTAGTGATTGGTAAATTATTATCTCTTCTCTGTGTAAGTAGATTCGGGTAATCTACCAACTGTGTAGCAGATGTGTTAAGTAGCTGGTTAGTAATTAAATACTCAAGGCAGGGTGTTGACATACGTTACATTGTGTTACTAGACTCATGTAATGGTGATAAGTCATTGATTGTTATAATTAGTGATGTGTCATTTGCTTGGCTAGAATAAGATGGTAATTTATGTCTGATAGCTGTGGTGATAGTATTCTGAGGACAATGTGGTTATTTCAGTGGGATTTCAAGGTAAGTATTTACTGTGTGAAAAGGCCAGTGCTGTTCCTCATAGGCGGAAAGGTTTGTATTTAATGGATAGCAGTTGATAGAAAGTATTTATGATGCCTGAATGTCACTGCTTGGTTGTATGCCTGTCTGCTAGCGTGACCATGCGTGTACATTTGCACGTGTGTCTAGGCGACCGACTGGTTCCGAGGCCTGTCCGACCGACCGTTATGTTGCGTGTCTGACCCAAAGCAATAGTGCTTAACCGATGGTTGAACATACCCGACCGAGAGCGATGCGACGCTCTATTAACCGAGGCCGTTGCGTGTATGTAGATCGAAATGTGAACCGAACCTAGTCTGTCTCTATTATTCTCTTCTTCAAGAAACCTGACTCTGAGAATGGAGTAACTGAGTTACTGCAGTGAAGAAGTAGTAGTATGCTTTGAGGCACTTGGGGCAGATAGGTGGAGCTGGAGATTTAGGAGAGGGAGACTGGTAGTCTCTCTAAGAAGGATGACGTGGCCTAACTAGCCACGGAACAGAATGCGCCTTGCCCACAGGAGCTGTGGGAGAGTGTATCGGTGGATGGCCACCACATCGGTGCTCGACCGGCACAGACTTGACCGTCCTGGATGGAGGTCAATTACTAAAGAAGGGCAACCGTTGTTCTGGGACGGAGATCCCAGAACAGAAGCTGTTGCTGTGTACTAAGTTGGTTAATTAAGTTTAACACTTCCTTGTTATAATTTATTAGGACTACGTTAGTGAATTGTGCTTTATTAAGAAGGTAGTCTTTAATAAGTTAGGTTTAATTAGTTAATCCACGGGTGAAGGGATTGAATAATTGTTGAGTAGCTATGGAAGGAGGATATGCCCGCCTGGGCACCTCCTAGATAATGTAACCACTACACTGAAAGTGAAGTAGGTGTATTTACAGGTTGATGGATGGTGAGGAAACAGGAGTGGATTAGCACCAGGCGAAGGATACTTTGACAGAGTCATACAGTCGACTTGGTGCTATCGGGCTATCTATTGCCCAGACGAGTTACTTAACTATACACTGGTGTATTAATGCTTTCTTTCGCAGCCTCGTGCCTATACATGGTTATTAAGAGTAGATCAATGATGTTGATGATCACTTATATATATATATATATATATATATATATATATATATATATATATATATATATATATATATATATATATATATATTACTGAGAGGCATGTATTAATGTGGAGATGCAGTGTAGTCCTTGTTGTAGTTGAGTACTCACACCCACCCCTCCATGTTTCAGGATCTGTTTATAGGTTAGATCCTATGAAGATTTAGGAGCTCAACCATAAGCTCCATGGGACTTGCTCGCTCCAGTGCCTATCAAGATGAGATGTGAGGCGTTACTGGGAGCAGTCATCAGAATCTGTCTACTAATACTGGAAGTCAATTGAATTGATATGAGCCGGTAGGTCTAGGCTAAGACCACCGTCAAGAGTCCGATGAAGGTTGTCAAGCGATCCAGATAGGGTCAGAGACTTATACGTCTATGGGTTCAAACCAGTGAGGTACTGGTACATATCTCGTTCAATGATAACTTTGTGATGTTCCAGGAAATGAAATTCAGGTGTGGAACCTAATGTCTACCAGTCATGATAATAGCCAGTTTATTAAGCTTCCGGCCCGACTGGGTCGTTATGGGACACATTGTCTACAGTTCATGAAACCGCAAGGGTGAATCTACAGTGGTGATCCTTTTATGAAGCCATGAACCGGGTCATATGACCGGCAGCAGAGATTTGACATTCTGACGTACATACAGGTAGTTAATACCTACCGACCTGAGTCATTAAACAGACTTGATGAACTGATAGGGTAGTTCATACCTACCGAACTGTACGATAGCAGTATGAGTATATGTTCAGTGTTAATTCACTTATGGAGTCAAGCAGTTGTGACATCGTGGTAATATGGAGGCAGTGTTCCAGATATAGGTTGTTGCTAAGGTGTTTTCCAGGAACTGGCGAGACAGAGAGCAACCAGGCTCTTATAGATACTTGTGTAGTGTGCTATAAGATTTTTCTTTAGGTGGGGACCTGGAGGATTCTAGGGTTGACCCAGACGTCATCAGCGGAGTGGAACTAGTGATTTATCAGTCTTCGAGGGATGATCCTCAACAGTTGGTGCCTGAGCATCCCGAGATCTGGATCCAAGTGGAAGAAGGGAACTTTGGAAAGGAGAGACACCTTGGAGTTCAGGTCCACTGGAGGTCCCGGGTGATTCGTAACCACGACAGGACAACTGCACGAACTTAAGTCACAGTCTCCGTGATGAAGACGAATCATCCGTAGGTCTTTTCTTGTACATATCATCTTCTAGTCAGGCTTTCAGCCATCCTCCTCTGTGGTGTAGTTGACGTAGTTATAAATTGAATTTTGATTTTTTAGCCATGGCTTTGTGTATTAGTATGACTGGTGTCTTGTCCGAGCCCCCTTTGGGTAGGAGTCCCTAAGTAGGGAAGGGGAGGTTCAGCTGTCCCGGCTTGTGTGGGGCCTGGTAGATGTAAAGTTCTATTGAGGTGGTCGGAGCAAAGGCTGGGGATATTATCTATGGTAGCAAACCCGTCCAAGCCCCGGGGGTCTTGTTACAGATCATAGAGTGGGGGCTCGTCCGGGATCTTCTCTTTGTTCTGACATATCGAAGGGATAGGTTATAGCAGTGTTTCCCAACGTGGGGCCCACGCCCCACAGGGGGTCAATTTGACTGTTAAGGGGGGCAATTCGAAAATAGAAGAAATCGGCTGAATATAACAAAACGGGGAGACTTGAGAGTGAAGTTAACTAAATTGGAACCTGACATAAGATCTCTTTGCAGCAAGCATCAAGCGCAAGGATCTCACTAAATTTAAATAATAAATAATTACTAATAATTAAAATAATATAGAAAAATCTTTCATTAAAATTATTTTGTACTTGAATTTCAGTTCTCCATTATATGTTTTGAAAATTTACTTACTGTGTTTGCTCAATAACTACCTAGTGATTTCTTCCTAGAACCTATCATTCAAGTTTCTTTAGTGAACATTTCAATTTTTGAATATTAAAAATAATGTATATGTTGAGGGGGGGGGCATGGGGCGGTGGAGGGGGGCAATATGAATTTTAGAAAGGCTTAAGTGGGGCATGGTACAAAAAAGGTTGGGAAACACTGGGTTATAGTGTCATCTGTCCTATAACTATTGTCTACTTGACGAGTAGGGCTACTGATACCTTTTCTTTGACGTGGACAGACATTTAGTTAACTTAGTATAGATTGTTAGTTACATTGTTAGTTAGATTCATAGTTAGCATTGTACTTGTGTATTGCATATCTATACTAGGACTTAGTTACACTAAGCATGGCTACTCGGACTTTAGATTTAGCTAAGGTGCGGGCATCTGCAGCTGAGATGGGATTAGAAGGTGATGCCTTCAAGGCATATGTACTTGAAGTCGAACGAGACTTCAGAGCAGAAGAGAGGGAGCGAAGAAAGTCAGAAGCTGAGCTTGAAGCTCGAAAGCTAGCACTTGAAGAGCAAAAGTTGGCAGCAGGCCAACAGTCACAGAAACTTGCAGCTGAACTAGAGTCTAAGAAATTAGAAGCTAGGAAACTGGAAATGGAACATGAGTTCCGTGTGAAGCAACTTGAGGTAGAGGCGAAATCTGTTGGTGAAACTGAGGGAGCAGTAGGTGGAGCAGCTTTACCTAGCTCTTCAGCAGCCAGCAGACCAGCTTACCATGCTATGAAATGGCCGTTTCCACCATTTGAACCTGACAAAGAGAAGATTGATCAGTTCTTGGAGAAATTCGAGGCTATGTGTAAAGCTACGGGCTTAGATCCTGAGCGTTGGAACTTGAAGCTTTCACAAGGACTCCGTGGCACCGCGTACGAAGTGTATGCGCGTCTTCCACCAGGGATGGAAGATGATTATCCAACCCTTAAGTCGGCTCTTTTGAAAAGATTCGAAATGACAGCCCATGCGTATAGGCGGAGGTTCAGAACTTCCCAGCGAAAACCAGGTGAGATGTTCTCGGCCTATAGTGTGAGGTTGAACTCATACCTTTCGAAATGGATGGCGTTGGCCGGTTTCAAAGAGGATTATGACAGTTTGAGAGAGCTGATGGTGGTGGATCAGATGAAAATGCAGATGTCCAGGCCTTTGAGAAATTTCTTGGGGGAGAATGGAGCGGAGAGGCTAGACATAGTAAATAAGTTAGCTGAGAGGTATGTGGAAGTCTATGGTGAGACTGGGGATTCCAGTCAGACTGATCCACAGAAAAGGCAGAAGGGGCATGATAAGCCGAAGACTAAAAGTCCCAATGAATCATCCAAGGTAGCAGATCCTGTGATAGATAACTCTGGTCAGAAACCCAATAAGCAAAGCCCTCCCGCCTCCCCAAAACGGAAGTGGAGTAAGAGGTGGTGTAAGTACTGTAAGGCACCTTCCCATAATACAGTAGACTGTCTGAGGAAGCCGAAGGACTTGCACTTTGCTTGTCTCGCCTCAAATAGGGGTAGACTTAGCGAGACCAAACATGAGGGTAGAGAGAAACCAGAGTCAAAGAGATCACCTGTGGTCGAAACGATAGAGGTGAATGGGAAGCAGGTGGAATGTCTATACGATACAGGATTACAGTTTGAGGCTGTAATCTCATCCCACCTTGTGAGCGCAGGGCAGCTCACCGGCGAGACAAGAGAATTCCAGCCGGCCATGAAGAGCTCCGTAGCTATGAACTTGCCGATTGCTCGGATTGACATTCGGTGCAAGTATGTTACGGGTAGCATCAAGGCGGCTGTGCTGCCTGATCCTATTTAGCCTTTGATCCTCGGTCATCCACATGTATTCCTGGGGGACCCAGGGAACATGGCCTAGTGAGCGCTAGGCAGGCCAGGGCTAAGGATGGAGAAAGGCAGTGTGGTAAGTTGATTGACTATTCTCTTGCGAGGTTAGTGAGCAGTGCTCAAAGTAGGGACCCGACCTTGCGTCCTTACTTTCTGGAGTTGTCCAAAAGTTCCGACCCGCCAACTCCGGGTCAGTTCTATGTAGAAAACCGGTTGCTTTATCGTAGAGCCGGTTAAGGGGATAGCCAGTACGGTCAGATGGTAGTCCCTACTGACTACAGATCCCGCTTGATACATAGAGTGCATACCTTATCCTTAACCGGACATAAGGATGTGGGGACAACGGTCCAGTGTCTTTCCAGCCACTACCACTGGCCTGGAATGACAGGCGACGTGCGGAGATACATCAGGTCGTGCTCAGAGTGTTGTCTGGCAGCACCAAAGCATAGGAACAGAAACGGATTATCTCTGCAGATCGGAGATAGGGTTCTCGCGCTTCTCCCAATCGAGGGGGCGGAATTCGAACTCGGATGGCAGGGCCCTTTTCCTGTGGAACGGATAATGTCCCGATCCACGTATGAGGTGAAAGTCCGCGGGGAATTGCGTAAGTTACATTGTACTCTCCTTCAGAATTTGGAGAGGACCGAGGTAGTTTCTCCACAACGTAGTGCGACTACCATCGCGCCAGATTCGGTTCTGGGTCCAGACGAGGGCGAGGTAGACTCAGTCCTACGCAGGAAATCCTGTGGGGAGGGTCTGCGGTCTCCTAAGTGTTCAGCCGTGGAGAGGGCGAACAGGCTCCATCGGGAAGAGGCCCATGGTGTTTAGAACACTGGGAATCGAGGTCGAACAGGCGAAGTCACATCTGGTACGACGGTATCGTCGGGTGACTCGACACGCCGACAGGCTCACTGTCCTTACTCGCGGGAGAGAAGGCATGAGCAGAGGTACTCCAGACGAACCTGGAGTAAGCGACGATTCACTTCGGTCGACATCCGCGAACAGTCCACAAGTGTGATGCCGAGTCGGGATAGGAAACATCCTATTGTCAGAAGGGACGGACGAACCTTCAGTAAAGTAACCGATGGTCTACACCAGGTGGATGCGGAACAGTCCAGTTTAGAGGGTAAGCCGATCACCAGGCCGTTACGTTTCGGGCCTAATCGCTGGAGATAACGTATGTCTGAGGTGGTGTTTGGTGAACCAGCATCCCTACCATTCTGGTAGATTTCTCCGGGGAAAGTGAACGATATGGAACGTCCTTTCCTAGGAATCCAGTCTCTGTAGAGTAGAGGTTCAGAGTTCAGACAGATCTTGGTCTAGTAAGTTCGACCGGGTCGACCATCTTAAGTGGGGGACCTATGTGACGAAACGACTGCGATAAGTCTGATCTCTGTATTATATCCCTTTGATGGGATTGTGACGGATTAGTCTCCCTGGATTTATTCAGGGTAACTAGGGAATTATATGTTTGTTTTTAGACTACCATAAAGCTTTTGACGGAGTACAACATAAACGACTAATTACATGCCTTCAAGGTATAGGAGTAGGGCATCAGACTTATTAGTAACTTGTGTTGGGAACAAGTGTCGTCTATTAGATGCGGAAATAACGATTCGTCGCCTAAAGAGATACAAAAAGGAGTACGGCAGGGATGTGTACAGTCCCCAAGCCTCTTCAATCTATACACAGAAAGAATTTTTAAACAAGTTGAACTGAGTGGACTTAAAATCAATGGAAGAATCATAAACAATCTTAGGTATGCTGACGATACCGTGTTACTAGCAGAAAGCGAGCAAGAGTTACAAGACCTAGTAGAACAAGTAAACAGGCACAGTGCAGAATGTGGCTTAGATATTAACATCCAAAAACAAAAACAATAATAATTAGCAGTGAAAAGGACAGGTCATCAATGAATATCACAGTAAACGGGGAGATACTAGAACAAGTAGCAAGTTGTTCCTTTCTTGGACATATAATAACAGAAGATGGCAGAAGTGAAATAGAAATCAAAAAGAGAACAGGAATGGCAAAAAATGCTTTCAACGCCATGAAATCAGTATTAACATCTAGAGAGATTAACAACGCATTAAAAATTAGAATTTTCAAAGGCTACGTATTTTCAACGCTAGTGTTTGGCGCGGAATCCTAGACATTGAACAAGCAACTAGAAAGTCGCACAGAAGCCCTAGAGATGTGGATATACAGACGATTATGTCATATTTCATGGGGGGGGGGGAGAAACCAGACGCAGAGGTTCTAGACTGGGAATGCAGAGAAAGTTGATGAAAGTAATGAAGGGGAGGCCAGTGAAATATTTCGCCCATGTTAAAAGACATGCTCTCTTATAAAATCCATACTGAAGGGCAAGGTTGTGGGCAAGCGAGCAAGAGGTAGACACCGATACAAGTGGGAAGATAACACCAAGAGAAGGACGAACATTAGCCTGGCAGAATGTACAGTCAGGGCGAGAGAAAGTATTGGAGTCCACTGCAGCTAACCTTCATTGTGGAGACGGCACCTTATTGATTGAAGAGCCCCTGCCGGTCTCCAGCCATATCATTCTCTCCACATACAGATGCTCGGTCTGTTCCACTTCTTTCTCCACCTTGTCCCATAGGCTGGGTAAAGCTGGGACGACCATCATCGACCCAGCGTGACCACAGGTGGCGGATTGTGGAACCACCTCCAGAAATAGAGGTTAGCTGCGAATAAACAATAAGTAGTCGTGGACCAACTAACGGTGGACACAGAGGGCGAGGTGGGATTTCAGATCTGAAATCCTTAGAAAATACATCATATGCCCGGAGACGTGTTCACCAAGTGAGTCGATGCGCTATAACCTCTTATCCCTGGGTAGTTGGGGCCTATTAGCTAATAACAGCAGCCCACCTAGGAGATGGAGAACTGCAATTATAACCGCCAAGTTCAAGGTGGACCAGCGTGCTGAATATTAGTAAATCTTGCGGGAGTTGATTGCCATGTCGTGTAACTTAGTTCGCAATAAACATGTTATATATAACACCCGATGGAAGATGTGTGACAAAGACTAATATCATAATACTTCAAGCAAAAGCATATTCATAAAATCAAAAGTATTTTGTGCAATCACCGAATTTCAGAAAAATGGGGTGAAATGTTAAAAAGAACCCGTTTGGCTGTTTGATGAATCATGTATCCCGAACAAACACATTTCTAGCATTGCACTCTCATCTATGTGTCATTAATTGTCTTTGATCTCAACACTGATTGTTGTGTTCCTGGGGTTAATAGAGTTTAGGGGCACTCTTCCTAACGATGGCCCCGAATTATTTAGTATAAGATGCATCCCTTATAGGGTCTCACAAGGTAATTTCCGGGGCGATGTGTTGTCAATCACTTACGTTTGAGTGTATCCTCGTCTGCTAGACCGATCGGTGGATACAATAAATGTTTTTGGGCCTGGAGGACCCTCACTGTCGTCGGAGTGTATATCCATATCTTGTAGTACCGACGACAGTGAGGGCCCTCCGGGCCCAAAAACATTTATTGCATCCATCGATCAGTCTAGCAGTCCACCACACTCAATTATATGATTCTTTATTTCACTAATAAGTGATTATGCTCGTTCCAGGGGCCATATGTTCTATATTTTAGTTCGTAGTTCGTATTTTTTTTATTACATCAGCTAATGAGGCTCTGTAAGGGATGCATTTTACACTAAATAATTTGGGGCCGCCGTTCGGAAGAGTGCCGTGTTTGGGTGATATGCAGGCTCCAAAGTAACAGATCTATGTATCTACTTTTGTTTTGTTTTGTTGTTATAATTTATTATGTTGCATTAGTTACCTAATTTCTTTGTTTATCTGTTTGCTGATGATAGTTTCGTAGGTTCAACGACCAATCTGTCACTTGTAGTTGTGTTCTTGAAAACTGAACCTTTTCATGTTCTGCTTTTGTTTCACTACACATTGATGTGCGTGTAGAATTACTTTGATTTGGAGAAAATGAGTCATCTTTAGTAAGACTTCAATAACTTAAATTATATAATAGAAATTATAGACATAATTTAATGATCATATAATGCATACTCACTTTGTAATATTCTTGGACTAGACCACCCGCTTCTGAGTTGATAAGAAATCTATAACAGAAGTTTGATAATAACCATTTTTACTGTTAGTGACATAATTAGATGAATACAAACGTATTTTGCTCGAAACAAAATTATTTGTTGCCCATTCATTACTGTAACACTGGCTTTCAACATCAAGTTAATAAGCAAGAGAGAGAGAGAGAGAGACAGAGAGAGAGAGAGAGAGAGAGAGAGAGAGAGAGAGAGAGAGAGAGAGAGAGAGAGAGGCAGAGTAGCTATTGTTATATGCTGTGTACATAGTTACATTTGCAGCCTCAATAATCCAAACGTTACTCCCTGCGCAAGATGTAATTCTAACACTGGTCCAGCCTTCATACAAAGACTTCAAATTAACGACAGATTAGTCTCACAGACTGTGTTGTGATACAAGCGATGAGGAGAGCTACTCAACTGCATACGCATAGAATAGAGCGTCTGGCCATACCAGATAAAGAATGAAGATAATGTACTGAATGTGGAGGGCGTAGGCAACAAATAAATAGAGCTCGAAAACATCTTGAATGAAAAACTTGTAAAATGATGCTTGCAAGAAACTCCCCTCAATGAAAATAGTCTTCAAAGTAAGAGGCTGCTAGTGCTACCGATCTGACCCAAAAGACGAGGCGTAAGGGTGGGATACTGACCATTGTACAGAATACCATCACTACTTCCCAAAATCAAAGATGCATGGACGGAGCAGAGTATCAGACTCTTAAAGTTAAGTTAGACAATACAGATCTACATCTGATAAATCACTACTGTCCAAGTGACCGTCCACAGTCACTAGACACATTCCCATTAAAAGAAAAATAATATTGTGTATGGCGATATTAATAGCCACTCGCAGAGCTTGTGCCATGATCAAGTGGACCACAGCGACAGAGACTGGAAGACTGGCAGGATGAGAACATATTTATCTTGATTAAAAAGCCGTCTGAACAACATACATTCTACTAGAGACCATGGTATACCACGACTACACCTGATCTGGCTTTTCATTCACCAGACCTGAAGTGAAACATCACATGATTTTTTTTTTAAAAACAACACGGTGTCAGTGACCATATGCTAGTCTTTCTAACCGTAAAAATGAGCTTGAAAGTGAAAGCAGCACCCTCTAGGATGGAACTACAAGAAAGCAGACTGGACAATGTACAAACATAGCACCAGCATTCTAGTTAGAAATATGAACACATATAAAGACATACACAAAGTTGTTGAAGAGTTCGACAAATACATACTACAGGCATTACGAAAAACAGTACCAAGAGGTGCTCGTAAGCACCAGGTGATAACAAAGGCCAAGCGGGGTTTGGCAGCGATGCGGGTGATGGCGGCAGCAAACTGTGAGCAGCGCCATCTATGTCTTCTGTACGAGGGGTTGGTCACGTCTGTTTTGGAGTATGCAATGGCAATCCTGACTCTCAGCCATAAGCAGATAAAAAGGATGGAAAGGATACAGAATGAAGCTATGCGCATTATTCTTGGATGTACAAGAGATACAGCATGCAGGGCGATGCGCTGCCTTCTTGATTTTCCAACCATTGAAGAGAGAATACAAGGTTGCAGGGCACGCGCCTACCTCAGAATTAACGCAAACACACAACATCCACTGCATAGTGAAATTAGGAAGGTGAAGGGCAGCAGGTTAAAAAGAGGACGGTCGTGGATGGGTCAAGCCGAAGACATTCTTCAACAGGTGTGTTCACTTGAGGACTTAGAACCTGGCGAGGAGTGGGTGCAAGTGCCAACAGACTTCTACACATCCTTTTCAGTTTGCATCCAACTAGATAGAAAATGCAGACAAGAAAATCCGGCTGCTGTTGAGGCTGAAGTACAAGCGTTGATTTTCGAGAATTCGCTAGACGGTGACGCGGTCATCTACACAGATGGATCGGTCGTCCGACATGTGAGAAGCTCATGGGCCTTTACAGCTCGGGCCGGAGGGAGAATTGTGAAGGAGGACTCTGGTGCTTTCACTGAAACCACAAGTAGCCTGACCATGGAAGTCATGGCAGTAAGTAAAGCAATAACATGGCTCGAGACACAGACATTCATTAGGGCTTGTTTCCTCAGCGACTCAATGAACATGATCAAGAGGATAGAGGAGGGGTCGATCCGAAGAGAATGGTTGCTGCCTCTGGAGCGGTCTCGACTGGCAAAGATTAGTTTCATCTTCGTGCCAGGGCATGCGGGAGTACAAGGAAATGAGCGGGCTGACAAGCTCGCAGGTGAGGCTACTGTGGAGGGCGGACGCGCCATGGACCAGGCCGACATTCTGAATGCTCTACGAGAAGTAAGACTTTTGCGAGAACCAAGTGATGACTGTGAATCTACAACAATGGCCAGACTGCGAGAGCAGCAAATTAAAAGAGAGGTGGCCAAACAAGAACACTACGCAGGAAGCCAAAGAAGATTGATAAACCAACACAGAACTGGCGTCGTTAGCTGCTACACGTTGCGGGATTTGCTGAGGAGGGGATCCGAGCACTTATGGACTGAATGGTTCGATGTGCAATGAGGATGATCTGTCGACTAACTAACTAACTAACTAGCTCGTAAGCAATAAAAAACATACTAGAGCAGTGGTTCTTAACCGGTGGGGAATTCCCCCCCCCCCCAAGCGGGAATTTTAGGGTTTCCATGGGGGGGGGGGGAGGATGAAGACAATTTCAAGATCGCGTTAATACAAGAACCGATTACTTGATATTGTTTTTCCCTTCATACTTTACAGTTATGTACGTCTCATCCTTCTAAAATACATTTTATAAAGTAAGTAGACCCACAAATCATGTTTTATGTGGATGTCTAGACTTGTTTTAGTATATGCTATTAAATTTACCTTCCATGTTTACGTATACTGTGTAAGGGTGGGGGGATTTTTAGATAGGAAATATGAAAGGGGGGGGGATGACGTTCTGAAAATACGGTGAAGGGGGGCACGGGCCTAAAAAGGTTGAGAACCACTGCTCAAGATGGACCAAACATATTAAAGGTTGAGAACCACTGTACTAGAGGTTGGAATTTGAGAAATTGCATAATGATGTGAAAGAATGTAGGAAACAGGCAGAGGCCAAACCCAGCTGCCAAGGAGCGAGAGAGCATACACATATAAATTCGTATATTCGGTATATTCCTCCTTGTTTGTTAAGTGAAAACCAAAGACGGCCACTGCAACCAACCTTCATAAGACGACTCTGGATAGTTTTTCACAGTCCACTTCAATACGACGATTTTGACATATCGGAAACAAAAGCAGTCGCTCCACAGAAAGTTCCAACCATACCTGACAACCTACACACACCATTCTACACAAAGCGGCATAATATTAGCCGTGCTCTAGTGACCAGAAAACCGTGTCCGACGTGGACGCCAGCTCAAGTCTAACTGATCTTATCGTGACGTTTTCGTGCTTGCACCAAAACGTCTTGCACACTTTTCATTCTTTTTTGAAACTAATGCCGTGCAAAGTGTGTCTTACAATCCATAGCCTGATCCAGGTATATGGCATTCAACCCCTCTAGCTTTCAAAATGTTGAGAACATTTTGTTAGTTTATTCAGTTTTCTATACCTTGAAAGGAACGAAAAGTGGTGTCGTCTGTCTGTCCCACTTAACAAACTTAACTTAATTTAAACTCATTAACTATCTAATAACCTATTCACATAATAATTATTATTAACAATCTAATAATACAATAGTCAAATAACAATATAATTCATTAGATCAGCAATGTTATAACAGCACAATAGTTCTCTCTGTGTAAACAACGATCAATAGACGAATCGTATTTCTGAAATTATTCTTTTTGCTCCTTTAAGGATAAATCTAATGCTTTTCATTTCTTTCTCCAGCAGGATAAATCTTTTCCTTCAATCAACTGTTGTAATATGGTTCCATTGCCCAATGCTCACACATGTATTCCATTCCATTGGCACCTTGCCGTCTTGACAGACGATAGTTTGTGCTTTAAAAAGGCATAATAACTTTTAACTATGGCGGTAGCGAGTGTGACTGATAAGGCCAATTTGCGCTGTAAATGTCCGTTCACAGTGGGTGCATCTGAACACGTGGTCATTTCCACCATCATGCACCATCTTACGTCTCAAACGCTTGGTGTGTGACTTTTCTGCAATAATTTTCTCCTTTGACTTTATTCCATTTCTGATATTTGCCCTCCATGCAACACGTTCAGCGGCGACTTGCTCCCAATGTGCATTATCAATGCCTGTATCAATCATGTCCCGCTTACACACATCTTTGTATCGTAGTAGAGGCCGACCCTGAGATCTCTTACCCATCTGTAATTCACCAAAAAAGATATCCTTTGGTATTCTACCATCATCCATCCTCCTAAGATGTCCTATCCATCTAAGTCTACGAAGACTGAGCATGGAATAAACTGTCACACAACCTGATCTTTCCAATACTTCAGTATTTGTGATTTTGTCTTGCCACTTAATACCAAGAATTCTTCGCAGACACCGCATATGAAAGCTGTTTAAATTGTTCTCTTGGTGTGAGTAAGTTGTCCAGGTTTCACTGCCATAGAGAAGAGTACTAAGGACACAGGCTTGATAGACAAGGACTTTTGTTTTGGCAGTAAGCTTCCTGTTCTCCCAGACTCTTTTTCTTAACCTGTTCATTGTTGTTGCTGCCTTACCAATCCGGGTGTTGATTTCCTGATCTAGGGATAATTTGCTATTTACCACTGATCCTAGATATGTAAAATGGTCTACTATCTCTAGTTCGGCGTCGTCAATAAAGATTGATGGTACCCCATGTGCACCTTGTGACATAATCTGTGTCTTCTTTTTGCTAATTGTTAAACCAAATTCAGAACAAGCATTGGAGAATGCAGATAGTAGACATTGCAATTCTTCCTCAGAGTGGGTCGTAACTGCAGCATCATCTGCAAAAAGCAACTCTCTGATCAGTACCCTCCTAATTTTGGTCTCAGTATTCAATCTCTGAGCATTGTAGAGGCCGCCATCTGAGCGTGAGTAAATGTATATACCACCATCCTGATCACGAAATGCATATTTCAGTAGAAGTGAAAAGTATATTCCAAAGAGGGTGGGAGCTAGTACACAACCTTGCTTAACTCCACTCTTGATTTCAAATTCTTCAGAAGTTGCACCATCAAACTTGATTATACCCTTCATGCCTGTGTGGAACGATTCCACAATGGACAGAAGAGTTGGTGGGCAGCCAATCTTCTTTAGTGCCTTGAACAGACCCTCACGACTGACCAAATCAAATGCCTTTGTGAGGTCGATGAAGGCAATAAACAGTGGTTGATTCTGTTCACGGCATTTTTCTTGCATTTGTCGCAATGAGAATATCTTATCAGTGGTAGACCGGTTCTGTCGAAAGCCACACTGTGATTCGGGGTAGACTTGATCTCCTAGGACTTGAAGTCTGCGCAGAACAATTCTGGCAAATACTTTTCCAACAATACACAGAAGTGAGATACCCCTATAGTTGTTGCAGTCGCTCCGATCGCCCTTGTTCTTGTACAGTGTTATGATGCTTGAATCTTTGAAATCCTGTGGGACTTGTCCTTCACGCCAGCATAGCTCTATTAGCTGGTGGATCTGTATAGTGAGTGTGTCTTGCCCACTCCTGATAACCTCTATTGGAATCCCATCCTTACCTGGAGCCTTGCCAGATGCAAGTTCATTTATAGCACACTTAACTTCTGTTATGGTGGGAAGTGTGTCCATGTGGTCAAGAGTTGGAAGAGCCTCTATGGCGTTGAGGGCATCATCCGCTAGTTTGGTCTCACTTGAGTAAAGCTCCAAATAGTGCTCTACCCATCTGTCCATCTGCTGTTTCTTGTCAGTGATGATTTCTCCAGTCAAGGTTTTCAATGGTGCACTTCTTTTGATCACTGGACCACAGGCTTTCTTTATTCCTTCATACATGCTTCTTATGTCTCCCTTATCACTTGCGATTTGAATGGACTCACATAACTTGATCCAATAATCATTTGCACACTGCCTGGCAGCCTTTTGCACATCCTTCCTAGCTTGCCTTAGCTCACTCAGAGTGTTACGCGTTGGTCTTTCCTTGTTTCTTAAGAGAGCTTTCTTCTTCTTATCAATCAAGGGCTGCAGAGTCTCGCTGTTGGCCGCAAACCAGTCCTGCCTCTTATGATCCACAGTGCCGTAAACCCCTACGGCAGTTTTATAAGAGTTTCCTTAATTTGACCCCACTTTTCATTTACTGTACAATTTTCTGGTGTATCAGTGAAAGCATCTTCAAGTTGCTGTTGAAACTGAAAGCACTTTTCAGGATCATGAGTGTTAATAATATTAATCCTGGGGCTAGATTTGTGTTTAGCTGTGTAGATTCTCTTTGGTCTCAGTCTAACTCTTGCAACAACCAAAGAATGATCCGTATCACAGTCAGCACTGTGGTAACTACGAGTCAATGATATATGGTTCAGATGTTGTCTCCGTGTGATGATGAAGTCCAGCTGGTGCCAATGGCCGGATCTTGGATGTTTCCATGTGACCTTATGTATCTCTTTTGTTTAAAAAAAAAGAGTTTGTAATACATAGGTCATTACTCGTGCAATGCTACAGCAGCCTTTGCCCATTTTCATTCATGCGACCGATGTTGTATTTTCCAAGGCACACTGGCCATGAACTCGAGTCCTTCCCCACACGAGCATTGAAATCACCGAGCATATAAATGTAGTCAGATTTTGGAACTGCCTTGATCACGGAGTCTAACTCCTCATAGAACAAATCCTTCACATCATCAGAGGAATCGAGTGTCGGTGCATATGCAGTAATAATGGTGGCAAACCCACAAGAGGTTGCCAAGCGCAGGGACAATAGTCTTTCATTTCCTCCTGCTGGAATGTCAATCATTCCCAGTAGCGAATTCTTCACTGCAAAGCCCACACCGGCGTTGCCTTTTTTCTGCCTGCCCTCTACCCTTCCAGAAAAAGGTATAGTTGTTTTCCCTGAGTGACCCTTCCTCAGCGAGGCGAGTCTCCTGCAGGCCAGCAATATCAATGTTAAGACGATTGAGTTCGGCATCAATCACGGCCGTTTTTCTCACATCGTCAATATTGGTAAAGTCAGTGGAAAATCCTGGACACATGGTTCTCACGTTCCAGGTTGCAAGCCGTAGCTTGATGTTTCTATTTTTATTTTTGTTTGTACCTGGTGCATTGGTTTTACAGCCTGCGATTCAGATTTTATCCTAGCCCCAAGCACCCATTGAAGCAGGCAGGCTGTGGCGGATCAGCACCCAATTGGCTGGGGGCTGCCCAGCTTGAGGCGGGCGGTAGCTGATCAGTGACACCTATAGGTGTCTCCCACCGTCAGAGGCAACGCGTGGCGCCCCATGTCTACGCCAACTGACAAGGACTTATAACCCGTAACAGTGGCCTCTCGCTTTGATTCCGAGACCAGTTAAGACCAGGGATGGAGTTATTGCCTCTCCATAGCACAAAGCCTGGACTAAAATATAGAGATCATGTGTTGCCCATGCAGCATGATCCCTCTCTCGGCCTGCCTAGTTCATTCCAGAGGAAAGGTAACACCCCTACATCTGGAACAAGACAAGCTGCAGAAGCTGCCGGATCAGCAAAGCAATTCTCTAACTATCCGCCTGTCGGAGCTTCGATCCTAGACCAGTCGCCAACCAAGGCTTAGGGCCTGGTCTGCCCTGCCATGACAATTTTGTCTTTAGCTTGCATTTCCTCGCACCAGGGTAAGGCTTGTACCCTCCGAATTGCGCTCTTCCGCCCGAAGCCGTTGGCACAATGTGGGGTGTCGGGTTTGGTAAGCGCCGCCCAACGTTCGGCGCTAACAGAAACCAGGTAGTATGCAGATGTATGCAGATGTACACATGTATGCATATAAGCTAACTCATAATGCTTTCATCTGTCCATTGGTGCTAGTAGAATGCTGATTTTATATAATTATATGACTTAGTATCCATAAAATCATCTGACGGTCATATCTCGGTATCATATAGACTGCCTTAGCGTATTAGCTCAAAGAGAGTTTCCCCAAACCTTTTAGTCTAATGACGCTGGTTAGTCCACAGTACACCTCCATATTCGTCTAGAGATGTAACGCATATCTTGGTACAATTCTAGTGTACTGTTATATCTGCTATGGGGAGTTACTTCTATCCCAGCACACCGCACTGCACCCTCACATTATGTGTGGTTCTCTCTGTACCCTTACTACCTATCGCTGCAATTACCCTTGATAAAAACAAATGGCCAACATTTGCCGATGATCAAGCAGTAATAGCAAAATCAAAACCTGAATTACAAGACCACATGAATAGTCTAAATGAAATGTGTAAGAGCCGTATAATAAAAAATCAGCATAAGTAAAATATGTAAATACTTTCAAGTATCCAAGAAAAATAATATCTGATATCTACAGTTATGTTTTAAAATATCTATATGTGATGTAACACGATGTAAGATTACATGCTGGTTTCTCGTGCGAACAATATGAAATTCCTTTATTTGTGATGATGAGGTATTAACGTATTCTCATATTTAGCAGTGTTTATATGAATTTGGAATGTGTTTTCGACGAATTGTTCTAGCATCTTGATTCCATTCTGATAACAGTTTCCCGATAATAGCTCTGTATGTTTTCCCTCAATTTAACAACGTCGTGCGTTCATAATCTGTCATTGGTAAATGAATTGTTGTCCATGGTTGACACAGAAGTTGGGTAGATTGTCTTCCAGTACCAGATATTCCAATGCAAACAACAACTGAGGTGGAGGTAATGACTGATTAATCGGACATCCATATAAAGGAGGTCTCAAAGCAATGTATCCACTCATCGGTTCGGGCGCCCGAATGGCCTTGCTCGAAAAGTTACAGTCTATCCTGAACACGTTGATCGGAATTTCTTCTGGTCTCGACATATAGGAGCACGGTTGACATAATAGACGTGGATGAATAACCATTTGCGGGTTTGGTGATTCGATGTCTTTGAGCAATTCCTCAAAAGTAGTAAGATGCGAGAAAATACCTTTAAAGTTGAAACATGCATGGACATCCCTCAGATTTGTAGTCAAAGAAGTTTGTGATTTGATAATGAATGATTGATTACCTCGGTCTTGACTACCCAGTAAAATCTGGTCACGATTTCAGCTTAATAATATCAATTGAATGTAGACTAGTCAGTGTTGGTTGTATTATGACTTCAGAACGTCTCGTGTACGCAATTCACACTGTCTTAAGTGAAGTATGTATTTTACGATGTGATTATCATTTGGCTTATTGGCGACTTGTGTATTAGGTTTAGTGTACGTTTCGATAAGTTCTGTTTCTCAAGGTTAATTTATTTGATGCATGTAAAAATTTGTTTATCACTGTTATGAAAAATGTAGTCGAATTTTTTCACGAGATTTCTCAAACCATGACGAATTTTTGAATCTTTAAATGTTCTGAGAAACATTGGTTCATGATCTAAAAATAAGATGCAATTGATTTCATCCAAATGTTCGATTGATTGTCAATGCTAACGCATCAGTTTGACTTCATCCAAAAACACATCGTTTCCAGGAATTCAACGTTGATTAATGATAATATCAAAGTTCAGTGTACTTCGACAAATTTATATGTAATTGATGTGGCTTCGTAACTTAAAACACTTGATATTGCTTTCAGTTTTGTATTGTCGTATTCTAAAAAATATTGTATATTGCGTTGTATAATTTCTTTAGAATGTTCTCGGTGAATAGCGTATATAAACTTCCTCTGACAACTGTTTTTCCTCTTTCATGACATATCATTATGTGTAACAACAAACATGTTGGTACTGAAGAACATAGGCTCAACCTTTCCAATAACAGTAACAATAATCAAGAACTGGAGAGAAAAGTGTGAACTGAAATATACCGAATCCTGACGTGTGGCTCTTATAGTTCAATGCCGTTTTATTAGGCATCTTTTTACAAAGTTAATATCAGATAATCTGTAGTTGCCTCTTTCGGAGTGCCTGTTAAGACCAGGTCAGCATCCGAATTATATGAGCACAAACTATACGGATTCAAATGACTAACCTGTAATACTGTTGATCCTAGTCATGATTTACATACACAGTTGATCAACACCTTGAACTCAACCTGTCTGTCTTTCTGTTATTTCTCATGCTCTTCCTTTCCATGTCGTTTGTAACCAAGCTTACGTCTAGTTGAAGTGAGTACTTTGTGACAGTGTCATGTCAATGACGCTATTCTCGGATTTAACACAAATGGAACCACAACAGTTTATTTGTCAATTAATTTCCCGTTGAACTATATTTGCTGTATCTGTGAAGACGCATGTGAATTGAAGACGTGCGCGATTAAATGACACACAACACAGTGATCTGAGTCCAACATCTCAAATCTTCGTTAAGTGTCCTAAATTAATAATTAATCACGGGTTCATAATTACCACTGCGAAAACCCCCATGCCAAGGAGCGAGAGAGCATACACATTCGTATATTCGGTCCATTCCTCCTTGTTTGTTAAGTGAAAACCAAAGACGACCACTGCAACCAACCTTCATAAGACGACTCTGGATAGTTTTTCAGTCCACTTTAATACGACGATTTTGACATATCGGAAACAAAAGCAGTCGCTCCACAGAAAGTTCCAACCAAACCTGACAACCTACACACACCATTCTACACAAAGCGGCATAATATTAGCCGTGCTCTAGTGACCAGAAAACCGTGTCCGACGTGGACACCAGCTCAAGTCTAACTGATCTTATCGTGACGTTTTCGTGCTTGCACCAAAACGTCTTGCACACTTTTCATTCATTTTGAAACTAATGCCGTGCAAAGTGTGTCTTACAATCCATAGCCTGATCCAATAGAATCACAATAAATATCAGCATGCAAAAGCCAATTTTCAAAGGGTCAAGTTGCAAGCTAGACGGAAAATCTGGTAGGAGAAAACATGTGTCACTAAACGTTGAAAGAGACACAGATACGTCGTCGAAGTTGGTAAAACAACTTAACGTCGAGAGCACAGAGAGCAATTCAAATACACAAAGAAGGCCAACATTCTAACAGGAAAGAAAGCCGCTGGCCATTTTGCGGTCCCATTTGAACAAGATAACAACGTCGAGATTAGTCCACTGAAACTAGAGATTGTAGAGAAATGACAACATATGCGACATCATGAAATAATGTACAAGGTACATATCACACGCAGTTAACTGGAGCTAGCAATATCAAACTGAAAATAAGAAAGCCACCAGGAGCCGACTGTATATCAAATGAAATTATCAAGAACCTAGGAACAACGGCCAAAACAAAGCTGCTGCAGATTTTCAATAACTGCTGAGCCTTGGGCAGAGATGCACAAACCTGGAGAAAAGCAATCATGATACCTCTCCTAAAACAAGGAAAGACAATTATATTGTCTCCAGCTACAGACCAGTTAGCTTTACCAGATGTCTCTGCAAAACAATGGAGAGCCTAATTAATCACAGACTGCAGTGGTATATGGAACGTGAAAACATTGGTATGTCACAGTATACGATGTGGTTTTAGGTAGTCTTACTCTACGGAAGATCAGACAACCAAACTTTCTCACGAAATTGAGGATGCATTCCAGAATAAGAAACGGGTGCTTACGGCATGGATAGATCTAAAGAACGCTTTTGATAAAAATATCGAATGAAGGTCTAATGAAGGAACTGCGAAACCGTGAAGTGTATGGAAGAATGTACAAATGGATGAAAGCATACTTACGCAACAGAAGAGCCCTAGTACAGATACACGAATTCAAGAGCAAGAAAGTTCTATTTCGTCACGGTGCTTCCCAGGTTGGAGTCCTCTTCATAATCTACAACAATGACCTTCTGGACCAACTAGCACATGGAATAAAAGTGGCAATGTGCAATGTACGCCGATGTCCTGGTCATACGGGGCACAAATGAGTATGCATCAGTAACCACTAAATCATCACAAAGAGCTGTAGATGCATAAGTTCCATGGGCAAATAGATGGTGTGTCAGCATAAACACTGACAAATGAAACACCACGTTATTTACCCTCTCTCCGAAAGACGTCATCCAGAAAAATGGAATATCGCTTAGAGAAGATAATGAACCAACATACCATGGAGTAATATTTGTTGACAGGCGAACATGGAAAAAGAACATCAATAAAGCAACAACAAAAGCCACACGAAACTTAGCCATCCTGAGAAAACCATGTGGAACCACATGGGGAGGAAGCGGGAACAGAAATCACTAAAGTTTATCAAGAGCATACAGCCAAACATGAAATACGGGACACCTTCATAGTGTTCAACATGAAAATCGACACAAAAAGAACTGCACAAGGTGCAACATGAAACACTTAGAGACACAATTGGGAGTATGGGGTCAACCCCTATAGTGGAGATTGAGAAGATGGGGAAGACACAAGCATTGAAAGAGCGCAGAGATACGAAATGGCTAATAAAGCACAAAGGTGTCTCAGCATGCCTATGAAGAACAGATATGAAAACTTAGCTAGCTATGGGGTCAGACCGAGTATCCACCTGAATAAGTGGACAACTCTGCAATGGAGCAGAGCAGGACACTCACTTGTCCTGACAGTCGGAAATGGCTGTCAAAGGCAGGGTTAAAAGACCACCATGTAGATGTGGAAGGCAAGGGGAAACCACCACATTATCATCCCAAGATTTCATGGCAACACTCATTTCAGAGATAGTGAACGACGTTAATGGCGGGCTTAGGACATCTTCGTCCGGTAGGGACAGTCACGAGCCACAGGTGGCACCAGACCGTCATCCAGCTACTGATGGCAAAACTATAACTAAACTAAATAAATTTAGAGTAGGAAAATGGAATGTTAGGACATTAAATGCGCTAGAAAAATTAAACAATGTTCTAAGATAAATGGAAAGCATGAAAATTAATATGCTAGTCATAAGTGAGATGAGATGGAAGGGATCTGGCAAAATTATAACCGACTGTGACATAATGAATTGCATCATTTCACACCATGTCAAATAAAGCACAACAACCAGAGACAACAGAGCACTAACTGACGCTTTGAACACCTTATGCCATGCTTGATACTCCTAAAATTAGAAATGCCAAGATATAAATAGCTAAAAAGGCGTCCCTAAAACCGATATCAATTGGAGAAGGCGAGTCATGTGATCCGCTATGTAGAACAAGACGCGATTCAACTGTAGGAGAGCACACTTCTTCAAACTTTGGCCGAGCGGACAGACCTGTCGCTCAGTGGGGCTATTTTAATAATTATCAGTTAAATAGGGACTTCTTCCCTGATTGAGGTAAGCCTACCACTCTTAAGATCACTAAGAAGAAAAAGGTTGAGGTACCATGTGTTTGTGTGATGTATTTAGTGCGACCATTCTGACCAATAAAAAGATGTCAATTGAAACGAGAAAAAGAGTGTTGAGAAGATGGGGAAGAGCCTGTTCTTTTGTATGGATGTGAAACTTGGACAATGAGCAGTCAAGCTGAAAAATATCTGATGGCTGCAGAAATGTGGTTTCTGAGGAAAATGCAAAGAATACCATGGACAGACAGAAAAACCAATGACCAAGTACTACAGGAGACAAATGAACATCGTAAGCTGATTGGAGAGATTAGACGTAGACAGTCAAAATTTTTTGGACATGTTATGAGAAGAAATAGATTGGAGAACTTGGTGACAACTGGCAAGATCGAAGGGAACAGACCAAGAGGAAGACCGAGAGGAAAATACCTGGATGGCTTGGCCACATGACATGGACGGGACAGGAACACTGAGCTGATCCACGACACTGGTGATCGATTGAAATGGCGAGTCATGACCGCCCACGCTTTCCGGCATGGCACATGATTGATTGATTGATTTAGTGCGATATTAATATTCAAAAACTCTGTAAGTGCTAACTTAACTTGTTGCTACGCCTAGCAGACTGCCGCCATCTTCGGTCAACATGACGAAAGTGTATATGTTTATGGTTCTTTGAATCACAGTGGTGCTAATCTTAGTGGATGCAGTAGATTGAGAAGATGATGCCGAACGGTAGGAGATTGAGACAGCTCAGGTACTCCGCCTGAGTTACAATCAGTCGTCAACGTAGTATAGTGGATCCATTTCATCCATGGGCCCCGATATTCGATACTACTAGACGCCAGCCTTGTCTCATTGCCTCCAGGTGACATTTTCCCATCTCTAGATCCAGAGCACTCAGGGAAACCACCATCAGCTCCCAGTTCAGTAGAATAAGAACAGGAGAAACTACCTAACTCCAGGCATCAATCCTTCTGATTGTTCTGAACAATTAATGATTTAGTGTGAGAACATTCAATTCATATATACACTGGAGTATGTGCAACTATTTATCCACATGAGAGCTTTAGTTAGTCAACACAACACAAACATTACACTATGACACGTCTGGAAGGAATGGTGGGATGGGCATGTATTATGTTCATGATGAATGTCACTTTTTTGTCATGTTACAGACTGTGCACGTATAATATCATGAATTATGTGTTTCCTTTGCACCATCACCCCAACCCAGATGTTTTGATTTAATAATTCTTGGGACTTTAGCTTTTTGTTATTTCCTTGCCAGTTATTCATCGTAACGTAACAAGTTTATTGTGTGTTTAATTATAGTCATAGTTAACACCATTCAGTTTTATTGGGAATTAATAAGGATGGGTGAAATCACATGGGGAGCTGATGGACTTATCTCATGGTCACTACCCATATTCCCACGTTATTCCAGGAATCTTTCTTTATTCTAGATATTGTCCTTCTGGACCTTCGATGAATCAAGGGGACTATTTCGGGGGCTCTGAACTTATTAGATTCTAATTTGGAAGAACAACTTCAAGGTGTGTTTACAATCTATCCGAGACTCCCCTAGACCTGCCGAGTTCTCTGTTGTCTAGGTTCACCACCCAGACAAAATGCACACTTTTGAGGAATTAGTCCCATCTCTCTAGCATTAAAAGAGTACGGGGGATGCACTTAGTGTTCCTGATTCCTACCACCTTTTTCAACACCTTGCACCGACAAACACACCATAATTTATTCTGGAGGGGATATACATGAAAAAAGTGTAGGATTTGATGAAATAGAAACAGCCAAATCGATTAATGGATACTGGTGTATCTCAGTGTCCTGTTATTCCCGAGAGGAGATTGGAATCAACAAGCACATCTTTAAACTTAGTATCTGTTGGGATTATTGACTGACTTTTGTCTACACTCCTCTCTTCTGTCTTCCATTCCATATATCTATTTCTTTCTCTCTCTCTATTATTCCCTCAACACATACTCCGACAACAGTTCCTTTCAACGATAAGATAAAAGATTTATTAATAAAAACTATGTCTGGTGTATGTATGGATATTGTCTATGTTGTTGGTATGTTCTTCTAGTGTGGTTGCCAGATGTGAACTCTGAATGTCTATCAGCTGTGTTGCTTCTCTTCCTTTCATTCTTCAAGATCACAGGACAACACATCAAACAGGACAGAGCTCACCCGGGATGATCCGTATGCTTGAATCTGATGGTAAATCCGTTATTGAATGAAACAAAAACTGTTCACCACTGAGTCAAGGTACCGTAATAAAAGTCCCGTAAGTTTATGAATGCACCTGAATCTGTTTCATGACGATAAGTATCCATCATCGAAAAACCACCACATCGTCACAGTTCTTCTTATAGTCTTTTAGTAATAGCACTGTTCTTACTTGTCTATTCTTTCTTCATTATACATATAAGATGTATGTAGTTTTAAGTATCCCTGCTTGCCACAGGTTACCCTCTCTTCCCTTTCAGGGCCTTAGTGGTATATTCGTTTGAGCATACAGTGTTCTGTATTTTATTTAACTTATTTCTTTCTTCAACGTAAATATGTTCATATTCTGTTTGGTTCCATGTAAGTACTTTATTTGTTCAAGGGTATTCCTCTTCATCTCTTCTCTGCTTTCACTAGGAGAGTGGAACCTGGAAAAGTATAACAAATCCAGTGATAAGCAGCCGCCCCTTTCTACTACTTATGCAAGTGTCCTTCTCCAGCCATAATGACAAGGCTTCCGAAGTGAACACCCGCATAAGACATATGAATTCACCAAAGTCTAAACTATCTACTAATAGAAAGCAATGGTAAATGCTATTCCTTCACATGTATATTCCTATGCTAAACTATATCTAATATCTTTATACCTTATTTAGGCATCTATGTTCCTGGAATCGAAAAAACACTTAGCGAATACCACACTATTATCCCCTCTTTCCATCATTAGGGACGTGTATTTCTATTCCCACTCAAGAACATATCTCCTTCAGGTCAGTTTGGAACACACACTAAACTTACACAAAGAATTGACCCTCTTTATATCGGTCATTTTTGCCGCATAGTCCTTGACATTGCTGGACACCTCACATCCAGACTGCATTATCATTGTTAGTGGAAAATTACAGCTCGGGACCGTTTCACATCCATACTGCAATATGCTTGTCCAATAATACTGTCGGCCTTTGTCCCAAACCAATCTTTCCACTCGACCCTTTTACCTGCGCGGTTAGCCGGCCCCTTCTCCTGTCTTGACCTATAAACACATGCGCCTGGTCTCTCCTTTGTTAACCCTTCTCCTACCTGGGTAGTCGGTGTATGCAGTCGTCCATCTGGGAATCATTAACTCTTCAGTATTTCACGACATAGGCCCCCTCTTAAGAGATTAGACCGCGTAGAATCTTTCTCACTGTAGGTTTGATTCCCATGATCCACAATCCTAGTCTTCTTCCTCCGGAGCTGGATGTCTGGATAAGAAATCTGCTCATACATTCTCCTTCCTAAGGATGTATTCCATTGTGAAGTCCAGTTGCAGCAACAACGTCCATCACATCCACCGGGCGTTGAGCTTCTGCGAAGTAGCTATTAACATCACGTGTTGATGATATGATTGGATCCTCACATGGCTCACCTCATTATCCAGTAGGCGCTCTAATTGACACCCTACTATACTACTCACGACTGAAACTAGTGTTGGCTCCTCGCTCCTGTACGTTCAGTCGACCTACTTTCGACTTGCGTCAGCGACGGCTCACAATACAGACGAATTGTCCCATCCTGATTGTAACACTGCTTCCATGTCCTCTTGGGTTCCCCCGGCTTTTCCTCTGGGGATGTTTCGCCTCGTCCTCGTTGGACCGAGTCGTCTTTCCCAAACCTCCTGGACTTTTGCTTCCAGGACCATCTTGGGCGATATTGTATCTGGTCAGCCAATCTTTGGTTGGAGTCCTGGGTAATTCTCGCTTTTCCCGACATTACCCACCCCTTCTGAACTTGGTTACCGGTGAAACTTTCACTCTTGTCCTTTCCCTGACTTGTGATTTCCCTCCTCCTGTCGTTGGGTAAATCTGACCTATCACGTACTGTCCCATAGGCCCTCCTATGTTGTACTGGCGATCTCTGGTCTTCGTCTGGACTGGTAACCTTTGTCCCAATGGCTGCCATCACCATAAAGTGCGAAGCGTTGCTCCCGGATCTCTCTTCATATTTCCTAATGAGATGTCTAGGGAGATTTTTCTTCTCTTCCCCGATCTGTATTTTGTAGATGTTCTTGGACACCACCTTTTCCACAGGATAAGGTCCTTTCCATCCTACTTGGAGTATATTGGTCTCTGCTGGACTCCACACTTCCACTTTGTCTTCCACTTTAAGAGCTAGTTTCCTCTTAATTCGCTTGTTGGGTGGTGCTTTCTGGCACTCCGAACAAGACTTCACCCACCGGCGTACATCTCCGGTCATTCCTGGCCAGCAATAATGGCCGGATATTTGCTGCAAGGTCTCTCTGACACCCATATGTCGATTCTCGCCTATGATGTGTCCACTCTGAAGAATGTGAGGACGGTGGGTCTCTGGAACCACCCACTGCTCGTGCAGGTTATCTCCCCTCCCAGCTCTCCGATAGAGTAGTCGATTCTTCAGAAAGTACTGTCCCCGTTCTGGTAGCTCAGCACTTCTTTGCAGCTTCCTGTAGCAAGGATGCAACGTAGTATCCTTCCTCTGAGCAGTATGCAATTCTCCTCTCCCTGAGTTGTCGCATAGTGTCTCTGCCTCTTTTTCCTTCCTTTGAGATCCACTGACTACTGTTCCCTTGTGGGCTTGCTGTTTGGGCATCCCCAAAAAGACATATTTCGTGCCAATGATCATTGGAAATAAGGAGTCAGATAATACAGCAGCTGGAATAATGCCCGTGACGTACCTGGATTTAATCTCCACCTTGGCGATTGGCAGCGTCATAGTAACAGCACTCCTCATTGCCGGCTGTATTTCCATGGTCTCCCCTGTAAATTGGTCTGGGCTTACCAAGCTGGCGTCCACCACCGCTTCCCCATCCAAACCTGTATCGTAGAGACAAGCAACCTGCTGGCCATTGACTTCAATCAGTTCAACCACAGGTGGTCTCTCTTGGTCCTGAGTGCCTTTCATCTCCTTGACCGTTTCCTTGCCTTCCTCTGTTAATTCCTCGAGGTTGGTTATGCAATTGGCGTCTTTTGCCTTGCATCTGCAGTCCACAGTATTATGTGTTATCGACTGGCAGTGAGTGTACCCTGTTCCCTTCCTAGGTTTCCGTGTGTCCTTTTTGTTCCTTTCTCCTTCGCCGACCTCAGCCTTGTCTGTGATCACCGATGTAGGAATCACTTTGCATGCTGCGAAGTAAGAACTTTTAGGTTTCGATCTGCAGTCTTTGGTGTTGTGAGAGGCCGCCTTGCAAAATGAACACCACTTCTCAGACCACTGTCGTTTCGCTTGAGAATTCAAGGTGTTCTTGGTTCCTTCCTTCACCTTCTCGGAAATCTCCGTTGACGTCTTTTTATAAGGTTCCACTTTTTCTCCTTCCCAGTTTTTAGGTTTCTTTTTCTCTGGTTTCTCCTGACCTTTGGTTTGTGTACTTAGTTCCTCAGTTTCACCATGTACTTTCACAAACCTTTCCGCCAGCTTATTCACAACATCTATCCGTTCCGCCCCTTGTTCTCCCAAGAAGGTTCTGAGAGGTTTCGACATTTGCTTTCGCATCTGGTCGACCACCATCATCTCTTCGAGACTCTCATAATCCCTCTTGAATTCTGCCAAGTCCATCCATTTCTGGAGATAGGATTTCAGCCTTAGACTGTAGGCGGCGAATAATTCTCCCGGCTCTCGTCTAGACGATCTAAACTTCTTCCGATACGTTTGTGCTGTGACTTCATAATGTTTCATCAAAGCGGCTTTCAATTCCTCATACTGATTTTCCTGTCCTGGTGGTAGGCGTGTGTAGACCTCGTAGCCCGAACCACGTAAAGACTGGGATACTTTAAGAGCCCATCTGGTTCTATCCAGTCCCATAGCGACTGCCATAGCCTCGAACCGATCCAAAAACTGGTATATCTTCTCTTTATTTTCATCAAAGACTGCCAAGGGAAACTTCATGGCATGGTAACCCTGTCCACTCATGTAGGTTGCCCCAGGTGAAGATGAACTTCCTTCTGCTGCATCTATTTCACCCTTAGTTTGTGTCTTGAGTTCTAACTCTTTCAAGCGGTATTCATGTTCCATTTCTTGTCTCCTGGCATTCTGTTCCATTTCCAGTTTCTTGGTCTCCTGGTCCATTTTCTTGGCCTCTTGTTCCATTTCCAGTTTCTTGGTCTCCTGGTCCATTTTCTTGGCCTCTTGTTCCATTTTCTTGGCCTCTTGTTCCATTTCCAGTTTCTTGGTCTCCACCTCTATTCTTCTCACTTCCAACTCGGTCTTTCGCTCTTCTCGTTCCGCTTGACGAATCTCTCGCTCTCTTTCTTGTATGTAATCAGTTAAGTCTGAACCAGCCAACCCAATTTCTTCTCCGTTTGCCCTAAGTTCTGCTGTAGTTAGTTTGGGAGTGGCCATAGTTAAAGCAGGTAAGTCGGCACGTTGAGTCAAGACACCTCAAGGCAGTAAAAAGTACTCACTATAAACCGATAATCTACCTAGAACCTATATCATTTATCTATGTCATTTAAATATTATTAATCTACAACCCCACACAGTACATCACAACCACTCTCTCATCCACAAGAGGAGATATAGGATAAAGACTTATGTAGACGTGTGACCGTGTGACTAGGTATGTAATGTGTCTTACCACCTATCCACATTCATTCTGTCTGGAACTTTCTCACTGTAAAGTCACCAGCATTCATGAAATGTTTCTACCATAAATGTAATGGCACCATATATCCAATGGACGTCCTTCCATTAAAAGTCATCAATGTATACTTCTATTTATTCCAATCAGTATGTCCCAACATGTAGGTACTCCGCTATGCCTGTGCCAATATGCAAGTACCCCTTTATTCATATGCCATGTTATGCCTTCCGGTCATATGGGTATTCTGTATGTACGTATCCCGCTCGCTCCACCAATTATGTCCTGTTATTCCCGAGAGGAGATTGGAATCAACAAGCACATCTTTAAACTTAGTATCTGTTGGGATTATTGACTGACTTTTGTCTACACTCCTCTCTTCTATCTTCCATTCCATATATCTATTTCTTTCTCTCTCTCTATTATTCCCTCAACACATACTCCGACAACAGTTCCTTTCAACGATAAGATAAAAGATTTATTAATAAAAACTATGTCTGGTGTATGTATGGATATTGTCTATGTTGTTGGTATGTTCTTCTAGTGTGGTTGCCAGATGTGAACTCTGAATGTCTATCAGCTGTGTTGCTTCTCTTCCTTTCATTCTTCAAGATCACAGGACAACACATCAAACAGGACAGAGCTCACCCGGGATGATCCGTATGCTTGAATCTGATGGTAAATCCGTTATTGAATGAAACAAAAACTGTTCACCACTGAGTCAAGGTACCGTAATAAAAGTCCCGTAAGTTTATGAATGCACCTGAATCTGTTTCATGACGATAAGTATCCATCATCGAAAAACCACCACATCGTCACAGTTCTTCTTATAGTCTTTTAGTAATAGCACTGTTCTTACTTGTCTATTCTTTCTTCATTATACATATAAGATGTATGTAGTTTTAAGTATCCCTGCTTGCCACAGGTTACCCTCTCTTCCCTTTCAGGGCCTTAGTGGTATATTCGTTTGAGCATACAGTGTTCTGTATTTTATTTAACTTATTTCTTTCTTCAACGTAAATATGTTCATATTCTGTTTGGTTCCATGTAAGTACTTTATTTGTTCAAGGGTATTCCTCTTCATCTCTTCTCTGCTTTCACTAGGAGAGTGGAACCTGGAAAAGTATAACAAATCCAGTGATAAGCAGCCGCCCCTTTCTACTACTTATGCAAGTGTCCTTCTCCAGCCATAATGACAAGGCTTCCGAAGTGAACACCCGCATAAGACATATGAATTCACCAAAGTCTAAACTATCTACTAATAGAAAGCAATGGTAAATGCTATTCCTTCACATCTATATTCCTATGCTAAACTATATCTAATATCTTTATACCTTATTTAGGCATCTATGTTCCTGGAATCGAAAAAACACTTAGCGAATACCACACTATTATCCCCTCTTTCCATCATTAGGGACGTGTATTTCTATTCCCACTCAAGAACATATCTCCTTCAGGTCAGTTTGGAAAACACACTAAACTTACACAAAGAATTGACCCTCTTTATATCGGTCATTTTTGCCGCATAGTCCTTGACATTGCTGGACACCTCACATCCAGACTGCATTATCATTGTTAGTGGAAAATTACAGCTCGGGACCGTTTCACATCCATACTGCAATATGCTTGTCCAATAATACTGTCGGCCTTTGTCCCAAACCAATCTTTCCACTCGACCCTTTTACCTGCGCGGTTAGCCGGCCCCTTCTCCTGTCTTGACCTATAAACACATGCGCCTGGTCTCTCCTTTGTTAACCCTTCTCCTACCTGGGTAGTCGGTGTATGCAGTCGTCCATCTGGGAATCATTAACTCTTCAGTATTTCACGACACTCAGATAGAGTTATAATGGTCAAAATCAAAGGCAAACCAATAGATATAAATATTATACAAGTATATGGACCAAAAACAAGCAGTAGTGATGAAGAAATACAACACTTTTACGATGAAATGGAAATGGCAATAGCTCAAATTGGATCACAAGAAATAAAAATCATACTGGGAGATTTTAATGCAAAAGTAGGAATGGGAAAAATAGAGGATATAGTGGGGAATTACGATTTAGGTACAAGAAATGAACGAGGAGAGAATGGGCAAATATTAATGATATGATAATTGGAAACACATGGTTTAAACACCACAAAAGACGACTATACACATGGAAAAGCCCTAATATGAAATTACGCAACCAAACTGACTACATACTTATTAATAAAAGATTTAGAAATGCGTTAATTAATGTAAAGACAATGCCTGATGCTGACAGTAATGGTGATCATGTACCATTATGTAGACAAATAAAAGTAAGATTAAAGAGAGGGAAAAAATGTTTAAGAACTTGAGACTTAATAAAGAGGTTCTGAAAGTAGATACAGAAATTCAAGAACAATACAGAGTGACTGTGAAAAAATAGGTATAATGCAATAGCTAAAATACAGAGTATAACTGAACAATGGGAAACGTTAAGGAACTCCATTCATCAAACTAGCAAAGAAATATTACCGGAAAGAAGCCACAAGCAAAGAAAAAATGGATGAATGAAGAAATCTTAATGCTGATGGACAAAAGGAAACAGAATAAAATGACAAATAACAATATACTAAGATAAATAAAGAAATAAGAGGATAATGTGTGAAGGCAAAAGAAAGTTGGTTAAATGAGCAATGCAACAAAAAAATATGAATTAAATTCCATTAAAGATCCAAAAAATATGCACAAACAAATCAGTGAGCTCACAGGAAGAAAAATAAATACAGGGCGTTTGAAATCAAAAACAGGAAAGATATTGGAGGGAGGTGCTAAAATGAAGTGGTGGAATGAGTATATAAGAGAATTATATAACGGAGAAAGGGAAGAATTAACAGAAGAAAGAAATTTAGAAGGCCCATCTATTCTAAAATAAGAAGTCGCTGACACTTCTAAACTTATGAAGAAAGGAAAACAGCTGGGCCAGATGAAATCACAATAGAAGAATTAGAAGTGTTAGGAGAATTTGGAGTAGATATATTAACCAAAATGTTGAATGATATTTACAGCAGTGGATATATACCGAGCGATATGCTGAAATCTGTATTTATAGCTATACCAAAAAGACCAGGAGCAATTTAATGCGAAGATTTTTGTATAATTGACTTCATAAACCATGTCACTAAGTTTCTACTCAGAATTATAATGAGAAGAACAAGAAAGAAAATAAAAATAGATATTAGTGAAGAACAGTATGGCTTTGTGGAAGGAAAGGGTACAAACAATGCTATATATATATATATATATATATATATATATATATATATATATATATATATATATATATATATATATATATATATATATACGAACACCAATAGAAAGGTCAATAGAGACACAAAAAGACATATACTTGTGCTTCATAGATCATACTAAGGCATTTGATAAAGTAAAACATGATGAACTGATTAAAATGTTGGAAATCCAGAGGAATGGATAACCATTGGTGGGAAAGATTTAAGAATAATAAAGAATATTTACTGGAACCAAGTAGCAGCAATTAAAATAGGAAATAAAGAGGGTAGTTACGAACAGATAAAACTAGGAGTACGACAGGGGTGTGTCTTGTCACCAGATCTCTTCTCCCTCTATAGTGAAGTAATAATGAGAAACAATATACGCTATGCAGATGACACAGCATTGGTGGCGTAAAATACAACAGAACTACAATTGTTGGACATTGTAGTAACAGAGAGTGCACAGAAAGGACTCTCCTTGAATATCAAGAAAACAGCGAGTGAGTGGCACCTACCAAAATATGTGAGTTGGAATTTGGCTAAAATTTCATCACAATGCCTGGGCAGAGCATCAGAGAACATGTGGTGCCCAAACGACATGTTCCCTCTCTCGGCCTTGCCTTGCTTGATCCAGAGGAATGGATAGCCAATACGTCTGGAACAAGGTAGGCTGCAGACGCTGGCGGCTCAGCGTCAAACCTCCGAGTCCTCGCCTCCACGAGCAGGAAACGAGCGATGGCCAGACCCTAAACCCATGGGATATGACTTAGAGGCGTTAAAGCCAAAGCTCGCAGGTAAGGGTCGTATACGTGCCCGGACCACTGGGCGCGTACATCTGTCAAACGCAAGTGTCTGGACCTTGTAAGCGTGTACTACCGTCAAATTCCCCGCCTGACTCGTGCGGTTCCCGCGACCAACGAGAGTAGCCCCCCCCCCCCCCCCCCCTTCGGAGATATTGCTCGTCTGTTGCGAGCAAATCTCCATGCCTGCTACTGTGCGGATCTCGCGACCAGCGATAATAGGCCCGCCGTAGATATTGCTCGTCTGTTGCGGACAAATCTCCACGACTGACTGAATAAGTAAAGAAACGATAAAGGTAGTGGTATTTCAATTGCGCTTGCGCTCCCACCTATGCTACACCCTTCATATGGTGATATCAAAGAAAATGGTGACACCAAAATGTGACATAGAAATAGAAATGGAAATTCTTAACCAAGTGGATATCTTTAAATACCTAGGGGCACTTATAACATCAGATGGAAGATGATCATCAGAGGTTAAGAGCAGAATAGGGCAGACAAAAGCCGCATTTAATAAAATGAAGTATTTTATGCAATAAGTCACTATCAATGAATGTAAGAAAGAGAGTGCTGAAATGCTATATAGAACCAGTTTTGCTGTATGGCAGCGAATCTTGGAATGTGAATGAACAAATTAGGCAGAACTTAGAAGCAACAGAGGTGTGGGTTTTAAGACGAATGTTGCGAATTCCTTAGACTGCCAGAGTAACTAACAACGATTGCCTGAGAGAGGATAATGAAACTAGAACACTATATACGACAATAAGAAAGAAACAAACAGCTTTCTTTGGTCATGTGATGAGAAGAAAGGCTTTGGAGAAAATCGTGACAACTGGATAGAACAAGGGGAAGAAGGGCAGAGGCAGACCACGAGAAATTATTCTGGACGTATTGAGACGGTGGCATGGAGGAATATCATCGGTAGAGTTGATCTAGAACAGTGGTTCTCAACCGGTGTGGATTTAGGGTTTCCAGGGGGGGGGGGGGGATGAATATCATTTCAAGATCGCGTTAATACAAGAACCGATTACTTGATATTGCTTTTCCCTTCATACTTTACAGTTATGCACGTCTCATCCTTCTAAAATTCATTTTATAAAGTAAGTAGACCCACAACTAACTTTTTATGTGGATGTCTAGACCTGTTTTAACATATTTACCTTCCATTTTTACGTATACTGTGTAGGGGTGGGGGAATTTTTAGGTAGGAAATATGAAAGGGGGGAGGATGACGTTATGAAAATATGGTGAAGGGGGGCCCGGGCCAAATTTTTTATAGGAGGGGGGTTGGGGGAATTACGTTCTGAAAATATGGTGAAGGGAGCACGGGCCAAAAAAGGTCGAGAACCACTGATCTAGAACATCAAAGTCCGAGATCTGTGGAGAGCCATGAAAGCCTACGCCAGATGGCAGGGCACTTGATGATGATGATGAGCTATGGGGCGGTTGAAAAGAAACACTTTTATCCAACACGTTCTACGTCTCTGCACACAAACCACAAATCTGTCTGCAGTTGGAATCTCATTGAAAACAACACCAGAACGAACTCCATGGAGAGTGGAACATAGACTGTCACTACAAATCCAGCCAAAAGTGAAATAAATGTACAAGACGAACCAGAACAGCCATTCTCAGTTTCCTTGATGAAGATTACCCCCAGAACCTCTGGGTCCAAGTCTACACATATGGTTCAGTACAAAATGCTGTTCGAAATGGAGGGACCGGAGTTCAGTAGAATACCAAAATAAAACTAGGGACTCGGCCAGAGTATCATCAGGAAAACGCTGCCATAACTATGATGCAGAACTCCAAGCAATCAAGACAACAACAGAGAAATTTTTAAATACCAACCATGGTGCACATTCTGAGGTGCTATTGACAGATGCAAAATCAGCACTTGAGGCGTTCCTGTTAGATAAATTGCCAGTACTGCGGACACTGCTATCTGAACTAGGAAGCCAGCGTTGAGATCTCCATACATGGAAATGAAAGAGCTGACCGACTACCTAAGGAGGTAGTAATAGAAGAACAATCTATGTGCCTGTTTAATATCACTAACAGAAAAGAATAATAAAATCATTCAGAAAGACACCTACATCAGTACAAGATGATTGCCACTTTATGGACAGACCAGAACAAATCATTATTCTACATCACAGAAAAGACACAGTAGATTACGCAACTTATGTATATACAATGCAAGATTAGGAATCAACCATGTGCACATGTGGAATGGCGCCGCAGACATCGTATCACATACTCCAAGACTTCCCAGAATCCGACATATCTAGGCAAACTTTGTGGCCTAGAGAAACAACACAGGAAAATAAATATATGGGCCAATGAGACAACATTGCAGATATAGACACATGTCAAGCGAAAGAAAGAAAAAGGATAGTGATGGTCTACAAGTTAATACACTAATCAGAGGTCTCAAAATACATTTGATACGAGTATAAGAAATGCAAAGGCGAACTGCTATTTTGAGTGTGATCCAAGAAAACTTTCACAGATTGTTAAACAGCAAATGCTGTCGAGCATGGTGCAGATATCTGTCTCATATCCTGACGACCACCATGAGACAAGGTATATTCAAACTGGCACACTCTGGTCCAACTATATAGCATCTTCTTCTTCTGTCATGTATTCCTTTTGAAATATACGTCCTTAACCAGATTATGCCAAGTTGCCCTATCTTTTGCAATCTCCTGCAGTTCGCTTCATGTCCTCCTCATAATATTAATGTCTCTAATTCTCTTCTCCGTGTGATTTTAGGCTTTGTTCTATTTCTTTTTCCCTGTGGGTTTCAGCGAAAAGACTTCCATGTTATATTATTATGAATTTTTTTCAATGTTTTTACTATCCGGCGCCAGTGTCTTTTCCTCGCCTCTTGATTCACCGGAATCTACCAGGGGGATTAAAATGAAAACCTAAAATGTGTGATAGCAATTACAATAACCATGCAATTGTCTTGTAACATGTCACTATTGTTGTTAAGGATGTCAAGAGTGTTAAGCACATAGCATCATGGTGCTGACTGGCGCCATAAGGACAGTTTATAGATGACCCCGCCACTTTTGACATGCACCAAAGAAGAGTCGCATTCGGTTATCCAGTTTTTGATTAATGAAGGGGTAAAACCTATAGAACGGCGAATGAAGGTCCAGTATGGTGATGCATGCCTGTCAGTGTAGCAAGTGTATTAGTGGAGCAGGACGTTTTGAAACTGCGTGACTTTTGTGACAGACTGTTCAAGATCGGGCCAGGCACACCGAGTAGTGACCCCTGAGGGTTACACACGCAACCAAGATAATTTTTTCTACAGGAAACCAAACACTTTATCGGTGATGGAGGACCTGCATTGAACACTGTGGTGACTACATCGAAACTCGATACATTTGTTCTTTACATTTTCAGAATATATCCCACACAAGTCCCCCCCCCCCCCTCCCATCACAAAAATGGTTTTCATTTAAAGGACCCCCCCCCCCCACCTCGTATCTAGTTCTCTCCCTAAACGCCACATTAATGATTCTACAATACTATTTTAGGCTTCCTATTATGCGCATGTAGCCGGCTCCCTGGCCAAGGTGTTAGCAGCTTTCTCCGTTAATCCCGAATACTCTTGTGGTTGACGTGAGCGCACGAGAATTAGAAGTGGTTCGAGTCACGCCAGTGACTTATGAGAGTATGGATCCGGTCGCTCAGAAAGTCGTGGCGTGCTGATAAGCGTAATCTAACCTAGGAATCAACATACAGCTGAAAGATGCTGATGTTGACCACAATATCCTGAAACAGGATGGAAACGCGGGAAAAAAAAAGAAATAAAAATTATGCGCATGCATCATTTAAATAATTATAGCGTTATAGAGATTGTTTTAGTTTTCTCCGTGTAAATGAAATACTAGCAGACCCGGCCCGGCTTCGCCCAGTCCCTGGTGGGGAGCATCTCATTTAATTCATATAAGCTCCCGTTCCCGACTGTCTGTCTGTCTGTTTGTCTGTCTGTCTGTCTGTCTGTCTGACCCGGCCCGGCTTCGCCCAGCCCCTGATGGGGAGCATCTCATTTAATTCATATAAGCTCCCGTTCCCGACTGTCTGTCTGTCTGTTTGTCTGTCTGTCTGTCTGTCTGTCTGTCTGTCTGTCTGTCTGTCTGTCTGTCTGTCTGTCTGTCTGTCTAATCTTTTATTGGTTGCGGTTAGAACAACCTTAGATAAACGAAGACCTACTTACAAAAAGCATTAGAAAGAGCACTTGAAAGATCTTTTCATATTCCCCCAACAATTAACTTGGGTAAATGGAGCGGCGGCAGCAGCAGCAGAAGAAGAAGAAAAAGGAGGAGTAGGAAGATGGTGGAGGAGGGAGGAGGAGGGAGGAGGAGGAGGGAGGAATAGACAGACGGAGAAAGGAGGAGGATGGAGGAGGAGGGAGAAGGAGGGAGGAGGAGAACGCAGGAGGAGGAGGGGAGGAGGAGGGAGAGGGAGGAGGAGGGAGGAGGAGAACGCAGGAGGAGGAGGGGAGGAGGAGGGAGAGGGAGGAGGAGGGAGAGGGAGGAGGAGGGAGGAGGAGGAGGGAGGAGGAGGAGGAGGAGGGAGAGTAGGGAGGAATGGAAGGGAGGAGGAGAGAGGAGGAGGGATTAGGAGGAGGCGGGGTGATAGAGGAGAAGGAAAAGGAGGGAGGAGGAGGGAGGAGGAAGGAGGAGAAAGGAGGAGGAGGAGAAAGGAGGAGGAGGAGAGAGGAGGAGGAGGAGGAGAGAGGAGGAGGAGGGAGGAGGAGGGAGAAGGAGGAGGAAGGAGGAAGAGGGAGGAGGGGGAGGAGGAGGGAGGAGGAAGAGGGAGGAGGAGGAGGGAGAAGGAGGGAGGAGGAGAACGCAGGAGGAGGAGGGGAGGAGGAGGGAGAGGGAGGAGGAGGGAGGAGGAGGAGGGAGGAGGAGGAGGAGGGAGGAGGTGGAGGGAGAAGGAGGAGGGAGGAAGAGGTATAAGGAGGATGGAGAAGGAGGAGGGAGGAGGGAGGAGAAGGAGGGGGAGGAGGAATGATGAGGAGGGAGAAGGAGGAAGAGGGAGGAGGAGGGATGTGGAGGAAGGAGGAGGAGGGAGGAGGTAGAGGGAGGAGGAGGAGGGAGGAAAAAGGAGGAGGGAGGAGAAGGGAGGAGGTAGGAAGAGGAGGAAGAGGGAGGAGGAGGAGGGAGGAAGAGATAGGCGGAGGGAGGAGGAGGAGTAGGGAGCAATAGGAGGGAGGAGGAGGGAGGCGGAGAGATTAGGAGGAGGAGGGGAAAGAGGAGGAGGAGGGAGGAGGATGGAGGAGGAGAAAGAGGAAGGAGGAGAGAGGAGGAGGTATTAGGAGGAGGGAGAAGGAGGATGGAGGTGGGAGGAGGAGGGAGAGGGGGGAGGAGAAGGGAGGAGGAAGAGGGAGGAGGAAGAGGGAGAAGGAGGAGGAGGGAGGAGGAGGGAGGAGGAGAACGCAGGAGGAGGTGGAGTAGGAGGGAGGAGGGAGAGGGAGGAGAAGGAGGGAGAAGGAGGGAGGAGGAGGAGGGAGAAGGAGGAGGGAGGAAGAGGGAGAAGGAGGAGGGAGAAGGAGGAGGGAGGAGAAGGAGGGGGAGGAGGAGGAATGATGAGGAGGGAGGAGGAGGAAGAGAGAGGAGGAGGGATGTGGAGGAAGGAAGAGGAGGGGTGAGGAGGGAGGAGGTAGAGGGAGGATGAGGAGGAAGGAAAAGGGTGGAGGGAGGAGAAGAAGGGAGGAGGATGAGGGAGAAGGAGGCAGGAGGAGGAGGAAGGAGTAGGAGGGAGGAGGATGGAGGAAGAGGGGAGAGGAAGAGGGAGAAGGAGGAGGGAGAGGGAGGAAGGAGGAGGAGGGGGAGGACGTAGAGGGAGGAGGAAAAGGAGGAGAAGAGAGGAGGAGGAGGGTGGAGGGAGGAGGTAGAGAGAGGAGAAGAGAGGAGGAGGGAGTTCGCCATTCCGAATTCATACTCGTCTAGGTTCTTTGACTTCGGTCCTTCCATTGATTGTTCTTCCCTTCTACATGACTGTAGATAACTTCCTTACACATAAAAAGATGAATTGTTATTGATATTGCCGTGGCATGGAGGAATATCAGCAGCAGAGTTGATCCAGAAAACCAAAGACCGAGATCTACGGAGAGCCGTGTAGTCACGTCATTTTCTTCGCTTTTCCTAGCGTTGTGGTTCGGGGATTCTTTCATCATCATCATCATATATTTATGTACGTATTTAGGGAGGGGGAGGAGGGAGGAGGAGGAAGAAGAAACAAAACTATGACAGTTGGCAGCGCTGGAATGAGAGGAAGACGTGTAGAAAATTTCATCTCAATCGGATGGACCGTTCTCGAGCGCATAAAGGACACACACACACACACACACACACATACAGTCTCTTTTATATATAAGATATAGCAGTACTGATGAAACGCTTAGTTAAGTATTTCAAATTTGGCACTCGTTTTAATTACTTTCGACTTCCATAAATTCCCCTGTGCTTTGAAAGTTCCTCTTGCTTACTGTATTGTTATTGTTACATCTCTGTATGTTCCCAATATGTAATATTAAAAGGCCCATTATGTAAATGAGAATATTCTTACATAAGTGAACCGGTACAACTATCTCTAAACAGTCATAACATCTTCAAGAGATTACAACAAGAATCGCTGTGGCGAAGGTAGCCTTTTGCAAGATGGAAAACATATAATCTCATCTCATCTCATCATGTTCCTCTTATATCTTGCGGTGCGAGGTGAAGTATAAACAGCGGGAGAGTGCCCGCTTATGGGCTTCATATATCGATATTCCCATGGACTCTGTTATTCCCTGAGTCCATCGTTTACGTGATCGGCCTCTTCCTCTGCTTCCCTCTGGTCTGTACATCATTGCTTGTTGTGATATACTGTTAGTTGGTAACTGCCATGTGCCGATATAAGGCAGACAGCGGTAAACTGGTGTATTAAGAGTAGGTTTACCGTAGAAGAGGAATTGCCGTAGCGAGAGCAATTCACGCTATCACTATGAACTAACACGCACGAATAAATCAAGGAAAGTCAGTGTGGAACTCATGATGATGATGAATAGCGAAGGGAGACTATTCAAAGAAGTTGTGTATCACGTGACGGGAGTTGGGTAGTTCACGTGAAAACGAGACAGCTGGACTTAGTCAGGCCAGAGTCTCGATAGAAGCAAGACGTGAAACTGTGTTGAAGCTTAGATTATTCACTTGATTAGTGTAATGATTCTTCAGCAAGAGGCAAAAGTATTTCGTACAGTTGTGCGGCTGATTGAATAGCCATTCAAAGCCTGTTTGCAGTGTGCCGAGACGATGACGGCTCAGCAATGGTCCAACGCCAGACGTCAAGGGCGAACCGCCGTAAGTGTGACCATAGCGAAGTCAGACATTGTGTTAGAAAGTACTGTGCAAAGGAAACGATTGTCTCTCATCAAAGTTATAACATTACTCAGTTGCTTTGAATATGTACTTTGTATATTGATCACATGCCATCCTGCACCATTCGGGTACGTATGAAGATATTTGCTGTGATAATCGTCAACAATAAATATTGAAGAATGTCCAGGACATCAGGTTGTTCAGTGTTTATATCCTATGAATGTTCCTGCTAAAGTCTGTCATCAAGGCTGAGAAAATGAGCCAAGAATCAGCTCCGTGACATTAACCTACTTGCATGGCCAAATCATTTGACTTGCTGCCTTCTAATAAAATCTAGTGCAGTCTATTCCAACAAGAAAAAAGTGCTACATAGAATCTATACTTTTGTATGGATGTGAGGCGTGGACAATGAGCTGACAAGCTGAAAAACATCTAATGGCAGTGGAAATGTGGTTTCTGAGGAAAATGCAAAGAACATGATGGACAGACAGAATAACCAATGAGCAAATCCAACAAGAAGCAGATGAAAATTGTTAACTGATAAGAGAATTATATATAGGCAGTCAAAATTTATTAGGCATAACAACTACAAGAAGAACTACACTAGAGAACTTGGTGACAACTGGCAAGATTGAAGGGAAAACAACAAGGGGAGGGCAGAGCAGTAAGTATCTGAATGAAATGTCATCGTGGCATAGTCGAGACAAACGACTCTGATGATCGTGTAAGATGGCGAAACATGACAGCCCACACTTATAGGCATGGAGCAAGATGATAATGATGTTCCCACATCTACACCGCCACCCAAAGGCTAACTTTGCCATAGCGGTTCTTGTTCTAATCTTTTCAAGGCACCCGCCATCATATGTTATGATTGTTCCGAAATAGTTGTACCAATTCACTTGTTTAAGAACATTCCCATTTATCCTTAAATTACATTGTGGTATTTCTTTCTTCTTAGAGACTATCATAATCCTTGTCTTCTTAGAAAGTAATTGTAACCCTAGTTGTTCACATTGAACAATAACCGCATCTACTAAATGTTGCAGACTTGTTTATTGCCTGCAATATTAATACTGTATCATTCGCATATCTAGTGTTATTGATGTTATGGTGATTCCTCTATCTTTTAAATTTCTACAAATATGTTCGCCGTATGGGCAAACAAGATCTGGAGAACTTTAGTGCCACCCGATTGTTGAATATTTTTAAATTTAAAAAATTGAATAACTATGAAGGATAATGCGATTTAATGAAAAAGAAGATAATGAAGTATCATACTTTGCGAAAAAGACAGCTATCCAAATAATCGAAATGGTACACAGCCAATCTTACAACAACTATGCTATACCGGCAGGAATAGATCACATTTGCTCTCCACTGAAGAGGGAATTACAGATTGTATAAATACGTGTATATGCTTCCTCTTTTGCTTCACCATTATGCACGTGTGGGATAAGCAAACAAATTTATGTGCATGTTCGGTACGATTCTACTCTATACATCCAGTTAGGAATGATACATCTCTCGCGAAATAAACACTAATCTCAAATATAGGCAGAAATAAACTCAAACTCAAATAAAAATAATAACAGTGCATCATGAGAACACGACGGACGGTGTAATCACCAAAGGTGGAGATCGTAAGAATAAGGGGAGGGGGAGGAAGTCAAAGAAGCAGAAGAAGAAGGGGAGGGGGAGGAAGTCGAAGAAGCAGGGGAAGAAGGGAAGGAAAAGGAGGAGAAGCAGAAGCAACATGAATGTTTCAGATGTGTCTACTGTGTCTAATCCCTAACATCGATTGTAGGGTGTAGTCTTGTCCGGCAATCTGTTTTGCCGTTGTTAATATAGTCTAAAACCGCTGATGATATATGTGTTTCTTGGTGTAAGGGTTCCCGTTCTTAGAATTCACAGTAGTTATTTCACTTTTGGCAGCCTTGTAGCATAACAGCTAGCACATGTGCCTACAAGCTCGGTTCAAATTATCGTTTTTTTCCCACTGATGTACGCTCCATTTTCACCCCAGCTTAACATGGGTATCATGGAATGTCCCGTGAAGTAAAAGCGGCAGGTATGTTGTTATTCACATCATAAATCAAGTATCGAGTAGCAAAAGTATGGGGCTAGCAAAATATGCCCAATAGGCCAGAAGTCGCGATAAGGGGTTATTTACTTTAATTTACTTTTATTTCAATTCCGTTGCTTCAGTTATTCTTTTAACTTTTATTATTAGTGAGTGACATAAACTCCATTGCGGAGCAAGCACGACTGGGGGATTTCGAAGAGTAGATTGTTGCGTGAAGGCACATGTGGCCGGGGCTTTTGGAATGGTGTGTATAGTGCAGAATAACTAATAGATCATCACAGCTTATGGAGAATAATGCAGCAGGGAGTGAACAGAGGATCTAGCCGACACTCAAAACTCCAAGGAAAGGCCGGAAGGACACATAATACTACTGCTACTGGTACCATTAGTATTGGGACTCTTCGCTAGCTGTTGCAGGTGGGGACGAAGCACGTAAGAATATACGCACATCTAGGCATCTAAACTCCTCCTTCCCACTCCTTAGGGATATCAAGACCAGCTACATATACTTTTCTAACAGCCATTTCAAGCCGTGCACGTGTGTATCCTGGGACTGTATCTTTAATCAGTCTAAAAGAGACATTTGTCCCTAGTGTGCTTCCTTGGATTGGGAGCGCCAATGATTTGAACCCGCATCCTCTATAGCTCTAACATAATTCATGACAAAGTTAGGATTGATCGATAGTATGGAATCCAGCACAAACTTAATTTGCCGACAGTCTATATAACCACAATTCGAAAGTTTCAGTACTATCGCCACATCGTTATTTCAATTTCTATGTTTCTGCACCATAAATTAATGTACAGTAAATGTAAAACAAAGCTCTTTATTTAAGTTCATAACCTTTCTGCATAGATTTAATAAACTGTTTCAGATTGTGGAACGCTGTTCTTCCCTATAAGATACTTTCTTTCTTATTTCTACCTCGTCCATTCATAATGTGTTAATAATTATTCTAGGTTAAATAAAAACATAACGATTGACGTGTTCAATTGTCTTTCCATAAACAGTAATTTTATAAATTTGCTAGGTACCATATTGTAATGCTTACACTCAGGAAATAAATGACCGTAGACCCCGAGGTAGACCAAGAAGACGGTGGAGAGATAATATATATCCAGACCTACAAGCACTTGGAATCAACGACTGGCAAGAGAAGGTCAACCAGAGAGACGAATGGAGACGGATTGTATCTGCAGCAAAGAACCTCAACGGCTCGGAACGCTGAAGAAGAAGAAGAAGAAGAACCATAATGTAATGCATGTTTTTTTTTTTTTTTTAAAGTTGCATATCCTTTACAGGACGTTGCACTCAACCACAGCATTTTAATGCCGTTGTTGATGTCTTGGCAAGTTTTACATTCAGTAGTTTGTCATTGCTTTCTGAACGACCGGCTCCCATACCAACACGTTAAAACCAGCGCGACATGGTCTGCTACCAAATCTATCACCACTGTGTTTCGAACGCAGGTAAGAGGCATTATGAATCGCGTCCGCAACGCCATCTCCACGGAGCTTTATGCAATGCATTATGTCAACAATTAAAATCCAGACCAAATATATATTTGGAGTTAAGAATGCACAAACCCTAACATGTTTTTAAGAGACTACTGAACAAACCTGACGTGCTCCTGTAACAAGCCTAACTCGTTTTCTTTCAGTGGCTTTCTTTGAAACAGGTGAATAATGGCGCTGGACACCCTGCAAATGAAAAATAAGAAGCAAAATGTATAATAAGTGATAACACAATTAAATGAAATGTAAAATTTAATATCTAATATCCCTGTCATTTATACCCACATGAATTTATAAAAGTAGTGGAAAACGTACAATATATACGAGGGAAGGTCAGAAAGTTATGCACCACAATTTATTATCTCACTTACCACTGAGTGGTCTCGAGGTATGGCTTCCGCCTCGAGTGCTGGAAGACCCGGGTTCAAGCCCCGTTGAGGGCTGAGATTTTTTCACATGGACTTCTAGTAACTATATTTCCCCTGGTCTCTGGGTAGTGAGATCGGTCGCCCGTGTGTATTGAAATAAAAAAAGAGTAGCCTAACGGCGCTGCATTGATGGGTTTATTCTCGTAGCCAAAAGGTCACAATTCGAAAATTTACACAGAAACACTAAGACAACTCAATAGTCGTTACAGCAGGGTTAGGCCTCATAAGAATCGAGAGCAACTGCTTCTCCTTCACGACAACGCGCGTCCTCACATGCCACATAGCAAGTGCCCAGGAATGACGCAGTAGAAATAAAGTAAAAGTCTCGATACCGAAAAGGCTAGAAATAGAAGAGACGTCGCAACAGGGAAAAACGTCACATAGAGATGTCAATAGAAACGCAGACTTTGGGGAGCTTTGGGATTGGCAGTGCTTTGAATTATCAGTACATCCAAGTTGGCTAATAAATAGTTCTGCATTGAAAAAGTGGCTGGAACAGGGATTACAAACAGAGAAGACATATAACGAACTCATGTGTGATAACGCCACGGACGAATGAACTTACGGACGAGGAAATTAGTTATAATTTCAGAGCGGCGAGAAATATACCTAAAGGATGGAGAGAAGGAGTTTCAAGGACGTATGAAGTAATTTGTAGACAGTTTGGTTATGAGACGGTTTGTAATTTTTATCATTAATATGAAGTTCAATATTGTAATTACGGCTGGTCCTGGTATTACAGGCCACGTAGTTTTTGAATAATATTGTGATATGCAAACCCTAGTTTGCGCTGGAGGTAAATAAAACGATTGTCAATTACTCACGTTCAGGAATCGGCCTTTTATTCTTCCTGTTTGGGTTCACTCGAAAAGCCCATATTGTTGTTCAGTTGGTCGGAGCGAGCCTACAGTTCCTATTATTACCGTTTTCAGTTGGAATTGTTAAGAATAACCCATAACAGCGACATGGCATTACACAAGTTTGCAAACAAGGGAGACAATCGGCAAAATGTGGTGGAATGTACTTCCCCCATCTACCTTACGATCCATTTTAGTTCTATATTTATGATCCCCTTAAGAATAATATCCATGTAACAACGTTTGAAGACAACGAGGGAGTGATTAATGCAGTGAAGATATGGCTACAAGAACAGGACAAAATGTGGTACAGATCTGGGATACATGCTCTTGTTTCAAGATGTAGTAAAGCCGTTAAGGTTGATGGGGATTATGTTGAGATGTAGAAATGTTTGCTGCTCATGTGCATGAACATTGTGACTAAATTTCATGAGCATGTCATTGACGGTTAAAGAGGTAATAATTGTGATGCATAAGTTTGTGACCTACCCTCGTGCGCGCGTGTGTATTTTTTGTTTTGTTTTAAATAACCATGTGTGTGGTGTTAGCGATCAAGTCTGTCCACAGCCTCCGGTCTCGTGTGCTGCCAATAACTTCTGATACCAATGTTCTCGAAGCCATGATGACAAAGTGTCCAGCGTCCTCTCTCGTGGTCTCCTCCCCTCCAGCTTTCTTGTTGTGACGAGATACTCCAACTTTCCCTTTCTCATGACATGCGCAAAGTATGCGCACTGTATCCTTATGATGCGAGTAAAAAGCTCTCTTGGCGGGTTAAGATCTTTCAAGATATACGTATCGCTCTTTCTATTCGGCAACGACGTTCTCATCATTTGTTCTATAAAACCACAAATCCACATGATTCCTCACGTGTCTGCATCTTTAACTTCTGCCTCCTCCTCCTCCTCCTGCTCCAACTCCTCCTCCTGCTCCAACTTCTCCTCCTCCTCCTTCTTCTTCTTCTTCTTCTTCTTCTTCTTCTTCTTCTTCTTCTTCTTCTTCTTCTTCTTCTTCTTCTTCTTCTTCTTCTTCTGCTGCAGCTGCTGCTGCTGCTGCTGCTGCTGCGTTCATCCGAAATGTTGTTTTAGACGTAACTGCGGTATGCCTGTGATTTGCAGAACTGCGATATTTGAACCTTTCGGCCGACACATTCGATTTTTTCAGGCATTGACTAGGCGAGTTATCTTCTCGGACTTCTTCTTTCAGTATTGGTGGTCCTTCAGATTAATCGTAATTGTTTGTTTGTGATGTACCTTATTTTTTAATACATACTTTTTAACATATACACCTTTTTTAATATATACTGAAACACATTAAAACACACCACCACGCTGATGCCGAGAAGTCGTAAAAAAGTTGTGGGAATGGCTGCTGGAATAGAAAGTGCATGATGCAACCCACGGGTTTGTTACAGGCTACATGAAAACAATGAAAGTTACACGTACTATACGATTTCGAACCCGAAACATGTGTGCAGTATACTCGGTATAAATAGTCCGCTGAAATAAAGCAATAAATACATGTTCTTGAAATGCCACAACTATCTGAAATCGACCACCAACGAGCCATTGGTATGTTGGAGACCGGAATGAGCTCGTGGGCCACTGCCAGCAAGATGAATTACCACCACAGCACGTCCCAATGAACGTTACGGAACAACTGATAGTGCCTGGGGCAGACTTCGGAGTGGCCAACCACAAGTTACCACAACTGTGCGAAATTGTCATTTTGTACTGAATCGTTTTATCCTGGCAAGTCAAACAGCAACAGCAATAGGGGGTAGACATGAGCAAGCCTCTCGAATGACAGGAACATGACGCCTCATATATACTGGTCTTACTGTAAGACGACCTTATGCTGGGCCAAACTTAACTCACAGACATCATCAACAGAGCCTGCAATTTGCAGAAAAATATGTCATATGGACTTGAATGCAGTGGAATGCTGTCCTAATCATAGACGAGAGAAAATTCAACCTGTCCTTTACTGATGAACGCATGCAGATTTGTCGACGATGTGGAGAGAGTTTTTCAGATTGCAGTTCGCCATCACAGCGGATTTCGAGAGGATTCGGTTTTTACCATCGCTTGCTTCTTGACGTCTTCCGCTGAAGTTTTCATGCTGTGACATATCGAAATGAGGTTCTGGATGCTTTGGTTGCTCCTGCTTTCACAAAGTATCCAGACTTGCAGCTTCTCCTGCAGGATAACACGCGTGCGCACAACGCACGCCGTACACATTAATATCTGCAGCAGCAGAATATTGTGACGATTGATTGGCCTGCCCTATCACCAGATATGTCCCCTATAGAATATCTGTGGGACGAGCTTGGACGCAGATTCTACAGGCAAGGTTCTACGGCTGATTTGCAACAGCTCAAACCTGCTCTTATACCTGAATGGGAGTTTATTTCCGCATATCCTTTACAAGACATTGCAGTCAACACCAGCATTTTTCAGCTGCTGTTGATGTCTTTGCAAGATTCCGCTCAGTAGTTTGTTATTGCCTTCTGAGCGACTGGCTCACATACCCCGTAAGTAACCGACGCGGCGTGATTCGCTACCAAATCTCACGCAGCTGCGTTACCCACTTTGAATATACGGGATTATGGAGAAAGTCGTTAACTTCTTCGCCAGGGAGAATTTCCTTTAGAGTCTTGTGGTGCTCCATGCGAAGCCACTGACAAGCTTGTTTACAAGCATCAGGTGGGCATACCTGATACTGAGGATAGTGTGAATGAATTTCTTTATTGATTGCATTTTTTAAATGTTCTACCTTGCCTGCACAGAATGCAATGAATTTCATAACATAAAATGTTCAAATAAATGACCAGCGGTGGATTCCTAGGTACAGGAATAAAGATTCCAAATATGTAAACTTGTAAACACTTATACAGTGCAGACCTGCTAAGACGAACTCACCAGGGCCCCAAGGCATAGTTCTTCTGATCAGAAATTCCTCTGTTAGGAGTTCAAGCATATAGTAATGCATTCACAAAGCACAATACAATATTGTTCTTCACAACAGATATCGCCTTAAGCAGTATGTACTTAAGAGTGAAATGGCGAGTCATGACCGCCCACGTTTTCCGGCATGGCACATGATTGATTGATTGAGTTTGTACTGTATTTACATTTCGATACACTGTTACCGGATTTTACAAGTGGTGCATTTCTAATATGCTTCAGTATTCTTTCAAGTATTTGTTTTGTACATTATTACTTTACCGTTTTTTGTTCTTAAACAGCTATTTGATATTTGCTTTATATTCCCCAATATTTCATGTATTTTTAATACGTAGATCGTGTATCCCGGTTAGCGGGGTAGGGGTATCCCCTATCAAAGGAGATGTAAGACGCCTCCTTTCCTCCGTTAGTCTACGGGACACCCTTGGGCAAGGTGGAGTACCCGTTTAGCCCCTCGATCAGGGTTACGTGAAGCCATGGAAGCAGGTGGTGGATGGAGTGTGAGAGCAGCCGACAGATTGTTGTTGGTTATGGTCTTGCACTCTGCGGCGATAGGCAGATGATCTCATCAGTAGAGACAATGGCTATGGCCACCGACTAATACAGTCACTGCCCAGAAGGAAAGCAATGGCAAGCTACCTTCTGAAAAACTTGCCAAGAAACCATAGCAACCATGAAAGAAAACATAATAAGAAAGAGATCTGGTGGCGAGACCCCCAGGCCAGGCAGATCAGATAACACTGGGGAAGAGTGTGACACAGGGACCAGTACTAGTAATCGTGATGACGGAGTTAATCCTGACTGTGTTACCAAGGAAATCCTCTGTGTCAGACTAAGAAACAGAGTGAGAATAGCCACGTGGAATGTGAGAAGTCTGTATGAGGGAAAGCTTAAAGTAGTGTGTGATGAGACTGAGAGGTTAAACATTCAAATTTTAGGAATTAGTGAACATCGCTGGAGCGGCAAGGGACATTTTACAACTGAAAATGGAAGTATTTTCATTTATTCTGGTAGAGACGTCTGAGGCCAGAGTGGAGTGGCATTTTGTTTAGATAAGACAACTGCAAAATCTTTAATGGGATATAATCCAGTTAGTGATAGAATCCTCACTATTAGACTTAAAGGCCGTCCCAAAAACACAACTCTCATACAGATATATGCACCTACTTCAACAGCAGAGGAGGACGAAATTGAAGATTTTTACAACACACTACAAGACACATTAAATAAGATTGGTCATAATGATATAACAATAATAATGGGAGATTTTAATGCAAATGTTGGTGCAGGAAGAGCTGAAAATGGGAGACATGTTTTAGGAAAATTTGGATTAGGAAATAGAAATGATGCAGGTGACAAATTAATTGAATTTTGCACAGAAAATGAGTTAACGATAGCCAACACGCTTTTTAAACAACATCCAAGAAGACTCTTCACATGGAAGTCTCCAGAAAATATTACCAAAAATCAGATAGATTATATTTTAATACAAAGAAGATGGAGATCAAGCATAACATCTGCAAAAACCCTACGTAGTGCAGACTGTGATACAGATAATCAGTTATTAGAAGCAGATCTGAAATTAAAACTCAAAAAGCTTATCCGAGGACCAAGGCCACTTCGTTTTGATCTCACAAAAATACCGGATGCATACACTGTAGAAGTTAGGAATCGCTTTGGGGTCTTGATGTCTGTACAAGAAGAAATGACACATGATGAACTGGCAGTACAAGCTAGAGATATCTTGATAACTGCAGCCAAAGATTTAATTCCGATCAAGAAAAAGCAACTTAAGCCATGGATTACATCAGACACATTAGAATTAATAAAACAACGAAGGGAACTTAAACAGAAAGGAAGTGAATCCGGTAACAGCAGGATGAAGTATAAATCTTTAACTCGAGAAATAAGAAAGAACACAAGAAAGGACAAAAATCAATATATACAAGATTGCTGTACCAGAATAGAGCAATATGATAAGACTGGAAGAGATTATGAAATGTTCAAAGAAATGAAGTTATTGACAAGAAATGTTCAACCTTAATTGAATGTTATCTGTGACAAGATGGGAAATACCTTAACAGAATCTAGACAAATTCTAGAAAGATGGTGGGAGTACTGCAGTGGAATGTATGATATGAGTGACAGTGAGGATATGAATGAGATACATGAACCAATGGCAGCAGAGACAGAACCTGAACCCTCATTAGATGCAATTGCTTGGTCTATAAAGAACCTGAAGAATGGTAAATCACCTGGATGTGATGAGATACCAGCTGAACTAATTAAAGCGGGAGGAGAAGAAAGCATACACATATATCATGCATTATGTACAAAGATTTGGAAATATGGTATATGGCCAAAAGATTGGAAGATTCATTCCAATACCAAAAAAAAAGGGCAACCTGGAATTATGCACCAACTTTAGAACTGTTGCCCTGATCAGTCATGCAAGTAAAATTCTACTAAAAGTCATAATGGGAAGACTTCGTAAGATAATGGAAGAAGAGATTAACGTAGTTCAAGCTGGATTTAGACAAGGAAGAGGAACAAGAGATCACATATTCAACATGCGTTTAATAATAGAGAAGTGCAGAGAATTTAATGTGAACCTATTCTCATGTTTTGTGGATTATTCAAAAGCATTTGACTGTGTACAACATCAGAAACTTTGGGAAATCATGAGGAATATGGGCTTTCCATCACATGTAGTACAACTCATAAAAATGCTCTATCTAGACCAACAAGCAGCAGTTAGAATAGATGGCGAGGCATCAGATTGGTTTGACATCAAGCAAGGAGTCCGTCAGGGCTGCGTGCTGTCACCCTATTTGTTTAACCTGTACGCCGAAAATATAATGAGAAATGTAAGAGATGATATAAACAGGGAGCTATATGATGCCCTAAATATTGGCGGTCATGACATACCGGAAATTCGATATGCTGATGATACAGTATTACTATCCACAACACAGAATGGCATAGAAAACCTAATAGCTTCAACCCAATTGAATAGTGAACATCACAACTTATATCTTAACATAGCGAAAACAAAGGTAATGCATACAGATAAAACTACTATGGAGAAAGAAATATACATTAATGGGGAAAATTGGCGGTAGTGGAAAATTTTGAATATCTTGGTTCATTGATTACCAACAATGGTGACACAATGAAAGAAATTAAACGGCGACTATCAATTGCTCTTCAAAAACTAAAACAGCTGAATAAATTATGGAGTGGGACAGATAGAACTACAAAAATTAGATTTTTAAGAGCATGCATCTTTCCCATTGCAACATACGCCTGTGAGACATGGGCACTTACTAAACAAGCTGAACAGCGCATAAACGCCTTTGAATATAAATGTTATAGACGAGTTCTAAGAATATTTTGGGTAAAGAAAAGAACAAATGCATCCATACATCAAGAGTTGAATATTGAAGAAGGTTGGCTATTAAAGACGATAAAACAAAGAAAATTGAAATAATATGGTCACTTGAAACGTCACGAAAGTTTGGAGAGAACAATAATGGAGGGGTATATGCCTGGGAAGAGAGGAAGAGGAAGGCCAAAGAGAAGATGGGTGCAGGATGTGACGAATGATCTCCAGATGGGTGTATCAGACGCGGGACATCTAGCTTATGATCGAGAGGTTTTTCGGAAGGTTGTTATGGGAGCGAGGTTCTGCAAAGGACATGCTACTGAATGAATGAATGAGATCGTGTATCACCTCGTTGTTCTTCAATATTTCTGCACTGATTGTTTAGCCATACTTCTTTAGATGCCTTTTTCTCCCACATTACATTTTCGTAATATTTTTCTATGTATCCTTTGATGGTCATCTTGATTTAAAAAAAAAATTTTTTTTAAAATATCCATCAATTGTAGAATCTGATCTGTCATTTATTTCTTCCCTGCAGTCATATTTATTGCTGATTGCCACCTAATTGTTGCTGTAGCTCGTCATAACAACACCAGGCAATTTGAAGACAACGTAACGATACACTCGACAGAAAAATTTTGCGTTCTCAGTTTGAACAATGAAAGTTTATTGTGAAACAGCCTACAGCATGGCACCCACCCGCTGCCAACCTTCAGTAGTTATCGCATACTGAGGATGAGCCGCAGACGCCCTGCCTTGCATCGTAATTGTTCAAGTGCCTGATCGTCAGGAAAATTACCTGTCTTAATATCTATCATCTTCTTAAATTTAATTACGTGGTCTACTTACTGCAACCTGCAACCAACAATCGCTTGTCACTGCGTGCATCGGACCGCCATTCTGGTCGATTGTGTTGTCAAACAGTGTTGAATGTCAAACTTTCACTTTCCGGCGTTCTCGGCCTCATCACCAGGCCTCGGCTTCAGAATGTTGATTCATTATCAACAGATTCCATAAAGGGAATAGTATTTGACTTTAAACTCAGTCTCTGATGATATTATCGCTGATTATTTTGCACAGTTGATCTTTCCATTCCCACGTCTCGGCCGGCAACGATCCAAAACATATCGACCATTCTCGGCCAGTGCGCAGTCATATGACCGCGCTAGCTCCGCCCCCTGGCGTCGCCTGTGTTTTCTCGCTTTTTCCTGACCGTTTGTATGACCGGTACTTATCTAATTTCTTAGTTCGACACATATACTAGATTGCTTGTATCCATCTCATGGCACTGATATTATTCACTTTGACATTTGTTGTATTGACTCCATTAGCATGTGTTTATACTATTTATTTTTGTCTATAGCAGTATGCCTATCCTGTACAGTAATAGTGTATTTATCACCAGTTCCCTGATTAGATTCAAGTATTGTAACATCAAAATTGATATTTGTTGGAGCCCTGTTCTTTAGTTTTACAATTACTGATACTAGTCACTTTTTAAATATGTTTCTGGTTTTGTTTTTACTGACATTAAGCTGTTTCGAAATGGATTGCTTATTAGTATGTAATCAATATGATAACGAAACTTATTTTGCGGGCTTGTCCATGTCAAAAGACGTCTACGTTGTTTGTGAAAGATGATTTTTCCGATTATCATATTATTGTCCTTTCCAATTAACCAGATGTTCCAAACACGGCAATTATCTTGCGAAATTTGAGAAATTTGCCGAGTTGTTTGGGTTGCCTCCCGAGAACTGGAATCTACGACTTTCTCAAGGACTGAGAGGACCATCCTATGCAGTATTTCATGATCTACATCCAAGCCAGGAAAAAGATTATGAAAGAATGAAATTGGCTTTATTGAAGAAGTACGAGTTATCTTCAGCTGCTTACCAGCGGAAATTCCGTCCGCAAGACGACTGCAGGGTGAGTCATTCTCTCAATTGCCGTCTTGTCTGCAGAGTTATCTCTGCAAATGGGATAAGTTGGGAGGTTATGGCCACTCCTATGATGGCTAGCAGGAGATAATGTTGGCTGAGCAGCTTAGGAACTGTATGTCTCAGCCGATGGAAACTTTCAGAATGAAACAAATTGGAGGAAACTAGAAAATTGGAGGAAATTTTAGTCTTGGCAGAAAGGTATCTGTCTGCCCATGGAGACTCATTTCCAACTAAATCTTCCCAACCCACAATCAACATTATACAACACTCTACCCATAGCTGACCAGTATGAGGCAACCCGCAGCAGCAACAGCAGCAACATAATCAACAAACCGCTGCATCATGGGTTTGTCAATGATAGTCCAGCATTAACTCTTAGAGATTCAGAATATAAGACCATTGGAGTGAGAAAAAGTCTTTGTACACCCCTCGTCTTATACATGGAAAACGGTCAAGTGTATAACATTCAACGGGACAGTTGAATTATATCTATTAGCTGAGATCAAAGTGACAACACCATATATCGCAGGCAGAGCGACAGAGTGTGTACTGGACTGTCATAGTGTGGTCAAGACAGGTTAAGCACGTGATCGTATAGGACCCAAGTCTCCGCGTTGTTATAAACATACTTTATTGGCCGAATCGTTATACTACAGCACACATGATGGTAGACTCCCTGCCCGGTGTTGACATGTCTTCTCGCTGGCCCCAAGTGACGTGTGTGTTTTCCTAGATACCCTTCTTCATTCGTGCACACACGTTCACTATGGTTTCCCCCCTAGTCAAGGAATGCGCAGCATTCCTTAACTCTTTACTCCTAACCTAATTCCCTCACTGTTACAATGCCTCCCCTTCTTCAAAGAGAATTTTTCCTTGAAAAAATCTCAACCCTAACTTTTAATTAGTTAACTTTACATCTCTATTCTACAATAACAACAATTCCATATATTTCCTAACTCAATTCTCCTATCTCCTCATAGCCAATTGCTAACTAGAGACCATAATATCGAAACTCTCTACAAAACTCTCCATAAAATTCCCCACAATACAAAAGTCTCCATAAGCGAACCGCTTTTACTTTAAAATGTCCATCCAAATTATGATTGACAAAACTGAAGATATTCCCTTATCCTTTATTTTCCCCTTATTCACATTCTCACACTCTCAGTATTCTAGGATAGACAGAAAAAACATAGTTAGATTAGATTTGGGTTGGTGCGCACCAAAAAAAATAAGAAAGAAAAAGTAAGGAAAAAGTAAGAAGTAATCACCTTTCTCTTCCCATACATTCTCAAAACTTTATCAAAAAATAAAGTTTCCAAATTTATCTTCAGTTTCCGTCAATAATAATTGTTATTATCAAAAAAAATATGTTAATCCAAAATTGCCAGCCTTTGTATTATTCAGGTCATCAATTTCCCGTTTACCATTCCTTCAACAAAAAAAAACCTCCTAACTATTATTATACTGTTAAGTACAGTCTTCTTCTTCCAATATCCAGTTATTTAAATGCCAAAACTCAACCTGGCATTCCCCCCATATTCTCCCATTAAACGCTGTTCAACCCAGCTCCTATTATAAACCTTGTATATACATTGCATACCCCACATGTAATAACAACATACCCCTCCATTACTACATATTGAGTCACTTCACTAACCACCACTTTAATTCATCTTCTAACTGAACTTCAAAGTAATAATCATTTTAAACACACTCAATAAAACCAAAACATTGTAAAAATAACCATCTAAGTTAACTTATTTTTCACATTTCATAAAACACAATTGTAGTCCCAACAATTGAGCAAACCATATCAATCCCCTCATCATATTTATCCCCACACATTAATCAATTTACACATACATTATGAATTTCAAGACCATATTATGAGTACCCAATAATAATTTTCCGTTTTAGAAAAAACTCCACCAAGTACCTTCTTTGTAAACACAAAAATATCGTGTCTAACTTCTTCTTCTATCTGCCATCTGCAGAATATTCTACCAAGCTATTTATCTATCTCTTCTCCATTTTCTTAATAACCTCAAATTTTTTTCTATAATTGCAATATCTACATCAATGTCGCTATCCTCCCGAGGAGAGCTATCTTCTTTCATATCAGCTTCTTCATCAGTTTCTGACTTTTCATCCATTTCTTCTTCCCCGTCTGTATATCCATTACTAGCAACCGCTAATTTCTTCCTTTCTAAATCCAATCTAATTTTCCTGTCTTGCCGTCTCAACAAATTTTCAAATACTGGCATATCTTCACCACTTGAAGAACTCACTCTAAGTTTCCTTTGCCTCTTAATTTCTTTTTCTTTCTGTCTATCCAACTTTCTTTTTACTGCCTGTCTTGTATTCATAAATGGAGGTTCGATATTTTCCCTGACCGACTTTTCACTAATATAATCGTCATACATGTTATTTTCCTCTGTCATGACTGTTTTTGGTACCGTTTCTTCTTGTACAGCTGTTGTTACTTGTTTTCCATTCTCTATAGGTATTGGATATACCGTTTGTCTGACAAACTGTCCACCTGACAATATTTCTTCGGAACAATAATTATTATTATTATTCTCTGCATTCCTTTCTTCATTATCCCGCCTTAAGTGCTCTACATGTGAACGTGCAACATGCCCTGAAATTTGATTCTTAATAGTATATGACACTGGACCTTTTTTTTCTAGAATATAGTATCCCGGGACCCAATGAGCATCAAACTTAGAGTTTTTTCTATGTTTTTTATAATATACTCTATCACCTACGTTAAACTCTTGTAAGTGTGCATTTTTATTTGCGTATTTCTTCTGTCTTTCTCTAGCCTTAATTATATTATTTCTTAAACATACATGTGCTTTATGCATCTCTTGCAACCTTGTTTCTTGAAAATCTTCCCCCAGATATTTTCTCCTAGGCTTTAATAAATTATCAATTGGCAATATTGGTTCTCTTCCATGTACTAAGTAAAATGGTGAGAAACCTGTTCCTTCATTTTCGTGTGTACGTATCGCCGCTAATGCTATCCCCAAATAAAGATCCCAATCCATATCGTGTTCTTCTACATTTTTCGCTAGAATATTGTATAGTGTTCTGTGTTGTCTCTCATTTTTAGCATTAGAAGTTGGTCTGTAATATGAAGTCCTAATGTGTTTTATATTCCAATCTTTTACCAATTTCTCAAACTTTTTATTTACAAATTCTTTCCCATTATCTGTAAGTATTATTTGTGGACACCCAAACCTTGGTATAAATTCTTGTAAAAGCATATTTATAACTGAATCAGCACTCTTGTCTGGAATTGGATAAACTTCTGGCCAGAGACTATATGAATCAACTATATGTAGTAGGTATACATTTCCCGATAATGTTTTTGGATGAGGACCTGAAATATCCAAACTTACTTTCTGCATTGGAAATTGAGGAATATCGGTATCTTGTAAAGGACATTTAATTATCTTCATGTTTCTTAACCTACACTTTTCACATGCTTCAACATATTCATATACGCTTTTGAATAAATTCGGCCAGTAATATTTACTGCTAATAGCCTTCACTAACTTATCTCGTCCAAAATGACCATTATTATCGTGATATGCCTTTAAGACTTCTTGTTCTAAATGTTTCGGAATATATTTTCTTACTCCTTCACCTTTTTCACTGATATAATATAATTGATTGTCTTCTTGTAACTCTACAAACTTTCTTTTAAAACTATTTTCCCCTGTTTCTTTCAGTTTTCTTTTTATCTGTACTATTTTTGGATCTAATTCTTGTTCTGTTTTCATATCAAACTGTTCTAAATGTGGGTCTTCTGTTCTAGGTTCAGACTCTTGATCCGATGGTAAACTCTCAAATTCTTCCCTATTTATTATGGCAGAATCTAATATATTTACTTGCCAGTTTCGATCGTCTATGTCTGGTTCAATTTCATCTTCCGTGTTTCCTGATGACTGTGGGTACGGGATTCTAGACAAAAGATCGGCGCACGTATTATGTTTCCCTGACACATATTCAACCCTAGCATTGTACCCTTGTAAATTCAATGCCCAGGTTTGTATTTTCCTATTTTGTATTGGTGCTTCTAATATCGACTTTAATGGCATGTGGTCAGTTCTAATAATGAAATTGGCGTTATGTAAATAGTAATTTAATTTTTGAAGAGCGTAGTGTATAGCATATGCTTCTTTCTCAATAATTGGCCATTTCTTTTGAGTCTTGCTGAGTTTATGAGACAAGAAATAGATTGGTCTTTCATTTTTAACCCCTGGTATTCCAGATTCTTCTCCTTCATATGGTTGAACCAAACATGCTCCTATTGCGTTGTCTGAAGCATCTGTGTATAATATTAGCTGTTTATTCAAGTCTGGATGTGTCAATAATGGTACCACTGTTAAGCTATCTTTTAAAAATTCGAACGCTTTTTGACACTCATCATCCCACTTAAACCTAGCGTATTTTCCCGTTAAATTCGTAATAGGTATTGCTATCCTTGAAAAGGCTGGTACAAACCGCCTATAATACGCACACGTTCCTATAAAAGCACGCACTTCCTTAACGTTAGTGGGAGGAGGTAACTCTTTAATAACCTTTATCTTTTCCTGGTCTGGTTTAATACCTTCCCTATTTATTATATAACCTAAATATTTTGTTTCTGTCTTTAAAAACTGGCACTTACTAAGCTTTAATTTAACGTCATGCTTTCTTAATCTGTCAAATACTAGTCTAACATGTTTCAAATGATTCTCTACATCTCCTTTCGTAAAAATCAATACGTCATCAATATATGCCAGGGCAAAACTTTGCATACCGTCTAGTACTTCATTTATTAAGAACATATAGTGAGATGGTGCATTTTTGAGACCGAATGGCATACGTAAGAATTCGTAAGAACCCATATGAGTACAAAAGGCACTTTTCTTTTGCGCGTCCTTCGACATCGGAATACACCAAAATCCTGCCCTTGCATCCAGCGTTGTGAAATATGTAGAGCCATTAAGTAACCCCAAAATATCATCAATCACCGGCAATGGGTACGCTACATTCTTAGTAATTTTATTTAACGCCCTATAGTCGCAGCAGAACCTGTTCGAACCATCAGATTTGGCTACTATGACGACCGGAGATGACCATTCTGATTTTGACATTGTTATTATGCCTGCTTTCAACATATTGCCTTTTCTACGACTTCTCTATTTCTTAATGGAGTTCTGTATGGTTTTAAACTAATTGGTGGATGATCTCCCGTGTCTATTTCCATCGTAACTGTTTGTGTCTTACCCAATTCTAAATCATTTATCGCAAACACATCTTGATTTTGCTTTATAAGTTTTTCTAACACTTCCTTATTTTCTGGCGAAGTTTTTAATTGTGCTAACAATTCTTTTTCTCTTGTTACTTTGTCTAGTGAATGTATTTGTGCTGTATTTCTTCTATATGGATGGATCAATTCATCCATTCTTACGTTCCCTTTTCTTCTACATCCGCGTCTATTATTAATTCTTTCACTAGAGGTTTCTGAATAACTTATACCTGCCATATTTACTCTATCTGTTGCCAATATGTCACTAACGTTATGTTCTAGCTTGGCCATTACACATCCTCTGTATAATTTAATTTCTCTACCTGTGTTATTAATAACCATTACTGGAAATGTTAAACTTTTATCTAATTCTATTATTCCATCCGGAACTTCTAAACCTGGCTCATCAATTATTTCATTTTGCAATTCCGTGATTCTGACTATGTTTCCTGCTACACAATACGGGTTTCTCTTCAGTCTTGCTTGTATCAAATTAACTGACTGTGGTTTTAAATTCATGGTCGTTTTAACTCTAACTAGTGTCGACACATGCATATCTTCTTCTAGATCTACGTAAACGTCTTGGAATTTTAATTTATGCAAATCAAATAAAAGTCTCACCCCATTTTTCAATAAAAAATCTCGTCCCAATATCATATTTCTATTTAAATCTTTAACCACATGAAACATATGCCTGACATTTATCCCTCCTAATTTCAAATTTATCATCGTTTGTCCTAGCACTTCTAACTTTTGTCCCGTTACCGAATGAAGATTCTCCTGAATTATAAATATTTTACAATTTTTTAACATTCGATATAAAAATGCTTCTTTAATCACGCTAACTTGTGCTCCCGAATCCACTAATGTTCTAACTTTATATTTTCCTATCTGTACTATACATGAGCTAGGATCTACCATATTTAATGACAATTGTTTTACCTCGTCTTGTTTTTTATTTCTAAATGTTCTATTATACTCATCCTTTGGGTTTTTAATATATTGATGCCCTTTTTGGATCTTACTATCTTCCCTCCTACTGCCGACCCTATTCAGTAAGCGGGATGCCAATTTTCCTGATTTCCTGACCTTCTAAAATTTCTCTGTATTTCTCCAGAATTCCAATTTGCTGGTCTGCCATTTGCAATTCTATTCTGTATACTCGACTGAACACCTCTACTATTTTGCGTATTCGATGGGCCACTTCTGTTACCACAAAAGCGAAAAATGTGCCCCCGTTTATGACACCCCCAACAAACCACATTCGAGTTATTTGTGTTTCCTTCCATGTTTCTTACAGTATTTCTCACTTGTCCTCTTCTATCTTGATTATATGCGTTCTCGTTTCTTTGTACCATCTGTATTTCTCCTCGTCTTCCTCTCCATCCATGTCTATACTGTCCTATTTCCATAGGTTCTTCAATTCTATCTTCTGAACTACTACCTAACTCTCGTCCTACTCTTAACCTAAACCTCCTCCTCAAGCTTTCCTCTTGTATAGCGATATCTACCGCTTGTGACAATCTTGCAGGATTCTCTCTTAATAATTTAAATTTCAATCCATCTGACCTAATCCCATCAACAAAAATCCCTACTAACATCCGTTCCACTTCTTCAGCTCGTACATTCTGTCCTAAAAATGACTCTTCAGCTAAATTGATTAACCTGTCACTGTATAACTGGACACTTTCTGTGCTGCTTTGTCTAGTCTGTCGCAATACTGAGAATGCGTGTTGTGGATCAGTAATTTCAGCATATTTTCTTGCGAGATCATCTTTAAATTCTTCCCAGGTTTCACCTCCTGCTGCTTCTAATTTTCTTCTTATATGGTCAGAAACTGGACTTGTACTTGTTCTGTATGCCAAATTCTTTTTCTCCCCATCTGTAGCGTTTATTAAATATGCATGTTTCTCAATAGAAATGATCCATTTCTTAAACTGATTTGCTTGACCACTAAATCTTTCAACATCACTGTTTACATTTTGTTGTCTTAACACTGCATCCAACCTTGATATTGCCCCGCCAACTCCAGTCAGTACCTGTGAAAAATCTTGGGATTCCATCCTAAAATCTATAATTATCAAGCAATATACAAATATTTCAAACAATGTTAATTTCAAATTCAGCAACAATACATAATCTGTTAATTACTCTAATATTATCTAATTAACTTAACTAAAGCCTCCAATCGAAGATCCTGACGAAGAATATTCCTGTTTCAATCCTGAATTTTGATAAAAGAATTTAAATGAGCTACTGATTCAGAATTACCTACACCACATTAACAAAGGACTCTAATCAACCTCGTTGAAATGAGCAGAACAAAGAAGAGCCTCTGGATTTCTTTCCATAATAATTTAATCGAAGTCGAAGTCAGTTCTTTCCAATTAATTCCTGACGAAAATTATGCTCGATACCAGGCTCGCAACAAGACTGCTTGTTTACTTGCTCGATTAACTGTAGATTCCCTTCAAGTAAGGTCACCTTCACGCAAACGACAACTGCTCACGACTTCAGCAAAAAAAACTCAGTTTCCAACAGCCATCTGGGTTTTTCATATATATATTTCAGCGCAAACGTAATCCAGTCAACAACAATTTGATTTAAAGCTGACGCTATCCAATCTCTTATTTTCATGTGGGACTCTCGCCATGGTCAGTTTAAAGTGCTTTATCCCATAAGTTGAGACAAATTTCATCAATGCCTTCTAAATGTGAAGTGACTGTAGAAAGTATTGCAGATCTTGATTTCATAATTATAAAATTTGCACCATAACCTTGACTTCACCTTCAACAGTCCCACGGGTTAAAATTCATAATTTGTACTGATTTTTGATGCAGAACGGCATTACTTGATCAATTATACAATTAGCGTTGGTCAATTCTCCAGTTAATTTATAGGATTAAATATGTAATAACATCAGTCTTTCAAAAAAATAAGTTTATCAATCAAACCTTTTTGAGCGCTGTCCTTGAAAATGGATCTCCTTGTTAAACAGGTATACAACAACTATCAACAGGCGGCTTTCATCTGTTGCGTTTCTCAATATTTACAAACTTCCTTCTCCAGACGCCCAGACACAACAATTTTCCATAGCGGTACTCTCTCCGCGACCTCCCATGTTTCAGACTTTCACGGCACCAAATCAACCTGCTGTCATAGTGTGGTCAAGACAGGTTAAGCACGTGATCATATAGGACCCAAGTCTCCGCGTTGTTATAAACATACTTTATTGGCCGAATCGTTATACTACAGCACACATGATGGTAGACTCCCTGCCCGGTGTTGACATGTCTTCTCGCTGGCCCCAAGTGACGTGTGTGTTTTCCTAGATACCCTTCTTCATTCGTGCACACACGTTCACTATGGTTTTCCCCCTAGTCAAGGAATGCGCAGCATTCCTTAACTCTTTACTCCTAACCTAATTCCCTCACTGTTACAGGACTCCCCAGTCGCAGACTTAATCATTGGAAATTTACCAACAACCATACAGAGGAGAAAATTGATAATTGTTACCACAGATATAGCATGAGAAGCAACGCTGTCGTTACCAGAAGACAAACTAGATTACTATAGCTGAAGAAGAAGCGACACTTCAAGTAGACAACCAGACAGAGACTAAGCATATCGCAACTGATCAGGAGAAGACTGATTTCAAACAGAGATTTAGTGACTGGCAAAGCCAAAACACTACTCTGGACAAATATTTTCAATTGCGTAGTAAGTCAGAACATAAGCAATCAAAGAAGGGTAAGCGATGCTTCGAAATGAAGAATAATATTCTCACTCTCCACTTTTCAGATAATAAGACCACATGCAAGCAAGTGGTAGTACCATCAGCATATAGAGAGCTGATTGTGAGAACAACGCATGACATTCCATTTGCAGGTCACATGGGAATAGCGCGTACACAACATATAGTCCTATCCCAGTTTTATTGGCCAGTGTTTAGCAAAGATATCAATCTATATTGCAGATCCTGTGCACTTTGCCAGAAACTGTACCCCAAAGGAAAGACAGCAAAAGCACCGGTACAAGCGACAGACCTGAAAGTCAGGCCATTTCATAAGGTAGCTATTGACATAATTGGCCCACTAGTAGTGATGTCCAACAGGGATCATAGGTATATCTTGACCATGGTTGCTTTTTGCATCAGATGACCAGAACCCGTACCTCTGAAACACATTAAGACAGAAGCAGTGGCTGAAGCACTGTTAGCTTTTTTCTCGACATTAGGTTTTCCTAATGAAATTTTGTCAGACAATGGTCAACAATTTACATCTCAGATGATACAAGAGGTGTAGAGGCTGTTGGACATTACGCAGGTTTCCACATCCGTTTATCACCCAATTAGCAATAGAATCTGCGAGAAAAAAAAATGAACGGATCATTAAAGCAGATGTTAGCGAAAGTCACTGCAGAACAACCATGTGACTGGGACAAATACTTACCAGCCATTCTGTTTGCATACAGAGAAGTTCCACTAGAAAGTACAGGCTTATCACCATTTAAACTTCTGTATGGGGCAAACCCAAGAGGCCCATGACCCTATTAAAAGAGTTGCTATTAGGGAAGAGGAATGATAGTAACATGATTTCTTCGTATGACATAGTCGTGACTGTTAGAGACCGTGTTATTTATGCGTGCCAGAGTGCACGGGAGGCATTATAAATGTCTGGGGCTAGGTATAGACAGTACGCAAGTAAAAATTTAAAGCTGATCTCTTTTCAAGATAATGAGGAGATGTTACTCTTACTGCCAGAAATATCAAAAACGTTAGCAAGGACCGTTCAGAATTGTTAGTAGAGTGACAGATGTGGACTATCTGGTTTAACTTTAAAGGAAAACACAAAGTGTATCATGTTAAGACTGTCCGTCCCATGACCAGAAGCCTTACAGCCAGTGACAGAGGCAATAACTGAGGGGGATATACATCATACAACATGCTCAGTGGTGACTTACGAAGAGGCCTCATGCGACAATGATGTTCAGATACATTTACCAATTGTATCACTGAGACAGACAGAAAAATGGAAATATGTGTCCATTAATGACAGCCTGAAACTTAGTGACAAGACAAGACTAGTCAAGCTGTTAGAGCAGTATTCGGATGTCCTGACTGATGTACCAGGGAAGACAGACTTAATGACACATGACATCAAGCTAAAAGAGGACCAACCAACCAATTAGAGTGAAACCATACCCTATCCCACATCATTAAGACCAGCTGTAGATGATGAGATAACAGTTACTGAAAATGGGGACAATTTCAAAACAGACTCCCCATATTCTTTTCCTATGGTAGTCATTAGGAAAAAGGACAATCTAAGATTATGTATAGATTTTAGGAGGCTGAACAGCGGAACTATTGTGGATCCGGAGCCCATTGTCAGTACTGATGATTTACTGACGCAGATATCATCTGCAAAGTATTTCAGCAAGCTGGATCCTGCAAAAGGGTACTGGCAAAATACCCATGAGTGAAACAGCAAAACCACTAACAGCGTTTGCCACCCCACATAGTCAATTCCAGTGTAACTACAAGCTTTTCTGGTTAGTTAACTCACCAACAACATTCGTTAGGATGATAAGGACACTGTTACAGGGACGCAATTACATTGTTAATTATATAGATGACATTTGTCATTTTAGTAAAAACATGGAAGATCACGTTGCAGTATTAGAGTCTTTGCTTGAGAGCCTGAGACAACATAACCTGACTGTTAAGCCATCCAAAGTCCAAATTGGATATGAGGAAATAAGTTTTCTTGGACATGTTATTGGTAGCGGATTACTAAAACCGGAAGACACAAATGTGAAGAAGATTCTGGAAATTCAAATACCTAAAACGAAGAAGCAAGTTAGGAGTTTACTAGGGCTAGCAAACGTCTATAATAAATTTATCAAAATCTTTTCATCCATCACATAAGTTCTGTCTGCGTTGACACAGACGGGCAGATCCAGCAAAGTTGTATGGACCCAGCAGTGTGAAAATGCGCTCATAAATATTAAACATGCATTTTCTAGTCATCCCATTTTAATCATCTCTAATCCTGATTTACAAATTAATCTTCAACAGGAATAGGCAGTTGTTTAATGCAAGAGTAAAATCACCTTGTGCATCCAGTGCTATACGTCAGCAGCAAACTCACGACACCAGAGGAAAAAATCTTAACGTTAGAACGTAAGGCCCAGGCGATTGTGGTCGGTACACAAACTGTCCCGGTACCTAATGGGAAGAAAATTCATCCTGCAAACTGATCACAGACCACTAACATTTATCCATACGGCAGCATTGAAGAACGCCCGTGTTCATCAATGGAGTATATTGCTGCAGGAATACTCGTTTGTGCCGATGCCTATACTTGGGGAAGACAACACCATAGCAGACTTGCTCTCCAGAAACCCCCAAGGGCAAGGTTCAACGAAAACAATGAACACTAAATACATTAAGATGTAAATTGTCACGTCAACTGTCATTTACTGCCAATATAGTACCTTGCGGTGTATGGCAGGGGGTCTTTGAGCCTGAGGAATTAAGGCCGCCTGGCTAGTGTAGTCGGCGCGAACTGTGCAGGTTAGGATTTTCTTTTTTGCACCCAACAGCAAAAAATCTCACACCTTACCGAGGATTCGAACCCGGGTCTCCCGAAGGAGAATCCGGGTTCTAGCCACTCAGCCAGCCGCTCCTCCGATGTAAATTGTGTGTGGGGAAATGTGACACTGCTCATTGTCCAAGCTTCACAGCCATACAGCCATACAGGGCTACAGGGGTTGTGTAGCACATCAACATTCATTTTTCTCGTTTCAGTTGACATCTTGTTAGTCTTCACAATGTGCAGGCTGTATGCATTGTATTCTCTAGGATGTTACTTGTAGGTACAAAAGTTGGATTTTTTTGGACGAGTAAGTTGTTAGGTTACCTGTGGTTACCTGCTTTATTATTTGGTGCGGGAGTTGAAAAGTGCAAATAGTAGAGAGTAATGAGGGATGTATACTCGGTGCTACTCACACATTGTCACTTTGCTCGTTCACGAATTAGTGAAGCATTGCTCGTCCATCGTTTGAAAACTATGTTTTCTTTTGAGGAGGGGTAATGTAACGTGCGTGATTAAGTCATGTGGGGGTTAAGAATCGGTAAGTAATATAACAGAGTAGTCTGTTATAAGGGTTGTTTGGCATTGAGGGGCTAGCTGGTGCGCTACGAAAGGATGTATTAGTGGGGAATGCATGGATGAGCACCGTGGTTAGAGGTAGCTATGGGGGGGGGGGGTCGTGAGATGACGACAAGGAGTTACGGAGTGGAAGCGGATTCGACTACCAGCTGGAGAGGTTGCAGGAGTTTGGTTTCATCTAGAATGTGTTAAATTGTGTAGAACAGGATTGAGTTTTTGTTAAACCTATGGATGTCAACAACCTTGCAGGCTGTTATGACTTTTTGTATGAAACTCAATCAATTTAAAGTGAAACTTGAACGTCACCGACCTTTGTTCTTAATTCAATAGAGTGTGGACTCACTATACGACACGGTTGACTTTAGCTCCCCTACTCTGCTATAGTAACCATGCAAGGTTACAGGTGTGAGGTGAGAGTAAGGTGGACGTGGGGCCAGAGAGGTTAATTAAGAAGTCCCAAGCAAATGGGGGAGCCCCAAGACAATGATATTGTAAAACACGCACCAGTCTAGACTGGATCGCCTGTGGGAAGGTAAAACGTTTTGGTAGAGGCATAGACAAAGGAAAACCCCAAAATGGAATGTGCGTGGGAACTGGTAATTGGGATCAAGGGTGAAATAGCTGTGTGTGCAAACCAGTGATCTTAAGTGCCTTATAGTTGTTGATCAAAGTAAGGATCTGTGATGTGATACCGGTGGCCGATCCACCCTGCACTACTTAGTTATATCTGCAAAATATAGGGACATTAGACAACAGCTAATGCCTGCCTGATGCGGGGGATTATGACAGTGTGATTAACAGAGACAAAGAAAGACACATATATGTATATACTATTGCATTTGATAAAGTAAAATACGATGAAATGGGAAATTTTTTTGTCAGATAGTAATATTAAAGGGAATGATCTCAGGATTACAAAGCATATGCCCTGAAAACAAGTAGCAGCAATTAAAATTTGAAGAAAAGGAGGAAAGAAGCGAATAGATACAGCAGGATATAAGACAAGAATATGTTTTGTCGCGAGAACATAAACAATAAGGGTCGTTAATTTGAAACCCGTTCTAATGGCTTTATTACAAAAGCATGAAAGAAACATTACCAAGTGTTGTAGAATTAAACAAAGCATTCATCTTGAATGAATTATGCACCATGGGTTGGTCAGAAGAAGTCGCCGTAGGCATTCAGGAAAGCATCCCATCGCTTTGGTAGGCGGCGAATGCCGTCCGCAAAAACATATTACGGTTGCTCACTGAACCAAGTGTTTACCGCGTTCATTACGTCTGCATCCGTGTAAAATCGTTGCCCCCTGAGAGCTTTATTTTTAGATATCCGTACAAATGAAAATCACATGGTGACAGATCAGGACTATAGGCTGGATGTTGCAGAATTTCCCACTTCTTCCAAGCTAATGCTTCCTGCACAATCTATACAACATGCAAACGAGCATTATCGTGCAACAAAATCAAACCGTGAGAAAGCCGGTGCCATGTAGCAAGTCAGAATGAATGACGTAATGAATAAGCCACAAAGAATCTGAGAAGTTATCTCGAACCAACAGATAGAAAAAGTCGCTAAGTGACGTGAGAAGGTAGAAAACTTCACAGGGGTTAGTTTAGCAACAAGTGAGTAGAGCTTGCGGCTGGCGGCACGGAAGGCGGCATGAGTCTATTAAAGGAGAGAAGATTGTCAAAAATCCTTCAAGAGATGGCAGTGGTAGCTAGGAACTACTTGGTAGAAGAGCTAGATCATTAAAGCATTATTCCTCTCAGTCAGGACCAACAGCTGGCCATGATGTATAAATTAGGACTCGGCGAGAATGGCCAAGGTGACAGAACGGTCAACCGATAAGAGACATTAGAACCGACGCTAGGCGGTGAGACATTGTCTAGGGATTTGAATATTTAGGTTCAGCTGTGTGATTATGTTTATTGCTACGGTACCGGCCCTCCCGGCTGTACGGGAACTTTATTCTGATGATTATTAGTATTATTAGTATTATGATTCATATTTATCACAAGCTGTTCACCGGACATAAATATTGACGTAATAGACATGTCAGCCGGCTTTTAGCCGTCAATGCTTTTGGCAAGTTGTTTCTGGATTCTGTTCATTTGGTTCTACCTTGACAGCGAGTTTGCAGATGTTTATTATTATGTGTAATTGACCATTTGGCAGCAGGGTCGTTTATTCTTGATGGCTTTTTTCCCCAACTTTTTTAGTGTTTCCAAGTAGTAGACAGAGATTATGTTGACACCAGGTTTGAAAGTCGGCCAACAATAGCCCTTCATGGTCAAAAAATGCATTCAGCATAACCTTACCAGCGGAAACCTGTAACTTGAATTTTTTGGCTTTTGGTGATCCAGCATGCTTCCTTTGCATGCTCTCTGTTTTGCTGCTCTGCTCAAAGTGGTGACACCAAGATTCATCGTCTGTCACTATGTGGAAGAGAAATGCTTCACTCTCCACTATGTAACGCAGCAAGTGGTTCAGACACCATCCCATGCGTTCCTCTTTTTGGTGGTCGATTAACATCCGTGGTACGACTTTGGAATTGTCCCAATTGACACATCAAATTATCTTGCTGGCGAACGTATGCTTCGACAACGATTCATCTGTACCTCTGCATCAATTTTGGCGATGGTTTTTTTTCTTTTGCAACAACGTGCGCTTGACCTGGTCGTCTAAGATATGTCGTGAACTGACGTCCTTTCCGAAACATTCGTGCCCAGTCTGTCACTGTTGTCTTCGACACACACTTGTTACCGTACGTTGCCTGCATTCTTCGATGAATATCCACTGGTCAACATCCTTCAAATGCAAGAAACTGAATCACAGCTCTTTGAGCTTCTTTGGACGGATTTTGGATCAACCCGGCTATTGTCTCAACGGTCAGAAACAGAACCTATGCATCATGAGACGATAAGCACGTGATCTTTTATTCATTGGTCAGTACTTATCACATGACTATGACATGATCATGTTCAACGTTTGCAATTACGTGCGGTGCGGCACGAACAGATTTTAAATGAACGCTCCTAATATATATATATATATATATATATATATATATATATATATATATATATATATGTGTGTGTGTGTGTGTGTGTGTGTGTGTGTGTGTGTGTGTGTGTGTGTCGTATTATATATGTGTCGACCCTGGGGTGAGGGGAATCAACACCCACATTCTTTTAACCCCATATCATTATTCTGGAGAATCCACTAGATTTCCGTCCACAACACCCCGTCAGTCACTAGATCCCTCTCTCTCTCTCTCTCTCTCTCTCTCTCTCTCTCTCTCTCTCTCTCTCTCTCTCTCTCTCTCCATCTCTCTCTCTCCATCTCTCTCTCTCTCACTCTCTCTCTCTCTCTCTCTCTCTCTCTCTCTCTCTCTCTCACACTACTGGACCATGCCCCTTCTCATTCTTCTCCAACCCAACATACCACACAACTCTAGCTTCTAAAATTAATAACAAATCAATTTAATGAAGAAAATTGTATGTATGTGCGAAGTGCAGGTGTAGAATGTATGTCGTATACTCTAGTGTCTCTGCAGAATCAGACCGAACAGCTCAGGAGCAAAGTCTGATCATCCCTGTAATGGCCACACAACATCACCATAGCTCAGTACACAATGACCTCACCAAAAGATGTTTCACTCCGGCCAGGTGTTGACTTCCTCCAGTAGCTCTTTGATAATCCAGATACCTGGTCACCACAATTGGATATAGTCCAATACTGACCCTGAATCTGTCACACGCCGTGTAACTAAATGTCACTACAGTTCTGCGATCTAACCATCCTTGTATCGTGAAATACGGATCACTGTCACTTGAAACAAAAAATGTTCATTCGGTAATTGTCATGAATTTTCACGATCACATTGATAAGGTTTAAAGTTCCACAGGAACCCACTAACAGAGAAAACGCTATGTTATGTGTTCAACTTCCCTCTATTATTACTAGTGTTCCTGTTACATGTGGTATGGAGAATAACTTCCCTCAACTTGGGTGAACCCTATTTCTGAGCGTTCATTTTGTTTCGGAGAGAATGTAAATAGAGTGGTGCTGCACTTGTCAGTGCTTATGCTGACACACCGTCTATCCGCCCAAGCAACAAATGTATCTACAGCTCACTGTAGCAATATTGTGGCCACTGGTGCATGTTCATTTGTGCTCCACAAAACCAGGTCATCAGCGTACATTGCCGCTTTAATTCCATCGGGTAGATTAGCAACAAGATCATTGATGAAGATTAGAAAAAAGTGTCGGGGACAAGACTCCACCCTGCGGAACAACGTGACGCAATAGTATTTTCTTGCTCTTGAGTCAGTCTATCTGTACTCGGGCTCTTCTGTTGTGCAAGTATGCTATCACCCATTTGTACATTCTTCCATTGACTTTACAGTTTCTCGGTTTCTTCATAAGACCTTCTTTCCAGACTTTGTCAAAGGCTTTCTTCAGATCTATCCATGGGGCAAGCACCAGCTTCTTCTCTTGGAATGCATCCTAAACTTCTTGAGAGAGATAGGTTGTCTGATCTTCCGTAGAGTGGCACTGCCTAAAGCCAGCCTGTTGTGGCACAAGGATGTTTTCACTTTCAATGTACCACTGTAGTCTGTGATTGATGATGCGTCCCAGTGTTTTGCAGAGACAGCTGGTGAGGCTAATTGGTCTGTAGCTGCAGGCAATGGAACTATCTTTCCCGGATTTTAGGAGGGGTATCATGATTGCTTCTCTCCGGGCTTGTGGAACACTGCCTAAGTTCCAGGTGTTATTGAAGATCTGTAACAGCTTTGCTTTGGCCTCTGTTCCTAGGTTTCTGATCATATCATTGAAGATACCATCAGCTCCTGGTGACTTTTTCATTTTCAGTTTTGATATTGCTAGCTACAGTTCACTGATTGTGATAGGTGCCTCCATAACCTCATATACTATTTCCTTCTGTGCTGTATGTTGCCATTTCTCTCGAATCTCTTGTTGTTTCTCTGGACTAATTTCTATATTGTTATCTTGTGCGAATGATTCCGCAAAATGGTCAGCTGCTTGCTTTCCTGTTAAGATGTTTCCATCTTTATATAGTGCAGTTTTTGAGTTTCTCCCTGTGCCCTCATCGTTAAGCTGTTTTATTAGCTTCCACAACTTCCTTGTGTCTCTTTCAAAGTTCAGTGACTGTTTTCTCCTGCCAGCTTTTCCGTCTAGCCTGCAGCTGGGCACATTGAAATTTGGCTTTTTCGTGCTGGTATTTATCGCGGTGCTCTTGACAGGGGTTGGCTTCTGCTTGCCTTCTACACACTTCCACATAATTTTGCAACAGTTCCAGTTCACTATTCCAGTAGGGATTATAATGTTACGGGCTCCTCTTGGTACTGTTTCTCGTGCTGCCTGTAGTATGCATTTACCAAACTCTTAAACTAATTTATTTATGTCCATCTCAGTGTTCAAGTTTCTAACCAGTATGCTGGTGCGAAGCTTGTACATTGCCCAGTCTGCTTTCTTGTAGTTCCACCTAGAGAGACAGAGTGCTGCTTTCACTGAAAAGCTCATTTTCTACAGTTAGAAAGACTGGCCGATGGTCACTGCCACCTAGCTGTTTCCCAACAATTTTTTAAATGTTCCACTCCAGGTCTGGTGAATGAAAAGCCCGGTCAGGTGTAGTTGTGTGCCATGATCTCGAGTAGAAGATATGTGGACCAGACGGCTTGTTAATCAAGATGAATCTATTCTCATCTTACCAGTCATCCAGTCTCTCTCCTCTCTGGGCCATGTGATCATAGCCCCAGCTCTGAGAGTGGCTGTTAAAATCGCCGCACACAATCATTTTTCCTTTTAATGGTAGTGTGTCCAGTGCTTGTGGGCGGTCATTTGGACAGTAGTAATTGATAAGATGAAGGTCTGTAATGTCTGTCTTAAGTTTAAGTGCCTGATACTCAGCCCCTTCCATGTAAACTTCAATTATACTCAGCCCCTTCCATGTAAACTTCAATTTGGGAAGCAGGGATGTTATTTTTTATAAGGGTCAGTATCCCACCCTTTCGCCTTTCCTTTCGGTCAGATCGGTAATACTGGTATCCTCTTATTTTGAAGGCTATATTTTCGTTGAGGTGTGTTTCTTGCAAGCAACATACGCTTACTCTTTCTTGGGCCAAGATGTTCTCTAGTTCTATTCTGTTCTTGTTGACACCCTCTGCATTCCAGTGCATTATTTTAAGTCTTTGTTTTGTACTGCCAGACGCTCTATTGTCAGACACCTTGGCTCCACAGGATATCTGATAAGGACCTCCAGTAGCTGTGGTTAGACCCTTGCGAGGGCCCGGCACTGCATCTGCTTGGGGGTCGAAAGCAGGGCGAGCACCATAACATATAGCTGTAGTCGACATTTCATTACGCGTAGTTGCGTGGCAGACCCATTTCTGTGGTGCGTCTCCTGGCTGGCTGCCTCCGTCTTCAGCACCTATCTTTTGCAAGAGCAGACTATGGTCTTACTCGACACGAACTTCTGTCAACAGTCAACAGGGCAAACACTGAATGAAATATAACCACAGCGTGATAATTTCAGCTGGATCTGAGAGCAAGATCTACCAGTCATGCAACTTTAATATCTCTTCCAACGCCACGTACAAGCAAGAATAGAGGAGGAGAAATATACATTTTCTCAATCTCTCACTCTGTGTATGTTATTGAAATTACTGTATATTAGGAGCAAGTCTGTTGTCGGAACACAAGAAAGCAATGGTTGTCTTTCTAACTAGGACTCTTAGCAGAATAAAGAGGCTAGCGGTTTGTACATTGAAAAATGCACGAAATGCCTAGACAAGTTTATCTCCTACAGCATAAAGATATCGTGCACGAAATGCAATTCTTAATGGCTTTAGGATCATAGACTGGATTGAATAATTCAGTAGAAATGAACGAAGCATTTGCAAATGGCTTCAGGGCTGGAGCAGAAGCTGGCGGCTGTCTTCAAAATGTAAGAGAATATTTCTTGGTGTAGGGACGTTACAAAACACATGAAACAACGGACAACATGTTTCACCTTGACCATTCTCATCTGAAAACACACACACACACACACACACACACACACACACACACACACACACACACACACACACACACACACACACACACACACACACACACACACACACACACACACACACACACACACACACACACACACACACACACACACACACACACACACACACACACACACACACACACACACACACACACACACACACACACACACACACACACACACACACACACACACACATATATATATATATATATATATATATATATATATATATATATATATAATCCAGAGACACCATCTTACTAGAATTATCGAGGGGGCACAGTAAATAATAATCCATATTCAATAGGTCCTGTTCCTAGGAAAACCTTGTACTGAGTTCGCGGCAAGAAGACTTGGGGTTCCCCACAATGCATTGCGAGACGCCTACTCCAATTGCCCAATCAACTATCAGATCAGGAACGCGGCCCTTGGTGTCAGACTTAGTTTACACGTCGTTTATTATACATGCGATTGCATATCTGATGATGCGAAATGGTACAGTATAGTGAATGAAAATCCGTTTTTGTGTTTCAGCTGCAAACTGATGGGAATGATATAGATTATGTCATACTTGAGCAGTACTTGAACGACATGACTCATCAAACTGATAATTCTGGAAAATGATTATACAATTCAAACAAAATATCAGCATCACTACACTCGGGACATTTCCCCACACATACTCCATCCCCATTATTCGAAGCTAATGAAAAGAACTCATGTTATTGGTACACGTTCCGCCTGACTGAACATCAGCCAGGCTTTTCCCTATTCTTTGAGTGTAATTCCGACCATCTGCTTCCTCCTCGCAGGATCAGACTCTCCATATGTAGATCCTCTATTGTAGTTATAGAATCTGTAGTATAGTGTTTTAGTTTTCTTGAGTAACACTCATCATTTGTCTATCGCAGGTAATAAAGATCTCTGTCTTTCATCCATTATGAAGTATTTGATAGTTTGTGGGTCTTGCGGAGTTGACTTATAAGTCCGATGCGAGCTCGGAAAAAACTTTGACTGTGAGTGTTAATGTGACCTTTTAAGCTTGTATCCACTGTTCAGCAATCGTATTGACGGATGCCTCGCTAGTCATTGCGCCTACTGGGATGAATACACGTCAGGTGATCCTGTCCTGTGCGACGGCGCTTCATGTGTCGGGGGTTTATGTCGAAGGCCTTAAGAAATGTTTTAAGCGTGTCTTATAAGCTTTTTCCCCTCTCTCTATTCCAAGAAAATATCTGGCATTGGTTTTCACTGCATAATACTGAAATACAGCAACACGTCTTAATTTTTCGCTATGCCAATAAAAGGATATCATTTGCAAGAGAAAAAGAGTGTTGGAGGCAAGTATGGACTGGGGGAACAGAATGAAAGAGTTTGCAGACTTGTACAGTGGGCAAAAGAGCAGGATTTGATTATTGGAAACACCTGGTTTAAACAGCACCCAAGGAGATTATGGACATGGAGAAGTCCTGATCATAAGATCAGAAATCAGATTGATTATATTCTCATCAACAGAAGATTTAGAAATGCCTTAAAAGTCGCAAAAACTATACCAAGCGCAGACTGCTACAGCAACCATAGATCAATCTTAAGCAATTGACATATAAAATTAAAGAAAGTTAAATATTCACCAAGAAGCACACAATTTGATCTACAGGCACTGAGGAGATAAAAGATAAATTCAACGTATAGGTAAATAACAGATTCGATGCATTGTCCGATATGGAAATATTTTTTCAAGACGTCAGTGACCAATGGGAAATATTAAAGAAATCAGTCAACCAAGCTGCAGAAACAACCATCCCAAAAATAAAGATAATAGGACGCAAGAAATGGATGACGGAAGACACCTTAAAACTCATGGAAATAAGAAGAAATAACAAAAATAAGACAAAATATGAAGAGATTCACATGAAAATTAGAAAGCTATGCAAAGAGGCAAAAGAAACATAGCTTGAGGAAAATTGCAAGGAAATTGAAAACCAACACAATACCCTGAATACCAAATTAATGTACAAAAGAATTAATGACATTACTAACAAACAAAAAACAAAAATCAAACACATCAACGGGTTGCCTAAAAACCAAAGAAGGCAAAATCATAATAGAAAAAGATCAGATTTGACATGCGTGGTCAGATTACGTGAAAGACCTTTATGATGATACAAGAGAAGAACAATATGATCTTCGGAATAATAATGAAGGACCATCATTTTGAAGATGGAAGTTCAGAATGCCCTTAACCTTATGAAAACTGGCAAGACCCCGGGTACAGATAACATCAGAATAGAAATGATCAATGCCTTAGAGGAATATGGAATAGACCAAGTCACCAGACTGCTGAATACAAACTACGATACTAGAGATATATCACCTGAATTATGTAATTCTGTATTTATTGCAATCCCGAAGAAATCAGGAGACTTGGAGTGTGATCAACATCGAACAATTAGTATAATGAGCCACATCACAAAGATTTTGCTGAGAATTATCGTGCAAAGAGTTAGGAAAAAAATACAACCCGAAATAGGAGAAGAACAATGTGGGTTTGTAGAAGGCAAGAGTATAGTAAATGCGGTGTATATACTGAGAACAATAATTGAACGTTCTATAGAAGTAAACAAAGATCTATATCTTTGCTTTATTGACTCTCTGTCTTTTATTGACTCTCCGATGCGGGCCCGGAAAAATCTTTGACAGTGGCTTTCGGTAAAGTGAGACATGTCGACATGATAAGGATGCTTGAAGATCTACAAATTGATGGAAAAGGCCTTAGACTTGTAAAAAAAACATATATTGGAAACAACAAGCTGCCATCAGAATTGAGAACGATGTAGGCCACTATCAGCCTATTAAAATAGGTGTGAGACAGGGATGTGTAATGCTTCCAGATCTTTTTTCCCTGTACAGTGAGAATATTTTCAGAAATATAGTAGATATGGAAGGAATCAACATTGGGGGACGATACATCAATAACATTAGATATGCAGATGATACTGTCTTGATTGCAGACAATGAACAGGACCTGCAACATTTAGTAGATGCGGTTGTTACACGCAGTGAACAACTAGGGTTTAAACTGAATAGTAAGAAGACAGATTATGGTCGTCACTGGGAAGAAGGAAATAGCACAATGTGATATACGAGTAAATGGGCATATTCTGAAGCAAGTGAATCGATACAGTTATCACGGAACAGTCATAACATCTGATGGGAGATGCCTCAAAGAGATTAGAACAATAATTTCCATTGCGAAGGTAGCCTTTTGCAAGATGGAAAACATACTGACTAATAAAAAGATATCTATTGAAACGAGAAAAAGAGTGTTGAAGTGCTATATAGAACCTATACTTTTGTATGGATGTGAAGCGTGGACAATGAGCAGCCAAGCTCATAAACATCTGATGGCTGTGGAAATGTGGTTTCTGAGGAAAATGGAAAGAATACCATGGACAGACAGAAAAACCAATGAACAAGTCCTTCAAGAAACAAATGAAGATCGTAAACTGATTAGAGTAATTAGACGTATACAGTCAAACATTTTTGGACATGTTATGAGAAGAAATGACTTGGAGAACTTGGTGACAACTGGCAAGATCGAAGGGAAGAGACCAAGGGGAAGACCGAGAAGTTAATACCTGGATGGCTTGGCCGCATGGCACTGCCGAGACAGGAACAAGGAGCTGATCAACGACTCTGGTGATTGAGTGAGATGACAAAATATGACCGCCCACGCTTATCGGTATGGCACATGCTGGATGGAGTGCTACGTAGAACCTGTACTTTTGTTTTGATGCGACGCGTGGACAATGAGCAGACACGCTGAATAACATCTGGTGGCTGTGGAAATGTGGTTTCTGAGGAAAATGCAAAGATTACCATCGAAAGACAGAAAGGTAATGACCAAGTCCTACAAGAAACAAATGAAAACCGTAAACTGATTAAGAAATTAGACGTAGACAGTCACAATTTGTTGACCACGCTATGAGAAGAAATAAATTTGAGAACTTGGTGACAATTGACACGCTCGAAGGGAAGAGAATAAGGGGAAGGCAGAGAAGTAAACACCTGGATGGCTGGACTATGTGGTATTGTCGAAACAAGAACACAGAGCTGATACACGAATCTGGTGATCGTGTAAGATGGTGAAACATGACCATCCAAGCTTTCCGGCATGGTACATGTTGGTGATGATCCCCGCTGATATTTCAAAGACACGACATGACACAAGAAAAGGAAATATGCACTGCATGGTGTGCTGATGTCGAAGCAGCGGGTTCAACCCCTACACCGGTCTGATGGACTAAAATGTTGACTTGTCGTCCTTGACATGAGGACGTAAATTGCAAGTATCTGAGATGTCGGAGTGGGTTCACCTCATGCCGAGGAACACTGTTACTAGGTAAAGGTAATCCACACGCAAAAATCAGCACAGTGACTAAATATAGTGGCACGTTTATGGACTGATCTTGAGTTTAAAGCGAGCGAGCGAATGAAAAAAAAATACACAGCACATAGGACAAACGTCATTCTTAAAACAAGGAAGACGAAGCAGAAGCCCATTCAACAAATCATACATATACCTTTTGCGTGCACTGCTAACGATTTCCATAAATCATGTTAATACAGTGTTATTCCTGTAGATGTATAGGCGAAGTGAAAAATGCACTGTTTCACCAACATGAACATTTCGGTCACTGCAATAGACATCTGATAACTTTAACGTTCTATATATTCTCAGACCAACTTGTTCATACCGGTGTAATCATTGATAATGTTATCAGTCATTAATGGCTAATTTTAAAATTAGTTATCGCACCCGTGAATGTACACTGCGGGATCTATACGATAAGGCTGTCTCCGGTCCTCTCCCCCCCCCCCCCTCTTGATTATACCATATGTACACTGCATAGGTTACACAAAACGCAGCCGAATAAAGACCGTAACAACACCGCATGATTTTCTGAACACAGAAGAAGAACCAACGGCAAATCACACCATTAAAGAACTCCTATTTGCCGAAGATCAAGCACTAATAGCAATTTCAGAAGCAGAATTTCAAGTCCACATAAATAGTCTAAGCTAGTAATTCCCAAGCTTTACAAGCAGAGGGCCATATAGACTATTTTCGGTAGTTAAGCGGGTCACAGCGTTATAAAATTATAAAAGTCGTGCAATATCATTCTTACCTTTCTGAACTTTCGTCAAAAAATTCTAAAACTTTAAAGGCAGTCAGTGCCAGAACTACACTGCGGTCAATTTTTGGTTTAAAATCAAAAGTTCATTTAACAATAAATTTTAAATCAGTTTCGAAAATCGCTATTAATGTAATTAATTTACAACTGTAACTGTTCTTCATAACAAGTTAATTAAGTTCAGATGTCAGTTTATCAATGTCTGGGCACAAATCTGTCGTGCCCAAATTTATAAGCGCAGCTAGGTTACTGACGTTGAGTCTGGAACGTTGCTCGTTTTTGTATAATGGCGGTAGACAAGGTGACGGAGGTAGGGACGCATGGGCCATTCTAAACCCAGACAAGGCATCGGTTGTGTGGTACTCCCTGGTTAAACGGATCGTCAAGGCAGACGTCCCAGGTATTATGTTGAATGGATGTCCTTTTAGTCGAGAGAGTAAATTGAAGTACTTGGGTATTACCTTTGACAGGTGTTTGTCTTTTAAGGATCATGTGGAGGATTTGGTGGTGAAGGCTGGTAGGGGGCTTAATGCATTTAGGGCTATGGCAGCAAACGGGGTAGATCTGAGGATGCTGTACAGGTTCTTTCAGCAGTTAATAATTTCTGTCATTGAGTATGGTTTGGAACTGCTGACAGTATCAAAAAGCCAGCTTGAAAGGTTGGAGCGCATACAGAATGCTGCCATGCGGTTTATACTGAGGTGCACAAAGGACACACCAATTATCTGCATGAGGCATATCCTGGCGCTATCTACAATGACGGATAGGCCAAGGGTCCTTCAGGCCAAATGGTACCTGAGAGTTACCGCAGACAGGAATCACCCGCTGCATGCAGCAATGGGTATGGTAAAGGGCCATAGACTAAGACGAGGCTATAGTCTGTCCGGAAATGAATGCCGTCATTCACGATCAATTATTTTGAAAACTGTCTGTTGCATCGTTATGAAGTTGTTCCAGCCGTCTTATATTTACCCCCACCCAAGGAATATGTCTTTGAAAGGTCCAAAAACAACTTAAATCATTGAAAGCGGCGACATTCCTTTGCTGAACAACTAGTGATTTATCGCTAACGAAGTTATTTTTACGGTAATGTGAGACATGTCAATTCTGTTGACACACAGAGGCGTATCCGGATTCGTATGAGAGTGGGTGCAATGAAAGAATTAGTTTAAAATCGACAGGGTCGGGTCGGCTGCATTGCACCGGGTGTTTATCCCATATGGCTCAGTTTCTTTCCGCAGCGCGGAAAGCGTCGCACAAAGCACGAACTCCGTAGCTCCAGCGACGACCCTCGGGAGTCTCCGAAAAAATGCACTCGTGAAATGAAGGACGCGGCCCGGAATCGAACATAAAACCTTCGGAGCCCGAGTCAGACGGCTTGACCACTTCACCACGGAGAATCCCGAGAGGGGTGCAATGTGTAATATTAGTAAAGACAGAGAATTTACAGAGGCACGGGGTAAATAATTTGTAAATTAACAGGAAAGTAGAAGGAATATATTTATTACCTTATTTTTCATTGCCTTCTTGTTTCTTCAGCTGATGCTGATGCTGTAATGTTTAGGGTCTGCAATTCGTCTGAATAGTTGGAGCAAAATATCCCAGTAAGTGTGTACGTAGATTAAGGTCTGCGATCTGCTCATACCTTAATCTGTGTCGGACGATTCCAGTATTTTGATGATTGCTCTCGGTTGCATAAAATTCAATCCATCCTTTCTCCAATAGTCCTCTTCCTCTTTCAAAACATGGTCCTGACGTTTTTTCCAGTAACTTTTATCAATATTTAATAGCGCAGACAGACAGACAGATAGACAGACAGACAGACAGACAGACAGAAAGGTAGGTAGGTAGGTAGGTAGGTAGGTAGGCAGAAAGGTAGGTGGGTGGGTGGGTGAGTCGGTGGGTCGGTCGGTGGGTCGGTCGGTGGGTCGGTCGGTCAGCCGGCCGGCCGGCCGGCCGGCAGGCAGGCAGGCAGGCAAGCAGGTAGGTAGGTAGATTAGATAGATAGATAGATAGATAGACAGACAGACAGACAGATAGATAGATAGATAGATAGATAGATAGATAGATAGATAGATAGATAGATAGATAGATAGATAGATAGATAGATAGCCAGACAGACAGACAGACAGACAGACAGACAGACAGACAGACAGACAGACAGACAGACAGACAGACAGACAGACAGACAGACAGATAGATAGATAGATAGATAGATAGATAGATAGATAGATAGATAGATAGATAGATAGATAGATAGATAGATAGATAGATAGATAGATAGATAGATAGATAGATAGATATCGGTAGGTCGGTCGGTCGGTCGGTTTATTTATATAATCACGTTTCATGAAAGAAACCACAGTTTGACGACACCTCTGAACCTACCCCATATAAATTCCCTCAGACTGCCAAAAGCAAAACCGCGCAGACAAAATTCAAAAATTTGGGGGTGTGTCTTGTTGAAACGGTAATACTCTTAAAATGATGGAATGAGTGCGGGGGCAAAAAAAATATATACCGTATATAACCAAACATTGAAATCTGCTGTACAATCTCCAGAACAAAAATTTTTTTGTTGGGTGGACATAATTATAAGGTTATATACTAAATCTCATCATTTTCCCTCAATTGGTTACTGAGATATTGAATTTTATATTGAGGCAAAAAAAAAAAAAAAAAACACACACACACACTATAGTCTTGGATGGCACAGGAAGAACTTTCTATAAGTCAGGTGTGTGATCTAGAGACCCTCAATCGTGAAAGAGAGTGGGTTGAAGTTCCGGATGACATGACAAACTGGCACAATGTAATAATAACACTGGGTCGTGAGTGCAGAGAATGGGCAGCGGGTCGCACTGAGTTTGAAGTGCAACAGCTGATCCAGAGCAACACACATCAAGGTGACAGTCATCTACACCGATGGGTCAGTGGTGAGAAACAGACGTAGTGGCTGAGGCTTTATTGCAAAAGCTAATGGTCGAGTCTTGAAAAAGGAGAGCCTGGCATATGAGACTACGACCTCCAGCATGAGAATGGAGGTGGAGGCAGTAACAGCGGCATTCCGGTGGCTAGAGGAGACTACTGCAACACACGTTGTGTTCATTACGGATTCAAAGAATATGATTAGCAAGGTGGAGAAAGGAATGTTTCGTGTGGAATGGGTCTCGTCGCTTCAGAGGTCACAGATTGTGAGAATTGTATGGATATTTTGCTCTGGCCATGCGAGTGTTCGGGGGAATGAACAGGCTGATAGGCTAGCAGCGAATGCACCTCTTGGTGGTATCTTGCCTATGGACAAGGGGGAGGTGGTCGTGCGCTTGTGGGACCAAGTGGAGAAGGGGGAGGAGCAGACTGAGAACCCATATGTGGAAAGAAGGACATTGCGGGGGATCGGCAGGGGTTCTGGAAGAATCTCAAAACTGAGAGGGAAGACCAGGAGAACATTTAATCAGATAGCGGTGGGAACGATTAGTAGTATGACTCTTCGCTGGCGGTTGAACGAGGGGACTGAGCACGTATGGGAATATCCTGAGTGCAGTGATGTCGGTTCTTGACTCAACTCAACAACATATAATGGTCATTGCGGAAAATGACTGCTCGCATCTGTAAGTCGAACCAAAAAGACAAATGTATCTCTGGTCGAATGAACGCAAGTGTTTAAATTATTCGACAGGCAATAGTCGCCAGAATGAAATCATATGATCAGCTGAAGGTGAAGCAGGCAACTCCAGAAATTTACATCTCAGTGCAGAATTGCATTTCAAATCAATTACTTCGTGCTGAAGGTTTTGTTGTAATTGACAGAGCTTGGCATCACAAACGGATTTATGAATAAGTCAACATTATCCTCCTCTATTGTAACCTCCTGAAATCTCGACTGAAAGACATCCAGAAGACTTTCAACTTTTACTTTGCACGGTAACAAGTCACATTTCTTTTCCACCACAGGCGTATTCAGAGTTGGAAACGCCTTTAAAGTCCCTTCAGTCAGCTGTCCGGTAAACAGTCGTAGCCTCATTTGTCTGAATGTGTGGTTGTGAAGTGTTGTTCCAGATTACATTTTTTTGGGTAACAGAAACACAAAATTCCCAGATTAAGCAAATTGGTTTACCACTACGGCTAGGGATAAACATAAATTTATCTGTCCAATCTTCGTTGAATTCACGACAAGCAATGTCTTCACATATTCGCTTTTTACCTTTGTTTGATTTTAGATTTCCCACACTCATGGGTATAGGCTTTAGCGGTAATTTTTGATTTCAAAATACCTAATTTCAACACAATACTACCGACTCTACTAAACAGTTGTAACAGACGACAACATGGCGCCTTGCACACTCTGAATTGTCGACAAGGCTATGGGAACTTCATAACGTTTCGTTGCGAACTGAACAGTCGCATTCGATAATATCTTAGCATAACAACCACGAGCAGAGTAAATTTTCGCACACTGATGAGCACTCCGAGTGCATGTTTGAAATTATTAAAATATTGTATATTAAATAACGAGGCCTCGCGTGCCACTTTCTGAAAGCTGGCGGGCCACGGTTTGGGATCCTCTGGTCTAAACAAAGTCTGTAAGAGACATAACAAGATAATTAGCATCAGTAAAACAGAGGTAATGAGTATAACCAAAGAAGAAAAAAACAACAAAGATCAATCTAAAATACTATCCCCTGAAACAAATAAAGAGCTTCAAGTACTTAAGAAGTATAATATCATCAAATGGCAAATCAGAAGACGAGGTCGAGAATATGTGCCATAAGTCAAACAAACTCATTGGACAAATGGCACCAATACTAAAGAATAAACAAGTATCAATAGATACTAAAAACGCACACTACAACACAATCTTCCTACCGACTCTAATGCTATCAATGCTAATCCAGGACAATGAAAGAAAAAAAAATACACAACAAATTATAACAACAGAAATTAAATTCTTGAGAAGAATACTCAATGTATTAAGATGGGAGACGATCAGACATGCAGAAATCAGATCAAAAGTTGCGGTTATAACCGTGCTAGATTTCATCAGAAAACAGCAAGTTAAATGGTATGGTCATATAAATAAGATACCAACTAACAGTATACCACAACACGCAATGATGTACAGACCAAATGGAAACAGAAGAGGCTGACAATGTAACCGATGGGAAGAGGGATATATATATATATAAGGGGCGTTCGTTTAAAATCCTTTCGTACCACACCGCGCGTAATTGCGTACGTTGAACATGATCATATTCAGGAGTGATGCGGTGTTGCATAAGGTATTACAGATAGTGTATTTAGGCCTAATTAATATAGGCAGTAGCCTTGTTAACACTAGCTAGGGTGAGGAGATGATTAGCTCTGCTAGTTGAGAATAGAGTAGGGAAGTGATGATTAGCTCTGTTAGTTGAGAATAGAGTAGTGAAGTGAGAATTAGCTCTGCTAGTGAGAATAGTGTAGTGGGGTGATATTTGGAGAGATTTAAGAATGGGTTGGGAGATGGGGGAAGTGTCCAATAGTGGGATCTTTCAGTGGGGTGCCCACTGGGGTTCTGCACTCTGTTTATTGGTCTTTCCTTGTCATAACCTGATTCGGGCCTAGGTGATAAGCTCTTCTGCTCTATGACAGAGTTTAGTTCACTGACAAATATCTGAGCAAGGCTGTAGGCCTACATTCAGCTGGTAGGATCAGTGACTGGTGCTTTCACGAGGTGTATTATTTCTCTAACAGGTTTCCTGCCAGTTACGAAGAAGCTCTACACGAGTTTTGAAGAAGTTCAACTCCGATTTGGAAAGAACACCAGTTGAACAGTCAAATGTTTTCTTACGGAAATGAATAACGTCCAAGAAGAAAGGTTGTACCATAATGTTTACGCTGGGCTCATGATCAGGAGGGTCCACCGGAACAGGGCTCAGATGAGCGAAACCATTTAACGATTCCAGTGTGTTCACCTAGGATGGGTGATGTTTGTTGAGACACCACACTTCATACGAACATTAGTAACTACACGAGAACTTTAAATGTAACATTCACATGGTGTGGTAGATTCCAGTGAAAGATTACAAGGGACATTATATTTGAGACAGTATAGACAATAGATAAGATCAAGTCTATTACCAACAACAGTGATACAAATTTTCACGTTACAGAGATTTGTACATTTTAAGAACTATAGGGACTTATAATGTGCAGTGTGCAACCGGTCCATGATCAGTAGTAAATAATAAACTGTATCTATTTCGAAGGATCATGTCGATGGATTACCAGGTAGCTACAGAAGAAAGTCAGTGTCTGGCAGGAGAGATACATCACTCGGTGAGGTTGTCTTGTGCTGACCTAACGTGCTGTGGTGTGTCCTTGCAAGGATGAAATGACTGGGCTATTGATCTGAGGGTCCGATTCTACACACATTATAGAACACGTCACACATTCTTCGCATACGCTTCTCACATACATTACACTTTTCTTTTAATAAATTAATTGTTACTAATATTTAGAAGCTAGAGTTGTTGAGTATGTTGCGTTGGGGAAGAATGAGAGGGGGCATGATGGAGAGAGAGAGAGAGAGAGAAAGAGGTGTCCATAAACTGACGGAGTTTTGTAGACGGATTCTAGTGGTTTCTCCAGGATAATGATAAGGGGTTAAAATAAAATGTGGGTGTTGATTCCTCTCACTCTAGGGACGACACTTTAAACGGATACACGACAATAGCCATGTAATAAGTACTGACCAATGAATAAAATAACACGTGCTTATCGTCCTGTGATGCATAGGTTCTGTTTCTGACCGTTGAGAAAATGGCCTGGTTGATCCAAAATCCGTCCAAAGAAGGTCAAAGAGCGGTGATTCAGATGTTTGCATTTGAAGGATGTCGACCAGTTGGCATTCATCGAAGAATGCAGACAGCGTAAGCTAACATATGTATGTCGAAGACAACAGTGACAGACTGGGCTGGGTCAAGCGCATATTGTTGCAACAGCAAAAACCATCGCCAAAATTGATGCAGCAGTACAGATGAATTGTTGTCGAAGCATACGTTCGCTAGCGAAAGAACTTGATGTGTCGATTGGGACAATTCAAAAGGTCGTTCGTAAGAAACTGCAATATCGGAAGGTCTGTTCACAGTGGGTACCATGGATATTGACCGACCACAAAAAAAGAGGAACGCATGGGATGGTGTTTGAACCACATGCTGCGTTACAGAGTGGAGGGTGATGCATTTCTCTTCCGCATAGTTGCCATATAGTGAGTGCAAACAAAAATGACGTCATATGAATTAGAGAGAAATCCTCGACGCCAAAATACGCTAAAAACTAAGGGACGCGTTGGAAACAACATAAATGTCACAGAGTGTTTAGGGCAACAACGGCAGACTTGCGGGGACATGGAACCGAGAAGGCAGTGCAAATTTTAAGAGGAAACATTGGCGTGGCTATGGATCAGTGTTGGCATAAAGACTAGTGGCTAGACTTATAATAGCAGTGACGAAGATGCTACAAGATATCGCCACAAAAGTAGCGAACCTGCAGGCACAGAAACTAGACAGATTGTACTTAGAGCGGCGAGACGAACACTGAGGGAATGGACAGAAGATCGTCTGCGGACGAATAGAAACCAGGTTTGTCTTATATTCATACATATTCATGTAAAACATTATTAAGCCCCGCCCTGGTATCACAGGCTCATAATGAATATTGAAATGTAATGTTTAATGAAGCAACGGGTATACGTTGGAACAAATAAACAGCGTTATATTATTCAAAGCCCAGAGTCTACTTCATCCATCAGTTTCAGAGTTACGGCTCCAATTGCTTGTTGTACAGTTCTATGAGCCAGAAGGAATTAGATGCATACTGTTGGATTGTTACAGTTATTATATTAATGCGATCTGCAGTATGGCACGTAGGGGATTATGGCAATAGTGCCAGGCGATGAATCATGGTGTCACCACTTTGAGCTGAGCAGCAAAAGAGAGAGCATGCAATGGAAGCATGCTGTATCACCAAAAACCAAAAAATTCAAGTATAGGTTTCCGTTGGTAAGGTTATGCTGAGCGCATTTTTTAAAACCATGAAGGGCTATTGTTGGCCGACTTTAAAGAACCTGGTGTCAACATCAACTCTACCCACTACTTGCAAACACTAGACAAGCTGCAAAAAGCCATCAAGATTAAACGACCCGGCATGTTTCTCGCGGTATCATTTATTGCACGATAATGCTCGTCCGCCTGACGCAAAGATTGTGCAGGAATCATTAGCAAGGAAGAAGTGGGAAATTATGCAACATCCAGCCTATAGTCCGATTTGTCACCATGTAATTTTCATTTGTTCCGTCCTCTAAAAAAGAACTCAAGTAGCAACGATTTCACACAGATGCAGACGTAATGAACGCGGTAAACACTTGGTTCAGTGAGCAACCGCAATCCGTTTTTGCGGAGGCATTCGCCGCCTAGCTTACACAATGGGATGCTTGTCTGAATGCCTACGGCGACTTCGTCTGACCAACCCACGGTGCATAATTCATTCAAAATGAATGCTTTGTTTAATTATAAAACATCTGTTAATGTTTCTTTCATGCTTTTGTAATAAAGCCATTGGAAGGGGTATCAAATGAACGTCCCCAATATATATATATATATATATATATATATATATATATATATATATATATATATATATATATATATATATATTAAATATTGAGCACAACCCACTACTGGCAACGCTGATCGCATTCTGGTATGAACCTAAGGCCTATACACGTCAATATGGAAGCACTAGACTCGAGTTTCGCCCTCATTTGAGCTCGTCAGTAGTGCATATCCCTGACCGGATCCGGAAACAGTCCCGGATCACGCGTGTGAAGCGGGTGTGTAACCACGCGGCACACACTGGACACACCAAATTATCACAACAGAATACCACAACGCTGCCCATCGTAGGCTATGCTCAAGATTGCCCAATCGCCGCGACCGACGTCCGTCAATCGATGGGACCCGAACGATCAGGACTTCTCACTGGCAAGGAACACCAGGCCTCCTTAAAAACGTGAGAATTTTGAACGACGTACACTTAAGTTGGAACAAATTCTGATCCATAGTCCTGGGGACCAGTCACAGAGTCAAAGTTCTTGAGCAGTTAAAAATTCAAGAACAACAGTGAAAGAGGCGGATATAGTCTAAATGCCCGTATGGTAACTGTTAATAAAAATTAAAAATTAAATTTCAACAATAAAATTAAAAACACAATTAATCATATTAAGACTCAGTAGAACTGAGGAGTGCATCCTCGACTATAATCGCCAACAGGATACTCCGGTACCAGTCTCATCCAACATTGAGCGATCATCATCACCGATAATCTTAACCTTTAGTCAATGCACACTAGCGGATGAGTATTAAAACACCTACTTTACAACAAGATGTGTGTAATATACTTAAAGTTATGTTTTCAATATCTGATCAGCCCTCAATACGATGAAAACTACGTTGGTGTGAGGAGACTGTATATGTATATCGTTGTTATTCTGGCAGTTATACTTTCGTTTGCAATGGTTATAATCCATGTTTTCGGTTTTCTCTTTGACGTTTCTGTTGCTCGTTTCTTTTGTGTCCTTTGGTGATCATTTTATAGGTGCTGACAACACTGATGTCAGATTTAAAATGGTTGGTAAGGTCGCCTTGGATGTAATCTCATCCACTGTGAGTTTGGGTTCCATGAATAACTCCGGTCGTAGCCAATACCTTCGTGTCTCGACTATACCTTTACACATGTGATCGGCTGCTACGCCATCTGCAACCGGCTTTAGCCACGTGTTTCAATTGCATCCTTATGGATGTGACAGGAAGCATCGCCATCTTTGATCGGATGTAACTATTGCCCACGTCGTCTGGTTGTAGCCATTACACATGCGACCGGAAGCAGCGCCATATTTGATAGGATTTGACCATTACCCATGTGTGATCGGATGCAGCGCCATTTTTGACCGGCTTTAGCCAGTGAGCGCGTGGTCTGGTTGTAGCCATTATCACATGTGACCGGCTGCTACACCATCTTTGATCGGTTGAATCCATTACCCATGTGTACCGGATATATTATACATGTGAGCGGAAATACGCCATATGTGACCCGATGTAACAATTAACCACGTGTTCTGCATGTATCCTTATGCATGTGATCGGAAGCAGCGCCATCTTTGACTGGTTTTAGACACGTGTCCGGCTGTATTCCTTAGACACGTGACAGTGTGACTGGCTGAACACCATCATACAACCCAATGACGAGTCTTTTGTCTCTACCACATAGTCATTGGTATGATGACAGTGTTTAAGTCCCATACACTACTGACATAAATAACCGCCCTCAATATATAATCGGTTAATTTACAATAGATATAGCTGAAAAAAGCCAAGGTCTTCTGACGAACGGATCCATAAATATGCATTGAAATTGTTAGTGGTAGCCCTCCTACCCATGTCGCCACCTTTACTTTTCACTTTGCACATCAAAAATACTATTTTTTAAATATTGCTTTTTGTAATTAAAGTTTACATTTTAACATATACAATATCGGAAGTTGTTATCTATCCTACCGCACGAGCTTTGAAAATTCAGCTTCTTAATGCTTGTTGTGCCGTCACATAAGCGATATAAGAAATTATTTCGGGTTATGGGGCGAACAAGAAATACGGCTCGATTATGACATCCCGTACATCTCCTAAAAATACCTCTCCTAAAATCAGGGAAAGACAGTTCCAATGTCTCCAGCTACAGATAAATTAGCCTCACCAGCTGTCTCTGCAAAACAGTGGAGCACATCATTAATCACAGACTGCAGTGGTACATTGAAAGTGAAAACATTCGTATGCCACAGCAGGCTGGCCTTAGGTAGTGTTACTCTACGGAAGATCAGACAACCTTCCTCTCTCAAGAAATTGAGGAATCATTCCAAGAGAAGAAACTGGTGCTTGCGGCATGGATAGATCCAAAGAAATCTTTTGACAAAGTCTGGAAAGAAGGTCTGATGAAGAAACTGGGAAACTACAAAGTCAATGGAAGAATGTACAAGTGAGTGAAAGCATACTTGCACAACAGAAGATGCCGCGTACAGATATGGAGTCCTGTCCCCTATACTTTTTCTAATCTTCTTCAATGATTTTGTTACTAAACTACCACATGGAATTAAAGTGGCAATATACGTTGATGGCCTGTACAATGGAGCAGACAATGGTACAAACATGCATTAGTGGCCACCAGATCGCTACAAAGAGATTTACATGCTTTTGTTGCATGGGAAAATAGATGGTGTGTCAGCATAAACACTGACAAGTGCAGCACCACCATATTTACCCTCTCACCAAAACAAAAGGCAGGGATCGTCCAGATAAATGGAATACCCCTAAGAGAAGATAAAGAACCAACATACCTTGGAGTAACATATGATGACAGGCTAACATAGAGAAAGCGCATCAAAACAGCAGTAGCAAAAGCCAGAAGGGAAATAGCCATCCTGAGAAAACTAAGTGGAACCACACGGGGAGACTGTGGGACATTACTTAGCAAAGTTTACCAACAGAGCATACGATCACATCTTGAATATGGGTTAACCGCGTGGTGTTCAGCAACAAAAACCACATTACAAGAGCTGGACAAGATGCAAAATCAAGCGCTTAGAGTCACCACAGGAAGGATGAGATCAACCTCTATAGTGGAAATGGAGAAGAGGGGGAGTACACAAGCACTGAAAGAGCGAAGAGATACGAAAACACTAATACAAACAGAAAGTTTCTCAGCTTGCCAGGCCAACATATGAAGGAATTATTTGAAAACCTAACCATGGGGCTGTTGAAAAGAAAGAGTTTTAACCACCAGACCAAACGATTCTGCAAAGAAACCACTGATCTGCCCACAGTTGGTATTCCCCTGAAAACTATTCCAGAACGAACGTCATGGAAAGAGGAACATAAACTACCACCACAAATCCAGACAAAAGTAAGAGGGATATTTGACAAAGGAAAACAGAACAGTGTACAACATTGAACAGCCACTCTCAGGTTCCTTGATGAAGAATACCCACAGGACCTTTAGATCCGGGTTACACAGATGGGTTAGCATAAAATGCTGTTCGAAATGGAGGAGCAAGAGTATAATACTCAAATAGTACTTGGGACATGGCCAGAGTACGAACAGGAAAGTACTGTCATAACTATGATGATGAAATCCAGGCAATCAAGAAAGCAAAAGAGAAATTACTAAATACCAGCGATGGCACACAACCTGTGCAAAAGCAGTACTCGATGTGCTCCAGTCTGGGGAAATTTTTTGTACTACGGACACTACTTTCTGGCAGCCAGCGTAAGGTCACCATAAAATAGATGCCATCTCACTGTGGAGTACCCGGAAACGAAAGAGCTGATCGATTAGCTTAGGAAGGAGCAAAAGTACACCTCGGAGGAGCAAAAGGATCACCATGGTCTGGCAAGAATGAGACAGCGAGGAGTGACGAGGGGATCTGGCCGACGCTCGGCGCTCAGAGGAAAGGCGAGACGGACATATAATCAGATTGCTATTGGTACTATTGGTGTTGAACTCTTCGCTGGCTGCTGAGGATAAAGACGGAGCGCTTATAGGAATGCCCTAAATGCTGTGATGTCGGTCCCTAAATCGATCGATCAATCAATCAATCAATCAATCAATCAATCAAGCAAGCAAGGAGTCCGTCCCCGTATTTGTTTAATTTCGATCTCCAGTAATGGTTATTACTACTTTCAGATTAGGATTATCCTGGTTAATTAAAAAAAAAATATAGTCTTCATCATTCTATTGTTTGTCTAGTTTTGTGCACGCCTGTCATCATTTGAAACCCACCCCACTGTTACACAAATATGAGAAACAAATGTAAAATACTAATTTCTGGGAACTCTGAAATGTATTAGTATATTAGAAACTTACGCCTGTAATATCTCCGTGCGGGAGGAAGCCTCAGTAGGAACCAGTGAGGTACAGAATGGCGTCAGAGCTGAGCCCCTTCTGGATCCTCTTGCCGCCCAACTACCAAGCTCAACACTAGCTAGGCTGTGTCTGTGGAAAAAAAAGAATATCTGGTTATACTTAATGTTTGCACATTTGTCATCATTTAATATTTATATTCCCGAGTATCCACCGGGATAAGTGTACAAATCGTGTGAATAGCAGGGCTTCTCACTTGCCATTACAGTCGGAAACGGCTGCCAAGGCAGAGGTAAAAGACCCCTATTTGGATGTGGAAGGCAAGGGGAAATCACCATATCATCATCCCAAGATTTTATGAGTATCCACAGTTTAGAGTCAGTGAACGACGTTATTAACCCTCTAAGGACATCTTCGTCCCGTGGGGACAGTCGTGGGGCACAGGTGATACCAGACGGTCATCAAACTACTGAGTGAAAAAACCACAACCAGAATAAATAAAACAATCTTAATCATCACCAAGTGCCATGCCAGCTGACGTAGGCGTTCATGTCTCTCCACATATCTCTGTCCTTTGTGTTCAGGATCAACTCTGCTGCTGATATTCCTCAATTCCACCGTCTCAATCCATGCAGCATCATTTCTCTTGTCGGTCTTTGCCTATTTCCCCTCGGTCTTTCCCGTCGTCATGATGTCCTCCAATGCCTCTCTTCTCATCACATGACCAAAAAAAATTATTGGTTGTGTATATAATGTTCTAGTTTCATTAGCCTCTTTCAGGCAATCGTCGTTAGTTACTCTGCCAGTCCAAGGAATTCGCATTAGGTCATTAATTTTTTCTTTGCTATTTGACTTCTCTCCGGTATTATTTCTTTGCTTGTTTAATGAATGGAATCCTTTACCATTTCCCATTGTTCATTTGTACCCTGTATTTTAGCTTTTGCAATGTACCTATTTTTCACACTCATTATGTATAGTTCTTAAATTTCTTTATCTGCTTTCAGAACAACTTTATTAATAAAATAGTCATGTTAGGGCAATTGAACAATGTTGTAAGAGAAATGGAACACATGAACATGAACATATTGAGCATGAGTGAGATGAGATAGAACGGATCTGGTAAAATGATAACTGATAAACACACAATAATTTATTCTGGAGGCAATACAAACAAATCAGGTGTAGGAATACTATTTGATAAAAACAGCTATGTCAATTAATAGTTACTGGTCCAGACGTATGAGGTTAACTGAGGCCACTAAGTCAGGACAGTGTGCCAACACTGTCATCAGAGAAGTAGCATTTGGGTGAAGGTAACATGATGGTGGTATATGATGGAGGATGGGAGGAGGCGTAGAGAAGGAATGCGTGCGAGTTAGTCTGTTTTTAGTAAACCGACGTGCAGAGACCAGAGGTCCAAGAAGTTGACGGCAGACGGGAAATTGATGGAGGTGGATTTAATGCCGGGATGAAAGTTGGAGAAAAATGTAATGAAGTCCTGTAGTTTTTACAAGGAAGTGTCTGAAACACCATTGCAGTCATTAATATTCCACCTCTAAAGCTCAAGGAGCATACCAGTATATTTGCCCGATACTTGATGTTCCAAATAGCTCATTTAAAATCAGGCATAAATACAACCCATTTTAGTGTCCATCGCCACCCGGCTTATCTGATCGAAATAGGTCCATTAGACTCAAATGGTTTGAAGGTCAGAACTGATTCGCCAGGCGTAACAGTTTCGGTGATATGGTGGGAGTGTGTGTTTTTTTTAAAAATGAATCTCAAAGCCTTAAGACCGTCAGAGCGGAGAATCGAAGTATAGGGAGACGCAATATTTAAAGTGAAGAAATTGTACTGAGAGAGGGTGGTGAAACTGATGGACTCGAAGATTGAGACGACTCGGATGTTGTCTTCAATATAGGAAGGGAGATTGACAACCAGTGGTCGAAATATACTGTCAAGAAACTCTGCTAAGCAGGCCAAGAACAAGAGAAAACGAAAGGTCAGCTTGGATTGTCCGCTTTGCAGGCTTAGCCATGGGACATATTCTTCTGTCGCATCCCATCCCATCCCATGGTAATTTATGCCTGTCCCACCCCACCACATTCCATGGTATTCCCATTATAATATTAATATGGAATACAGTTCAAATAAAATTATGAAATTTATGAAAGTTAAGGTTTAATGTCTACTAAATAAGACTACATGTAAAAAGAGACATGCAAATCGACATAATTTATTATTGTTAATATTCAAGAGTATTTTATTTTTTAAAAAGTTTAATCTAAATATGACAATTTAGTGTCATTCTGACACTTTCATTTTGTTTCTGAGTCACTCTGCTCATTCAGCACATTATCAATTTCTGCTGATCGACTAGTTAATCCAGGTAATCCCTGAACCATTTCCACAATTTTCATCTTACATGCAAATCTGAGATACACAGAGTTTATAACGAGAGCTGGTAACATCCGTTTTCGTAACTTACTCAAGAAACGATCCAGCTGCACTAATAATCTACTGCTGCTGATGACACTGGTATGGCCAAAACAATTTTCGCACTTGCTTTTAGCAGTGGAAACCTATGTTAATGTTCCCAATTATTTAATGGTTGTGAAGTTGCTTGCTGTAATTTTTGAAACATGGTGACTTCATTCTCAAGGGATTTGTTTCTGGGGTCATCAAACTTAAGTGCTTTGTTTGGTGGAGGATAAAAAAATAAGTCAAAATCACTTTTTGGCTTTTATTCTACAATTCCTGCTACTTCACACACAGCAGATGATTCAGAAGAAAGATTTAAATCCTTGATGAATGAAATAACAGTTGGAACAACAGACTTAGAAAAAGCGATCCAATCATTGGCCCATTTAATGGTGTCCACATTCCATTTCCTCTTAGTAACAACTGACTTGACCATGTCTTCTATTTTGGCTTTAATGTCAAATCCAGGAAGGAATGCTGCCGTAACTTCCAGAGAACTGCCGCAATATGACCAATGTTTTTTTCCAATAATTTTCTGAAAGTTCTGACAATATTTTTTCACCATGCTGCTGGAAGTTTCTTCGTCAATATCAACAATAACTTTGTACAACTGATAGTCTAAGATAGGGGTCACCGAACTACGACCCGTTGGCAGGATCCGGCCCGAGACGTCATTTCATCCAGCCCGCCGACGTTACTCGAAATTGCTTGATATAATGTATGGAACACGAGACATTGTGATACAATTTAAATGTAAATATTGTATTTAGAATAATAGGAGATCTTCACACGTGCGGAGACCTCTTGGCTGCTATGTGTCTTAAATTTTCTATTTTCAATTATACATTATTGTATCTAGATTTTCTTGTTTATTGTAATGTTTGCTTATTTCGCGCCATCACATGCCTTATCACACATCAGTGATGTGGCTCAGCTGCGGTAATGTCCTTTTCGTTTTTACTACCTCCAAAACGAAATAGATGTTTTCCTCACTGAAAAAGATAGAGCTTACTCACAGCAGTCAGATCCTACCTGGCTGTCAAAGTTGTCATATTGATTGACATCACATCCCACATGAATGAACTGAATGTAAAGCTTCAGGGAAAGAATAACCTCCTCTGTGATCTCTACAGCATCATCAAAGGATTTCGGAGAAAGCTGTTATTGTTTGAAGCACAACTGGAAGGAGAAAACATTTCTCATTTTCACTGTTTCAAATAGATATGCGCCGAAGATGACAACCTTGATTTTCCGAAAAATATAATTATTCGTGACTTGAAGAAGCATTTTTGGAGAGATTTTCAGATCTTGACAGAATTGAGAGTGACATTCTTCTGTTCTAGAATCTGTTTCATTGTAACCTTGGTGATGTGCCAGTTGAACTACAGCTGGAGCTCATTGATGTGCAAGCAAATGACTTGTAGAAAGAGAAGCACAGAGAAGGAAAACTTGTCGAATTTTACCGCTGCTTACCTGATATTGAGTTTCCGAAACTTAAGAAATTTGCCGCTGGAATGGCATCAGTGTTTGGAGCAATTTATATCTGTGAGCAAACATTTTCAAAAGTGAAGTATGTGAAGTCAACACATCTAACGAGATTGACCGATGAACATTTGAAAGCAATTCTCTTGATTGGATGCAACAATTTCAAACCAAACATTGATGTTATCTTGAAAGTTTAAAAAATCTCACTAACCTATTTTTCTGCTTAGTTTGTGAGATTCGGATTTGTGCACACTAGGTCTGATGTAACTAGTCGTTTACTAACATTGCCTTCTTTGATAACCTTTTTTAGTCAATAAATGTGTTGGCTATTTTTGTTGTTTTGTGTGCATTGCACCCCACTCACTTAGGTTTTCGTCCCCCCTCCCCCCAGAGCTTTCGTTCTGGTTTGCAAGTATTGTTAAAGTTAGTTGCATATCCTTTACAGGACGTTTGCAGTCAACACCAGCATTTTTTGCTGTTGTTGATATCTTGGCAAGTTTACGTTCAGTAGTTTGCCATTGCTTTCTGAATGACCGGCGCCGGTACAGTACCATGGCGTGAAAAATATAAAAAAAATTAAACAGCGCAACGCGGTCTGCTTGCACATGGCGCGCAGCTGTGTTTTGAACACGGATATAAGGCATAACGAACCGCGTTAGTAAGACCTTGGCCACGGAGAAAGGCGCAGGTATTGTACAGAATTAGTATGTGGCCCGCGCTCGTCATTTTGTCAGTTATCCGACCTGCCGTGAAAAAAGCTTCGTGATCCCTGGTCTAGGAGGAAGTATAACAGCAACAATGGCTGACTAGCAGCGCGCATGCGCAATGTGTTCGTCTGGCATGATTGCCGCCTGCCAGGAAACAAAACTGTAACGTCATTCAGACAGTGTTAACCGAATGTTAACTGTAACGTCATTCAGACAGTGTTAAACGCAAGCAGCGTGATCATCAAAACAACCCAAAACGGCCAAACAGATGGTCAAAATTCGATAATTTGTTAATGAAATGTTACATTGATGTATTGCGCTTTTACAATCCGCCCAAAATCCACACACGCTACCAAACTAGCCCGAAAAACCGCATCTCACCAACACGTTAAATTTCCCGCAAATAGTCCTGAAAAGTAGCTCAATTTGGCGTGAAATCTGCCCAACTGGCAACACTCTTAGCAGTGAGTATTAAGTATTTTTGCTACTTAGATCAGTGCTCTGCAACGTTTTTTCCAGTCAGTCACATGTTTATAATATTAATTGCTGGTGACATTCGAAAATGTAATCTTATATAATAAAAGGCTATGTGTATTTATTTATTTATCCGTGTCCCACCACAAGATAAAGAACAGATACAAATATACAAAGAAAAAGGAAGGATAAAAAGCTTTAAAAATGTTTTTAAAAAAATTAAGGGTAGCTCTGACGTAGATCAAGTTGCTACGACATGGCTACTGTCCCAGTAGGGAAATACAAATGTCTGCTGTTCCATGGGATTCCCATGGGGATAACATTCCCATGGCCAAGTCTGCCGCTTTGTGTATTTTTGCTCAAGTAACTTTCGTGGACGGACAATGAAGTATCAGACTTTTGCTTGAACATGGCATTAGTTATGCTCTTTGCCTGAGTCCTATCTTAAATCAGCGGCTAGCAGAAAGTAACATTAAGACGTTGTTTGTTCCCTACCTTCTTTACAGATGCCAAGAAAATCATGTATTGAAACCAAGTCCTACAAGAAATAAATGAAAATCTTAAACTGATTAGAGACGTAGACAGTCAACATATTTTGGTCTCGTTATGAGAAGAAATAAATTGGAGAACTTGCTGAAAACTGGCAAGATCGAGGGGAAGACAACAATGGGAAGACATAGAAGCAAATACCTGGATGGTTGGCTGAGTGGCATGGTCGAGACAGGAACACTTAGCTGATCCACGACTCTGGTGCTCGAATGAGATGGCGAAACATGACCGCCCACGCTTATCGGCATGACACACGATGATGATGATGTTCCCTTTCAGTAATTACAAAGTTCATCCTCCAAACTACCACCGCCTTTCCTTTATCAGGAGGCTTAATAACAAGGTCGCCACGAAGTTTAAGTTGTGAGAGCGCTTGTTATCCTTCTGGTTGGATGTCGCAGTGGTTTGAGGTTTAATTGTTGCATATTAAGCAGTTTGTTTTTTCCATCTTCTTTAGCCTTTGAACACAGGATAGTAAGCCAAGAGTAACCAGTTTTTTTATTTTTTATTTTTTTGTTTGTTTAGCTTTTAAGAAGATCTGGACTGCTGACCAAAGTAAACGTAGGTTTAGAAAGGCGAGAGAAATAAACGGTGGGATCTGAGGTTTCTCTGTCAAGTTTGAGTTCAGTAGTGATAGTTCAGCTTGATTGTGCGATGGAAACAAATGGACGTCCTGGAGTATGACGTATCTGTTGCAAGAAGGAGGCAAGGAGAAAAACATCCTTAACTCAAAACCGATTTCTCGTCATCGACAGAGTGAGATCGGTATATATACACGCAACAAGATTATAAGTGTAAACGGTTGAGTGAGGTAAGGGAGCAACTTTCAATTGGGCAGTAGAAAGAGAGGAGCGGATAGATAGACAGAAAGACAGACAGACAGATAGCTAGATAGATCGACAAACAGACAAACAGACAGACAGACAGATAGACGGACGGAAGGACGGACGGACGGACGGACGGATAGATAGATAGATAGATAGATAGATAGATAGATAGATAGATAGATAGATAGATAGATAGATAGATAGATAGATAGATAGATAGATAGATAGATAGATAGATAGATAGATAGATAGATAGATAGATAGATAGATAGATGGATAGATAGATAGAAAGATAGATAGATTGAACAATCTTAATTTTAAAAGGGTGAAAAATTGGGCACGCAGGCACGTCTGACATTCTGCCCTTCTTCTCTAATTCCTCTCATACATTATTTCATTCACCATCACTTATGAAGCTAATCTTAGACAACAAAAGAACAATAAGCATTAATACGCATGACAAAAAATCAATAATATATGACTCACTGAGGCAACGTTTACCATGAGCATGATAAATACATACGAAAGATGTAATGTGCCATACATATGGGAATGTTACTAGTTGCCGTTTGAGATAATTTACCATTATTATTTAGGGAGGCATGTAGTCTGTACTGAGGTAGTGTTCAGACAGACCTACAGACAGACAGGGGCGCGCGCACGCACGTGCGCGCACATACACATATACACACATACACACATCTACACATACACACATCCACACATCCACACATACATACCTACCTACCTACCTACCTACCTACCTACCTACCTACCTACCTACCTACCTACCTACCTACCTACCTACCTACCTACCTACCTACCTACCTACCTACCTACCTACCTACCTACCTACCTACCTACCTACCTACCTACCTACCTACCTACCTACCTACCTACCTACCTACCTACCTACCTACCTACCTACCTACCTACCTACCTACCTACCTACCTACCTACCTACCTACCTACCTACCTACCTACCTACATTCATTCATTCATTCATTCATTCATTCATTCATTCATTCATTCATTCATTCATTCATTCATTCATTCATTCATTCATTCATTCATTCATTCATTCATTCATTCATTCATTCATTCATTCATTCATACATACATACATACATACATACATACATACATACATACATACATACATACATACATACATACATACATACATACATACATACATACATACATACATACATACATACATACATACATACATACATACATACATACATACATACATACATACATACATACATACATACATACATACATACATACATACATACATACATACATACATACATACATACATACATACATACATACATACATACATACATACATACATACATACATACATACATACATACATACATACATACATACATACATACATACATACATACATACATACATACATACATACATACATACATACATACATACATACATACATACATACATACATACATACATACATACATACATACATACATACATACATACATACATACATACATACATACATACATACATACATACATACATACATACATACATACATACATACATACATACATACATACATACATACATACATACATACATACATACATACATACATACATACATACATACATACATACATACATACATACATACATACATACATACATACATACATACATACATACATACATACATACATACATACATACATACATACATACATACATACATACATACATACATACATACATACATACATACATACATACATACATACATACATACATACATACATACATACATACATACATACATACATACATACATACATACATACATACATACATACATACATACATACATACATACATACATACATACATACATACATACATACATACATACATACATACATACATACATACATACATACATACATACATACATACATACATACATACATACATACATACATACATACATACATACATACATACATACATACATACATACATACATACATACATACATACATACATACATACATACATACATACATACATACATACATACATACATACATACATACATACATACATACATACATACATACATACATACATACATACATACATACATACATACATACATACATACATACATACATACATACATACATACATACATACATACATACATACATACATACATACATACATACATACATACATACATACATACATACATACATACATACATACATACATACATACATACATACATACATACATACATACATACATACATACATACATACATACATACATACATACATACATACATACATACATACATACATACATACATACATACATACATACATACATACATACATACATACATACATACATACATACATACATACATACATACATACATACATACATACATACATACATACATACATACATACATACATACATACATACATACATACATACATACATACATACATACATACATACATACATACATACATACATACATACATACATACATACATACATACATACATACATACATACATACATACATACATACATACATACATACATACATACATACATACATACATACATACATACATACATACATACATACATACATACATACATACATACATACATACATACATACATACATACATACATACATACATACATACATACATACATACATACATACATACATACATACATACATACATACATACATACATACATACATACATACATACATACATACATACATACATACATACATACATACATACATACATACATACATACATACATACATACATACATACATACATACATACATACATACATACATACATACATACATACATACATACATACATACATACATACATACATACATACATACATACATACATACATACATACATACATACATACATACATACATACATACATACATACATACATACATACATACATACATACATACATACATACATACATACATACATACACGCGCCTACTATACTACTCTACTTTTGTTCCTCCTGTTATATTTATGTGCCCTTGCCAACTTTGTAGCTTTTTTTGGGTGGAGGGGGTGGTGGGGGGGGGGGGGGTGCGTTATTCACAGCGCGCTGTGATTGTATCTGCAGCAAGGCTCGGAACGCTGAAGAAGAAGAAGAAGAAGAAGAAGAAGAAGAAGAAGAAGAAGAAGAAGAAGAAGAAGAAGAAGAAGAAGAAGAAGAAGAAGAAGAAGAAGAAGAAGAAGAAGAAGTTATTCACAGCGCGGGGTTAGTATCCTTTGATTTAGAGGGGTCCGAAGTATTTTAAAGATATGTAATAATCCATTTAGTTCTGTATGCAGTTCCTAACCCTAAAGGGGAACCCTAACCTGAAACTTGTAAAGAACGCTCCTTTTTCAATCGCCATTTTTTAATATAAATGTCACGTGACCAGCCGCGTCTGTGATTAACATTAGAGCGTTGGAACGCATTATTCACAGCGCACATCGAATAATCACTTTTATTATTATTATTATTATTATTATTATTATTATTATTATTATTATTATTATTATTATTATTTCGGGTACTTTTGCCTTAATTCATCCCAAACAAACGGAATCCCAGGGTATGACTTTACATCCAGGGGTTCCCTGTGTTGCGCCGTAGCTCGGTGCGCAATTTTATCGGTGTGCAACAGTTGCTCACGACAACATCCCCCGCCCCAACTGTAACTGGCCAAATGAAATGCTTGTCAACTCTTGAGACCAGCAGTAAACGAAAAGAATGATGATCATCTGTCTGTACGGGAGACGCGAGGCCTTGCAGCCATGTGCGCCTTGTGTCTCAGCGGGAGGATGTCCTGCCGACATACATGGTGAATGTCGTCGTCGTCGGCATCTCCCAACTGTCCTGACGCTCAGTCAGCGATAGCACCATGATGACATGATTATGAGAACAGTGTCTATAGTATGTCCACAAACGAATGCCGTCATTCACGATCAATTGTTTTGAAAACTGTCTGCTGCATCGTTATGAAATTTTTCCTGCCGTCTTATATTTACCCCCACCCAAAGAATATGTCTTTGATAGGTCCAAAAGCAACTTAAATCATCGAAAGCGGCGACATTTCTTTGATGTTTTGCTGAAAAACTAGTGATTTCTCGCTAACAAACTTGTTTTTACAGTAAGGAAAGCTCCGCCAATTCACATGACGACACAAGGCGTATTCGGATTCGTATGGGAGGGGTGCAGTAAAAGAAGTAGCTTAAAAGTCGACAGGGTCGACTGCATTGCACCGGGTTTTTATCCCATATGGCTCCGTTTCTTTCCGCAGCGCGGAAAGCGTCGCACAAAGCACGAACTCCGTAGCTCCAGCGACGACCCTCGGGAGTCTCCGAAAAAAATGCACTCGTGAAATGAAGGACGCGGCCCGGAATCGAACATACAACCTTCGGAGGCCGAGTCAGATGGCTTGACCATTTCACCACGGAGAATCCCGAGAGGGGTGCAATGTGTAATATCAGTAAAGACAGAATTTACAGAGGCATGGGGTAAATAATTTGTAAATTGACAGGAATGTAGAAGGAATATATTTCTTACCTTATTTTTCATTTCCTTCTTGTTTCCTCAGCTGCTGGGTAATAAAGTGTACACCAGCATTCATGTTAGCTTTTTATATTGAGTTCGTGAAAGCTTCCAAATAGCTGTGCGTTAATGTGCGTATGGAGTGACCAGAATGATACTGCAATTTAGTCATCATGTTTCCATTTTTAAGGATCTGTTCAGCTGTCTGTGTAGTTTGTTCACACGTACACATGGGTGACAGACCAGCTTTGAGTCTTCGTGAAAGATTTTCTACTCTGCTGTTTACCGTTCAGAGACGGAACATGATTACCTGTTTTGCACTATGAAAATAGTTGTCAGTGTCTCTGTAGTGGGCTTTCTTCTTAACGACCAAGATGTTGGTCCTCTTTTCATTGAAGTTTATAGATTGATTCGTATACACGTGTGTTGTCCCCTAATTTGACAACGTGTTTGTTTTCACGTTTCTTGTTATGCCACAATATGTCAGTTTCCACCGCAATATTACTCTTCTGTTGGTATTCAATGCGTTTAGTGTGTGTGTGTGTGTGTGTGTGTGTGTGTGTGTGTGTGTGTGTGTTTGTGTGTGTGTGTGTGTGTGTGTGTGTGTGTGTGTGTGTGTGTGTGTGTGTGTGTGTGTGTGTTTCAATACAGTTGTTTGTCACCGCTGAGGGATTCCGGAATTGAAAATTCATCACTATGGAATACAAACTGTTGCCATTGACATTATGCTGATGCGGTAATGTTTAGGGCCTGCAATTCTTCTGAATATTTGTAACAAAATATCCCAGTTGGTGTGCACGTGGATTAAGGTCTGCGATCTGCTCAGACCTTAATCTGTGTCGGACGATTCCAGTAGGTTGATGACTGCTCTCGGTTGCATAAAATTCAATCCATTCTTTCTCCAATAATCCTCTTCCTCTTTCAACACATGGTCCTCACATTTTCCAGTAACTTTTATCAATATTTAATAGCGCGGACTGGATTAGTATCTTGACGACAGACAATTTGAATATAGTATTGTCAGATGCCACCTGTCCTTTAATTTTAGCCCACACAAGTTCTATAGTGTTAAAATGAGAATGGTACGGCGGAAGTCTCAAGCACCCATGACGATGCTCTTCTATCAACTTGTCGATTTGATATTTCTTGCTTTTTGGCATCTGTTTTATAAGGGACAACAATTCTAGCTAGAAATACGTTTCTGGAAATGGTATGTTTTCCATTCGGAGCCATATCTTTATTGCTCCCTTTGTGCTCGATGCTGTAGGTATTTTGTCTTCTTGGGCAACAACATTGATATCATACATTGTCCATAATTGGACACGACGGTCTATCTAGGGATGGAAGCACAGTATTCTCGAGCCAATCTCTAAATACATTGCCATTCATCTTATTATGATAATCCCTATTGTCTGTATGCTTTGATACGAACACGAGCCCTGCATTCTGTTGTAAGCCATTATGCGTATTACCAGCATGGGCCATGACCAAAAGCTGTCCTATACTACTGGGCACATATCGCTTTATCTCTCCATCCACTGATTGCCATTCCTTATAACTTGTGTGGTGCGCATTGATCCACATTTCATCCAAACACACTATGCCATAATTTTCTTTGCGCATTTCCCTTATTTCACGTAGATATCTGCTTCTCATGGCTCCTAAATGCGGTTGCTCGCAAAGAATATTTCTACCGCCCTTGTAGCCTACTTTCAAAAAGTGAAGATAATGTCCTTATAATTTTCAAAGTTGTTTTGGATAGCTCTATGTTATTGTTCTTTCTCAACCAAAAACTAAGTTTTCTTACAGTCACTGTTTCTTTGACATTCAGCATTTTTATAATGCTGGATAATCCTGGATATAAAATCCAAAATTTTTATAATTTTAGGAGTCTCCGTGGCGAAGTTGTCAAGCCTTTTGACTCGGGCTCCAAAGGTCGTGGGTTCGATTCCGGGCCGCATCCTTCGGTTCACTAGTTAAATTTTTCGGAGACTTCTGTGGGTCGTCGCTAGAGCTGCGGAGTTCGTGCTTTGTGCGATGCTTTCCGCGCTGCGGAAAGAGACCGAGGCATATGGGATAGAACCCGGTGCAATGAAGTCGACCCTGTCGAATTTTATGCGACTTTTTAAAGCATTTTTATAATAGCTCGCCTTATGACATCTTTGTCAAAGCTGTCTACAATAATCTTTCTACCTACCGTTTGGTTATTGCGTGGTGGTTTAATTCCAGATTCTTGCACCCATCGACGAACTGACCGTTTACTCAAACCCAATGCATGCACTGTTCTTTTTTCGGAATTTGTAATAGTATAAAACAGTTTCCTGCGATCAGCTTCTTGACACAAATATGTGTACAACTTCATAGCGATCCTTTGAAGTGTATACACAATTTCGCATTCAATCCCATTGAAAAATATTCACACATTTCAATGTTAGCGATAAGTAGTAAGATTTAAAAAAAAACAAAAAAACAACAACATATTAATCAGGTTTCATGAAATAACCCACATTTTGAGACACCTCTGAAAAGTCCTAGTTTAAACAACGCGGGGAGTTGGCATAAGACCAATCCCGTGAAAATATTCAACATTGAGCGCTGATTGTCTGGCTACGCTGTAATACATTTTAAATTATGAATTTCATCTCAGACTCGTAAATTATATACCGCATATAAACAAACTTTGAAATCTGCTGTAAAATTTCCAGAACAAAAAATTTTTTTGTTGGGTGGACATAATGATAAGGTTATATACTAAATCTCATAATTTTCCCTCAGTTGGTTACTGATATATGGATATTTATATTGAGGCAAACAAATGTGAATGCACTATAGCAGAATATCAGATGCCACGATGCTGCTGCAGAAAAGGCAACGCTACCCTGGCTTGTCGTGGGCAGCTGCTGCTGCCAGTTCCAGAAAACTCATGATGAGACACACACACACACACACACACACACACACACACACACACACACACACACAGAGAGAGAGAGAGAGAGAGAGAGAGAGAGAGAGAGAGAGAGAGAGAGAGAGAGAGAGAGAGAACGGTTGCCAAAGCCCAAAGAAACACTGTGGGGCAATTGAAACGCACTGACACGAACTGTACCCGAACACAGAGGAGATCACCGTCAGTGCTAAATATAGCTGGTGACCCTAATATACTGGGTAGCGGGGTAGGGGTATCCCCTATCAAAGGAGAAGTAAGGCGCCTCCTTCCCTCCGCTAGCCTACGGGACACCCTTGGGCAAGGTGGAGTACCCGTTTAGCCCCCCGATCAGGGTTACGTGAAGCCATGGGTGCAGGTGGTGGATGAAGATGTAGAGCAGCCGACAGATAGTTGTAGGTTATGGTCTACACCTTCACGACGGTAGGCAGAGGATCTCCTTTTTTGAGGAGACAATGGCTACGGTCACTGACCAGTATGGTCACTGCTGGGAAGGAAAGCAATGGCAAACTACCTTCTTTACACATGCCAAGAAAATCATGTTGTGTTCACTTATCGATAATCAGAGAAACGGCGTAAATGGGTGCTCCATAGGAGCAGCCTCGCCCGGTAGGGATAGTCATGCGCACCAGGTGACTCCAGACCGTCAACAGGCTACTAGGTGCAAAAGATTAATATCATTGAAAGTAGGAACTTGGAATGTTAGAACAATGAATGCAGATGGAAAGTTGGAGGACATCAAAAAAGAAATGGAGAGAGAGAAGATTAACATATTAGGAATATCGGAAACGAGATGGAGAGGAGCAGGGATAAGGACAGGAGAGGAATGTAAGATTATTTACTCGGGGGGAGAAGAACAGCAAAGAGGTGTAGCCATTATATTAGATAAGCAAACATCAAATTCTGTCAAAGGATATTGGGCTGTGTCAGACAGAGTTCTATTAGTAAAATTAAACGGAAGACCTTTTAAAATAAATGTAATTCAAGTATATGCCCCAACAAGTGAAAGCAGTGAAGAAAGTATAGAGGAATTTTATAATGACATGGAGTCTGCTTTGAAGAACTGTAAAAAATCAGAAATAAATATCATAATGGGTGATTTCAACGCAAAAATAGGAAAGCAAAGCGATGGATACAGTGTAGGCAACCATGGTTTGGGAGAGAGAAATGAAAGAGGTTACAGACTTGTAGAATGGGCAAAAGAACAAGAATTGGTTGTAGGAAACACCTGGTTTAAACAACATCCTAGAAGATTATGGACATGGAGGAGTCCAGACAGCAGGATTAAAAACCAGATAGATTACATCCTGATAAGCAAAAGGTTTCGAAATGCATTAACAGTTGTAAAAACAGTTCCAAATGCAGACTGTTACAGTGATCACAGATTAATTACTGGCACATTGAGGGTAAAGTTAAAGAAAGTCAAGTATACAGCAGGAAACCCTAAATATGACTTGTGCAAATTGAAAACTGACAAAGAAATACAAGATAATTTTAACATAGAAGTAAAGAACAAATTTGATTTATTGTCTGATCTAGAGATCCTATTTCAAGATGTAGATGATCAATGGGAAATGCTGAAGAATTCAATCAGTTGTGCAGCAGAAAAAACTATTCCAAAAGTAAAGAAAGTTGGCCGTAAGACATGGATGACTGAAGAAATTTTACAACTAATGGAAACAAGAAGACAGAACAAAAATAATCCTGCCAAATATGAAGAAATTCACAGAAAAGTCAGAACCTTATGTAAGGAGGCTAAAGAAACATGGCTTGAGAAAAATTGCAGAGAAATTGAAAAACAACACAACAGTAAAAATGCAAAACTAATGCACAAAAGAATTCAGGAGATTACTAATCAAAGAACACGTACATCAGCAGGCTGCCTAAAGACAAAAGATGGAAGAGTCATAATAGAAAAAGATCAGATATTACATGAATGGTCAGATTACGTGAAAAACCTGTATGACGATAGCAGAGACGAACAATATATTGTTCAAAATAACAATGAAGGGCCAGCAATTTTGAAGATGGAGGTTCAGAATGCTCTTAATCATATGAAATCTGGCAAAACCCCCGGTCCAGACAGCGTCACAACAGAAATGATTAATGCTTTAGAAGAATATGGAATAGATAAAGTTACCAGTCTGCTTAATACAATATATGATACTGGAAACATACCTCATGAGTTATGTAATTCTGTATTTATTGCAATCCCAAAGAAATCAGGAGCCTTGGAATGTGATCAACATCGAACAATTAGTATAATGAGTCACATCACGAAGATTTTGCTAAGAATTATCATGCAAAGAGTTAGGAGGAAAATACAACCTGAAATAGGAGAAGAACAATGTGGGTTTGTAGTAGGCAAGGGTACAGTAAATGCTGTGTATATACTGAGAACCGTAATCGAACGTTCTATAGAAGTAAACAAAGATCTACACCTTTGCTTCATTGACTACACAAAGGCTTTTGATAAAGTGAGACATGTCAACATGATAAGGATGCTTGAAGAACTACAAATTGATGGGAAAGACCTTAGACTTGTAAAAAACATATATTGGAAACAACAAGCTGCCATAAGAGTTGATAATGAAGTAAGCCAATATCAGCCTATTAAGAGAGGTGTGAGACAGGGATGTGTAATGTCTCCAGATCTGTTTTCCCTGTACAGTGAAAATATTTTCAGAAATATTGAAAATATGGAAGGAATCAACATTGGGGGACGATGCATCAATAACATTAGATATGCAGATGATACAGTCTTGATTGCAGACAATGAACAGGACCTGCAACATTTAGTAGATGCGGTTGTTACACACAGTGAACAACAAGGGTTAGAATTAAATTGTAAAAAGACACAGATTATGGTCGTCACTAAGAAGAACGAAATACCACAGTGTAATATACAAGTAAATGGGAATATTCTTCAACAAGTGAATAGGTACAATTACCTCGGAACAGTAATAACATCTGATGGGAGATGCCTTGAAGAGATTAGAACAAGAATCGCCATGGCAAAAGTAGCCTTTAGCAAGATGAAAAACATACTGACCAATAAAAAGATGTCAATTGAAACGAGAAAAAGAGTGTTGAGATGCTACATAGAACCTGTACTTTTATATGGATGTGAAGCTTGGACAATGAGCAGCCAGGCTGAAAAACATCTGATGGCGGTAGAAATGTGGTTTCTGAGGAAAATGCAAAGAATACCATGGACAGCCAGAAAGACCAATGAACAAGTCCTTCAAGAAACAAATGAAGATCGTAAACTGATCAGAGACATTAGACGTAGACAGTCACAATTTTTTGGGCATGTTATGAGAAGAAATGATTTGGAGAACTTGGTGACAACTGGTAAGATCGAGGGGAACAGACCAAGGGGAAGACCTAGAAACAAGTATCTGGATGGCTTGGCCTTGTGGCATGGTCGAGACAAAAACACGGAACTGATCCACGACTCTGTTGATCGAGTGAGATGGCAGAACATGACCGCCCACGCTTACCGGCATGGCACATGATGGATGGATGGACCCTAAATATAGCTGGTGACGTTTGTTTTGGGGTGAATTAAGGCAAAAGTACCTTATTTCGCCCCTTATCCAGCATTTGGGGCATATATCTTCATCTAACTCACCCCAAGCCGTCCTATCTATGGCTTTCCCATGCTACTTCACTATTGCCCTCCCCACATTATTCATTTCTGTCACTATTCGTCTTCTCCGTGTGACTTAAGGTTTTACTGGATTTCTTTTGCCATATGGACACCAAAGGCCTTTCTTGTTATAGTATTCTCATGTTTTCTCAATGTATGTCCTGTCCATCATTTCTTGACCTTTTGGTTCATTAGCAGCGGAGCCACACAAGTTCCTCATGCTCTGCAGTAGGCTCCTTTTTGTGCAACGATATCCGCTTTATATGGATGTATATCGAAACAATATTGAGGAGCGGTGTCACATATGCTCTGCATAGAGCCAGTTCTTAAGGTCTGCTAGACTAGTTTACAAAGGATATATAATAAAATAAAACAATCGATAATTATGCGAAGCTGTATTATACCGTTAGCCGGACTGACTAACTAGTCTTATATAAGAAAAATCCAATCGATTGTTTGTGGCTCGGAGCCACAAATCGTGTGAATAGTGCCTGTACTTCTCACGCGCGCGTGTGTGTGTGCGCCCGCGCGCATGCACGAGCGCGTGTCGATGTTGTAATGTTTAGAATCTGCAATTTTTCAGAATAGTAGGTGCAAAATTTCCCAGTAGGTGTGCATGTGGATTAATCAATGTCTGCAATCTGCTCGGACCTTAATTAGTGTCGAGCGATTCCAATAGGTTGTTGACTGCTCTCGGTTGCATAAAATGCAGTCCATCCTGTCATATGCCGGTCTCTCTGGCCGAGGGGTTACAATACTTTCTCCGTAATCCCGTTTATCACGCAGAGTCTCGTAGCGGGCGAAAACTGGGAGCGGTTCTACCCCCGCTGGTGACTTTCGGGATAACTGAGCCGGCCGCTCAGAAAGCAATGGCAAACTATTGAGCGTAATCTTGCCAAGAAATCAACAGACAGCTGAAAGATGCTGCTGTTGACAGCGATGTCCTGTAAAGAATATGCGAATTTTTTTTTAAAATCCTGTCATATATTACGATTGGAATGAGGATCACTTGTGTCTGTCTGTTCGTTGAATGGTTCGAGAGGAAAGGACATCACTCCAGAATTAAGGTGGGATACATTCGAATGCTGCTCTGCCACTGGAAAACCTAATGAGTTTGGGGGTTTGGGAGCAATTCCACCCTCTAGTCTTCGGATCTCCAAGTCAGTTTCCATTCTCTTCAACTCCAGCTGGTGTTGACGTTCCCTCTCCTTATCTCTGATTTCAGCCTCTCTCGGGGCTGTTTCAGCCTGAAGCTTTTTCTCCTCCAACCCATATGCCTGTAGGCGTCCTTTCCCCTCAGCTAATTCAGCCTGAAGTTTTTTCTCCTTCTCAGCTAATTCAGCCTGAAGTTGTTTCTCCTTGAGGGCCAGATCTGTCTGAAGTCTTTCTCTCTTATCGAACTCGTCGGAGACATATTTAGCCAGATCCGGTCCGTCCAGTCCGCACTGCTTACCGATATCAATTATCTGAGCGCGAAATTTAGCAGCTTCGGTTATGTTTAAAGTTTTTATTGCTTAGCAAAAAATAACTAAGTGCAGTTTGTTCTGACACGCGAAAGCCTATCACTCCTTGGATCTGCAAATATACAGCAAAGCATGCATTATATTAAACAAGCAATCACTAACTAATTTCTCCGCATGGTAAGTAGTTCCTATATATCAACAAAATTGAGGTATATGACCGTTGAATCTTAAGCAACCTTATTTTATATCTCTCTGCCAATGCTCAATGTGCTAAAGACAGAAGGCATAGAAATACACACAGAATTTTTCCACTTTTTTTTTTCAAGAGAATTTGAAAATAAAATTTTGAAAATAAAATCCGGATAGGGATTTTCCGGTAGGTGACGAAATACTGTAAGTTCAAATTCCTCAGGAATAACAATTTTCTCTACAACAAGTGAACAATTTTTAGACAGTAGACACATACACTATTTTCCTTCTGGAAAACTATTTCTGAAATAGAGATACTATTATAAAGAGTCCCTATGAATTCAGAAGAAATTGTGACAAGTCACAATATTCACTAACTTCTCATTTTATAACCTGGAAACAAATCACAATTGTTCAGATTCAAAATGAAAATTGACCAAGATCAGTGATTCACAAATGTGAAATGAGTCAAAGTAGTACAGTTCCTTGCATGAGGTTATCCATCAATAACCGATATGATGTTTGTATATCAGGTTTATATCATCCAGTGACAATGACCTAACATTAACAGTTTGTAAGTCCAATTTCTAAAGTTGGTTTAACAAGTACATGGGATCAGTGCAGCCCAATGTGTCTGTGTTCCTATCAAGTTATCCCCAGGGTTTATCATCTAGTGACGTGCAACCAATAGGTGTGCCACCCGCGGGTTATTCCAGTGTTTAAATCCGGACCGAGCAGTACCAATATGTCATATATTACGATTGGAATGAGGATCACTTGTGTGCATCGCCCATATTCTAGTCATGGAAGCTGGGCCCCATTCTCCTCTAATGATCAATAGTCAAGAATATGAACCTTGAATATCTCAGACTCGGGTTTTTGTTTTGTCTAGTTGGTAGTCCCGTTGAAGGTAGTGATACAAGATAAGAATATGCTTTTCCTAAGAATCCTATTAGCTCATGAGCCCCCTTACAGTCTGTGAATAGTCTGAAATGACTTTATCAGCATGAAACAGGATCAAGTGAAGAAATAGCATGGATCTTGAGTAGCTGCAAGAATATAGATATCTATGGTCTGGCAAGAATGAGGCAGCGAGGAGTGAAGAGGGGATCTGGCCGACGCTCGACACACACCACACACACACACACACACACACACCACACACACACACACACACACACACACACATATATATATATATATATATATATATATATATATATATATATATATATATATATATATATATATATATATATATATATGCGGCCCCCCCCCCCCAATAGCTTTACATTTGTCAATGCGGCCCTCCGCACAAAAAGTTTGCCCACCCCTGGTTTAGACTATTATGATTTTGCTATTAGTGCTTGATCGTCTGCAAATAGGAGTTCTTTAATGGTGTAATTTGCCGGTGGTTCTTCTCCTGTATTCTCGTCATGCGGTGTTCTTGCGGTCTCTATTTGGCTTGTTTCTTTACATATGTTGTCTATATAGGTTATGAACAAGAGAAGGGGCAGGACACAACCTTGTCGTACTCCGAGGGTTCTGATGTATTGGGAATGGAGAGTGGCTAGAGTAATATTGACCACATCAGCCCTGGAGTGCCGATTGATCTTTAAAATATATTTTTTATATGATAAATACAACTAAATATATAGAATACAAGAACTCTTTCCGTTAAGGCACTATTCCAGTTTCACAAACTATGTAAGGAGGCAAAAGAAGCATGGCTTGAGAAAAATTGCATAGAAATTAACAGTAAAAATATCAAATTAATGCACAAAAGAATTCAAGAGCTTACTAATAAAAGAACACGTAGCCTACATCAGCAGGCTGCCTAAAAACAAACAAATTAAAAACAAAAACAAAAACAAAATGGAAAAATCATAATAGAAAAAGATCAGATTTTACGTGTATGGTCAGATTATGTGAAAAACCTTTATGATAACAGAGAAGTACAGTATGATATCTTCTTCTTCTTCAGCATTCCGAGCCATTGAGGTACTTTGCTGCAGATACAAGCCGTCCCCTTTTGTCTCTCTGGTTGACCTTCTCTTGCCAGTAGCTGATTTCAATTGCTTGTAGGTCTGTATGTATATTATCTCTCCACCGTCTTCTTGGTCTACCTCGGGGTCTACGGTCATTTATTTCCTGAGTGTAAGCGAGTTTTTTTTCCCTAGTATCTTCCATTCTTTCTATATGCCTCAGCCATTGCAGTCTATTCCATCCATTATGTGCCATGCCGGTAAGCGTGGGCGGTAATGTTCTGCCATCTCACTCGATCACCAGAGTCGTGGATCAGCTCAGTGTTTCTGTCTCGACCATGCCACAAGGCCAAGCCATCCAGAATCATGCAGTCTATTAGCCTTCATGATACCAGTGATTAGCGGGGACTTAAACAGATCATAAATGTCTTTGTTGCTTCTTCTTTTCCACTCTCCACTTTGTGTATCCTAAATGGGCCCAAGGATGCGTCTTAAGACTTTGTTCTCAAAGGTTTGTAGCAAGGCTTCGTCTCCTTTAGTTGCATTTCAGTTTCAGAGCCATACAGCACAAATGGTCTAATCAGTGTTTCCAGTATATGTTTTTAACAAGTCTACTGTCTATTAGTATGATATTCAAGACGATCAATTTCGAAGATGGAGGTCCAGAATGGTCTTAACCATATGAAAACTGGCAAGACCCCCTGGTTCAGACAACATCACAACTGACATGCTTTAGACGAATATGGAATAGATCAACTCACCAGACTGCTCAGACTGCTGGATGAATTATGTAATTCTGAATTCTGTATTCCAATGAAATCAGGAGCCTTGGAATCTGATCAACATTGAACAATTAGTATAATGAGCCACATCATGAAGATTTTGCTAAGAATTATCAAGCAAAGTGTTAAGAATAAAATACAACCTGAAATAGGAGAAGAACAATGTGTATTTATAGAAGGCAAGAGTACAATAAATGCTGTGTATATGCTGAGAACAGTAATTGAACGTTTTATAGAAGTAAATACAGATCTACATTTTTGCTTTATTGACTACACAAAAGCTTTCGATAGAGTAAGACATGTCAACATAATAATGATGCTTGCAAATCTACAAATTGACGGGAAAGACCTTAGACTAGTTAAAACATACTGGAAACAGCAAGCTGCCATAAAAATTGATAATGAAGTAGGTCAATATCAGCTTATTAAGAGAGGTGTGAGACAGGGATGTATAATATCTCCAGATCGTGTTTATCTGTACAGTGAAAATATTTTCAGAAATATAGACGATATGAAAGGAATTATCATTGGGGGGGGGGGACAAAACATCAATAATATTAGATATGCTGATGATACAGTATTGATTGCAGACAATGAGCAGGATCTGCAACATTTAGTAGATGCAATTGTTGCACACAGAAAACAACTAGGGTTAGAATTGAATTGTTAGAAAACACAGATTATGGTCATCAATAGGAAGAGGAAAATACCATGATGTAATATACAGTTAAATGGGAATATTCTTAAATAAGTGAATCGATACAATTATCTCGGAACAGTCATAACATCTGATGGGCGATGCCTCGAAGAGATTAGAATAAGAATCACCATGGCGAAGGTAGCCTTTTGCAAGATGAAAAACATACTGACCAATAAAAAGATGTCAATTGCAACGAGAAAAAGAGTGTTGAGGTGCTACACAGAACCTGTACTTTTGTATGGATGTGAAGCATGGACAGTGAGCAGACAAGCTGAAAAACAACTGATGGCTGTTGTCACCAACCGATGTCACAGGCATTCCGGGATAACTTCTCTCGCACCACACAAAAAGACTTGTTAGTCGTACGAGAGGAATTGATTACACATTTTATTGCCACTGGCTCTTTGCATCATATCAATGTACAACAAACAGTCGCTAACAAATCACACAAGCATAAATGCACAGAATTGCCTATCACTAGTCGTTTCCTAACCCTATTGCTAATCTATCTACTCGGCTAACGAAATAAGCATCGACGCTAAGCGATGCGTTCACTACGAAGTATGTGTCCCGTCTGACTATTCTCCGCGTGCTGTTTACACAGTACGCGGAAGGACTTGGGGCGCACTACGGTTTCTGCGTGCGGCCTCATCCAGCACGCTAGAGTAGTGGCCTCTCTTGAGTTTCGTTTAGTTCTCCGTGTCTATCACGTTGGCGTGATCATGCCGTGACCAGAGTGCTAACTCTCTGGTTGACACCTCCGTGTCCCATGAGAGAACTATTTAATAGTTCCTCTTCTTATTTATTCCCTACACCTACTCTGCCCTCATATAGGGGCACTGGGTTACCTCTATTCTACTTGAGGTAGACCACTCTTTCAGGGTGGTCTTCATTCCTATATACCTGAGTCTTTGACACACACCCTCCCCTCCTGTGTTGCGTTACAAACTTTGACTCATTGGTTGTGACGCAAGAGGTTTCTAAAAATTAGTGTAGCTAATTTTTTGTCAAAGACTACTGATAACTTGGTTCTGGGTACCTCAATAGACTTCTACTGACTATTGTCACAGTGTAGTATCGCTTTACTTGGCTACTGGTGATCGCCACAAACTTGTCTGGTTGGCGTGAGCCCTCTTCTCAATCGCAATATTATATTAATTAGAGGTTTGTCTGAACCGGACCATTGTCTTATAAGACCTGCCCTCAAATAGCAAATTAACTCACTACCCATACAAAGTTGACTGTCTTAGGGTCAACACATGAATTGCTTCATGTCCCCCATATAATATTAAACAACCCCTGCACAAGTTGTGTGCGACAGGCTTTACCTATCTCGCTTCCGCGTGTAAAGTTATCTTCCACTGTTAAGTTAGTGTTTCGTTGTCTATTGTGTCCCTTGACCCCGAGTTATATCCCTTTGTTCTAAAAATGTACGTAATTTACATGTTTGTTTTCCTGGTTGTTTGCGTGTTTGAATCTAACTATTAATATAATTTAACTTCTAACATGTGTGTTTGTCTATAATCTGTAAGTAAGTTAGTTTTCAAGTGCCATAATTCGGTTAAATGTGGCCACAAACAAGTGTATAACACTAATTCGTGACTACGTTTCCGTCTTATGAGACTTAAAATACTTTCTCTAAGGTTTACTCACACAATACATTTGAGACAGCACATTTCAACATTGAAAGCAAACGCTTGACGGAGACAAATAATAAAAAGTCGCGCTGAGCGGCAGAAAAAATCCGCTGGCTGCCCTCACTCTCCAGTGTATATTTACCATTTTCTCTCACTTTTACACTTCTGTCACACATCTTTTATTCTCACAATTATTTAAAAACCTTGAAGTGACACTGTACAAGTTTGGCTCAGTTTGAAAAGAGTTGAGCTTAATGACTGTGCGTAACTTACTGCACGAGTCATGTATTTCCAAAATATTTACATGGATGAAATAGGGTTGATAGTTTGTACCCTGATATTATTAAACACTATATTCTACTGAAATACTAATACTACTTATATAAATATATATATCCTCATTTGTTGTACAAAATCAATCTAATTTAGGGGAAGTAAGCTAACTATCTATAAAAGTGAAAATGATGTGAGATGAGTTATGTCTCTTTATGAAATGGGTAATGTGAAATGTGACAAAAATTCTAAATAATGTTTTTAATGTTTTAATGAAAAAAAAGGTAATGGATATTTTTAATCTACAAGGTATAAATGATGTATGTTCATGTGTATAATACTTTTATCCTATAAAGTATAACCTAATTTTAGTTTTAGATGATAAGGTTCTTAAAGTGTTCCTAAAGATGGAATGAAATAAAATGAAATGAAATGAACTAAATGGTGCTGTTCCTATCTAACCTAAGTGGTACTGTTCCTATCTAAACTTTTTATCCTAGTCTTTAATTAGCTGTTATTAAGTTTAAAGTACTATACTAATCTATATTTATGCTAAGTAAATTAATGATTTATTTAAACTACAAAAAAAATCTATTATATTCCCTAAATCTAATCTAACTCTATATTAAAGTAACTAATCTAACTATAATTTACCACTATCTTAAAACCGTTATATTACATATCACAATAAATATATATATACATGGTATTTATTTACCTCAGGTTAGTGGTTGCCATAATGTATAGAAATTGCTTTCGTTGGCATAGTTTATATATTCACAACTATCCTGGGTATACTAACTACACTACACAGTCATACTTGTGTCTTATGGGTATTCTTCCACTCGTCGAGTCCGCTGGTGTCGTAGACAAGTATCTTTGTGTCTGTTATTTTACAATGTTCTGACACTGTTCTTATGTGATTAACACAGGTGATTCACCGGAACATAAATGGAGCATAGTAAGTAACGAGCTGTCTATGTACACACGGTGATTTCCCTGTTCTTGGCGCACAGTTCTTATTCTGCTGTCTACGGACACATGGTAGTTCACTGTTCTTAGCACACAGTCCTGATCCTGATGTCTATGCATTCAATAGTATATTCTACACAGGATATCTTAAGTGTACTAAATGAACATTTCTTAATCTACCTATTCATGTGGAATATCAGGTATTTCTACCTCAGATGGTCGACTAAGGGTATCAGCAAGAATGTTGTCCCTACCCTTAATATGCTCTATGCTAAAAGTATAATTCTGTTATATTAATGACCACCTGTAGATGCGGTCGTTGCGATGCACCCCACTTTGTATGACCGTGATAGGGGAGTTATCGGTCTGGACTACGAAGTGATTACCCGCCAGGAATCGATGCAACTTCCTCACCGAATAGATGACGCTTAGGGCTTCCAACTCTGATATGGAATATCTGGACTCAGCCGGTGTGATCTTGCGGCTCACGTAGCAAATTGGATGGAAGATGCCATCATAAAACTGGCCTAGTACTGCAGCGATGGAAATCCTGCTGGCATCTGTCCTAAGATAATAAACGAGCCTAGGATTAGGCAAACGGAGGATTGGTACATTACTAAATAGGATTTTCAATTTTGACAATGCAGAAATTAATAATGCATCTTTGACATCTAATTTTACTGATGCTTTTAAAACATTTGAAAGTACACTTGTAATTTCAGCTAAGTTCGGTATGAACTTGCTATAATAATTTACTAAACCCAAAAGGCTCCTGACCTGCTTTTTTGTTGTAGGCATGGTCAGGTTCATAATTTTAGTAATAATTATATTGTCAGTTTTCAGTTGTCCTTGTGAAATGATATGACCCAAAAAATCAATTTCTTGTAGGCCCAATTCGACTTTGCTCGGTTTGACTGTGAGACCGAAGAGTCGCAACCTATCGAAGACATGTCTGAGTTTCAGTAAGTGTGTTGTCCAGTCATCTGTATGGATGCAAATATCATCTATATATGTCACCGTATTCGTCACTCCATGAAGTAAATCTCTAGTTAAGCGTACGAAGGTGGCAGGAGCATTACGAAGTCCGAAAGGAAGAAATCGCCACTCGTAAAGACCTAGAGGTGTTGAGAATGCAGTAAGATGGATAGATTGAGTCTGCATAGGGACCTGCCAATATCCCTTCGTAAGGTCTAATTTAGAGAAGATTTTAGAGGTGGACATATCCAGAATAAGATCTTCGCAGGAAGGAATTGGTTCTGCGTCGATCTTAGTGACATTGTTTAGTTTTCTATAGTCCACACAAAGACGAATTGTGGAGTCTTTTTTCTTGACCAGGACGATTGGAAAGGAGTACTCAGATGTAGATTTTTGAATGATTCCACTAGCTTCTAAATTAAGAATTTCCTTATTTAGACTTTCTCTATAGCTAAGTGGGATAGAGTACGGCCTGCATTTGATAGGCTTTGAGTCCGAAAGAAGGATGGAGTGCTCGATCATGTCCGTCCTACCTGGAATGTCGGAAAATATGTCCTTATATTCAGTCACTAATTTTATTATCTGTCGTCGTTGTTCTTCCGTTAGTCCCGTTTCTAATCGTATACAATCTAATGTCGCAGTCTTGTCTACAATAGGAACAGGTAGTTCCATCCCGTCGTCGTCTACCTGATTCAGTACGGTTGTGGTGCTAAGTGCGTTTTCTGTAAACTCACTAAGTGTATGCATCTCGTCGGCTTTGCCAGTCTCGCTAACTAGTGTAGTTGCGTTGTGTACGTCTGTCGTCTCATCCATAGGTGTGGGTGCATTGTGTTCGTCTGTCTCTAATTCTGTCTCTTGTCGTGAAAAGTAGGGTTTCAACATGTTGATATGAAATATCTTTAAGTGTCCGTTTATCGATATTTCATAATCGACATCCGAAAGTTTTTGTATCACCTTGAAAGGCCCTTGCCATGAAGTTAACCTGTTATTACGTTTGTCAGGTAGTAATAGCAATACATCTTGACCAGGTTCAAGACTTATGGGTCTAGCACTTTTGTCGGGATTGTGATCGAGGATATCTGCACTGTTCACTGGAGTGAGTCTATTCTTCTCCTCCCAGGCAGCTATTTCTTCATCTGTGCAGTGTCTTAGTTGGGGTAGACACCCAAGAATTAACTCAGTACAAGGGTTGTCTAGTATTGCACATGTAAAGGTACCAGAAATGAATGGGGTGTTTATACGGACTCTTGCCAGAGGATATGTTTCTATATTTCCTGAAAAAGTACGGCATTTTACAGAGCCACCAGTATAATATTTTGGATCAACCAGTTCCTTCTTTACACCAATAATAGAGCTACCACTATCAAGCAAACATCGGCATGGCTTATCATTGACCAATGCAGTGTGAAACATCAAATTGCCTCTGGAGGCTACAGCTGCGTTTGCATTCTCTAAGGAGGATGTTACAATGTGTCCACATGAGAGTTTGCCGTCTGCATGAAATTGTTGACATTGGTTACAATTATCAAAGTTTAAAATATCGTTTACACAACACACATCTACCGATTGGTTAAAAGGTAATTCGTTTTGGACGTCACACTCAGTTTCACTCCCACTATCAGAAGATGTATCAATCAACATTGCATTGTTGGCCTTCATTCTTTGGCGGCCTAGGCACTTATTGGAATAGTGCCCGTAGCTCGAACAGAAGAAGCATTTGACTGCACGCCTGTATGCAGTTCTTTTGTTTTGTTGTTTCTTAATGACCATCTCAAGATGTGTCGGATAGTTTGGTGATTTATCACACATAGCATAAGTATCATGAAAAAGTTGGCAATAGACACATTTCGACACTTGTTTATCTTTCTTGTCGACTCTATGAAATGGTTTTTTATTGCTCTGATAGTTTTTAGGTTGGTCCTTAACAAAAGAGACTATTTCAGAGTCGCTATTTGATGTCTTAAAAATATCTCTATTTGAGGAAAAATATGCAGAGCCTTTCTTTTCAAATTGTTCTATGGTCTCAATGTCTGACTGCTGCAGGAATTTAGCGAAAGGAGATGGTATTGTGGATATGACTTTATCCATGGCTATTAAATTTTTAAGTTTTTCAAAATCCTTTCCTATTTTTGATGCACTAAGCCATCTATTTAGTACGCTTTGGACATTTGAGACATAAGCTTAGGTTTTAAATTGGAAAACTGTACTTGATACCCAGGGGCATCAAGTAAGAAATGTTGCATTATCCTATCGTGGATGTACTGATAGTTAGACCTAAGATCAGTTGGTATTGATTCTATCACTTTAAGGGGCTCCCCACTGAGGTTCTTCATGTAGATCATGGCCCACATATCGATTGGTACTTCGTGGTATTTCAGCTGATACTCGACATTTTCTGTCCAGGCTGATATGGAATCTTCTTTACAGAATGGTTTAATAATGTTTTTGTACTTATTAAATTTATTTTCTTCTTGTTGACTTCTTAGTTTTGTAGCGGAGATCTCTAAGTGTGAATCTACATCCATACCTTTCATTTTTAACTGTGTCTCTGATTCAACTTGTATTTGTTTTTCTTTTACTCTTGCCATTTCATCTATCTCTCTTTGCTTTAATTCTCTCTCCTGATCTAATTGTTTTTGCTTTAATTCTAATTCCTTTTGTTTAATTTCTTCAGCCACTTGTCCTCTTTGTGTTTTAGCTCTAATTCCTTTTGTTTTGTTATCTCAGCTAGTTCTACAATCTCCTTCTGATGTTGTCTTTCTCGTGCACGTTCATCTCTCTCAGCATCTTTTGCTTCTCTATATTTTTGATCAGCATATTGCTCTAAGTCCTTTCCTGTGTATTCTAATTCCTTGCCTGCTTTTATGAAATCAGCTAATGTTGCCATGTTGTTGGGAAGTTAGCTATAGTTGATAGGCACTCAAATATTTACTTCCTTATTTATATTAAATATGTTAGGTTTTTCAATCCCTGAGTACAAAAATTATTCTTAGATTACAACCTGAAAAACAGATCATAAACAATATGCTAATACATCACACGCTGAAAAAGAGATGCATTATTAATCATATTGCATGCAAAATACTTTGGGTATACTCATCTTAACATTCCAGATCAATCATGTACAATCGTTTGGCACCTCAAGTCCAATCGTCTGGCAATACCATACACAGCTTGCGTTATGCTTATGACCAGCTGTTGTTCTGCCTGGTTATCAAGAGCATCAACAATTAACCACTTGTAAACGATATATAATTTTAGACAATTTTGTACAATCACATGCCCCCGGACAATACAATGTGGTTTAATTAACAATAAATGTCACTGTCCTGTCTTCGTTCTAACGTCTGTTGCCTTCCTTAACTCTAACTGTTTAATTTATGGAAGTGTTGTGCAGTCTGCATCTCATTTGCATAGCAAAAGTAGTGCCATCGCGACGGTAAGAAATAGAAAAAGTATGTAAATAATTAAATAAATGCTTTGAAATAAATATAAAGGTAATAATAATGTTCAAATAAATAAATATATTCAATAAATAACTTATGTAAACCAATAATATTTGATATAAGCCAACGATTCAGGCGAGCAGCCGCTTTGCGATTTGTCAACAATCAGTCGCTGATTGCAAATGGCGTAACGCAGCTGTTTGTCAGTCGCGATACGTCACCCGCGCAGCGCTATTTTTAGATTGGAAAAATCAATATTGTTCTCGGCTCATGTTTGTGTATCGCTCCGCCGTGAATCATATTTGACAAATAGTAGTAAATAAATGAGTAATTGTAGAAATAAATGATACAAAACTATAATAATAATACTTACAAATCAGAAGAAAACATGTTCATAAGCACAAAATAATTCAATAAGCATAAATAAACATAATTTGGTCACGATGGGCACAGCTCGCACTTTGTTCTGTCTGCACACGCCATTATCACTAACATAAACTAAACCCTGTGATTATCTAGCCGTAATTCTATTTTAGAGCCGTTGGTGAGTGTTTTAGCTTGAACAATTGTCCAAGCTACACTTCTGACACCACTTTATCCTAGCCTGTCACCAACCGATGTCACAGGCATTCCGGGATAACTTCTCTCGCACCACACAAAAAGACTTGTTAGTCGTACGAGAGGAATTGATTACACATTTTATTGCCACTGGCTCTTTGCATCATATCAATGTACAACAAACAGTCGCTAACAAATCACACAAGCATAAATGCACAGAATTGCCTATCACTAGTCGTTTCCTAACCCTATTGCTAATCTATCTACTCGGCTAACGAAATAAGCATCGACGCTAAGCGATGCGTTCACTACGAAGTCTGTGTCCCGTCTGACTATTCTCCGCGTGCTGTTTACACAGTACGCGGAAGGACTTGGGGCGCACTACGGTTTCTGCGTGCGGCCTCATCCAGCACGCTAGAGTAGTGGCCTCTCTTGAGTTTAGTTCTCCGTGTCTATCACGTTGGCGTGATCATGCCGTGACCAGAGTGCTAACTCTCTGGTTGACACCTCCGTGTCCCATGAGAGAACTATTTAATAGTTCCCCTTCTTATGTATTCCCTACACCTACCCTGCCCTCATATAGGGGCACTGGGTTACCTCTATTCTACTTGAGGTAGACCACTCTTTCAGGGTGGTCTTCATTCCTATATACCTGAGTCTTTGACAGCTGTGGAAATGTGGTTTCTGAGGAAAATGCAAAGAATACCATGGACAGACAGAAAAACCAATGACAAAGTCCTACAAGAAACAAATGAAAATCGTAAACTGATTAGAGAAATTAGACAGTCAACATTTTTGGGCATATTATGAGAGGAAATAAACTGGAGAACTTGGTGACAACTGGTTAAGATCAAGGGTAAGACAGAGAAGTAAATACCTGGATGGCTTGGCCACGTGGTATGGTCGTGACAAGAACACTGAGCTGATCCACGACTCTGGTAATCGAGTGAAAAGGTTAATCATGACCGCCCACGCTTATTGGCATGGCACATGATGGAAACAATATATTACAGTTGCAATGTTAACATGTATGCATCCTTCAAGTCAATTGTTTCGATGGCTGTTTCCTGTTTAAACTGGAACTCATAATGTATGCCATACAAAATATTTATCCATTTGTCAGTCTGTTTTCACACATCACAATAGGCATCGGAGTGATAAGTGATGCTTAATAAGGTGTTCTGTTACTGTCTTTCATAAAATTTCACTTAGACATTCTGTATAATAATGATGGGGGGTACGGGGTGTCAGGCATTGGTAGCACCTTTGGTAAGGATGACTCTCATGTCCTTTTCAGGACCCATCCCCCACTGGTCCAAGCCTGACACCCAGCTCGTGCCTGTGGCTCCTAGTAGCTGTCAGCATGCGACAGCGGCCACCCCCCAGGCAACAGCTGTGAGAGGCTGGCTAAACCAGGCATGGGCATCCGATTTGGTGTCAAACCAAGAGGTAAACTAGGGTATGCCTACCCAGCATGTGAAGACAGGATTCGGCAGACTACGCGGAAGAAATCATTCCTGATTCAACGGGCAAGACGGCGTTTACCTGCAAAGCGTTGTGGAACGTAATGAGCACGGCAAGGCACGTAGAGCGCCCTGGTCATCCACTGCACCTGTATTCGTCTCCAGTCGTCTCGACTTGTCTTGCCACTGGACTCAGATGGACTCAGGCGAGAGAGTGAGGTCGAAGAATTGCGCAACTCTTCCTCACTTTAATCCAAGTCATCGCGCAAGTCATTCTTCATCCAGCCAAAATAGGCCTTATCAGCCATCTTAGAACCCACGGCTCCATACCTTCAACCCCACTGGATGAAATGAATGGTCATCATCATTCTTGATGGACAAACAACAGGAGTACAACATAATGATGATATAACTGCTGAATAATGTAGAGTCCTTTCCAAACCGTCTTGAGTGCCTCTGAGTAAGTCCACAGGTACTATGATCTCCTCTGAATGTCATGAATATTAAAAAAGGGAAAGATAGTACAAATTCACAAAAACACGGACCTCAATTATAACTGACGCTGTAGAAGCAGGTTGAACAAGGCCAAATTCATATTTTTTTAAAATATACCGTACCGTAACAGGGATATTGGCTTTTAAAGCTTGAAATAAAGAATATTGATGTTTCTGCTCCTTGCAATGTAATATGGGTTAATTATTTTAGCCAGTTTAAGAAGTTCTCAGAGCTGTTAGTAACAATTCAATTGTTCTTTTTTATACCATCACATAATATGCCGGTGGAAATTTTTATTCACAGAAATGCAGTGATCGTAGGATAAAAATTCTCTTACTATTTATTCAAAAAAGTGTCAAATGCTCACAACATTCAGTTTTAGTGGCATGCCATGTAAACATTTCCATTCATCCAAAAACCTAGGTTTACAGAGACAAATTGCATCACTGGAAAAATATAAAAGAATGCAGATAAATGCAAAATTTCCTATTCAGCTATAAAGGGCAATGACTCTCTGCATCACCTAGTGATGGCTATCAATAAAGATTCCTGTAAATTCTTGAGAACAGGCATCCATTCTTGACCAGGTGTAATATGTTCCAAAGCAAACTGTTCGGACAGCATCCTCGGCTCACTCTAATCAAGCTTTTCCTTGCTTGAGCCTGTTTCCCAAACTCTCACTATTTGTTGGTGAAAGGAATGGGCCATATACGTGCTTATTTTGAGATAGGCATGTTCACTGTTAAAGAGAGGTCGAGCAAAAATCGTATTGCTTTACAGAAAGTGCATCTGGCTCATCCCAGAGTTAAATGCATGGCTACTGCTGCAGATGACGAAGAAGAACAGGAAGAAGCAGCAGAAGATGAAGGAGCAGAAGAAAAAAAATTAACATCTGTCTGACTAATTTTTGGTAATGAATATGGAGTGGGTACCATGGGATCAAAAACATTGTATGTGTTATTCTGGAAAAAAAGATAATGTGAAAATATAAATCCAGAACACCAAAGATCAAGATGTGCCTATGCCAGCTGGCAGGGCACTTGATGATGATTATGAAAATATTATTACGTAAAATAATCAGTACGACTCAGCACGAACATTTGACAATACCAACCTATTTCTGTTGACCTTTTGCACCATTCTGTCTATTCTTAAATTCTCTTTTATATTCATAATCAGTTTTGACTTCATCATGCTTATACACCAGATCATGCTGACTGAGCTACAGTTAAGGATTAACCAGTGTCTCTTACAAATAGCACATGAAAAACTAATTAGATATTCTAACGATCAGCATATTATAAACTGATTTAGATATTTCTAACATACAGCGCATAATAAATTGATCAGTTATGTCTTATAAACAGCATATTATAAGTATATTTTACAATCTGTGAATTGTTAAATCATGATTTTCAAGGCTTCTGTAAAGTAGGCAATCTGTCAGGTTTCCTTCTTAGCAGTGAACATAATGTTTGGTAACTTTAGCTATTGTCTCTATGAAGAGATCCTCTGTCTACTGTTGTGAATTTGAGATCATAACCAACAACTCAAAGGCAGAGATAAAAGATCACCATGTGGATGTGAATGACAAAGGGAAACCACCACGTTATCTTTCCAAGAAGACATGGCAAATTACATTTGAGAGATAGCGAACGATGTTAATGGCTGTCTTAGGACATCCCCGTCCGGTAGGGGCAGTCATGAGTCACAGGTGACACCAGACCATCATCCAACTACTGATGGCAAAACCATAGTTAAATAAATTTAGAGTAGGAATATGGAATGTTAGGACATTAAATGAGCTAGAAAGTTGAACAATTTTCTAAGAGATATAAATCGCATGAAAATGAATAAGTGAGATGAGATAGAAGGGATCGGGCAAAATTATAGCTGACAAATAAACAATAATTTATTCTGGAGGGGACACACATGAAAAAGGTGTAGGAATAATATTTTATGAAAAAAACAGCCAAGTCAATTAATGGATACTGGTGTATTTCAGATAGAGTTATTATGGTCAAAATCAAAGGCAAACCAACAGCTATAAATATTATACAAGTATATGCACCAACAACAAGCAGTAGTGATGAGGAAATACAACATTTTTACGATGAAGTAGAAATGACGATGGCTCAAATTTGATCACAAGAAATTAAACTAATACTGAGAGATTTTAATGCAAACATAGGGAAAAGAAAAATGGAGGATGTAGTGGGGAATTATGGTTTATTTACAAGAAATGAAAGAGAGAAACTAATATAATGGGCAAATATCCACGAAATGATAATTGAAAACATATGGTTTAAACGCCATAAAAGACGACTAAACACATGTAAAAGCCCTGATAAGAAAATACACAACCAAATCGACTACATACTTATTAATAAAAGATTTAGAAATGCTTTAATTAATGTAAAGACAATGCCTGTGCTGACTGTAATAGTGATCATGTACCACTATGTGGACAAATAAAAGTAATTTGAATAACGAAGACACAAACAATAGATTGCAGGATTTATTGCCTGGCATATTTCACTGCATCTCGTCGGGTACATACTGCAGAATTCACACAAAATAAAGTAAAATAACTAGATAAATCTTTTCAGCTGAAATATACACATTTTTGCACAGAATGTTAATTGTCTACCACGGTAATTTTAAACTGACTAACATGTCTTTCTATTTGCCCAAAATTGGCCTATGTAGATTAATCATTATGGCTTCTGCAAACTTTAACAAGCGACTATTTTGTGTGTTAACATGCGAAAGGCACTGTCTTTATCAATCACATGACCGCTTTCCAACACATGCCTCGCAATCGACGAAGCGGGAAGTTTCCGGTGTGTCGGACTCCCTAGGCTCCCATCGCCTGTGTGTAGTATCTTGTCTATCCAATTAGGTATGTGCTCAACCACTCTGTTATTCAACCGCCGCTCTGTTCTGCCGATGCAGGTAGACTGGCACCTATATGTGAATTGGTAAATGCAATTGGATTTTAGCGTACTGAGGGACAGGCTATTTTACTTCTGGGGTGGGAATAGGTGTGGTTCTGGAGTTGCAGCACAGAATGTTCGGCCGACTGCTGTAATGAGCCGGTCCTGTAGAAGTTGCATTACGTCATAACCTCGAAAGGTTAGCTGGATGAATACCTTGAGTTTAGGGACTGCCTTTTTGTCTGGTTTTGGTTTGGGCGGTTGGCATGGCACTGTATAAATCCTGTGGAGTACCCATTCAGGTTTAAGACATTCTTCAGAGTTTCAAATTCCTCTGTCAGTGTGTCCTGGGTGCATATTTTCCTAGCAGGGTCAAACAGGGTATGTACTACGCCCTGTTTGTACTTGGCAGGTGTGAAGCTCTTAAAATTTAAGTATTGGCCTGACAATGTTTCTTTGTGGTACATCGATCTATGAATTGTGCCGTCTGCTCTACTTCTCATTAGAATATCTAGGAACGGTAGTGCTTCATTGTGTTTGTGTTCTATTGATAGAGATATGTTTTTATGCATCATTTTCATTATGGCTTGGAACGATGTTGCTTGTAGCTCGTCTGTGGTGACAATTAATATATCGTACACATAACAATGGTAGAAGACCAAGTTTTTAATGTCTGAGGATCTCTTTACTTCTAAATGTGCCATGAAGATTGTAGTATACTGTCTCACAAGCCGTTACTAGCTGTCAAGATCTCCTCAAATCAAAACCCATTGTACAAGAAAATAAACTACATTCACCACAGTTACGATTCAACTTGGGAGGAAAAGAGTAAATCAACACCGCCCAGATTGGAAATTTTGCACATTTTACGCTATACAGACACGTGGACCGGAAAAACCAGCGTATAAATACAACACGCAAAGCAGATGGCGGTCTGTTTGTTTACCATCCCAGCACAAGGCCAGAGAGAATCTGAGATAGCTGACGGAGTGAGTGAACACTCCCGAACAAATAGTAAAATAAAACAGAGTTTGATTACTAAGAGGAGGAAAGCCTCAGCCAACAAAGACATCGCAATCAGACTCTGAAACCTGTCGCCGAAGTGTTTGGAAGCCATTCTACAAGAATGAGGTAAAACATCATAATTTATTTTATATTAGATTAGTTAGATTAGTTTGATAGATCAAGTAACAAGTAAAGTTACGTAATGTTTCTCATCACAATATGTTATATGATTTCATCATCCCCATATTGAAAACCATCAGATGTCTATGATTAGTAAATAAATGTTGTAGTATTGTAACTCATAGTTCTGTCATTTTTAGTCAGGTCTTAGTCAGATATGACTGAGCTACCGTATGACAGTAGACGGTACTACGTGCTTTCTGTCAGCGCCGAATGTTGGGCGGCGCTTACCAAACCCGACACCCCACATTGTGCCAACGGCTTCGGGCGGAAGAGCGCAATTGGGAGGGTACTAGCCTTATCCTGGTGCGAGGAAATGCAACCCAAAAACAAAATAAGTCATGGCAGGGCAGACCAGGCCCTAAGCCTTGGTTGGCAGCTGGTCTAGGATCGACCAGGCGGATAGTTAGAGCATTGCTTTGCTGATCCGGCAGCTTCTGCAGCTTGTCTTGTTCAAGATGTATAGGTGTTAACTTTCATCTGGAGTGAACTAGGCAGGCCGAGAGAGGGATCATGCTGCATGGGCAACACATGGTTTCTTTATTTTAGCCCAGGCTTTGTGCTATGGAGAGGCAATAACTCCATCCCTGGTCTTAACCGGTCTCGGAATCAAAGCGAGAGGCAACTGTTACGGGTTATAAGTCCTTGTCAGTTGGCGTAGACATGGGGCGCCACGCGTTGCCTCTGACGGTGGGAGACACCTACAGGTGTCACTGATCAGCTACCGCCCGCATCAAGCTGGGCAGCCCCCGGCCAGTTGGGTGCTGATCCGCCACAGCCTGCCTGCTTCAATGGGTGCTTGGGGCTAGGACAAAATCTGAATCGCAGGCTGTAAAACCAATGCACCAGATACTAATAAAAAGAATAATAGAAACCTCAAGTTACGGCTTGCAACCTGGAACGTGAGAACCATGTGTCCAGGATTTTCCACTGACTTGACAAATATTGACGATGTGAGAAAAACGGCTGTGATTGATGCTGAACTCAATCGTCTTAACATTGATATTGCTGGCCTTGAGAATCGCCTTGCTGAGGAAGGGTCACTCAGGGAAAGCAATTACACCTTTTTTTGGAAGGGAAGAGGGCAGGCAGAAAAAACGCAACATGATGTGGGCTTTGCAGTGAAGAATTCGCTACTGGGAATGATTGATATCCCAGCTGGAGGTAATGAAAGATTATTATCACTGCGCTTGGCAACCTCTTGTGGATTTGCCACCATTCTCACTGCATATGCACCGACACTCACTTCCTCTGATGATGTGAAAGATGCGTTCTATGAGCAGCTAGACTCTGCGATCAAGGCAGTTCCAAAATCCGACTACATTTATATGCTCGTTGATTTTAATGCTCGTGTGGGCAAGGACTCGAGTTCATGGCCAGTGTGCCTTGGAAAATACAACATCGGTCGCATGAATGATAATGGGCAAAGGCTGCTGGAGCATTGCACTAGAAATGACCTATGTATTACAAACTCCTTTTTTAAAACAAAAGAGATGCATAAGGTCACATGGAAACATCCAAGATCCGGTCATTGGCATCAGCTGGACTTCATTATCACACGGAGACAACATCTGAACCATACATCATTAACTCGAAGTTACCACAGTGCTGACTGTGATACAGATCATTCTTTGGTTGTTGCAAGGGTTAGACTGAGACCACAATCTACACAGATAAACACAAGTCTAGCCCCAGGATTAATATTATTAACACTCATGATCCTGGAAAGTGCTTTGAATTTCAACAGCAACTTGAGGACGCTTTCAATGATACATCAGAAAATTGTATAGTAAATGATAAATGGAGTAAACTTAAGGAAACTATTTATAAAACAGCGGTAGGGGTTTACGGCACTGTGGATCATAAGAGGCAGGACTGGTTTGCGGCAAACAGCCAGATACTGCAGCCCTTGATTGATAAAAAGAAGATAGCTCTCTTAAGAAACAAGGAAAGACCAACGCGTAACACTCTGAGTGAGCTGAAGCAAGCGAGGAAGGGTGTACAAAAGGCTGCCAGGCAGTGTGCGAATGACTATTGGATCAAGTTATGTGAGTCCATTCAAATCGCAAGTGATAAGGAAAACATCAAAAGCATGTATGAAGGGATAAAGAAAGCCTGTGGTCCAATGATCAAAAGAAGTGCACCGCTGAAAACCTTGACTGGAGAAATCATCACTGATAAGAAACAGCAGATGGATAGATGGGTCGAGCACTATTTAGAGCTTTACTCAAGTGATACCAAGCTAGCAGATGATGCCCTCAACGCCATAGAGGTCTTGCCAACTCTTGACCACCTGGACACACTTCCCACTATAATAGAAGTTAAGTGTGCTATAAATGAGCTTGCATCTGGCAAGGCTCCAGGTAAGGATGGGATTCCAATAGAGGTGATCAGGAGTGGGCAAGACACCCTCGCTCTACAGATCCACCAGCTAATAGAGCTATGCTGACGAGAAGGACAAGTCCCACAGGATTTCAAAGATTCAAACATCATAACGCTGTAAAAGAACAAGGGAGATCGGAGCGACTGCAACAACTATAGGGGTATCATCTCACTTCTGTGTATTGTTGGGAAAGTATTTGCCAGAATTGTCCTGCGCAGACTTCAAGTCCTGGGAGATCAAGTCTACCCCGAATCACAGTGCGGCTTCCGTCAGAACCGGTCTACCATTGATATGATATTCTCATTGCGACAGATGCAAGAAAAATGCCGGGAACAAACTCAGCCACTGTTTATTGCCTTCATCGACCTCACAAAGGCATTCGATTTGGTCAGTCGTGAGGGTCTGTTCAAAGCACTAAAGAAGATTGGCTGTCCACCAACTCTTCTGTCCATTGTGGAATCGTTCCACACAGGCATGAAGGGTATAATCAAGTTTGATGGCTCAACTTCAGAAGAGTTTGAAATCAAGAGTGGAGTTAAGCAAGGTTGTGTACTATCCCCCACCCTCTTTGGGATATACTTTTCACTTCTACTGAAATATGCCTTTCGTGATCAGGATGACGGTATATACATTCACTCACGCTCAGATGGTGGCCTCTATAATGCTCAGAGATTGAAGGCCAAGACCAAAATTAGCAGGGTACTAATCAGAGAGTTGCTTTTTGCGGATGATGCTGCGATTACGACCCACTCTGAGGAAGAATTACAACATCTACTATCTGCATTCTCCAATGCTTGTTCTGAATTTGGTTTAACAATTAACAAAAAGAAGACACAGATTATGTCACAAGGTGCACATGGTGTACCATCAATCTTTATTGACGACGCCGAACTGGAGATAGTAGACCATTTTACATATCTTGGATCAGAGGTAAATAGCAAATTATCCCTCGATCAGGAAATCAACATCTGGATTGGCAAGGCAGCAACAACAATGAACATGTTAGCAAAAATAGTCTGGGAGAACATGAAGCTTACTGCCAAAACAAAAGTCCTCGTCTACCAAGCTTGTGTCCTTAGTACTCTTCTTTATGGCAGTGAAACCTGGACAACTTACTCACGCCAAGAGAAATGTTTAAACAGCTTTCATATGCGGTGTCTGCGAAGAATACTTAGTATTAAGTGGCAAGACAAAATCACAAATACTGAAGTATTGCAAAGATCAGGTTGTGTGACGGTGTATTCCATGCTCAGTGTAACAGTGTACAGAGACTAACAAGACGCGTTGGTTTTATGCAAATACTGTTTATTCTCTTGATGGTGACAACATGGCTCCTTCTTCCTCTGAGCCGGGATGTAAACTGCCCTTGCCAACCCAATACGTCACGATTGAGCATCTCTCCCCGCTTTCAGTCTCAATGCTCAATCGTGCTGTATCTGTTTCCCACTAGATCCTAATAATACCCCAGTACTCTATTACTGTTACACCTCCCCATGTTTATTAAAGAATTTTCCTTATAAAGGAAAAATCTTTACTCCTAATCCCCTTACTCTATTCCCTCTTTTTCCTTACTTCTCCCAGTTCCTCTAATCTTCCCCAAACTAACTAACTTAAATGAATATTCAATTTCTTTACTTTTTCCCTTGCTATATAGTCAACCCCCTTCTTCTTCGTTTCCGGCCCTTCAACCAACCATAACATATTTACATATCGTTAATAACATTTCAATTTCAACTATGTACAATAACATCATAACACGTCTTCTTAAATACTCCTTCCTCATAAGCAATCTGCTTTCAAACTCAACTCTAACACCAACTCCTTATTTTATCACCAACGCTACAAATTCCCCATTTTCAACTAAGCCGAAATTACTTTCACACGATAGGAAGACAAAGAATCGGTGGCCACCGGTATTAAAAAGAAGCAGTAGAACTCTTCCACACAAAGACCACACTCAGCCAAAAATCACACAACCCCTTTACTAAACCATACTCCTTTACCCTCCTATGTCATTTGAGACTTTATGTAATAAAGTCTAAAACCACACTCACCTAAATCACACACCCCCTTTACCAAACCATTATGATAAACGTTTACGCTGCTATCTACAGCATCAAAAACATTATTCACATCCAATATATATTACAGACACTACTACTTTTATGTCTCTGAACCTTACTTCAACCTCTCATTGTACTGTCAACCACAAAACACGTCCCGAGGACACAATTAAAAATCAAGACCTGTTCCAACACAGATCACTTCACATAATATACCTCTTGCCCTCTTACTGTCCATTTATTATGGGCACAACTACTCAAATCTCCCTTCATGCCGTTATCTACAGCAACTTAGTAACCTCAAAATCTCCCCTTAAATGTCTATAGACACCAGTAACTTCGGAATGTTAACCACAACATCGTAATCTGACCATTATATACCCTACTCCAGCAACCCACTTATTATTCTATCTCTGAAGCTTAATACACCCAAAGGGATAACCATTTACCTCCCGTCTTTAACGGACTCTCAAGAACCCATGTCATTATGTCTCCACTATGTTCATCAACTTACACTCCCTTACTATTGTACTGTTATCCACAGTGTCTAGTTAAACATGGATCCAATTCATGTTTACTTTCTGGGGTAATTTTCTTATTCTTCTATAACCCAGCATTCTGTGTACATCATGGTTCTTCTGACCCCATGTAACCCATGTTTAAAACTTTCTCCTCATTTACCCCACTGCTATATTAATCTTTTCTTCCCCCATATGGCTTCTAATCCATATATTTCCAATCAATGCTGACTTTAGTGTACTTCTAAACTTCCCCATAACCATCCATATATTTCCAGTACTTCATAACCATTTTAACCTCTCTACGCTGATTATCACAGCAACAAAATACCCATGAACTTATTCTTCACAAAGAGAATGTGTCTCTTTATTAGCTCTCAGTAGTTTTATTAACTCTTTTCTGAACGAAGGATCCCAAATAAATGTCTCTCTTCTAGTCCCCAGTAGTTTATTACTATTTTCTAAACGAAGGATCCCAAATAAATGTCTCTCTTCTAGTCTCCAGTAGTTTATTACTATTTTCTAAACGAAGGACTAAAATAAAGCCCATGTATTGTCTTTATTCTAGACAAAACCCTGTACTTAAACATAACTTAACTAACTACTATTTAACATACAAAACAGCGAAATAAAATCACAACAGAACATCATACCCCCCCAAATTTTTGTAACAATCATTTATGTTTCCCCGCAACTCAACTAAAGGTATGATGACGATGGTGATGATGATGGTGATGATGATACAACATACATCCTATTCTATTTTTACCTACTACTACTGGTCTCTTTTACGGACCAGTAGTTTACACATAAAAGTCTACAAACACAATAATCTTATTCTAAAATAATAACAATCATTTTACAGGACCAAATCAAGCAAAAAAAACATTTTATACATGAGGCATCAACACTCAGACTCCACAAAAGAATTGTCTTCTCGCTAAAGACAACTCCCTTCAAACTACTACGTACAGTGGCCCATCAACCTTGGCCTCCCATAACCGAGAAAACAAAACACCTCACTGCTACGTATGTATATCTGTTAACCACAGACTAACTTCTTTAATCTAGAACAATATTTGTTCTCCTCAACCACAATCACCACTCCACAATTGACCGTTCCATTTTCTGGAAGTCAAACTAACTCCTTATACATCACATTATTTGTAATTCCATCACTGTAAACTACAGGTCAACTCATTATACCTATCTCAATGTTACCACAAAGTACCAGTGGTCAATTATTTCCCTTAGATTTATTCCAAGTATTTCTACAACTACTTATTTTTATTACCGTTAACCACGGTATCTCCAACCTTCTAACCTCTTACGTCTAAGAAAACTTTGTCTCTCACCAATACAACCAACTCTACTTTTTAAGTTTCTCGTCTATCCGACTCAATTTACTTAAACACATCATTTTCTTCCAACATCTCACCACGACTACTCTATCTATCCTCAAGTCTCTCCTAGCACTCTTACATCGTGATGACAATCAAACTGGTCACCCTCCTCGGAACACGTTCTCCAACATTCTAACCCTGTTTACCTCCGCATTTTTCATTCTTCTTGTTATTTCTCGGAACTCTTTCAGAACTGCAACCTACGCCACTTATAACCAACAACAGACCTCTCTTTCCTCGTTTCTCAGTCTTAGGCACTCTTGCTTCGCCATTTTCCTGTCAAGAATACTAAACATTCATAATGTTAATTCAGCATATAACTTCCATAATTTCCTTCCAAGTTCAGATATTCTACGAAAAGACATTACAATTTTCTTTCTATCTCTCGATTTTCGCATGCTCTATGTTCCACCACGATTTATCAACGTCACTTATCAACCGCTCTTCTCATATTCACACGGACAATGACACACAACCTCGCTCTCATCTCACGCCTACTCTCGCATCGCGACAACCTAACGTCTCCATACTATTACTACAACAAAATACTTTAGACGCCACCTCAACATTCCAGCAATCATTTACCACATATCTACACGTATTGATCTCCTCTACACACATTGACACAAGACATATTAACGCAACCATTACATTTTATCTATATATTACACTTAAGTGACGTTATCACAGCTCTATCCTGCCTTACTCATCACGACGAACACCTGTTTGACTACAGTTATACTCATGTATGAACAACGCATAACCAGACGAATTTTTCCACAGGACTTTCACAATTCACTTCTTCCTTATTTCTACTTTACTTAATCATTCACTCCCATACGAAAGTCAGACGCTGCCTCTCGCAAGTTATATCGCTTTCACAGCACTACCTACTATCTTTTCAAAACAAACTACATTCCGCTTTCTATATTTCTCCACACAATAACTCTTCTTTCTCCACAGTCTTTTACTCTTAATACTCTTCGCGTTCAACTGACTATTTTACTCACAGGATACTTAATTCCTCCTCAATCTATTTCTCCTCATCAGACATTCTTGGTTCAGCTGTCATACAATACCATTCTTTCTTCTCAAACCAACAAGCAAAACTATCTCAGACATCACGTCATAGCTCTGAGTCAAACCATTTATCACTCACCTTCTACTAATTTTGTCCTGAATCTGCCCTATTTTACTTAATATACTCTCTCTACATCGTGACCCAATAGTAGATATCCTGTATTACGTAATCCACGTGGAATATCATTTGCCGTACTTCCTTAACCTCAACATCACTACCACCTACCCTGTACCATGCTACCCCAAAAATTCATCTATCTATTTTGGACAGTTCATATACCTATACTCTCAAACCGGAGTTCTTCTCATAAGCCCAAAACTATTTCATTTTTTCTTCTTCACCCAAGGAATTTTAAGCGTTATATAGTGTGTCCAAATTAAACACTTCACTGTCTTTCAATACATTCACCCGTCTTTCACTTATAATGTCATCCTCACTATCTGTTGTCAACCTGTTAAAGTACTCAGGTCTTAAGGTCATAAGGTCTTCTATTTTCCTTAAGTCACTTTCTGTCGTTGAATAAATTCCCGCTAACTGTCTACCACTATTCTTTTTCTTAAATGAGTTCCTTCCTTTATTTCTGTCGTCGGTCTGCTCACTGTTTCCTGTCAACCTTACGTAACGTTTGTACTTCCCCATCTCGTCTTCAGATGACACACTAATAATAGTTCCTTCATCAGACTCATTATAGTTTACTGCAAACACGTCGGCCCTATTTCCATAGTCATCTTTAAAACGTCTGACTTTCTTTCTCTTTCTCGGTCTTCGTCCCTTAGCCTTCCCAATATAGTCACTAACTACAACTCTGTCCGTCTGTCCACCAGCAACTACTCCGTATGAGGGAACATCAGGCCTCGATTCAGGATCTGCTCGTAGTGCAGCACTCTCATTCTCCGAATCCTCAGTAATAATATCCGTTTCAGCATCACTATAATATTCGGCTGTAGGAATATCTTCTCCGTAACCTGCACTCTGGCAGCTAATATTCCTACACCATTTGGGAATTAGTTTCCTGTCTATAGCTGAAGAGCTTGACATGGCACTACCTCTATTTACAACCATACTATTTCTTTCTTCAATACTTCTCCTCTTTATCTTTCTTTCGTTCTTGGTCCTCGTCTGTCCATCTTTCCTAACTTCAACCTTGTCTCTCTTAGTCAATTGAGTTGGTTTTGACTGATTCTCTATGAAGTCAGTTTGAGTTCCCTTTGTTATCTTGCTGACTGGTTGTACCTGAGTCTGCGTACTACTTTCTACTGTATTATTTGTCTGCGTCTGTGTCTCTCGGTTTATTTTCCTTACTAACACCGTCGTCTTCTTTTCCTGTTTAACAGTCATATTTGCAATCACCTTGGGAATAGTTGAATTTTCACTTACGTTTTCTACTTTGTTCTTTGACCCTGACTTCAAATACTGTCTCTGTCTCTTTTCAAACCAGTCGTTACGTCTTTTTCTGGCGGTTTCACTATGAGAGGGCCAGTCCCACGATTTCTTTGCAAAGTTTCTCTCACGCCCAGTACTATACCAGTTTGACCTTTCACTATTATGTCTGTTCTTCTTACTGTCTCTTACCCTATAAGCATTTGGACTTGGTTCGTCATAACCAGCCGCACACATAGACCCATATCGTCTTCTGTCTTCATTAAGCACTGGCTGTCTCTTGTTATTCCCTCCTACTCTGTTGTTCCCTTTTATCTCATTACCTCTTACATTGCTCTGTAACCAGCGTACAAAACATTCTACCTCGCTGACTGCCACCTTTAATTCTCCTAACCATGCAGTCACGTGTCCTAAGTCTCTGTTCAAGTACATTTTTACTCTTTATGCTATCTCAGCCGAAATAATTCTCACTTGTGTCGTGATGAATCTGCTCTGCTAAAATATTCCTAAACAGAACTAAACCTGTGCTAAGATGTCCTGTTCCGCCATGCTGAAATAATACTGAAACAAGGCAAGCAACCAATCACCCAATTACAATTTCCCAAATCCCAAACAGCACAATTCAGTTGTTTATAATATTGTAAGATGGAACATTAATCATAAGAAGCACCAACAATATCCTGTCCGAGCAGAGGAAGAATGAACCCTGTCTTCAATAAAAAACTCATATTTGTGGAAATCAGAAAGTTCCTTGTAGATATTTGCTTCTTAAACCACAATAATGTCCTGTACTCCGCTCTAATTAAGAAATTCGGAACATCACGGGAGACCTCGAAATACACAATTTTACTCTGACCCTATCTCCTTAATTAAGCAGTTACCTTCTTTTACTCGCTGACGGATCCAGTTCAACCAACAAGAGCCCGCATCAACTGAAATTTAGTCTCGGAATTCAGGTGGCGGAGTTCAGATATCCCTTCTCTTCCCTCAGGTAATTTCGTCCTTCTCATGGGCTGCCAGACAATCTTCAACCCCTGGTTGGGTCACATCTCATGGGCTGCCAGACAATCTTCAACCCCTGGTTGGGTCCCTTCCTTGATTCTCGAGTGGGTACTTCATCGTCGTTTTGAATGGGTCATAGGAATTACGAGGCCCAAAAATGGATTAGGTGTGTTTGGGTCATAGGAATTACGAGGCCCAAAAAAAATGGATTAATATCAGCCAACGGCCAGTGATGACCTGACCTTGAACGAGTTCTGACTTCAGATGAAATCTTGAACTTAAATTGGAGGCAAGTCCCTTGAAAATGGCAAGGTTCAGGCAACGGCCAGGGTAGGCCCCTTTAAAATGATAAAGTTCAGACAACAGCCGTGGTAACGAGCAGGCTGTGTGACAATGATTCAACTTTGAAGTCCCTGCAACAGTGGGAGGTACGATCAGAAGTAGGTATCCCCATGTCGTCCGCCGAAATCAATCCCGTCAGCAAACCGCTCGAACAACAATGCCACAGTGCCCGGCGAGGACTTGACAGTGATAGCAGCTTTCACACACCAGTAAAGCTCGAAAACGATTTGAGAGCGGACTGGACTTCACCACCAGTAAAGCTTGAAAACGATTTGAGAGCGGACTGGACTTCACCACCAGTAAGGCTCGAAAACGATTTGAGAGCGGACTCAGCGAAGCGGGCTTCACAACCGCAATAAGACAGTGGAACTGAACCTGCAAAGCGGGCTTCACAACCGCATACAGATTCTTGTAGAAACTTCTTGAAATCTGTTCATCAGAGGTTTGATAACGTGCCAGTGTCAAGGGCACCGCATTTTCCCAACAAGCGCAGTATGAAGTATGGCTGTATCAAATATAGTGGCCCAGTACCTCCGCTATGTGCCGCGACAAATTGAAGTTGTTGTAAATCCTGGTCTGGGCACCATTTCGAGTCCTGTAACAGTGTACAGAGACTAACAAGACGCGTTGGTTTTATGCAAATACTGTTTATTCTCTTGATGGTGACAACATGGCTCCTTCTTCCTCTGAGCCGGGATGTAAACTGCCCTTGCCAACCCAATACGTCACGATTGAGCATCTCTCCCCGCTTTCAGTCTCAATGCTCAATCGTGCTGTATCTGTTTCCCACTAGATCCTAATAATACCCCAGTACTCTATTACTGTTACACTCAGTCTTCGTAGACTTAGATGGATAGGACACGTTAGGAGGATGGATGATGGTAGAATACCAAAGGACATCTTTTTTGGTGAATTACAGACGGGTAGGAGATCTCAGGGTCGGCCTCTACTACGATACAAAGATGTGTGTAAGCGGGACATGATTGATACAGGCGTTGATAATGCACAATGGGAGCACGTCGCCGCTGAACGTGTTGCATGGAGGGCAACTATCAGAAATGGAATAAAGACAAAGGAGAAAATGATTGCAGATAAAGCACACACAGAGCGTGAGAGACGTAAGATGGTGCAAAATGGTGGAAATGACCATGTTTTCACATGCACCTACTGTGGGCAAACATTTGCAGCAAGAATTGGCCTTACCAGCCACACTCGCCACCGCCATGGATCGTAGTTATTGCCATATGACAGTTATTAAGCCTTTGTGAAGCACAATGTACCAAACTATCGTCTGTCAAGACGGAAAGGTGCCAATGAAGATTGGTTAGTGTGTGAGGCTATTTCCCAAGGAGAATTGGTAAGTCAGTATTGTAAAACCATGTGGTAAGTTCTTAAGATGAATTTAGTAAGAACTAAATAATATATTCAGTTCTCATAGCCTATGGGTAAACTGTCCATTAAGAATAACCATAGTGAGTTTTATTTTTCTCCCAAGTAAACAACTGATTTAATGTATAAGTATTAGTCCAAGTTGTACATTTATTTCTTAAGTAGGTAGATCAGCAGTTATTTAGAGTGGTGAGTAACATAATTTGAAGAAAACTCAGAATCCTTAGTGCAGTGGTAAGGACACTATGTTCCATGTGCCCACACTGGTAAGGAGAAAACTAGTTTACATGTGCCAACACTGATAGAGAAATTAGTGTAATGTGTAATAGTAAAAAGTATCATTTACATGAGCACATTAGTCAGTAGATTTATTTTTCACACGAGCACATGGACAAACAAGTCATTTTCTTGTATTTCATGAACACATGAGAACCAAATAGAGTCCTATAGTAATCATAATTTTGTGTGTTGAATTAAAGCACCCATGTGGTGAGTCAAAGGTATTTTCAATGGTGTAAACGTATGGAATTAATATTTGAGCCACATAATAATACTTAGTCAACCGGCATGCAAGAATGGTTAAGATTCATAATGCGTGAATGTAGATTGAGTATATCACATACATCTACAAGAGCATGTGGGGATCCATGTATATTTTCATTAATGCTACACATGAGGAAGTATCCTTTGAGAATCTCAAAATCATGTCTGATGATCACATACATCTGTGTCATTGCCGAGAGCATGTCTGTGGAGATTAATGTGTGATTTCATTATTGGTAAACAGATGTGAATGTATCATTTGATAAAACCCATCAGCATGCATGACTAAATATGATCCAGGAAAATATTATAATTTCTGAGGAAGGATGAGATTTTATTGTAATGTCAATGTTGTTGAATCTGTGAATGTATTCTGTGTAAAGCACATACATAGGTCTGATTGTCACCCATACAGATATGATTGTGTCTGATGAATGGGTGAGACCTCACTGTGATGCCAATGGTGTTAAACATTTAAAGTTATCATTGGGAAATCACATAAGTATAATTACTCATCTTACAAGCAAGTGTGAATGATCTCTGATGAAAGAGTGCAACTATCATCCATGCACATATGAATATTATGTCTGAGAATGAGTGAAGGAAGTGAATGCTAGGAAAGAAGGAGTATGAGCTAACAATCAATCTCATGATAGAAGGCACTATGAGTATAATGTTCTGTCTATCACTAGAGAACATGTTCAGCACAACCCAAACACTAATCATTTAGTGCACTCCGACGCATGACAACACTTTGTAAAATATATCATTTATGGTACCATCATCTCAGTTTGTGCCTTAAGCCCGACACAACCCATACTACATTACGCGTACTACAAGCATCTGGTTTTGTACATTAAGCAAAATCCCACTTTGTGTTTCATGTCACTCATGTTACCATATAAGGCCTAGTGTCCTGAGAAATGTAATACAATGATGATGATGATGATGATGATGATGATGATGATGATGATGATGATGATGATGATGATGATGATGATGATGATGATGATGATGATGATGATGATGATGATGATGATGATGATGATGATGATGATGACTGTAATGTAATGATAATAATGTAATGATAATGATTATAATGAACATGATGATAATGATTATAATGAGCATGATGATGATGATAAATGAAGTACAATCTTAGTATAGACACTGTGAAAAGGAGGGAATATACTCGCCTTGAAACGTTTAATTAGAAAAGAATTCACCTGAATACTATACCAAAATGGATACCATGATGTACTTATACTGTCTGTAAACACACTCATTACAATGGGAAGTGATTTGTAAAAGGACTTAATGTATGAGACCCTTATTCTTGAATAAAAGAAGATGAAGATAATTAACTAGGTACAGAATAGGATGGGAAACATAGTTGTCAATTCCACATCAATCAAAGTATTACTTAACCTGGAAACCTTGAGGACAGGCATAGGTGAAGATGAAACTGCACATCTGCTAGTCTAAACCTGGAACACCTGATAGGGGAAGATTGGATGTAGAACAACCAATTATGTTGTGGATATCTATTTTAGAGCACCAAGATTTTTTACCCTCCACTGTTTATTTTCCTAGGATCACAATTCTTTATGTAATTTCTTTATGATTTTCTTGAAAAATATAGAGCATTTCAGTTCTAATGTTCATGTTGATGGTATTTTTAGATTTATTATTGATGCTGAAATTTCAGGTAGTGGTCATGCTCAGATAGATCCAGACCTGACTTTGTGAATATAGCAGTAGCAGTTTGACTGAATGCCGTAGCCACTTAACTGAGTGAGGCAGCTGAGATAGTGAGGCCAAATACTATTCCACAGGAACTTCCTGCAAATTTTCTCCACCCTTCCAGGACAGGTATCACATATCCTTTAGTCTAGGTAAAGCGGTGAGAAAAACAGTGAGCCATAATAAATATAACCGGGGGGAAAAAGAACACTCAAAACTACAGTCTACACTGACTGAATGCTACCGAGATCCAAGAACTGGATGGGAGACCAACCAGGGTGTACCCAGTTTGCTTCCACAGATCATAAATAGGCCAGAAGCAGAGGCCCAATAGTTATAATTAAGAACGGATACAGCACTGAGGGCATTGTATGATACAGTAGCACAGCCAGGAGATAGATAATTAGATAGAGATGACTATGTAAATAATCTTATAATTGTACTGCATTGATTGTTGTATTTGATTACATGTATAATCAATAGCTCCCTTTATATATAATAAATGATGAAAATTACGGGTTATTTTCTATTTTGAGAGTTCTCTTTTTATAGTAAAATTGTTGTAAGCAATTATCCTAGATTAATTATGTAGTTGGTAGAGGAAAGGCAAAGAACCACCCTAAGGACAGTTGGGATACTCAGTAAAAATTTCATTGTTTTCCTGGAGGTATTCCTTGGTTCTCCAAAACTCTATTTAATGGTCTCAAATCATTGAGCCAGTAACAGCTAAATTAATTTTAACGGGCAGGATCACACTGAGAAGGAGGAACTGAGGATCCTTTATCTCTTTGGGGTTGAGCCATCGACTATTTATCCGACAAAGGTGTCCGCTAGAATAGGACCAAGAGGACTCCCCATGGCCACTCCGTCAATTTGGCGGTATGACTTGTTTAGAACATCGAATTGTATGTTGGTGGTACATAGTAATAATAACCTCTCCAGAATAGATGTTGGTATGCCGTTTTAGTTGTTTGTCTTTAATTCGCGCACTTATTGTTTTCACTGTCTCATCTAATGGAACGTTGGTGAATAAGGAGGCTATATCCATGTTTATTATTTATGTCCATGGTATCCAGTAATTCCACCAGTTTGAATGCATCTGAGATTATTTTTGGATCGAAGGACTTTCGTACTGGCTTTAAAATTTCAGCTAGCCAGCTCTCCATTCAGTGTTGTGAAGAGTTAACCATGGACAGGATCGGTCTTAGCGGGATTCCGGGCTTGTGAAATTTGGGTAGACCGTACATCTGAGGAGTTTGGGAGCCACGTAGTGTAAGCGTTTTTGCAGTGGCCTCACTGATGAGTCCCGCATTCACAAATGACTGGATCTCTTTCCTCATTTTTGCATCCAGGTCCTCTGACTTGTTTACTTTGTTATCTATCCTGAATTTAGAGTCATCATATAATATCTATTCCATTTCACTCTGATAGACTGACATGTCCATCAATTCTGCACCACTCCCTTTGTCTGGTCTCAGTACTAAGAGGGTGTGTTAGCCTTTAACGCTTTTAAAGCAGTGAGGTGTTCGTTGGTCAGGGGACATGTCTGTTTTGAGGGTGTTGTAGTATTATACCAGGTGGTAATGGATTAGGAAATATGGTGCAGCACCATAATTATTTACTATATAAAAAGTCTACCACCGCAAGCGAAACGTCACAAAAACGGATCTCATTTTCAAGGGATGCAACCTATGAATATATAACCGACCTTATTTTTGCACCTTTTTTGAGAGTTTTATTTTATTTTAAATTTAATAACTACTGATAGTATTGATTGTAGTGAGCGAGACTATCATCATACTATTGATGGTATTAAGGTACAGTGCTCTTCCTCCTTAGTGTCATACTTTTTATTTCGTCTTCTTTCTTTATCTGTATTGGGCACAACACTATCATCATTCCATTGGTGATGTGTAAGGGATAGGGTTACAGGGCATTTCCTCGGGGTGGTCTAGGGGGCAGGCCGGCGTGGGGGTGGGAGCTCAGCGGTGGGCGCGGGTGTCGGCGTATGGTATAGGGTGTGAACCTCGATCCACGGCGAGTGTCATGTGAAAACCTTAATAAGTAAGAATTTAAATATGGCGGGTATATGATTTGTATAGGGTCGTAATGGCCTATACATCATCATCATACCTTAAAAAACCTTAAAAAGTGAAGATGGTCGGTATTATTGATTGTAGCTGGTATAGCTTAGTGATATTCGTTGCTACGGGGTGGGTAGCGGATATTAGTGACCTGTAGAGTGTCACAGTGGCTTGTTTACTATCATCATACAGGTTACAAATGAAGACCTTAAAAAGTAAAAATGGCCGGTATTATTGATTTTAGAGGGTATATCTTAGTGAAATTCGTTGGTGAGGGGTGGGTAGTGGTTATTAGTGGTCTGTAGAGGGTCACAGTGGCTTGTTCACTATCATCATACGGGTTACAAATGAAAACCTTAAAAAGTAAAGATGGTCGATATTATTGATTGTCTCGGGTATACCTTAGTGAAATTCGTTGGTAAGGAGTGGGTAGCGGATATTAGTGATCTGTAGAGTGTCGTAGTGGCCTATAAACTATCATTACATAGGCTACAAATGAAAACCTTAAAAAGTAAAAATGGCCAATAGTAATGATTTTAGTGGGGATAGCTTAGTGAAATTCATTGGTAAGGGGTGGATAGCGAGTATTAGTGATCTGTAGAGTGTCGTAGTGGCCTATACACTATCATCAAACAGGATGAAAACATTAAAAAGGTAAAGATGGCCAGTATTATCGGATGTAGCGAGTATGGCTTAGTGAAATTAGTTGGTAAGGGGTGGGTGAGTGGAGGGTAGATAGATAAGTGCATCTGATCGCTATTAATGGATGAGCGAGTGGTGGAGTGGCTAGATAAATACGGCCGGTCCTTGATAAGAGCTGGAGGAGATGCTAGATAGACTCTCAGTCGATGGTAAAGGGTGAGTGAATGGAGGAAAGGTTAGGTAGGTGCTTCTGATCATTGTTAAGGGGTGATCGAGTGGTTGGGTGGCTATATAAATACGTCCGGTCCTTGATAAGACCCAGAGGTTAAGTCTCATATTAAGTCTAAAGACTGAACTCATAGATGACTGAGGTGAGGGTGACCTCCTAGGTGACTCATCACGGGGCTATGTCGGCGGGGGTGTACGTACGTGAACATGTTCAGACATGTCTTTCGGGAAAACCGGAAGATGACTCAGAGCGTACTGACAGCGGTAAACCTGCTTGAACATGTGTAGCCATGGTTTCTATGGTGCATCAACCGCACACGCTGTAAAATAAGGACCACAAAAGGCGGGCTAAAGACTTGGCTAATGACTCAACCGATCAAAGAAGGCGCTGATACCGGTGCCGTGTCTAATGGGATACAACCGAACAACACATGGCTAAAGCCAATCAAAGATGGCGCTGCATCCGATCACACGTGGGTAATGGGATACAACCGAAACACGTGGCTAAAAAGATCAAATATGGCACTGCATCCGGTCACGTGGCAATGGGATACAACCGAAACACGGGGCTAAAGCCGCTCAAAGATGGCGCTGCATCCGATCACAAGTGGCAATGGGATACAACCGAAATAAGGGGCTAAAGCCGCTCAAAGATAGCGCTGCATCGATCACACGCGGTAATGGTCATATACGATAAAATATAGCGCTGCTTCCGGTAACCTGTGTAATGGCTACAACCAGACCACGTGCTAACTGACTAAGGCCGAGCAAAGATGGCGTCGCATCCGATCACATGTGGTAATGGTCACATCCGATCAAATATGGCGATGCTTCCGGCCATTTGGCTAAGAGATACAATCGAAACTTGTGACTAAAGCTGGTTAAAGATGGCGTCGCAGTCGATAACATTTGTAAGGGTACAGCTGAGACGCGAAGGTAATGACTACGTCCGGAGGTATTCATGGAACCTAAACTCACAGAGGATGAGATTACACCCCAGTCGACCTTACAAAGCATTTTAAATTTGACATCCGGGTTGTCAACACATAGAAAATGATCAAGAAAGGACACCCTTCTTCCAAAAAGCAAAAGAAACGTCAAAGAGAAACACGAAAACATGGTTTCCAAAATAATGTTTGCCAAAGTTCACCAGAGCATGCCAGTTTTGACAAAAGTAGCACAACTTCTACGTTACATGGTTTGAAGACTGGTGATTCTTGTTTCTTCATCCCAGCTCTGTCATTAGACATGTTGTTCTGCAAGAAACCTACTTCTTGTAGTCAGACAACCGTAGACCCGCATGAGACAACATTTGATCTGCTTCATGATTCTTCTTCAGATGAAAATATTGACCTTCTGTCTACCAGTCATGGACCAGACTCTGAGTTTCTCAAGAATATCAATGCTTTGTGGAATGAAAACTATCATACCGCTGGTTTCCGAAGTTGCTCCTCTGTCGCAGCAGATGAAATACAACACCCAACGAGTAAGGTATGTATAAATAGTAACGGTCATGATCATAGTTTCCAAGAACAGGTGTGTTAGTTCCGGTGTCTAATGGTACATTCTATTATCTGGTACTCTTTATTTCACTATAAACTACTATGTGCTGAAGTCTTATAAGTGTAAATGTGATTTTTCTCCTCTACAGGTTAATTTTGCAGAACCTCACTTCTTAACAGTTCATATCGTTGGCACGGAAGAACGCAATGGTAATTGGCACCATGTAAGCAGAGAAAACGTGGGAATTTTGAACGGCGTATACTAAAGTTGGACCAAATTCTGACCCCAGTCCTGGAGGCCAGTCACAGAGTCAAAGTCCTGGAGCACATAAAAAGTCAAGAACAACAGTGAAAGAGGACGAGATAGTCTAATGCCCGTGTGGTAACTGGTAATTAAAATTTAAAATATCAATCCACACTATCGGGCGAGTATTAAAACGCCTACTTAAAAACAAGATGGTTGTAATATACTTACAATAATGTCTTCAATAGTTGACAACCCCTCAATATGAAGAAAAACTACATTGGCTATGAGGAGACTGTATATGTATATCGTTGTTATTCTGTCTTCACAGACCGTAACTCATAGTGACTACAACGCAAATAACACTGCGCCCTCTACGCTATCTATTTCATCATGGTAAGAGGACATTCGGCGAGCATGACCCGCATTTCCCAACCCAGCTCAAACATGCAACGGGTCAACAAGTGGGTAGTAGAGCGCTTAGCCGCGCCATACGGACAGCCGCGTCAGCGTAATCTGAGCCGCTTCACCTAAAAAACTGGCTGAAACCGGTTTTACGCGTGACTCTAAAACTAGTATATAAACCCGAAGCTGGTAAGAGTCAAGCTATGTGATCCGAAGATGACTACAGACCTCAAGACTGTGCCTGCTAACTGGGTCTACATGACTCGTAGTGGTGAGATTATTAGACCAATCGGCGGTGGTGATAAGGCCGTGTTTGTTTCATCCTACAGAGGAACGAGCACGTTACACATCCGAAGATTTTACAGTGAATCCGACAAGAAATTCTCGACTAAGACGGATATGACACTTACTCGGCAAGAATATGAACAGATGAGCGCCATGCATCGCGAGATCCTAGCTGACTTTGACAGACTCAACCAAGTTAACCAAGCCAGTAACGAAGTCAAACAAGGTACTAACATAGACAAGCAAGCCAGTAACCAAAATATTCAAGTCAGTGCTCATGTCAAACAAGGTACTACCAGAAGCAATCAACTCCAAAACACTCAAGTCAGTACTCAAGTTAAACAAGGAACTAACCGAAACCACCAAGTAGACGCACACTATACTGCCAGTTTTCAACCCAGCTACAGTCAGTTGTGTGATGACCCCAGCAACCAGATGTGTGATGAGACCAATAGTCAGCTGTTTGATGTGCAACAAGACACCAACCGAAGCAATCAAGGCCAACACACTCAAGACAGTACTCAAGTCAAACAGGGTACTAGATGAAGCCACAAAGTAGACGCATACTATACCGCCAGTTATCAACCCAGCTACAGACAGATGTGTGATGAACCCAGCAACCAGATATGTGAAGAGCCCAATAGTCAGATGTTTGATGGATCCGACACTCAGATGATTGATGACCCGGTTGTCTACAATACTCAGATCTCAGCCCACCAATCAAGAGACCAGTCTTATGACTACATACCAAGTGACATATACATACCAGGCTACCAGCTGGAAAAACCAAGCTACTCAGACAGTGGTGTGAAGAAACCCAGAAACAACATACAATTTGTATAGCTCTATATGTGAAAATAAAATTTTGTGATGATACTATGTATCATATCACTACTCATATCACATCATCCATTTCGTATAATGGCATTATGCATATTTTTATTATTATTCTTGTAAAATGTACTGAAATACTGTAAATAAACAGGTATATAGGTTATAATTACGTCTTGGTTGTTGAATATTTAGTGTTTACGGTATATATAGTTGTCATGCGGTCAGTGAATGAAGGGAAAAAATCTTGGTCAAGTTATAAAATTTGTTAGCCAAAAAGTTGGGGAAAATGGGGGAAATGTTGGCTACATTTCAAACAGATTTATAAAAAGCTCACCCAAACTTGTGAAAAGTAGGAAAATTTGTTAACCAAAGTGAAAAATTTTGGTCACATTTCAACCAAACTTATAAAAATCTCAGTAAAAACAAACTTATAAAAATCTCAGTAAAACGTATGAACAGAAGGAACATTTTGTTAATCAAAGGTGAAGATTGTGGCCAAATTTCAACCAAACTTATGAAAAGTAGGACAGTTTGGTAACCAAAGGTGAACAGTTTGGCCAAATGTCAACCAAACTTATAAAAAGTAGGAAACTTTGTGGCCAAATTTCAAACAAACTTATAAAAAATTGGAAATTGTGTTAACCAAACGTGAAAAGTTTGGCCAAATTTCATCCAAACATACGAAAAGTAGGAAAATTTGTTACCCAAAATGAAAATTTTTGGCTCCATTTCAACGAGACTTATAAAAATCTCACCCAAACATAGGAAAAATAGGAAAATTTGTTAATCAAAGTGAAAAAAAAATTGGCTACATTTCATCCAGACTTATAAAAAATTAACAATTAAATTTCTCTTTCTATTTCCAAATTGAATGTTGCATGTAGAAGTTTAATTGTTAATTTTTGTACAATCTTATTGTTGAAATTTTATTTTTTCATTCAACTATAGTGACTTATTACATAAGATACATTTAATTTTCTGAAATGCAGCTGTTATTTGCATAGGGGACAGACGAATATCTCTAGCAGGTTGGGGATTTAAAATGACAACGTGAGATATTTGTCCCACTTATTTAAGGAATTGTCCTACTTTTTATAAGATTTGGCTGAAATTTGGCTGAAATTTTTCACATTTTATTAACAAAATGTCCTACTTTTCATAAGATTTGGATTAAATTTGGCCAAACTTTTCACATTTGGTTAACACATTTTCTTACTTTTCATAAGTTTGACTGAGATTTTTATAAGTTTGGTTGAAATGTGGCCAAAATAGTTTGCTTTGGTTAACAAAGTGTTCTGCTTTTTTATAAGTTTGGTTGAAATTTAGTCAAACTTTTCACCTTTGGGTAATTTGGTCCTTACTTTTCATAATTTTGGTTAAAATTCGGTCAAACTTTTCACCTTTGGTTACCAAAGTTTCCTATTTTTCATAAGTTTGGTTCCTTCCTTCCTTCTGTTCGTTGGCTTGAGCTCCAACGCGAAGTTCTGTATGTTGGATGAAGACATCCTGTTGTCCAACATCAGTGTGGTGTCATACAGGACCTGAGGTTTGCGTGAGTATCCGTTGTTCCATGTCTGGCTTATTGGTGTGCAGACTGGTGGTTCCTCGCCGTACAGACAGACACTCTCCGACTTCGGAGGAATCGGCGATCCTACTGACTTTAGCCAGGACCCGAAGGGACCTGTTGCCCAGGACGCTCGTCGAGGACGCGTCAATAGGTCTTGGCCAGTATATAACCCGGCCCTGGTGCCTTGGAAACACCTCTGCGTCCCATAAGTTTGGTTGAAATTTGGCCAAAAATTTTCACTTTCGTTAACAAATTTTCCTACTTTTCATAAGTTTGGGTGAGATTTTTATAAATCTGGATTAAATGTAGCCAAAATGTTTCACTTTGGTTAACACATTTTCCTACTTTTCATATGTTTGGGTGAGATCATTATAAGTCTGGTTGAAATGGAGCCAAAATTTTTCACTTTGGGTAACAAATTTTCCTACTTTTCATAAGTTTGGTTGAAATCTGGCCAAACTTTTCACATTTTGTTAAAATATTTTCTTACTTTTCATAAGTTTGACTGATATTTTTATAAGTTTGGTTGAAATGTGGCCAAAATATTTTGCTTTGGTTAACAAAGTGTTCTACTTTTTTATAAGTTTGGTTGAAATTTGATCAAACTTTTCAACTGTGGTTAACAAAGTTTCCTTACTTTTCATAATTTTGGTTGAAATTCGGTCAAACTTTTCACCTTTGGTTACCAAAGTTTCCTATTTTTCATAAGTTTGGGTGAAATTTCGCCAAACTGTTCACCTTTGGTTAACAAAGTTTCCTAACTTTTCATAAGTTCGGTTGAATTTTGGCCAAACGTTTTCACTTTGGGTAACAAATTTTCCTATCTTTACATTAATTAAAGCATTTCTAAATCTTTTATTAATAAGTATGTAGTCGATTTGGTTGTGTATTTTCTTATCAGGGCTTTTACATGTGTTTAGTCGTCTTTTATGGTGTTTAAACCATATGTTTTCAATTATCATTTCGTGGATATTTGCCCATTATATTAGTTTCTCTCTTTCATTTCTAGTACCTAAACCATAATTCCCCACTACATCCTCCATTTTTCTTTTCCCTATGTTTGCATTAAAATCTCTCAGTATTAGTTTAATTTCTTGTGATCAAATTTGAGCCATCGCCATTTCTACTTCATCGTAAAAATGTTGTATTTCCTCATCACTACTGCTTGTTGTTGGTGCATATACTTGTATAATATTTATAGCTGTTGGTTTGCCTTTGATTTTGACCATAATAACTCTATCTGAAATACACCAGTATCCATTAATTGACTTGGCTGTTTTTTCATAAAATATTATTCCTACACCTTTTTCATGTGTGTCCCCTCCAGAATAAATTATTGTTTATTTGTCAGCTATAATTTTGCCCGATCCCTTCCATCTCATCTCACTTATTCATTTTCATGCGATTTATATCTCTTAGAAAATTGTTCAACTTTCTAGCTCATTTAATGTCCTAACATTCCATGTTCCTACTCTAAATTTATTTAACTATGGTTTTGCCATCAGTAGTTGGATGATGGTCTGGTGTCACCTGTGACTCATGACTGCCCCTACCGGACGGGGATGTCCTAAGACAGCCATTAACATCGTTCGCTATCTCTCAAATGTGTTTTGCCATGTCTTCTTGGAAAGATAACGTGGTGGTTTCCCTTTGTCATTCACATCCACATGGTGATCTTTTATCTCTGCCTTTAAGTTGTTGGTTATGATCTCAAATTCACAACAGTAGACAGAGGATCTCTTCATAGAGACAATAGCTAAAGTTACCAAACATTATGTTCACTGCTAAGAAGGAAACCTGACAGATTGCCTACTTTACAGAAGCCTTGAAAATCATGATTTAACAATTCACAGATTGTAAAATATACTTATAATATGCTGTTTATAAGACATAACTGATCAATTTATTATGCGCTGTATGCTAGAAATATCTAAATCAGTTTATAATATGCTGTTCGTTAGAATATCTAATTAGTTTTTCATGTGCTATTTGTAAGAGACACTGGTTAATTCTTAACTGTAGCTCAGTCAGCATGATCTGGTGTATAAGCATGATGAAGTCAAAACTGATTATGAATATAAAAGAGAATTTAAGAATAGACAGAATCGTGCAGATGGTGCAAAAGGTCAACAGAAATAGGTTGGTATTGTCAAATGTTCGTGCTGAGTCTCTCTCTCTCTCTCTCTCTCTCTCTCTCTCTCTCTCTCTCTCTCTCTCTCTCTCTCTCTCTCTCTCTCTCTACTATCTATTTGAATATTTATTTGTAAAATTCTTACCTGATATTTTTCTGGGAAGACCTAGGACCTGACACTTGAGGACCTGCAATATCTGCCATAGAGCAGTCGTTTTTATATAATTTTTGTTACCAGTAGTTTACTGTCTAAATCCTGCATATTATATGTGCGGCAGAAGTTTGGTATTATTTCTACTGCACTCAAATAATTTTCTTACTAAATAGACTGATAGTTTGATAGCCATACTGTGTTGTGAAGTCTTATCTTTTATTCATGACTGGTTATTTTCTGTTGCAATTTCGGCATAGTTTGCGATAGCATAATATTCAGTCAGCACATTTATAACCCCCCCCCCCCCCATGCCCTTATAAGCATGCTGTTTCCATTTTGGATTATCATTTGCTTATTATAGATTTCTTCATAATTCAAAATTCATATTAGTTTCTATAAAATTGTTCAGGGACTACCTGCAACATTGTTTTCTTTAGCCTTTAAGCAATGTTTTCATTCTGTAATTTTACGTAATAATATTTTCATAATCATCATCAAGTGCCCTGCCAGCTGGCATAGGCACATCTTGATCTTTGGTGTTCTGGATTAATATTTTCACATTATCTTTTTTTCCAGAATAACACATACAATGTTTTTGATCCCATGGTACCCACTCCATATTCATTACCAAAAATTAGTCAGACAGATGTTAATTTTTTTTCTTCTGCTCCTTCATCTTCTGCTGCTTCTTCCTGTTCTTCTTCGTCATCTGCAGCAGTAGCCATGCATTTAACTCTGGGATGAGCCAGAGGCACTTTCTGTAAAGCAATACGATTTTTGCTCGACCTCTCTTTAACAGTGAACATGCCTATCTCAAAATAAGCACGTATATGGCCCATTCCTTTCACCAACAAATAGTGAGAGTTTTGGAAACAGGCTCAAGCAAGGAAAAGCTTGATTAGAGTGAGCCGAGGATGCTGTCCGAACAGTTTGCTTTGGAACATATTACACCTTGTCAAGAATGGATGCCTGTTCTCAAGAATTTACAGGAATCTTTATTGATAGCCATCACTAGGTGATGCAGAGAGTCATTGCCTTTTATAGCTGAATAGGAAATTTTGCATTTATCTGCATTCTTTTATATTTTTCCAGTGATGCAATTTGTCTCTGTAAACTTAGGTTTTTAGATGAATGGAAATGTTTACATGGCATGCCACTGAAACTGAATGTTGTGAGCATTTGACACTTTTTTGAATAAATAGTAAGAGAATTTTTATCCTACGATCACTGCATTTCTGTGAATAAAAATTTCCACCGGCATATTATGTGATGGTATAAAAAAGAACAATTGAATTGTTACTAACAGCTCTGAGAACTTCTTAAACTGGCTAAAATAATTAACCCATATTACATTGCAAGGAGCAGAAACATCAATATTCTTTATTTCAAGCTTTAAAAGCCAATATCCCTGTTACGGTACGGTATATTTAAAAAAAATATGAATTTGGCCTTGTTCAACCTGCTTCTACAGCGTCAGTTATAATTGAGGTCCGTGTTTTTGTGAATTTGTACTATCTTTCCCTTTTTTAATATTCATGACATTCAGAGGAGATCATAGTACCTTTGGACTTGCTCAGAGGCACTCAAGACGGTTTGGAAAGGACTCTACATTATTCAGCAGTTATATCATCATTATGTTGTACTCCTGTTGTTTGTCCATCAAGAATGATGATGACCATTCATTTCATCCAGTGGGGTTGAAGGTATGGAGCCGTGGGTTCTAAGATGGCTGATAAGGCCTATTTTGGCTGGATGAAGAATGACTTGCGCGATGACTTGGATTAAAGTGAGGAAGAGTTGCGCAATTCGTCGACCTCACTCTCTCGCCTGAGTCCATCTGAGTCCAGTGGCAAGACAAGTCGAGACGACTGGAGACGAATACAGGTGCAGTGGATGACCAGGGCGCTGTACGTGCCTTGCCGTGCTCATTACGTTCCACAACGCTTTGCAGGTAAACGCCGTCTTGCCCGTTGAATCAGGAATGATTTCTTCCGCGTAGTCTGCCGAATCCTGTCTTCACATGCTGGGTAGGCATACCCTAGTTTACCTCTTGGTTTGACACCAAATCGGATACCCATGCCTGGTTTAGCCAGCCTCTCACAGCTGTTGCCCTGGGGGTGGCCGCTGTCGCATGCTGACAGCTACTAGGAGCCACAGGCACGAGCTGGGTGTCAGGCTTGGACCAGTGGGGGATGGGTCCTGAAAAGGACATGAGAGTCATCCTTACCAAAGGTGCTACCAATGCCTGACACCCCGTACCCCCCATCATTATTATACAGAATGTCTAAGTGAAATTTTATGAAAGACAGTAACTGAACACCTTATTAAGCATCACTTATCACTCCGATGCCTATTGTGATGTGTGAAAACAGACTGACAAATGGATAAATATTTTGTATGGCATACATTATGAGTTCCAGTTTAAACAGGAAACAGCCATCGAAACAATTGACTTGAAGGATGCATACATGTTAACATTGCAACTGTAATATACTGTTTCCATCATGTGCCATGCCAATAAGCGTGGGCGGTCATGATTAACCTTTTCACTCGATTACCAGAGTCGTGGATCAGCTCAGTGTTCTTGTCTGTCACCAAGTTCTCCAGTTTATTTCCTCTCATAATATGCCCAAAAATGTTGACAGTCTACATCTAATTTCTCTAATCAGTTTACGATTTTCATTTGTTTCTTGTAGGACTTTGTCATTGGTGTTTCTGTCTGTCCATGGTATTCTTTGCATTTTCCTCAGAAACCACATTTCCACAGCCATCAGTTGTTTTTCAGCTTGTCTGCTCACTGTCCATGCTTCACATCCATACAAAAGTACAGGTTCTGTGTAGCACCTCAACACTCTTTTTCTCGTTGCAATTGACATCTTTTTATTGGTCAGTATGTTTTTCATCTTGCAAAAGGCTACCTTCGCCATGGTGAATCTTATTCTAATCTCTTCGAGGCATCGCCCATCAGATGTTATGACTGTTCCGAGATAATTGTATCGATTCACTTATTTAAGAATATTCCCATTTAACTGTATATTACATCATGGTATTTTCCTCTTCCTATTGATGACCATAATCTGTGTTTTCTAACAATTCAATTCTAACCCTAGTTGTTTTCTGTGTGCAACAATTGCATCTACTAAATGTTGCAGATCCTGCTCATTGTCTGCAATCAATACTGTATCATCAGCATGTCTAATATTATTGATGTTTTGTCCCCCCAATGATAATTCCTTTCATATCTTCTATATTTCTGAAAATATTTTTACTGTACAGAGAAACACGATCTGGAGACATTATACATCCCTGTCTCACACCTCTCTTAATAAGCTGATATTGACCTACTTCATTATCAATTTTTATGGCAGCTTGCTGTTTCCAGTATGTTTTAACTAGTCTAAGGTCTTTCCCCTCAATTTGTAGATTTGCAAGCATCATTTTTATGTTGACATGTCTTACTCTATCGAAAGCTTTTGTGTAGTCAATAAAGCAAAAATGTAGATCTGTATTTACTTCTATAAAACGTTCAATTACTGTTCTCAGCATATACACAGCATTTATTGTACTCTTGCCTTCTATAAATCCACATTGTTCTTCTCCTATTTCAGGTTGTATTTTATTCTTAACACTTTGCTTGATAATTCTTAGCAAAATCTTCATGATGTGACTCATTATACTAATTGTTCAATGTTGATCAGATTCCAAGGCTCCTGATTTCATTGGAATACAGAATTCAGAATTACATAATTCATCCAGCAGTCTGAGCAGTCTGGTGAGTTGATCTATTCCATATTCGTCTAAAGCATTTCTGTTGTGATGTTGTCTGAACCAGGGGGTCTTGCCAGTTTTCATATGGTTAAGACCATTCTGGACCTCCATCTTCGAAATTGATCGTCTTGAATATCATACTAATAGACCGTAGACTTGTTAAAAACATATACTGGAAACACTGATTAGACCATTTGTGCTGTATGGCTCTGAAACTGAAGTGCAACTAAAGGAGACGAAGCCTTGCTACAAACCTTTGAGAACAAAGTCTTAAGACGCATCCTTGGGCCCATTAAGGATACACAAAGTGGAGAGTGGAAAAGAAGAAGCAACAAAGACATTTATGATCTGTTTAAGTCCCCGCTAATCACTGGTATCATGAAGGCTAATAGACTGCAATGGCTGAGGCATATAGAAAGAATGGAAGATACTAGGGAAACAAAACTCGCTTACACTCAGGAAATAAATGACCGTAGACCCCGAGGTAGACCAAGAAGACGGTGGAGAGATAATATACATACAGACCTACAAGCAATTGAAATCAGCTACTGGCAAGAGAAGGTCAACCAGAGAGACAAAAGGGGACGGCTTGTATCTGCAGCAAAGAACCTCAATGGCTCGGAATGCTGAAGAAGAAGAAGATATCATACTGTACTTCTCTGTTATCATAAAGGTTTTTCACATAATCTGACCATACATGTAAAATCTGATCTTTTTCTATTATGATTTTTCCATTTTGTTTTTGTTTTTGTTTTTATTTGTTTGTTTTTAGGCAGCCTGCTGATGTAGGCTACGTGTTCTTTTATTAGTAAGCTCTTGAATTCTTTTGTGCATTAATTTGATATTTTTACTGTTAATTTCTATGCAATTTTTCTCAAGCCATGCTTCTTTTGCCTCCTTACATAGTTTGTGAAACTGGAATAGTGCCTTAACGGAAAGAGTTCTTGTATTCTATATATTTAGTTCTATTTATCATATAAAAAATATATTTTAAAGATCAATCGGCACTCCAGGGCTGATGTGGTCAATATTACTCTAGCCACTCTCCATTCCCAATACATCAGAACCCTCGGAGTACGACAAGGTTGTGTCCTGCCCCTTCTCTTGTTCATAACCTATATAGACAACATATGTAAAGAAACAAGCCAAATAGAGACCGCAAGAACACCGCATGACGAGAATACAGGAGAAGAACCACCGGCAAATTACACCATTAAAGAACTCCTATTTGCAGACGATCAAGCACTAATAGCAAAATCATAATAATCTAAACCAGGGGTGGGCAAACTTTTTGTGCGGAGGGCCGCATTGACAAATGTAAAGCTATTGGGGGGGGGGCATATATATATATATATATATATCTGTGTGTGTGTGTGTGGTGTGTGTGTGTCGAGCGTCGGCCAGATCCCCTCTTCACTCCTCGCTGCCTCATTCTTGCCAGACCATAATGATCCATTTGCTTCTCCGAGGTGTACAACGTGCTCCCACAAGGCGGCAACCACATCTGCCTTTGTCATGCATCAATACTCCACCACGTTTTGCAGAGCCAGCCAATATGTCTGCTGATCATTCCCCAGCACACCAGCATGCCCCGGAGACAAGATCCAGGCGATATCTTGAATTGAATTGAAGACTGTTTAGTAAAAACAGTTTGCTGTTTCACCAAATTTTTCACCAACTCCAGGCATTTCCTCCCCCCCCCCCTTTTTTCGGTTGTTAAATTGTATCCGAAATCGGAATGTTCTGTTTGATAACGTCTTTTTAAATTGTACTCCTTGAAGACAGCCATTGACTCACGACGCAACAAGCAAACTGATGTGCTACAAACTTTTATAAAACAGTACTTAGTTGTCCTTTCATCATTAAAAACACGGCATTCATCTTCAATCTTACGTTTGTTATTGACACTCATTGTGTTAATAAAATTCGAACAGTTAGAATTATACAAAACTTTAAAACGGAAATGAAACAAAACCTACTTACGGCTGTGTGTGAAAATAAAATATTCGGAAAACAAGTAGTAAACTCAGAATACATTTCAGAAATATATCAAGACCACTACAACAAATAAATTAATTTGAACACTGTAAATGTGGAAATAATTTATAACAGCAAAACTTTTTTGTTTAATTTAATATTTTCTTGCAAAATACATCATTTTATTCTTCTTCTTCTTCAGCGTTCCGAGCCATTGAGGTTCTTTGCTGCAAATACAATCCGTCTCCATTCGTCTCTCTGGTGGGCCTTCTCTTGCCAGTCGTTGATTCCAAGTGCTTGTAGGTCTGTACATGTATTATCTCTCCACCGCCTTCTTGGTCTACCTCGGGGTCTACGGTCATTTATTTCCTGAGTGTAAGCGAGTTTTGTTTCCCTATTATCTTCCATTCTTTCTATATGCCCCAGCCATTGTACTCTATTAGCCTTCATCATACCAGTGATTAGCGGGGACTTAAACAGATCATAAATGTCTTTGTTACTTCTTCTTTTCCACTCTCCACTTTGTGTATCCCTAATGGGTCCAAAGATGCGTCTTAAAATTTTGTTCTCAAAGGTTTGTAACAAGGCTTCGTCTCCTTTCGTTGTACTCCAGGTTTCAGAGCCATACAGCACAACTGGTCTGATCAGTGTTTTGTATATTGTGATTTTGGTGTTACGAGATAGCGCCTTTGATTTTAGTAGATGTTGTAGTGCATAGTATATCTTATTTCCAGAGTTGATTCTAGTTTGTATTTCTTCCCTTATGATGTTGGAGCAGTTGAAGATTGTACCCAGGTATTTGTATGTTTCCGTTCTTTTAATGGTCATATTCTCTATTTGTATGTGGCCAGAGTTTCTAGCCATTCCGTCTCTTGAAATTACCATATATTCTGTCTTATTTTATTTTATTATCATTTTATTCACCGGAGAAATATATGTTTTTCATAAAATCATCCTTAGTAAATTTTTACATGTCGATAAATATTTCTGTATATGAAAATCGATAAATTCGCATTTTAGCAATACATGGTTCCAAATGTTGCTGTATGTAGCCGGGGGCGGGGTTGGGGTGAGCGCCCAACCTTGCATAAATACCCCAATGGCTCGTGCATTCATCACCCCTGCAGCAAAAGTCCAATTCCTGGCCTTCTCGTGGCGGAACTGAATTAACTAACAGGAGAAGAGGCGGCGGCTAGTCACTGGCACCGAGAAATAACCAGAAAGCTCTAGATGTGTATGCGCGTACATGCATGCGCAGACATATGTGTGCGTAATTACACACCTAAACTCGAATAAGACCATAGTCGGCTCTAGTAAAGGAAAGGTGCTGAAGACGGAGGCAACCAGCCAGGAGGCGCACCACAGAAATCAGAATGCCATGCAATCACGCATAATGAAATATGTCGACTACTGATAAATGTTATGGTGCTCGCCCTGCTTTGGACCCCCAGGCAGGTGCAGTGCCGGGCCCTATGCCTCGAAAGGGTCCAACCACAGCTACTCGAGGTCCTTCTCAGATGCCCTGTAGGGCCAGGGAACCTGAGAATAGAGGCACGCACACATATGTCTGCGCATTGAGTTGAGTTAAGAACCGACATCACTGCACTCAGGACATTCCCATACGTGCTCCGTCCCTTCGTTCAACAGCCAGCGAAGAGTCAAACTACTAATCGTTCCCACCGCTATCTGATTAAAAGTTCTCCTGGTCTTCCCTCTCATTTTGAGATTCTTCCAGAACCCCTGCCGATCCCCCGCAATCTCATTCTTTCCACATATGGGTTCTCAATCCGTTTCTCTGCCTTCTCCACCTGGTCCCACAAGCGCACGACCACCTCCCCCCTGTCCATAGGTAAAATTCTAACATGAGGTGCCTTCCCTGCTAGCCTATCAGCCTGTTCATTCCCTCGTACACGCGCATGGCCAGGGCAAAATATCCATATAATTCTCACGATCTGTGACCTCTGAAGCGACGAGAGCCATTCCACGCGAAACATTCCTTTCTCCACCTTGCTAAGCATATTCTTTGAATCCGTAATGAATACAAAGTGTGTTGCAGTAGATGTCTAGCCTCTAGCCACCGGAATGCCGCTGTTACTGCTTCCACCTCCATTCTCATGCTGGAGGTCGTAGTCTCATATGCCAGGCTCTCCTTTTTCAAGACTCGCCCATTAGCCTTTGCAATAAAGCCCCAGCCTGTTTCTCACCACTGACCCATCGGTGTAGATGACTATGTCACCTTGATGTGTGTTACTCTGGATCAGCTGTTGCACTTCAAACTCAGTGCGGCCCGCTGCCCATTCTCTGCACTCGCGATAAAATGTTATTATTACATTGTGCCAGTCCGTCATGTCTTCTAGAACTTCCACCCACTCTCTTTCACGATTGATGATCTCATATCACACACCTGACTTATAGAAAGTTCTGCCTGTGCCATCCAAGACCTGCCTCGTCTTAGTCTATGACCCTTGACCATATCCATTGCTGCATGCAGCGGGTGATCCCTGTCTGCCGCAACTCTCAGGTACCATTTGGCCTGAAGGACCCTATGCCTATCCGTCATTGTTGGTAGGGCCAGAATATGCCTCATGCATATAATTGGTGTGTCCTTTGTGCACCTCAGGATTAACCGCATGGCAGCATTATGTATGCGCTCCAACCTTTCAAGCTGGCTCTTTGATACTGTCAGCAGCCCCAAACCATACTCAATGACAGAAATTATTAACTGCTGAAAGAGCCTGTACAGCATCCTCTGATCTATCCCGGTTGCTGCCATAGCCCTCAATGCATTAAGTCCCCTACCAGTCTTCACCACCAAAGGCTCCACATGATCCTTAAAAGACAAACACCTGTCAAAGGTGATAACCAAGTACTTCAATTCAACATCCATTGAACATAATACCTGCGACGTCTGCCTTGACGTTCCAGTTATCCAAGGAGTACCACACAACCGATGCCTTGTCTGGGTTTATAATGGCCTCTGCGTCCCTGCACCACTCCGCCACCCTGTTTACCGCCACCTGTAAGCCTTTCGCCAAACTGGCCCTGTCTCTGCCCTGCCTGTTCACCAGCACATCATCTGCAAATGTCAAGATTCTATCCACACCTGGTGTCTCAATAGCAGCGATTTTGCTGGTGTAGACATTAAAGAGCACTGGGGACAAGGCAGATCCCTGCGGCAACCCAGGTGTAATAGTACAGGGGTCAGAAGTCCAGGAACCCATGCGCAGTGCAACCTTACGCTCATAAAGGACTGCCGCAACCCATCTAACAAGGCAAGGGCAGACCTCCATGACCAACAGTGTGTGTATTAACCGATCATACCTAACCCTGTTATAAGCATCCTCCAGGTCAAGAACTGTCTCCTTTTTATCCTGGAAGCCCTCATAGACAAAAAGTCGCTTAAAAGTCGACAGGGTCGACTTCATTGCACCGGGATTTATTCCATATGGCTCGGTCTCCTTCCGCAGCGCGGAAAGCGTCGAACAGAGCACGAGCTCCGTAGCTCTAGCGACGACCCACAGGAGTCTCCGAAAAATTTAACTCGTGAACCGAAGGACGCGGCCCGGAATCGAACCCACAACCTTCGGGCCCGAGTTAAACGGCCCTCATAGACATCGAACGCAAAAGTTGCAGCATTGGCCCAGGTGTCCTTTCCCGGCCGGTATCTCCCGAGTCCTTGGGGAAGCAGATTCCGACTTTCCAAATGTTGCTGGAGCCTGCGTGCTACTATTTTTCGATGACTTCACCTTACGTGTTTTGCAGGGTTATGATTCGGTATCCATTAAGTCTGGAGTGATCCTTACCTGGCCAATCGTGGGGTATTTCCGCCGTATTGATGCTTAGGTTGAAACAAAGAGCCATCTCCTCGAAGTCCCCATCATTTATGTTACTCATATGGGAGTACCTCACCCCATCCGGACCTGGCGCTGTGTCTTTGGCCCGCTTCAGTGCCCGTCTAATGTCCTCCACTTTAATCTTAGTTCTCCTTCCTAGTGACCCGTGACAAGGCTTCTCTGACGTTATCTCTAATAGCCCTATCTTGCTGATCCGTCTGTTTTAAAAAATCGCGCAAGAAGAGCCTCCCCTTTGTCCTTGTCAGTTGTCATAGTTCGGTTGTTATCTTCATAAACGGTGCCATGTGTACCAGGCATCACCTTTCTCTTCATCTGCCGGTGCAGCCTCCAGAATTTTCCCAATGTCACATCCCCACCGACTTCATTGATATACTGTTCCCACTTATTCCTCTTTGCCTCAGCTGCCTGGAGTTTAAAATACTGCACCTTTACTTGTTTATACCTTTCAGCCTCTTCCAATTCTGTGTCAACAAGTCATTATTCTGCGCCTCAGAACAGGGCACAATAGATTACGCAACCACATGTATACAAGATTCAAGATTGGTGAATCAGCCATGTGCACATGTGGATTGGCGTCGCAGACAGCAGAGCACATACTCAAAGACTGCCCAAATTACAACATGTCTAGGCAAACCTTTTGGCCTAAATAGACGACAGTGGAAGATAAACTCTATGGACTGCTGAGAACTAAAAAAGACAGTTAAATTCATACGAGAGTCAACTTTGCAGTTATAGACATATATAAGGCGAACGAAAGAAAAAGAAGAAGCATTACATTACGAAGATCAAGGACTGTTTACAAAAATAGATAATTAGAAAGGAATTTTATCAAAAATCTTAAAACAATCATAAGGTACATGAAATTCTACATAGGTAGAACTGAGCGACAGTTACATTGCAGGGTTTCGGAACACATTCCGAATTGGGTGGACAAGATACTACACACAGAAGATGGTAGCCTAGGCAGGCCGACACACCGGAACAGTCCAGCTTCAACGGTCGCGAGACATGTGCTCGAGAGCGGTCACGTGGTTGAAAGAGACAGTGCCTTCCGTGTGTTGTTCAACACACAAAGTAGTCGATTGCTGAAGCTATAATAATCAACCTTCGTAAGCCGTCCTTGTGCAAGCAGAAAGACATGTTAGTCAGTTTAAAATTACCGTCGTAGACAATCGACATTACTGTGCCAACATGTGTATATTTCAGTTTGAAGGATTTATCTAGTTAATTCACGTAAGTTGTGTGATTTCTGCAGTATGTACCTGACGAGATGCAGCGAAATATGCCAAGCAATAAATCGTGCAATCTATTGTTTGTGTCTTCGTTATTCAAATTCATCACGGGAAAAATTGTTTTGAACATGAAATTCTGTAAAATTCAACAAAATAAGTCCATGGGAATATTGATACTTCTTCTTCTTCTTCTTCTTCGTTCATCCGGAATTTTTTTTCGGATGTGATTGCGTTGTGCCTGTTTACAGCAGAGCTGCGTTCTTGCGCCGTTAGGCCGACACATCCGACTTCTGCGGGCATTTGTTGACCGGGTTAACCTTCCCGGGGGTTTCTTAGGACGTTTGACTCTCACTGTTGTGGTGTTATCCCCCATCCCAGCTGGTCCATATAGAACAGCCAAAGATCCTGGTCAGCCCTCAAGGGAAGGCAGGGGCAGACCATGGGCATTCCCAGCCATCCAAGGAGGCTTCCATACTTGCAGAGCCGATACATAGCGCTCTGGTACTGGGCTCACCCAAGGAATCGTCACGTCCTGCACATGGCTGCTTAGCCTCACTTCCGTATATTGGGCCTTCCGTTCACCATAGGCTGTTCTTCCGGAAACCAGAAGTATGCAGTCTGCAGATGACATCCACACAGTGAGCTTTCGATTCGGACTTTCCATGTAATGGATTTGCTAGCCAAGCAATATTCCATTTCGTGCCACTAGGACACTTTTCCACCTTTTATGAAGCCCACACAGTGGGCTTTTGATTCAGACTTTCCACGTAATGGATTTGCTATCCAAGCAATATTCCATTTCGTGCCACTAGGACACTTTTCCACCTTTTATGAAGCCCACACAGTGGGCTTTTGATTCGGACTTTCCACGTAATGGATTTGCTATCCAAGCAATATTCCATTTCGTGCCACTAGGACACTTTTCCACCTTTTATGAAGCCCACACAATGTGCTTTTGATTTGGACTTTCCACGTAATGGATTTGCTATCCAAGCAATATTCCATTTCATGCCTCTGGGTCTTCATGCACCTTTAAATGTCAACCTGTATATAGTTAAAGTAATCTGCGGTCAACTTTAGCTTGTTGATATCTCCATAGAGCTTGTCCTCAAATGAAGCAGGTGTGGGCCAAAATATCTTTCTCTGTTCTGCATACGTTGGGCAATCCTGCAGCAAATGTTTTGCTGTCATTTTTCCAGTTCTACAATTACATTCATCGGTATCTCCTATCTTTAGTTTATTGAACAAGTGGTATTTCAGCCTGTTGTGTCCTGTGCGGAGTCTGAAGATTGCTACTTGTTCTCTTCTGTCGAGTTTGTAATATGCATCATCCTTCTGATGGCCTGGATGCTCTGATTCCCATTTGGTTCTATAAGTGCTTTTTATCAACCTCTTTGCCTCATTATAGGTTATGTCTATGTCAGGCTGTGGTAGTCGTCCGCCCTCTTTTGCCAGTCTGTCAGCCTCTTCGTTTCCAGGTATACTGCAATGTGATGGGATCCACTGTATTACAACTTTTTTGGATTTCTGGCATAGACCATGGAGTGCTGCTCTTAGGTCAGTTAGTTCTGTGCTGTTATTGCTCTTCAGTATTGAGACAGCTGACTTTGCATCTGTGAAGATAGCTATTTGCTTCTCTTTATTTTCCTCCATCAGGAGCATTTCTGCTGCAGTTTTCAGAGCCTCTACCTCCGCTTTGAAGTTACTTGAAAATTTTCCAGTTGCCATTGAATGTGTTTTTTTCGCTCCATTTTTTAAATTTAGGAGAATTCCTCCTCCTCCATTCTCTATTGAATTTTTGGCTGATCCATCTGTATATGCATGGGTCCAATTCCTGCTTGGGTAATGTTCTTTTATGTAGTTTAGGGTTATTTCTCTTCTTTCGGTTTCATGCTGAGTGTTCTTTTTCTCAATACCAGGAATGTTTTCTATCATCTCAGGCAGTTGCTGCTGTCTCCAAGCTGGGAACTTGTGTGCATTGTGTATGGGCTTGACTGTTGATATGTTAAGAATAGGATCTGACCTAATCCTTCGTTTTGCAGTTTCTACAAAGTTGCTACGCTTCAGTCTTCCCTTTCCAAAACCATTAAATCTGTTGTACATAGGGTGGTCTGTCAATCTTCTAAATTTTTCTGCTTGTTGCTGGGCTCTGCTATCTCTTCTATCCTGCATTGGTTGTAAACAAGTGATCTTTTCTAATTCATTAATAGGCGTTGTCTTCAGGCTTCCAGTTATGATTCGCATTCCTTGATTTTGGACTCTACTTATTTTGTTAAAGTTTGACTTAGCTGCTGTTGCCCAAGCTGCAATGCCATATTCCAGTACTGGCCTCACCCGCCCAGTATATAACTTCTTGAGAACTTTCTCATCTGCTCCCCATGTTGTACCAGCAAGCTTTTTCATGATTGCCATTCTTTGCCTTGCTCTTGTTCGATTTTTCTCAACCTGTGTCTTCCATGTCAGGCGACGATCAAAGGTGACTCCTAGATAGTTTGGATTTTCTTCATGGCGCAATATTTTTCCGTTCAATACCAGCTTAGGTTGCTGAGTTTTAGTTGAGAGGGAGAACACTGTGCATGTTGTTTTCTCCTCACTTATCTTCACTAGCCATGATTTTGACCAGTCCTCTAGCGCTAATAGGGCTTGCTGTATTCTGCTGTTAGCTGTACTAATATATTCTTCAGATGTCCATATGGCTAGGTCATCTGCAAAGGATGATGTGTGTACTCTGGCTGGAAAATTTTCCGTGATGTCGTTTATATATGCTAGGAATAATGTTGGTGAAAGAACTCCTCCTTGGGGGACACCTTGCTCCAACAGCATCATTTTGCTGGTTTGTCCTTGTACTTTTGTCCTGGCAGTTCTGTTCTCAAGGTAGTGGCTGATCCATTTGTACATTTTCCCGCAAACATGCATTTTTTGCAGTTTTACTTTCAGTCCTTCCCTCCATACTTTATCAAATGCTTTTTCTAAATCTATCCAGACTGCTAGTGTGTGCTTTTTCTCTTGGAAGGCATCCTCTATTTCCTGAGCTATATAGGTTATTTGATCTTCAGTAGATCTGTACTTTCTGAATCCTGCTTGGTGAGGTGTTAAGAGTTGGTTTTCTTCCAGATGCCATGTTAGCCTGCCATTGATAATGCGTTCCATTAATTTTCCTACACAGCTAAGAAGACTGATAGGTCGATAGCCATTTGGTTCTTCCAGGTCTTTTCCTTTCTTTGGGACTGGTATTAGTATAGCTTCCTTCCATGCCTGTGGGACTATTCCCCTCTTCCAGCTGTAATTTAGGACTGCTAGTAGTTTCTTTTTTGCCTTAGTGCCTAGTCCTATTAGCATTTCATTTGTGATTCCATCCTTTCCTGGTGATGTCTTCTTTTTTAGGGTATTCATTGCCTGTTCCATTTCTTCCATTGTTAGATTTGCCATCATATATTCTGCTGCTGTCTCTGTATATGTATGATGCATCTGTTTATCTTTGATTGCTTTCTTCTGTTCGGCTGTAATATCAATGTGGTTTGCACTGGCATAGTGTTCCATTAGTGCATTTGCAGCCTTTTTTCCTGTAAGCAAGGAATTTCCTTGTTTAATTGTTATTTGTTTGTTTCTAGGTCCTTCATTGTTCATGGCTTTCACTAGTTTCCATAGTTTGTTTCCATCCCTGTCAAAATTCAGGTTTTCTGTTTTTTTCCTCCAACAATCTCTTGTTGTTTGATTTAATGTTCTTTTATATTTTGCTGAGATGGCTTTGAGAGAGATGTTCGCTTCAGTTGTTTGTTCTCTCTCTGCGGTCTTCCTAGCATCTTCAACTTTGTCCTCCAAAAATTGTAGTTCTTCAGTCCAGTATGGTTTGTAATTTTTCCTTGCTCCTCTTGGAATAGACTCAGTGGCTGCCTGTATTATTGCTCTGTTTAGACTTTCCACCATTTGCTTCATGTTGCCATATCGTGTATTTACGTTTTCACAATATTTGTCTGTTAGTATGGCAAATCTGTCCCAATCTGCTCGTTTGTAATTCCAACGGGGCAAAGGCTTTTGCTCCTGTGGAACATACTCCATATTTATTACAAGCTTGATTGGTCTGTGGTCACTACCTGCTAATTGGTCCAGCACATGGCGATCGATTTTGTGGAGGATGTCTCCTGTGCAGAAAGATAAGTCTGGAGTAGAAGTGGTAATCCATCTTCTGGAGTAGAAGCTCGGTGTGTCATCCGCTTTGTTAAGTAGATGGAGATTTGAGTCTATTTCCCAGTCCTCCACTTCATCTCCTCTTTTGTCAGTATCTGGGTATCCCCATCTTTCTGAACGGCTATTAAAGTCTCCGACAACAATGCAATTTGTGTCAGTTATTTCCATGTTTGAGAGTGTAAGATCCTTATCTGCCGGGCTATATAGATTGTAAATTCTTATTTTCACGTCCTTTATCATTATATCAACACCTATAATTTCCGTTTGGTTGTCAGAGATCACAGATACTTCGCTGCAAGGTATTGTATTTCGTGTAAGTATTACAACTCCTCCTTTATGTCCTTCGCGGTCGAAACGTGTGGCCTGATATCCCTCGACTGAAACTGTGCGATTGGCGTTGAGGTGTGTTTCTTGAATGCATGCCACATCTATTCTATCTTTATGAAGACGCTGTGTTAGGGAGGCTTTCTTGTTATAAACTCCTTCTGCATTCCATTGTAGTATGTTGAGTGTCCGGGGTGTTTGGTCAATAGCTCTTAACCTACTCCTCTGTGCCTTGACTCCACAGCACAGGGGAAGGTGACCACCAGTAGTCATGGGTGGACCCCCTCGAGGCAGGGGGCCCGGCACTATCACCGCCTGATGGGACTTCACGGGATTAGCACCATATCGATTAACTTTCATCTGTGGCATCATGAAATGATAAAGTTACGTTGCACTTCTTTGTCAAGCCTGTGGCTCAGTACATCCGATTTCGACAAGCATTTGTTCGGGATGCTTTCCCTAGCCTTTGACTGTCCCCAGTCTACCTACAAGGCAGCAGGTTTGTGCGTCACTTCGTCTGGTCCCTCTCCCTTGACCTGTCCGACATGGGTGACCCTACCAGTAGCTGTGCTACCGTCGGCATAGCTCTTGGGGTCATTGGAACGCTCAAGCCCCTCTACCTCGTCAAGGTGGACGCACGGCAGAGGGGGGAATATTGATACATGAAGCTCATAAACGGATACTGTCCCGCTGTTTATACTTCACCTTAACACCCCAAGGTACAAGAGGAACAAGATGAGATGAGATGAAACTGTCAATTCCCAAGAGATTTTCTGGCTTCACTTTTAAGTTGGGTTTGATATGAGAAATCAGGTCAATTTTAAAACTCCACCTCGATACAAATTCAAACCCATGACCAAAGGCCTAGCAGGCAAGCTGCTATGCTACCGGGCTCCCATGTGTTTTTTAAGGTCTTCCTCTATTTTGCTCTGAGGGATCCAGAGAAACAACTGTCTACTTATACTAGTTCTAGTTATACTATTAACAGGTTTTCTCAGTGTGTGATACAGTGCTTATGTCTGACATAATTCAGTAAATGTAATGAAACCAAATATCTTCGCTTTTGCATCGACAAGAGTTTTATTTGTTCCTTGAAGTTGTTTAATTAATATATTTAGTTTTTCAAAGATAAGGGCTAAATAACTCACAAATGCCTTACCATCAACCGTGTACAGATATTTCATTTCAGGTTTGTCGCTTAAAAAAACACTAAGAGTATCAAATAGTTCTATAAATCTGTTCAAGCAGTTCCCTTTCGAGAGCCATCTTATGTATGTCTCACATGGTCTTCATTTTGTTCTTCACAAAATAACTTCAAGAGTCGTTCACATTTGGCACTAGCTTTAACGGCGTTGATACACTTTATAACTAAATTTAGTACTTCATTTAGAACAGGCGAAATGTTTTTAGCTACCATGTTTTCCCTGTGAATAACACAATGCACAAGAAGCATTTCTGGATCCCCATCTTTCATCAATTTTAAGCAACAATTTTTCTTCCCCATCATATTAGGAGCACCATCTGCAGCACAAGAAGTTATATTTTTCATTGGTTTATTATTGGACAATGAGCAGTCATTGGGATATTATTGGACAATGAGCAGTCAAGCTGAAAAACATCTGATGGCTGTAGAAATATGGTTTCTGAGGAGAATGCAAAGAATACCATGGACAGACAGAAAAACCCATGACCAAGTACTACAGGAAACAAATGAAAATCGTAAATTGATTAGAGAAATTAGACGTAGACAGTCAAAATTTTTTGGACATGTTATGAGAAGAAATGAATTGGAGAACTTGGTGACAACTGGCAAGATCGAAGGGAACAGACCAAAGGGAAGACCGAGAAGTAAATACTTGGATGACTTGGCCACAAGGCATGGTCGATACAGGAACAATGAGCTGATCCACGACTCTGGTGATCGAGTGAAATGGCGAGTCATGACCGCCCACGATTTCCAGCATGGCACATGATGGATGGATATTATTGACATCTAAGTAATTTTTAGCTGTCTATATATATCTTTGGAGGTAGTGGTGCTTTCTAATGATTTACAGAACATCATTTCTTCAGCAAAATCACCTTTATCAATACATCTTATGTTAGTTATAAGTACGGCCTCACTGTCTCTCAAAGTTGATTCATCCATTTTCACCGAGAATTTTCTTGTTTTCAGCTTTTAAACAAGTTGTATTTCAATATCCTCACTCATTTCGTCTACTCTTCTGCTAATAGTATTGTTACTTTGTGGCATAGCTTTAAAGTCTTTGTCATCTTTTTCCAGAACCGTTTTAAGAAATGCTGATATTGGTGGTTTGATTAAATTCTCCCCTATAGTATGACTTTTCACAGATTTAGCGATGAGTAATGAAATTTGATAACTAGCCTCAAGATTACGATTGATAGTTGCATTATGAGCAGTACATAGAGACTTTAATGTTACTCTTTTTTCTAAATGTTTCTTTAAAGTTTGAAAGTAATTCAAATCCGAATTAATATGAGCATTACGTTTCGCCTTCATATGTGCCTCAAGATGACCCCATTTCATTGATTCGTTGGCCAAGCATTGTTGGCATAAAAGACAAAAAAGGTAACCGTTCATCGTGGACAGCGTGTATGAAACCAAATTTTAAATATTCTTCCGAATACTGACAAATTGTTTTCTTGCTTGCACAACTATGGGTTGAAATAAATAAATAAATATAAGATCAATTGAGATCCCGGCACTAAGCATTTCGCACCATTCAGAATAAATAGCGCAATATGCTTAGTGCCAGCCCAGTATAACCAGTAGTTCGCCTATAACGTATAACAATGAAATCACGGCTACTAACATGGCGGACAGATCTGACTTATACTGGACGTTTACCCAGCTCGAGTAGCGACTGAGAGTCGCCATACGGTTAACTTAAACTCTGGACGAGTCCATTTTCGAATTGCTCCCCTTAACAATCGAATTGCCTCCCTGAACAATCGAATTGCCCCCCTGTGGGTCCCACGTTGGGAAACACTGCCATAGAGGCTCTACCAACTCTTGACCACTTGGACACACTCCCACCATAACAGAAGTTAAGTGTGCTATAAATGAGCTTGCATCTGGCAAGGCTCCAGGTAAGGATGGGATTCCAATAGAGGTTATCAGGAGTGGGCAAGACACACTCACTCTACAGATCCACCAGCTAATAGAGCTATGCTGTCGAGAAGGACAAGTCCCCCAGGATTTCAAAGATTGTGTATTGTTGGAAAAGTATTTGCCAGAATTGTTCTGCGCAGACTTCAAGTCCTAGGAGATCAAGTCTACCCCGAATTACAGTGTGGCTTTCGACAGAACCGGTCTACCATTGATATGATATTCTCATTTAGACAAATGCAAGAAAAATGCCGTGAACAGAATCAACCACTGTTTATTGCCTTCATCGACCTCACAAAGGCATTTGATTTGGTCAGTCGTGAGGGTCTGTTCAAGGCACTAAAGAAGATTGGCTGCCCACCAACTCTTCTGTCCATTGTGGAATCGTTCCACACAGGTATGAAGGGTATAATCAAGTTTGATGGTGCAACTTCTGAAGAGTTTGAAATCAAAAGTGGAGTTAAGCAAGGTTGTGTACTAGCTCCCACCCTCTTTGGAATATACTTTTCACTTCTACTGAAATATGCCTTTCGTGATCAGGATGGTGGTATATACATTCACTCACGCTCAGATGGCGGCCACTACAATGCTCAGAGATTGAAGGCCAAGACCAAAATCAGGAGGGTACTGATCAGAGAGTTGCTTTTTGCAGATGATGCTGCAGTTATGACCCACTCTGAGGAGGAATTGCAATGTCTACTATCTGCATTCTCCAATGCTTGTTCTGAATTTGGTTTAACAATTAGCAAAAAGAAGACACAGATTATGTCACAAGGTGCACATGGGGTACCATCAATCTTTATTGACGACGCCGAACTAGAAATGGTAGGCCATTTTACATATCTAGGATCAGTGGTAAATAGCTAATTATCCCTAGATCAGGAAATCAACATCCGGATTGGTAAGGCAGCAACAACAATGAACAGGTTAAGAAAAAGAGTCTGGGAGAACAGGAAGCTTACTGCAAAAACAAAAGTCCTTGTCTATCAAGCCTGTGTCCTTAGTACTCTTCTTTATGGCAGTGAAACCTGGACAGCTTACTCACACCAAGAGAAACGTTTAAACAGCTTTCATATGCGGTGTCTGCGAAGAATTCTTGGTATTAAGTGGCAAGACAAAATCACAAATACTGAAGTATTGGAAAGATCAGGTTGTGTGACGGTTTATTCCATGCTCAGTCTTCGTAGACTTAGATGGATAGGACATCTTAGGAGGTTGGATGATGGTAGAATGCCAAAGGACATCTTTTTTGGTGAAGTACAGATGGGTAAGAGATCCCAGGGTTGGCCTCTACTACGATACAAAGATGTGTGTAAGCGGGACATGATTGATACAGGCATTGATCATGCACATTGGGAGCAAGTCGCCGCTGAACATGTTGCATGGAAGGCAAACATCAAAAATGGAATAAAGACAAAGGAGAAAATTATTGCAGATAAGTCACACACCGAGAGTGTGAGACGTAAGATGGTGCATGATGGTGGAAATGACCACGTGTTCACATGCACCCACTGTGAACGGACATTTACAGCGCAAATTGGCCTTATCGGTCACATTCGCTACCGCCATAGGTAAAAGTTATTATGCCTTTTTAAGCACAAACTATCGTCTCAATGTGTGGGCAGATCATTACAAGACCTGATAATTTTATATATCTAAGTATCAAAGGTTTCAGAAGGGTCTGAAACAAGAAGATGTGTCTGTCATATAGTAAATGACAATAGCATAGAATTAATTTGATGAGCGAGTGCATCAATAATTAGAATTGGGAAAGTTTGGAAAGGTGCGCAATGGAGCACCGAGAATAAACAAATGCCACGTCATACGTGGCATAACTACCTAACGGTAGTTTTTGGGCATTCGAGCTCCAACCTTCGTGAACACAAGACACAAGTTTACAGTTGTTACCAGCCGACAGTTAGAAGCGCAGCTTGCCATCAATGACTTACACACGGTGATGTAGTTCCATATCTTATTGAGGGTTCTTGGAGTGACGGCGCCAGAGCATGTATGATACTTTCTAACAGGTAATACCCAAATGATTTAACATTAGAGCACACGAGGAAGTTAGGGCTATGTTGCTTACACCTAGACACTACCAACACAGGCGAGTTCACGCTCCGTTGCCTAACAGTCTACCCAATTGTGTAGGTTTGAGTTGTCAGATCACAGCGTGAATGAGAGTAGCATGTGAAGGACTGAAGCCTGGATCATCCTCTGCATTCCTTAATGTTTCTGATGCTGGCCGACAATAAAGACGTTGTCGTTCTCCTCATATGGTGTGATAGACTTGTTGATGAACTAACGTGAGTTGTGCTGTCCTGTTTGAGTAGGCAGTCAGCAGCCAAACCAAATAAACAACAGCCCATAACGTCCAGAAACGTGACATGGTGGCCTGTCCGGTTGAAAGTTTGAACTGAGAGGATCGTTTGGGAATTATATGATTTATCATTTAAGGAAGGATAGAAGGTCATTCCAACTGTTACAGGAATACATTACAAGTTAATACAAGAATACACCACAATGGTACATACAACACTACATTGTTGTCCAAGAGGATCACGCCGGTTTGAGAAGGCGGCAAACCAGATGGCGTATCCCCTTTGTGAATTTGTGTTATAAAGAGAACTGTCTTAGTCAACATGTTTGTTGAGTTGGATACCAGTGATTCTGTTTCTGTGATAGCAGATCTTAAAGTTCGAACAGCTATTATGTCATATTAGAGATAGCTGTGGATTTTTGGAATTATCGTCGTATTTTGTGGTAACGCAAGTATTATAATTTTGCTTCAATCGTCACCTTTCCAAGGAGCTCTTGACTCTCACTGATTTATTGGTGTCCAGGGAGCTTGATTTCAAGTCATATGTCGTCGTGTTGAGAGGTTTTCACAGCGGATTGAATCAGAAGTAGCTCTAGTAATGGAGCCACAATATTACTACAAGGATTGACAGTTGCTAATCGATTGGCTGATTAGAGGATCTAGAAATTGTCTAAGTTTGTTGGGTCTTACCAGGACTGGTTATGTTAGTCGTTGGAACCAGATCGTTGTATGCTGACAGAGTACAGGACGGAGGACCAGTTATAAGTTGTGTTATGCTATTCCAGCTTATTGTTCAGAACAGACAGATTTACCTCCTGTCGACGCCTCATCAGTGCTGATACAACGCGGAATAGCAGTTGACAACGACAAATCTACGAAGAGGGACAATCTGACGAGGAATTTGAGAGGACGACGAAAATGGTTTTGTACAACGACTGATCAGAGCAGAACGAATTTGACAGTAGCAGAGCGACGTTGAACAGATTGGTTTACGACAAATTGATCTACGTTATAGCTACACCTTGTAGCAAATAACACCGCCATCAACTACGTCGATTACATGGGTTGATGACAGGCAACCTGCCTAGGGTGTAAATTTCGTTGTGTCAATTTTCTGAAAAATCCTTTATAACAGATGCCACTACAGAGGAGATTTTTTTTTATATCATCGTTGGAGTCAGATATATATATATATATATATATATATATATATATATATATATATATATATATATATATATATATATATATATATATATATATATATATGTTGTTTGTCCATCAAGAATGATGATGACCATTCATTTCATCCAGTGGGGTTGAAGGTGTGGAGCCGTGGGTTCTAAGATGGCTGATAAGGCCTATTTTGGCTCGAAATGTTCTTTGACAATGTGGGCAAAGAATGCTTGACGTCTCTGGAGGAGGATTTCCTGCAGTGGTTTTTCTGTCCTGCCTTTTCTTCACAGCTCTTGCAGTCCTGGTTGCCTCGCATATGACTGCACCTTTGCGAAATGATGCACGCCACGAATTTCGGTCTCTGGCTGCAGCCTCCCAGGTGTCATGATGAATTCCAAAAGCATTCAGTGAAATTTTCAGAGTGTCTTTAAAACGTTTCCTCTGGCCACCTTGGGAGCGTTTACCACAACGCAGTTCGCTGTAGAAAATTCGTTTAGGGAGCCTGTGATCTGGCATGCGAGTCAAGTGACCAGCCCAGCGAATCTGATTCTTCATCAGTAGGGTGTGGATACTGGGCATTGATGCTCTTTCTAGGACTTCAGTGTCTGGAATCTTGTCTTGCCATTTAATCTTCAGGAGCTTCCTTAGGCAGACTGTGTGGAAGTGGTTTAATTTCCTAGCGTGTCGCTGATAAACAGTCCAGGTTTCACAAGCATATAGCAGTGTGGATAATACAACTGCTTTGTAGACTTTTAGCTTTGTTTGCAGGCTTATTCCAGTTCTGTCCCATACATTCTTGTACAGTCTGCCAAAGGCCGCACTGGCCTTGGAGATTCTTGCATTCACTTCGTCATCGATTGTGACAGCTTGTGACACGGTGCTGCCAAGATAGGTGAATTTGTCCACAACACTTAGACTATGATCATTCACTTTGATATTCGGCACAGTGTGATTATTCCCTGGAGCTGGCTGGTACATAACAACAGTCTTCTCCAAGTTGATATTGAGCCCAAAGTTGGCACAGGCATGTGAGAAAGCTGTAACATTATGTTGCATGTCCGCCTCTGAGTTGGCGTATAGAGCGCAATCATCAGCAAACAAGAGCTCTCTGACGGTGCCGCTGTTAATTTTGGTTTTAGCTTTCAGCCTTTTGAGATTGAATAACTTTCCATCCATACGGTAGTTGATGTCTATTCCAATGTCATCGTTCTCGAAGGCATTCATCAACATGGCTGAAAACATGAGGCTGAACAGTGTTGGTGCCAGGACACATCCTTGCTTCACTCCATTGGTGACAGGAAAGGGTTCAGACAGTTCACCATTTTCCTGTACTCTTGCCTGCATGCCGTCATGAAATAGCCGGACTATTTGGACAAACTTTCGTGGACAGCCATATTTTGCCATAATCTTCCACAGTCCTTCTCTGCTGACTGTATCAAAAGCCTTGGTAAGGTCAATGAAAGTGGAGAACTATTTCGCAGTTCTGTTCCTGACATTTCTCTTGCAGCTGCCTTGCAGAGAAAATCATGTCAACAGTTCCACGTTCTTTTCTGAAGCCACATTGACTCTCAGGAGGAAGACCTTGATCGAGATGGGCTGTGAGGCGATTGAGAAGAATTCTGGCGAGTATCTTCCCTGCAATTGAAAGCAAGGAGATGCCTCGGTGGTCGTCACAGGATTGGTGGTTTCCTTTACGTTTGTAAAGGTGGACTATTGACGCATCCTTAAAATCTTGTGGCATGGTCTCGTTCATCCATATGTTTGTGAAGACTTGGTGAAGCTGCTCTGTTAGGACCGGCCCACCTGCCTTGTATATCTCTGCTGGGATGGAGTCAGGACCAGGTGCCTTGCCGCTGGAGAGTTGCTGGATGGCTTTGTTTATTTCCACTATGGTTGGCAGGTCATCAAGTGTCTCATTGGTGGGAACTTGAGGAAGGCAGTTGATGGTTTCATCATCGAAGAAGGAAGTTGCATTTAAGATTTTGCTGAAATGCTCTGCCCAGCGTTGGAGGATTTCTTTCTTATCGGTGACCAATGTTCCCCCGTCTGCACTGAGGAGGGAAACTATGCCTGGTGATGAAGGACCATAGACCGCTTTCAGTGAGTCGTAGAAGTTTTTCATATCATGTCTGTCAGCATATATATATATATATAAAGATGGAATGAACCCTCGTATAAACGTTGGAGTCAGAGACGAACAGGATTATCTGACAAATCCATTGAATCGGGCTATGGAAAAATTTGCCGATTTTTGAGCTAAGTATTATATTTGTTTGTGTTTTTTTTTCCAGTTAAGTAACGGTCAAAATACTGTGATTTTGCAAACATTTTAATTTTTCTGTGGGTAATCATATCTTTTGTGACGTCAGAGGCGCGTTACACAATATTATGCTATTTTGCGCTGTGCATTCTTATTTTGGTGCGCATTATTTATTGTTGAAATAATAATAGTATTTTACTTTGTTAATTTCATTTATTTAAAGGACTTTAACTCTGTTTATATTTGTTTTGCTGAGTAGTAGGTCTTATCTATTATAACATTAGTTGTCATTCTTCATTCTTATTTTCTCTATTTGTAATTTATTAGTTATTTCTTTCTACTTTCGTGGACGGTACTTGTTGATCGTGATATTTATAAGCCTTATCACTTTTGTGTTAAACTTCCTTCTCACTTCATTTATTACTTATGATTATTATTAAATATTGGTGAAACGTAGCAATATGTCGTCTTTACAGGACTTTGTTACGATTGGGAAAGATGCAGGTTTGACAGGACCAGACCTTATAGCGTGGTCAGAGAAACAATTTGCAATTTTCCAAACCCCATGAAAGGGATGGGAGGGCCGCTGTGAGACAGTTGGAAAAAGATCGACTAGATGCACAAAGGGAACAATTAGCTGAACAAGAGAAACAAAGATTATTTGAGAGGGAAAAGATGGCTGCGGAGAATGACAGAATTGCAGCTCAATTGGTCGCCGATAAGGAAAGGATAGCATTGCAAATTGCGGCAGAAAAAGAAAAGTTGGATAGAGAGGCACATTTAAGGGAAAAAGAGATGGCTTTTAATCTTGAGAAATTGAATACTTAAAAACTTCTGAAGGAAAAAGATTTGGAAAATAATTTTAAAATGAAACAATATGAGAAGGATAAGGATGAACAGATCGCTAAAAATAAAATAGAGGCACATTCCACGGATGCTATAAAGAAATACAATGGAATAGTAAAGACGTATTCAAACTCTGATTCCGTTTCTGCCTATTTGACTAATTTTGAGCTCATCTTGAGACACTATGGGGTAGTAGAACCCAAATGGGCTGTGTTGCTGCACAGACACTTGAGTGGTGAGCCTTTACAGGTGGTAGAACTAATTCCGGAGGAGTTACGTAGTGACTACTCATACATTCGGTGCAGATTACTTTCTCATTTTTGTTTGGATGAATTTGGCTTACGTTCATCATTTAAAAATCTTGCTCCTAAATCTGGACAGACATTACTTGACTTCTCTTCTCTTACTCAATTGACATTTGACAAATGGGCTCGCTCAGCTAATGTTAATAATGATTACAAGAAACTACGTGACTTAATTGTTAGAGACAAACTATCTCGGCAGTTCCACCTTCTATGGTTACTTTTCTTGTTGAGCAGAAATGCTCGAGTATTCAGCAGATGGATGAAAAAGGTGAATCTTTCTTTAACGCCCATAAGCACATATTTAATCATAGTTCGTCCCCGTTAGTGGAGACGAATGCGTGTGAGAGGTTCCCTCATAAATCAAGAATGCAGGGATATAAAGCACAGCAACAGTCTGGTGGACAATATCAAAGACGAGAAAAACAACAACAACCGAAGTATCAGCCATATCCTAGACAAGAGAAAAAGAGCGTGTGGACAACATGTAAATGTTATGGGTTTTCCCACGGCTATCTTCAAATGTGTGATAGGAATCCGCAGTTTGATAATTACATAAAGAAGTTGGTAGTTAGAAACAGAGACAGATTCACCACTTATCAAAGACAGACACAATGTTTCAAATGTAAATCTTTTGGGCACGTTTTTGGTGTTTGTCCGTTTAGACGTTTGTATAAAGAGGCAAACATAGGTATGTTGACATCTAGTAGCGACAGTGACTAAGATGATACTAATCATGCAAATACGGTGGATGTGGAGTATTCTCCCATTGACCCAGCTTGTAATACCTGCCAGGTCTTTCATAAAGATGGTAGTTTGACGTGTGGTCACCGGATTTTAGTGCAGGAGACTAATGCAGCTCATATCACAAATGGAAAATTAGTTGTACAGCAGGCCATTGTGAATGGACAGAACTGTAGTTTGATCCGTGATTCCCGTTCTAGTATAGTGGGGATACATAAACGATTAATTAAAGAAACGGACTGCACTGGGGAACATGTAACTTGTAGAACATTTGGGGGAAGAAGAGAAATGTTTCCAATTGCCTGGGCTAAAATAAACTGCCCATATTTTTCTGGAAAAATAAAGGTGGCTGTCAGAGTCCTACAGGACAACTACACAGCTCGTTACAACTAACAGATGTGAGACAATACACTGTCACATAATGACTAAACGGGACACGCAGCGAACACAGAAACAATCACTTTATTCGCCCATTTCACTCTGCGCGAATGTAACATGCTGGATACACTCACAAATACATATCATACGATAAGCAGTTACATATACTATCGATATCTACAACTTACACCCACATACATTATATATACAGTCAGCTACACTCGAACAGGCTCCCTTCTCAACAAGTAGCATTTACTCAACCAGATATACAATCAACCGCTCTCGTCTCCAGTCCAACCTAGTCTGACGCTCAGCAGCTATCGGCGTTTCTTGCCAGGCTTCCCGCCACATGGTTCTGATGGTCCACGTGCCGCACAGATAACTCCTGTCCGGCCCTGCTAGCTGTGCTCAGCAACAGGCCTGTGACTTCTCTAGGCACAACTGCCGCACCTGCCTGGCGGCAATGATGACGCCGCGGCATAACGGTGGACTCTGACAGTGGCTGTTCTGCCTGACCCATTTGTGGATGTCTTTATCGGAAACATCCCTGAATTACGTGATGATTCACTTGAGGACATAGCAGAATGGGAAGGGAAGCATGTGGTAGCAAACACTATTGATAATACACAAATGCAGGAAGAAAATCAGTTACCAAGTGATACTCTGGTTTCGAACACACACGTATCACGTCCAGTGGTGGGAAAACCTACAGATATTAGTACAGTTCAGGCCGCAGCTATATCGCTGCAGCACAGCATCACACGGGTAGATGGACAACAACAAGCATGTATTGTCTCAGTGACAGTTCCTTCTTGCGAGCCGAAGGATGTGTTTATTAAAACAAATACGTCATTTGGTTTGGTCGTTAAGTTATTCTGGTTGGTTTTCGTAATACGTAGTATCTTATCTTTCATACTAAACAAAGAAATAAAACGTATCGCTGTAACTATGGTAAATCTGATGAAGATGTTACAATGTGGGTTGCGTCAGAGATTGAACCATATTAAATGTATCTATGATAGTACGATACAGCATATTCGAACAGTCTACCTGACAACACAACATAGCGAATCTGAAATTCTCTTGCAAGAATTACATTTGTTGTTCAATTCTCAGATCATTCTTATATCAAATAGCTGTGTGATGATAAATGGTACCTGTCTGCTTTCCATGGTGTACATTCTACCACATGGGTACAATGTATTACTACATCTGGTCTTAGACTCTAGGAGAAAGGTATATGAATCGCACAAGCGGTATGCAATTACTCTATCATTAGTGGATTCTGGTCAGAAATTTGCTAAATATCTTTCTTTTTTTTTTAAAGTTTCTGGTTATTTCAGACAGTATGCCATTAAAAATCTTTAAAGATGGTTTGCCTAAAAACGCTGGGAGTCACAGATGGTCTTTATTTTGTTGTTTCTGTTGCTAATATTTCTGGAAATGAAAATTATTTAACGGATTTACTCAGTCGATTATAAATAAATTATGGAAATATTTTTTTGTTTTTTTTGTTTGAGTTAATAAATTAATTGAGGATATGATATTATATTAAATGTAGGATTACGGTAGGATGACGGTGGCTACATTCTGAAATGCCATATATATATATATATATATTGGTTTTAAGAAAGAGAATGTAGATGTCAGTTAGTCACTTGTTGTTATTATTATTGCAGAGAGACAGGTGAAAAGTTGCACGTGACTAGATATGGGTACTTCGGAGATAACATAAACTATTAGGGTTACTTCGTTCTTTGACAAGCTAGTGTAGCGGTATCGGTGATGGTTTGTATAGTAAATATAATTTTAATTGTGTTAGTACAATTTATTTATTTTTTTAAAAAGAAGAAATAACGAATTCATTCTATGGCAATTTTCTATATTAGACACGAACTGGATAACATAATCTACGAACCACAAGCGGATTTCCGGTTAAATTAAGTAGTTAGATCTTAAACTATATTTATGTTTCGGAAATGAAAATTTTTATTGTTTTAATGTTATATTTATATGTTGTTTTATATAATTATTATGATGGTTGACATTTATTATTTTAATTATCCGTACATTGATGTGTGTGGTTATTATTGTCAGTAGTATGTTCGGTGTTAACTAATTGTACATCATATGTATCATTTCATGATGGATGAATGTAGAGAAGGGTACGAATGAGAAGGGATAGATACAAAAACACGCATACACATTGAACAGTATAGATTATAATATATATAGGCATATAAAAAAAATTAACAACACATTACAAGTATAGGACAAAGTTATGTAGAGAATAGTTTCCCCCTAGTGACATGATGGATATAGAAGACCATATCGGCTTGGAATGGGGTTGACATTCGTTGCTTGAGTCAATAAGGATCAGTTGTTGAGTACGTTTCATAAGGTCGTTGGGTGTATAACACATGATGAGGTTTTTAGTTAACCAAAGATACTCGGCATTACAGAGGTCTGCGGTAATGTTTTTCAAGGGGTCAGCATGTATACGTGTAAACGGCACTGGAATTATAGTGACCGGTGGTGTTTGAACCTTGCTTGATTTGCAAGTAGTCAATCATGATAACGCTAGAACATCTCGATGATCATTTTGTTTAAAATGTATGAGATGGCGGTGATTGGGACTTGTGGGTTTTGATTCGGTGTTCGATATCCCACGATCGATATTGGTTCGTGCTAACATACTGTGTTCTGTTGTCGATAGATTCGGAGTTTGTCTAGACTGGCAGGAATTTACGTCGAGTCCATCATTAGCATACATGTCGAAATACAGTAAAAGTGGAAAATGTTTTTACAAACATTTTCATTGTGGAGGGAGCAAAGCTGTAAATGACAGTAGCATAGAATTAATTTGATGAGCGAGTGCATCAATAATTAGAATTGGGAAAGTTTGGAAAGGTGCACAATGGAGCACCGAGAATAAACAAATGCCACGTCATACAGTACGTGGCATAACTACCTAACGGTAGTTTTTGGGCATTCGAGCTCCAGCCTTCGTGAACACAAGACACAAGTTTACAGTTGTTACCAGCCGACAGTTAGAAGCGCAGCTTGCCATCAATGGCTTACACTCGGTGATGTAGTTCCATATCTTATTGAGGGTTCTTGGAGTGACGGCGCCGGAGCATGTATGATACTTTGTAACAGGTAATACCCAAATGATTTAACATTAGAGCACACGAGGAAGTTAGGGCTATGTTGCTTACACCTAGACACATCGACACTACCAACACAGGCGAGTTCACGCTCCGTTGCCTAACAGTCTACCCAATTGTGTAGGTTTGAGTTGTCAGATCACAGCGTGAATGAGAGTAGCATGTGAAGGACTGAAGCCTGGATCATCCTCTGCATTCCTTAACGTTTCTGATGCTGGCCGACAATAAAGACGTTGTCGTTCTCCTCATATGGTGTGATAGACTTGTTGATGAACAAACGTGAGTTGTGCTGTCCTGTTTGAGTAGGCAGTCAGCAGCCAAACCAAATAAACAACAGCCCATAACGTCCAGAAGCGTGACAGTGTCATGAGTGGGCAAATTAAAGCAGCATTGAGAGACCTGTCATGCTGGTATCGATGGCACCTATATGAAAATGGAAAGGTGAAGTACTGTCTAAGAATATATGTCCAAATGTTAAATAATGAAAAGGAAAGTGTTTCTAATAACTGTTTAGCATTAAACATGGTAACGGATCGAAAGAGCACCTGAGAGGCAGGCATTGGTATGCAACAGTTTTCTTTTTAAAATAATGAATATAACTGTGATAATACATTCGTATACAAAGAGCTGAGTGAAATTCATGTTGCTGTTTTAATTTATGTAATATTTTATTTGGTTTGTTGCACAGAGATGGTGAGCACAAATATAGAGAGGGTGGCTCTCATAAAGGTAAACGGTCAAGGTCATCTCATACAGATGGGACAAACACAGACATAAGTGAGCTGGAGTTTCAGTCAGAAAAATCTGGCAGTCACACAGAAAGATACGCCAAGAAAGATACAAGTCAGAGAAGGCAAACTGGACATGTTGAATTTACAGAGAGAAGTAATGGGAGAAAAAATAGTAAAGAGAGGAAGTATGATACACATGAGAAAAGATCTGCAATTCAGTGGGATAGTAACAATGAGGGAGGAAAAGACACAAAATATCACTAGAGTAGTCATTATTCTGGCACAGCCAGTGATAACAATCAAGCTGACAAATCTTCGACTGAGAAGAAAAAGAGCAATAAACATACAACACAGGTACAATTCAGATTAATTACTGCATAACCAGTAAAAGTTAACAAATCAGGAAGAATGATAGATGGGGTGAAGAAGAGCAGTGATGTGCTAATGAAAGTTTTATTTTCTCAGTTCTGACCCCTCACATCATTAGATGAATCAGTAATTCAGTAAATGGAATTTGCTTTCTTTTCCCATAGCGATGATAAATGGTTACTGTACATATTATATCTACTGTTTGTGTGTTTGATAACTTATATTACTTCTCATGTATTTCTCATTTCATTCGCACCAAGAAAAAAAGTGCTGAGGTCCTACATAACCTATGCTTTTGTATGGATGTGAAGCGTGGACATTGAACAAACAGGCTGAAAAACTTCTGATGACTGTGTAAATGTGGTTTCTGAGGAAAATGCAAAGAATACCATGGACAGACAGAAAAATAAATGACCAAGTCCTGCAAGAAACAAATGAAAACCATAAATTGATAGAGAAATTAGACGTAGACAGTCAAAAAAATTTTAAGTCACGCTATGAGAAGAAATAAATTGGAGAACTTGGTGACATCTGGCAAGATCGAGGGGAAGGCAGAAAAGTGAATACTGGATGGCTTGGCCACCTGGTATGGTCGAGACAAGAACACTGAGTAGATCTACGACTGGTGATCGAGAGAGATGGCAAAACATGATCGCCCATGCTTATCGACAAGGCACATGATGATGATGATGATGATGATGATGATGATGATGATGATGATGATGATGATGATGACGATGATGATGATGATGATGATAGTGAATTAAGGGAGCTGCGAGAATACTTTGACAAAGCAAGGATCCCAGTGACAGTGAGGGAGTGCTTGCATGTAGAAAGCAACTAAAGATCTACCGTTTGGTCAAACAGTACATCTGGCAAACTGGAAAAGACTTACAGCTCAAAACTAAAGAAAAGAACACATTTTTGATTGTTTTTTTTTAAATTCATTTTTCTTTCTACTATTTTTTTTTAAATGTTGTTTGTGTATGTGCGCATGCGCGTGCATGTGTGTGGTTTTGTTGTTGTGTAAGTAAAATATTTAAAATTCATTTAACTAAACACTTTGTAATGATTAATAAATCAAAATTTTAAAATAATTGCTAACTGTCTAGTTTTAACTATATTAAGTGGTGGGGTCCATATGGACCCCAGTGATAATCAGTCCTACAAAAAAATCCTGGTAGTTCTAGGGTTAATGTTGACTCTCAATTCTTTACGTGATTTCCGCATCACACATGCCATCTTCAGTTATTCTTTAGAAAAAGTCTAAAATGATGCATACTATTTAGCACGAAGCATGCCAGTCTTCACCTTGTCAGCATGCTTTGTGAATCAGTTACATTCACAACATGCATATATAGTTTGTTCTCCAACCAGTGGAAAGCTGAAGTTAAACAACTCCACCTCCATTCTCAGACTTGAGGTCGTGGTGTCATATGTCATATGCCAAGCTCTACTTTACTAACCATTGGCCATTGGCTTTAGCTATGAATCCCCGGGAACTTTTTTTTTTTTGGGGGGGGGGGGGGGGGGGACACATCGCCAGGACGAGGTTCCAGTAGTCGTTAATTAATTGCTGAATTTCAACTTCTGTAGCGCCTGCTGGCCATTCCCTACACTCACGTCTCAAAGTCATTTTAACCCCACACAAGTCTGAATTTCTATTCGGCACTCTGACCCACTCCTTGTCTCTGCCAATCTTCTCAGGTGGGCACACTTCTCTTATAGTCTCTTCTGCCTGAGCCACCCATGATCTTCCTCTTAACAGCCTGTGGCCCTTGACTGCATCCAGGGAAGCATGCAAAGAGTTAGAGAGAAACTACAATGACATGGCAATAGGTGTTTATATAAAACAAAGGTACAGTAAATGCAGTGTATTTGCTGAGAACATAAATTGAGCATTCAATAGAAAGACAAGACTATAGAAAGAATACAAAGACCTACACCTAAATCTTTGCTTTATTGACTACACAAAGGCTTTCGATAAAGTAAGACATGTCAACATGATAAAGATACTTGCAGATCTACAAATTGATGGGAAAAACCTTAGACTTCTAAAAAAAACATATTGACAACAATAAGCTGCCATAAAGATTGATATTGAAGTTGGTCAATATCAGCCTATTAAGAGAGGTGTACACAGAGATGTGTAATGTCTCCAGATCTGTTTTCCCAATACAGTTAAAATACTATTTTTAGAAATTTAGAATATATGAGAGGAATCATCACTGGACGACATAATATCAATAACATTAGATATGCAGATGATACAGTATTGATTGCAGACAATGAACAGAATCTACGATATTTAGTAGATGTTGTTATTGTAGACAGTTAACAACTAGGGTTAGAATTAAATTGTAAGAAGGTACAGACTATGGTCGTCTCAAAGAAGAAAGAAATACCACAATGTAATATACGGATATTATCTCGGAACAGTCATAACATCTGATGGCAGATGCCTTGAAGAGATTAGAACAAGAATCGCCATTGCGAAAGTAGCCTTTAGCAAGATGAAAAACATTCTGACCAATAAATTGATGTCAATTGAAACGAGAAAAAGAGTGTTGAGGGGATACATAGAGCCTGTTCTTTTGTATGGATGTGAAACTTGGACAATGTGCAGTCAAGCTGAAAAACATCTGATGGCTGCAGAAATGTGGTTTCTGAGGAAAATGCAAAGAATACCATGGACAGATAGAAAAACCAATGACCAAGTACTACAAGAGACAAATGAAAATCGTAGATTGATTAGAGAAATTAGACGTAGACAGTCAAAATTTTTTGGACATGTTATGAGAAGAAATGGACTGGAGAACTTAGTGACAGCTGGCAAGATCGAGGGGAACAGACCAAGAGGAAGACCGAGAGGAAAATACCTGGATGCCTTGGCCACATGGCATGGACGAGACAGGAACACTGAGCTGATCCACGACTCTGGTGATCGAGTGAAATGGCGAATCATGACCGCCCACGCTTTCCGGCATGGCACATGATTGATTGAATATACGGATAAATGGTAATATTCTTAAACAAGTGAGTCGTATCTATCTCGGAACAGTCATAACATCTGAAGAGAGATGTCTTTAAGAGATTAGAACAACAATTGATATAGCACAGGTATCCTTTTGCAAGATGAGAAGCATACTGACCAATAAAATGATGTCAATTGCAATGAGAAAAAGTGTTTGGAAGTGCTACATAGAAGCTGTAGTTTTGTATGGACGTGAAGCGTGGACAGTGAGAAGACAAGCTAGTTTCATTCTAGTTCATTCTCTAGTTTCATCCTCATTTCTAGTTTGATTAGCCTCTTTCAAGCAGTCGTTGTTACTTTGGCAGTCCAAAGAATTCGCAACATTTGTTTCAGGAACCACATCTCTTTTGCTTCCAAACTCTTCCTAATTTGTTCATTTACATTCCAAGATTCACAGCCATACAGCAAAACAGGTTCTATATAGCACTTCAGCACTCTTTTTCTTACATTCAATGATAGTGACTTATTGCATAAGATGTCCTTCATTTTCTGAAATGCAGCTTTTGCTTACCCTATTCTGCTCTTAATCTCTGTTGTGCATCTTCCATCTGTTATAAATACCTCTTGGTATTTAAAATTATTCACTTGGTTAAGAATTTTCCCTTCTATTTCTATTTCACATTTTGGTGTCACCATTTTCTTAGATATCACTATCACCATTGTTACTGTTTTCTTGATATTCAAGGAGAGCCCTTTCTTTGCACTCTCTGTTACTGCAATGTCCAACAATTGTAAATCCTTTGCATTATCCACCACCAATACTGTGTCATCTGCATAGCATATATTGTTTATATTATAACCTCCGAATAGTATTCCTAGCGTCTCTTTGATCTCTCTCATTATAACTTCTCTATAGAGGGAAAAGAGATCCGGTGATAAAACACAGCCCTGTCGTACCTCTTTATTTCCCAATTTAATTGCTGCTACTTGGTTCCAGTTAATATTCTTCATTATTCGGAACCAGACATTTCTGGAGAGACGGAATGCTGCTGTTACAGCACAGTAGTAAAACTGGTCCCACCGGTGAAACGCTTTACCGTTGGGGCCGACAGCGGACCGGGCTGATTACCCTGACGCAGTATAAACCTCATCACAATAATAATGGTAGAACAACTTAATGAAAGATTCCTCCAGGATCCTGCGAAAGCGGTGGAGCATGAAGGATCCATTGGCGTCCACACAGAGACGACACGGAACCGTCCCATCAACCATGAGTATAGTCCAACGACCGTTGGGCTGTCCATGCATTTGTGGTAGAAGCTTCGACTCCTTCCGGGGAATGAAGATTCACGCTGGACGGAAGAAGTGCGCGAGTACGGAGCAGGAGGCACGACAGCGCTGTCCTTGAAGGGATGGTGTGACGCAAGAGGATATCAGTCAGGGCGAACCCCACAGAGAACCCCAGTGTTCTGCAGCTGATAATACTCAAGTCGAGGTCACCTGTGATGTGTACCTGAGTAATCTTCCGAAAGGGTGAAAATCAAGTTCCCAAATGCCACCAGGAAGGAAGAGTGGGCGTAATTAGACGCAACGTTGTCCCGTGTTTTAGAAGAAGAGCTAAAACACATATCCCTTGAAGAGAAATTGATAAAGTTTCGAGAAATTGTCTACCTCCACTCGCTGATTCAGTATGGTAGCAGCGAGAGGAGGGAAGAAGACCAGATGGCAGAGACTGCTGGAGGAGGTGAGGAAGCAAAAGAATACCGCTCGGAGACAATGGAAATCGACGGAAGATCATGAGAAAGAGGGCTTGCGCCAGGTGGGCAACATCTGAAAGCCAGGCACAATGCCCTATCCCGAGCCGAAAAGTTCTGCAGAAACCGAAGGAAAACCAGGAAGGAACGTCAGAGGTTCTTCCGGGAACCATACAAGTTTGTACGGGACTTGTTCGACCAGCCGCGATCCGGCATCCTCGATGTCAGCAAAGAAGAGTTGGAGAACCACCTCGTGACAACGTACTGCGATGCCCAAAGGAACGTCCCATTCGGAGAGATTGAAGGGCTCAAAAGCCCGGCAGTACCAGCGGTGGAGTTCAATGAACCTCCGATATGGAGCGGGGTGGTTGCGATAGTGAAGAAAGCGAGAGGCAAGTCAGCCCCGGGGCCCAACGGTGTGCCTTATCAGTCATAAAAGATGCCCGAAAGTCCTTACGATATTACACCGGATGCTAAAATCCGCGTGGAAACAAAAGCATGTCAGCACGGAGTGGAAGACGGCCAACGGAATCTACATTCCAATAGAGCAGAACTCTGCCGGCATTACCCAATTCAGGTCGATCTCTCTTCTGAACGTTGAGGGAAAAAAAATATTCTTCTCGATCATGGCTAGTCGAATCACAAAGTACTTGATGGGGCACAAGTACATCGAGACAGCGGTTCTTCTTCTGCGTTCATCCGGATTTTTTTTTTCGGACGTGACTGCGTTGTGCCTGTTTACAGCAGAGCTGCGTTCTTGCGCCGTTAGGCCGACACATCCGACTTCTGCGGGCATTTGTTGACCGGGTTAACCTACCCGGGAGACAGCGGTTCAAAAACGGGGACTATCTGGAGTTCCCGGTTGTCTCAAACACAATACCATGATCCGGGATGCTATCCAGAGAGCGAAGACGAAGAAGGAGGAACTCCACGTGATATGGTTGGATCTGGCCAACGCCTATGGGTGAGTGCCACACCAGTTGTTGTGGCAGGCACTCAAGACTTATCACTGCCCGAGAACATAACGGAGATGCTAGTGGAGTACTTCTCGGGCTTCTCTCTTCGGTTCTCGACCAAAACGTTCACGACTAGATGAATCGACCTGCAAGTGGGTATTGCCATGGGATGTACAATTTCGCCGATATTATTTGTCATGGCGATGCAGGTCATACTGCATGCAGCATCCGACTACGCACACTGTCCGAAACTCTCCGAAGTGAAGAACACGCCGCCACTGAAAAGCCTTCATGGACGATACGACAATCGTGACACCGAAGGAGAGTGATGCTCGCAGCATTCTCTTCAGACTGGATGATCTGATTCGCTGGTGCATTATGAGCTTCAAGCCCAAGAAATCGAGAAGCCTGTCGATCATGAAGGGCAAGGTGGTGGAAAGTGTTCACGGTGGCCGGACAAGCGATTCCCACGCTGATAGCGGAACCCATGAAGAGTCTCGTTCGGGTGTACGACTCAACCCTGACGGACAGGAACGCAGTGGCGGAGATACAAGCAGTGTTAACGAACGGCCTGAGTCCCATCGATAAAACCAGGCTGATAGGCAAGTTCAATATCTGAGTCCTCCAATTCATGCTGATTCCGAAACTCCTGTGGCCGCTGCTGATATGTGATATTGGCGTGACCACAGTGAGCACCATGTAGAGCAAGATAAGCAGGTACATGAGAAAGTGGCTTGGAGTACCAACATACCTCATGACTGTCGCATTGTACTGAAAGCAGAGTAAGCTCGTCCTCCGGTTCCAGTCCCTCATGGAAGAGTTTATAGCCGAACAAACCAGACTCGCGATGATGCTGCGCGAGTCTCTAGACATAACGGTCAGTGTATCAGTCCGCGCCTTGAAAACGGGAAGGAAGTGGAAAGTCGTCAGCGCGGTCGAAGAAGCACAGGCTACACTCCAGCGGAAGGAGGTAATGGGCCACGCCCAGTTAGACAAGAAAGGGTACGGCTTCCAGGGCAATGATCCGATGTGGTCTAAGGCGACGGCCAGGGAACGCAGGGACCTGGTGGTTGCTGAATTGTTGATCCATCTTAAAACTTATTGATAATCCACAGCAAGCATATTAGTTTAGCTCGTAGAAACCGTAACACCAACAAAGAGCGAACTCGCAAATGGAAAAATAAGGACGTGGCTCCAGTAAAAGTTTAACACCGTTTTTAATTTGGTGTCACAGATTAAACAATATAATATAGTGTCACTAGATATCGGTACCCGTCCACCGAGCTCACGTCTATATATCGTGTATTAAATATTAATTAAATTATTACGTATTAAATACGTTCATACCTTCATCATTATTCACCTTGCCATCTAGCCTATTTCTATTCCACTATCCTGTGCTCCTGGCCATTACGTTTCTTGATAGATTCATTTAGTTCCATAGTTGCTTTCCAACAATTGCCTCCGGTTATTATCCACTTGAAGCTCAAATACAGTTGCTTGCATCCAAATATCCAATTCGGTTCCACAATCGAAAAAAAAACAAACATCTAACCTTGAAGATGGCACCACAGCGTCCCTTTCTTTGTTGTCCTGTGACGTCTCTTGTATCCCTTAGCTTCGTTGGTTCACTATCCACTTAAGTGCATCCTTAGGAAACATTCCTTTATCCTCTTTCTATATCCTGTGTTGGCGTGCGTGATCGCTATCTGGCATTATGCCACCCCCCCCCCCCCCCCAAAAAAAAAATGATAAAATCATATATATATATATATATATATATATATATATATATATATATATATATATATATATATATATATACAATCTGTAAATACTAAACTATGCCTCATAGCATCACTGACAACACAAGTAATAACAATTGCTGTGTAGAACATTATGGCTACCGTTACTAACCCTCAAAAAAATTTAAGTTAGATGACGGGCACGCCCTCCTGTTCAATCCCACGTTGAACGTCGTGTGGCCGGCCCATGCGAAGGCCGGTCCAACTAATTTACATTAATCCCTAACTTGTCCAAATGAACAAGTGTCCTCACTCTAGGTCAACACCCGGAGTTGGGGACGAGGGTAGTAATAGGTACCACGCAATCCGTATCAGTTGCTGCTCAATGTTGTCGCTGTTTATGTATATCTTGATTGCTTTTCCATCAAATGTCCGTAGGTAAGGTAGACGCCATTGCTGTTCCTCATGCACAATGCTACTTTAGAGACATTTTCTATTACCATCCAGTGTACTTGTTTAGTGGATATCGTAGAACACATACAATCTAGATAAATACATAATCTGGATACCTAACCAGTGCAATTTATAACAGTTATTAATTATTTAACCATTAATTAACAATTTTAAATGTAACGATTCTAATATCATAACTAAAATAATATACATCCGGTCAGGGATATGCACTACTGACGAGCTCAAACAAGGGCGAAACTCGAGTATAGTACTTCCATATTGACGTGGATAGGCCTTAGGTTCATACCGGAATGCGATCAGCGTTGCCAGTAGAGGGTTGTGCTCAATATTTAAATGTACTAATTATTTATCCATATATATAAATATTCACATAATATAATGTTCACATACTAACTCTATCATGTCAATGTTAGTACACTATGTACTCAGTGTCATTAATATTATCACACAACTTGTCTCTAAGTACAATACTTCCTTAGGAATAATGTTCGTTCGGATTCTTATATCGGCACAGCAAAATTATGTGGTCCGATCAATTGGTGTCTGGACCCGAACTCAAAAGTTAAGTCATCACCACATTTGATGAAAGTAAAATTGATAGTTGAAGTATGTCCCAACACAAGTCATCTCCTAATTTCACGATGACCCTTCCAAGAACGATAAATTGACAAATGTATCTATCCGACTACACTACATAATAATAATACTAATGAATGTACAATTTATTTTGGTTGCTATGCACATTGCCAATCAACCAGGTGCATTCTGTAACATATATTTTAACTTCTCTAACACTCTATGAATAACACAGATACATATCAAATTTAAAAGTGAACAACTGTGAAGCAGACCTATCTATTTACAATCGACTAAGAAGATCAGCGAGATTGTTATCTTTTCCAGGAATATTACAGCTATCGAATTCATAATCCTGCAAGAGCAAAGACCATCTATGAATTCTGGAATTCTTAGGATGACCAGATTTAAATATCTGTAGAGGTTTGTTATCTGATAGAACCAGAAATTTTCTACCCAGTAGATATCTCGAGAATTTCTCAATACTCTCAATTAATGCCAAAGCCTCAAGCTCAATGATAGCATAATTTCTCTGTGTATCTGATAGCTTTTTACTGAAGTAAAGGATAGGATGTAACTTTCCTTCATGTAGTTGAAGTAACAAAGCTGAAATTGCATGAAAACTTGCATCTATGTGTAATACGAAATCCTTTGAAATATCAGGCAATTTCAGAATAGGATAGGTACTAAACAGAGTTTTTATCTGTTGTAATAGTTTGTCATGATCATCTGTCCAAACTATTTTAGTAGGCTGACCCTTCTTTAGCAGTTCAGAAAATGTTGCTGTCATGTCAGCAGAGATAGGAATAAACTTCTGATAGTAATTAATCAGACCTAACAGACTTCTTAATTCCTTTTTCGTCGTTGGAGGTTTGATATTGAGAATTTTTGTAACTACCAGTGGATCTGTTTTTCTAAATCCATTAGAAATTCTATGACCAAGGAATTGTATTTCAGTAAACCCTATCTCTATTTTGCTTGGTTTAGCTTTCAAACCGTGTTGTTGTATCCTCTGAAATACCTGTTTGAGGATTTTGACATGTGTGTCAATGTCTGTAGTATGAATACAGATCTCATCCATATACGTCGCAACGTTAGAAATCCCATGGAGTAATCTTCTCATCATGCGCATAAATGTGCTTGGCGCATTCTGTAAACCAAATGGAAGATACGCCCATTCATACAGACCTAATGGAGTACTGTAATATGCATAGAATCTTCATCCATAGGGATTTGCCAATATCCCTTGGTGAGATCAATCTTTGAAAATAGTTTTGAGTTTGCTGTGCTTTCGATCAACTCATCAATGTTTGGCATTGGTTCTGAATCTAGTAGTGCAATGTTGAAAACACTTGGCCCGTGAAGAGTCCCCATGTTGCTGAATTGTTGATCCATCTTATAACTTATTGATAATCCACAGCAAGCATATTAGTTTAGCTCGTAGAAACCGTAACACCAATCTGGCAGTGGTTCAGGAGATCGCAACGGGGAAGATGACGAAAGAGTCCACAAGGCTGCCCAACAGGCGAAGCAGATGTCATGGGAAGCGGTAGTGCAGAGATCCATTACGTGGAATGAGATCTGGCGCATGGCAACACTGCGTCTAAGTTTCGTCATCGATCCCTCTACGATGTCCTGCCATCAGGTGCCAACTTGGTCAAGTGGGGGAAAACACCGACCCGTTCTGTACCCTCTGTAAGAAAGCCCAAATAGTCCAGATAGCAGAACATGTGCTGTCTGGCTGTAAGATAGCCTTAACCCAAAGGTGTTTTACATGGCGGCATAACAAGGTCCTAACTGAGTTGGCCGCCATAGTGGACGTTGCAAGAATGAAAGCGAACAGGGAGTAGTACAGACCGAGGCCGATGGTGATTTATCTGAGAAGGCCGCAAAAATAGTAAAGCTGACAACTTGCCGCTTGCTACCGTTTTTGACGGTGCGAGAGACTGGGTGTCATATGCCATATGTCAGGCAGATAGAGAGAAACTGATGCGTAAGTACATCAGTAAACATAAGTAGCACATTAGCTGAGATAAGCGCAATGTAGCACTATAAATACACAAGTGCTACGTCATAAAGTTGCCTTAGTTAACAACGCAATTGTGTTCTTATGGACACTTCACCACCAGCTTTCACGCTAGCTAGTCGCTTAGTCGCTCTACACTTACAGCAGTACAGTTTGTGCATTAGAACGCTTACTCCTTCACAGATAGAGATAGTCTACAGTCATACGCTCACGTACACTTTTTCATGACCAGACATGGCATCTGCTAACTGCCGGTGAGGATGCTCGTGAATCATGGTAGGACCTCGTCGGTGCTGATGTTGGATGATCGTGCTGGAACATCGTCTTGACTTGACGGCCGGGGCCGTTAGCTTCGAACACCACACTCGCATGCACTAGGGGCAGCTTCACAACGCTAACAACTGGGTTGTATGATTGTAAGTGCATGGCGGGAGCATGAGTCTTTGTTAATAGCCTGAAGGCTGGCAACGGGAGATTGTTCGTATCCGTTCTACACGTCTACTTGCTGGTGGCAAATAAACGGCACAATTCATTACTCTCATCGATTGTTCGTCGTTGGTGATAGTTATTGGCGTCTGGCTGTGAGGCGTTGGATGTGAGGGGCCGACCCATCGGACTCGCTGCAATCTCAGGTGAATATCCTGGATATCATAATATACCCTAGAGCCTGAAATAGAGGGGGGATCAACAGAGCCGCCCTGTGACATGGGGGCATTCGTCAAATGGAGAAGAATCTTCGACGAGATGTCAGTCAACGATTTTATGGTTGAATCGTCCTTGAGCTGAAGAGCTGGAGGTCAAGACACCAGTTATGGATAGCCGACATAGAAACGCCAACAATACAGATACCCAGAACACATTTTATGTCATTTAGGATCACGCCGATCTTAAAAGCTGCAGATCAAGTGACGTATCTAAAATCATCAATCATTATCCTTCACTGGTGCATCGTTGATCAACCAGTTGGTACAAGATACGACATCAGTACCAGTAGCCACCCTCAAGAAAGCTGCTCTGCCCAGGGAGCTTAATTTTATCGTCATCCGCCGCTTTATATAGTAAGTCAAGTCGCCGCAAGTCGCCGTTTCATTTTATGATTCAGGTTGGTTCGAGTCTTTGCTCTGCCCATGGAGCTTGATCTTATCGTCATCCGCCGCTGTATATAGTAGGCCACAGTTGCTGCCTGTTGCCGCAACACCTTGAGACAGCATACGCTCTGCCCACAGAGCCACGCTGTTTTACGAGAGAGCAACAGTATTGACAGTCGCCGCTCTACCTGGAGGCATACTGCGACTTATTGAGACAGCATTTGCTCTGCCCACGGAGCCACGCTGCGGTACCGGATACCACATTTCGGTACGATCCCCGCTCAGTCTACTGAGCCAAGTTTATCACCAACAGACGCATCGTTTGCTCAGAATCAACACAAACAAGTTTATCGCCAACAGAAGCCTCGTTTGCTCAAAATCGACACAAACTCCAAGTTTTGTCACCAACAGACTTCGCTCGATATCAACGTAAGCGGCAAGTCACTGTTACAAATTGACAGCTGCTGAACTTGTCTCGATAAAAGAACGTATCGTGATATTGTCAGAATCAAAGTATCTTCATTGTCTGACAATTGTTACCAGTTCCAGTCAACCTTCACTTGGGAATATTGGACTCCGCTTTTAATCAACTGCTGCGTGGAGGATCGCCAATATTAAGCTAAGCATTTGTTTGTGGTTGTTCAGATTATATAGTTATGGTCAGGATACTGTAATTATAACACATTATATTCTTTCTTCTTTCACTCATTTCTCGAGTGACGTCAGCCGTGCTACATACGTCACGGTGCGATTTCTAGCTGTGCAATACTTCTTCTTTGGTGTGCATAGTTTCCTGTATTGATACATTTGTAGTATCATACTGGTACTTAACTCTGTCACTTTACGTGTGTTAACTTTGTCTTAATGCTCTACTAAGTCACACTACCTGTTTGCTACATTGTTCTCTGCATATTTTGCCTACGATCTATATTGGTTATAGCTAGAACGAAGCAACATGTCGTCTTTACAGGATTGTGTTGCTATTGGTAAAGATGCAGGGTTGACAGGGCCAGATCTGTTAGCTTGGTCAGAGAAACAATTCGCTGTTTTCCAAGCACAGGAAAGGGATGAAAGAGCAGCAGTGAGACAATTGGAAAAAGACAGACTTGTTGCACAAAGGGAACAGATGGCTGAACAAGAGAGACAAAGAATAGTTAAGAAGGAAAAGACAGCTGCAGAAAATGAGGGGATAGCATTGCAAATTACGGCTGAAAAGGAGAAAATTGCAACTAAATTGGCCGCAGAGAAAGAAAACATTTTGATGGAAACGCAGTTGAAAGAAAAAGAATTAGCTTTCAGTCATGAAAAGTTAGAAACAAAAACTTCTGAAGGAAAAAGAGCTAGAGAATAACTTTAAAATGAAACAGTTTGAGAAAGAAAAAGATGAGCAGATTGCCAGACATAAATTAGAGGCACATTCCACAGATGCTATTAAGAAATATAGTGGCATTCGAATTCCGATTCCATTTCAGCTTGGATTACTAATTTTGAGCTGATAATGCGCCATTATAGTGTTCCAGAACTCGAATAGTCGGTCTTAATGCATAGACACTTAAATGGAGAGCCTTTGTAGGTTGTTGAATTGATTCCAGATGAACTACGTAGTAATTATTCATACATTCGCAACAGATTACTGTCACATTTTTCTTTGGATGAATTTAGTTTACGTTCATCTTTCAATTCTCTTGCTCCGAAATCAGGACAGACGTTTCTTGACTTTTCTTTTTTAACGCAGACGAACTTTGACAAACGGGTACGTTCTGCTAATGTTAATAATCACTTCAATAAGCTACGTGACCTGATGATTAGGGACAAACTTATCTCGGCTGTTCCCTTATCTATGGCCACATTTCTCATTGAGAACAAATGTTCATCTATTCAACAAGTTGAAGAGAGGGGTGAGTCATTTTTCGATGCTCATAAAGACAAATTTAACCATTGTTCATCACCTCTGGTGGAAACAAGTGCGTGTGAAAAACTCCCACACAAATCTAGGGCATATGGCTATAGAGCACAACAATATGTCAGTCACTCATCTCAAGTACTAGATAAACAACAACAGAAATATCAACCTTACACCCCACAGGGAAGGAAAGGTATTTAGACAACATGCAAGTATTTTAAGTGTAAACATGGAAATTTACAGATGTGTGATTAACACCCTGATTTTGAAAATTATATAAAGAAACTAGCTATTAAAAACAGAGACAGATCTAATACTTATCAGAAGCAGATGCAATGCTTCAAATGCAGATCAGTTGGGCATTGTTTTAACCTATGTCCATTAAAACGTTTGTATAGGGAAGCAAACATGGGATGTTAACGTCGAGCAGTGGCAGTGACTCTGATGACGTCACACAGGAAAATACTACTGATGTAGAGTATTCTCCCGTAGATCCAGCATGTAATACTTGTCAGATATTCCACAGAGACGGTAGTTTACCATGCGGACACCAAGTTCCTGTACAGGAGACAAATGCAGTCCAGATCACAAATGGAACATTGGTGTTAAAAAGAGCCATTGTAAATGGAATACACTGTAGCTTAGTGTGTGATACTGGAGCGAGTATAGTCGGCACACACAAAAGATTGATTAGAGAGTCCGACTACACTGGGGAACACGTTATTTGTAGAACTTTTGGGGGAGAAGAGAAAAGTTTCGAATAGCGTGGGCTGATATCAACTGCCCATACTTTGCTGGGGGAATAAAAGTGGCGGTGCTGCCTGACCCATGTGCAGATGTACTCCTGGGAAATATCCCAGACATACATGTGTCGCTTGAAGACATAACACAATGGGAATCAAAACATGTTGTGGCAAATGCTGTCACTCGTTTACAAAACCAGAGAGAGAATCAGGTAGGTCTGGACAACACATCCGAATCACGAATACTGCATCAATTAGTTGAGAAACCGGAAGATTTTAGTGCTTTACAATCCAATGATGCATCATTACAACAATGTTTTTCTCAAATAGATCGCCCGCCAAATATCTCAAAAACTGGTAGGTGGTTCTTTACAAACCGGAACATTTTAAAACGGGTATACGAGAACAACGGTACCCAGATTGAACAAACTGTTGTACCTACGCAATTCCGACATAAAATACTGCAGACAGCGCACGATATTCCTTTTGCAGGACATATGGCTGTGGCACGAACATTCGCCAGAATTTTATCAAATTTTTACTGGCCAGATTTTGCCAAAGACATACGAAAGTATGTTCAAACCCTGTGATGTATGTCAAAGCATGTCGCAAAATGGTCGGCATCCTAAGGCACTCGTGCAATCGACATATTTAGCATCTCGCCCGTTTCAGAAAATCACGGTCGATATTATCGGACCATAAAATACTGTGACAGACAGGGGTAATAAATATATCCTTACAGCTGTAGACACGTGCACTCGTTGGCCAGAAGCTGTTGCGCTCAAGAAAATCACTTCATCAGTCATTATAGATGTTTTCCTTTTGCTGTTTTCTCGGATAGGTTTTCCGTTGTATATCTTATCTGATAAAGGAGCTCAATTCATTTCTGGTGCCACACAAGCTATAAGTAATATTTTAGGGATTAAACAGATGTTTTCTTCGAGTTTTCATCCCATGTCGAACGGGATTATAGAAAATCTGAATGGGACGCTAAAACGAGCGTTAGCTAAAATCACAGCTCAACGTCCGAAGGATTGGGACATCCTATTGCCAGCGGTGTTATTTGCTTACAGAGAGGTACCGCAGGCCAGTACGGGTTTTTCACCGTTCGGAATGGTATATGGTGCCAATCCACGTCGACCGATACAGATTCTTGATGAATTATTGACAGGTGAAGTCAAAGATCAACCTACAAGAGAGGCGTATGAACAAGTTACCAGCCTCCGTGATAAGATAATGACGTCCTGCACAATCGCTAAACAAGCTTTACATGATGCGGGAAAGAAATATCGCCAGTATGCGAATCATTCAGCAAAGACAATCATTTTACAGGAGAGGAGATGAGGTGTTATTACTGCTTCCTAACCCTATTGAAGCTCTGTCAACGTCATGGCAAGGGCCATTTAAAATTATAAAGAAAATATCTGATGTAGATTATCAAATTCTAGTTCGTGATAAACCTAGGATATATCATATTAATATGCTAAAACCATATCACTCGAGACAGCTTGACACCTCAGCTTATTTGGCTGATCAAGACATACAAGATGCTGCTTTATGTTGAGTAATAAATGAGCAACCTGACGATGCCATTCCTCAAACGATCCCTACACCGATCGTAGCAAACGAAAGTAGTTGGAAATAAGTTATCATAAACACAAATTTATCGCAGACTGATTATGAAATGTTTAGCAAACTATTAGAAGAGTTTAGTGATATCTTTTCGGATTCACCAGGTAAAACTTCATACATCAAACATCACATCCATCTAAACTCTCAAATACCAGTCACAACTAAACCGTATCCTATTCCATTGCATTATCAGAATAAGGTTATTAAGGAGATTAGGGAGTTAGAACAAGCAGGCATTATTCGCAAATCTTATCATTACTGCTCGCCTCTTGTTATTATTAAAAAGAAAGATGGGAATCTTCACATATGTGTCGACTATCGTAAAGTGAATGCACTCAGTTATCTCGACGCTGAACCAATGCCCCAAATCGACGACCTTATAGCTAGCATGGCTGTCGATATGGTTTTCGAAATTAGACCTTACGAAAGAGTATTGGCAAATACCGATGGCTGAATATTCTATTCATTTTACTGCATTTGCTACACCATTAGGGTTGTACGAATTCGAATATCTTCCTTTTGGGCTTCAGAACTCTCCTGCCTCTTTTACTCGCATGATGAGGATGTTACTTAGGGACATCACAGATATAGCTACATACATGGATGATATATGCATCCATACTATTGAGACTGATCATCATGCGTATATTCTGAGACAGATCTTTGGTCGTATTCGAATGTTCGGTTTGACTGTGAAACCTATCAAAACTGAAATTGCGTTTCAAGAAATTCAATTTTTAGAACATAGAATTTCAAAAGGTTTTCTGTACACTGATCCAAATATTGTGACTAAAATTCTCAACATTCGTTCTCCTAAAACTAAAAAAGAAGTCAGAACAATTTTGGGTCTTATCAATTACTACCAAAAGTTTATAAGAAATTTTGCTGCTATGACTTCTCAGCTATCAGAATTACTAAAGAAAGAGCAACCAAATAAAATCAGATGGTCTCCGCCCTTTCTCAGAATTCCGGACATGTTGAAAGACTTTGTCGTCCAAACTGACGCGAGTTCACATTCTATCTCGTGCATTCTGCTACAGGAGTATAAAGGATTGCTACATCCAGTTCTATATTCGAGTAGGAAGTTAAATGAGACTCAAAAGCGTTGTGCAATTACAGAACTTGAAGCACTATCTTTGGTGGAATCTGTTAAGAAATTCTTTAAATACCTAGAAGGGAGAAAGTTCTTGGTTATCTCAGATAATATGCCACTAAAAATCTTTAAAGATGGATCACCAAAGAATGCCCGAATTCATAGGTGGGCATTACTTCTTCAAGATTATGACTTTACTGTTTCTCATATTCCGGGCAAGGATAATTTTCTTGCTGATTTACTGAGTCAATTATAGTATGGCACTACATTAATTTCTTAATTGTGAATTGAGTCAGAATATGTTAATGTGTAATTTTATTATTACGTGATGCTGACTATAACACATTTCTGAAAGGCCACTTTCTCAATAATTGTTTATTTATATAAGGTTAGTCACTTAATTTATTAATATTTCAGAGTAGAAGAATTGTCCAGCCAATAGACATTTTAGCTGTGCCACATGGACATTTACCTGTGTCGTAGAGACATTTTAGCTGTGCCACATGGACATTTTAGCTGTGCCACATGGACATTTACCTGCGTCACAAAGACATTTTAGCTGTGCCACATGGACATTTTAGCTGTGCCACATGGACATTTACTTTTGCCGCAGGGGCATTTTACTTCTGCTGCATTGACAGTCTACGCGTGCTGCAGGAACTTGTGAAGATAGTCGGATAAGTCAGTTATTATCTTCTAAGGGATAGTTAACTTCAGTTCATTTATTTCAGGAACTTCTTGGATTTTATTTCGAAAGGACATTTGACTATCCATAGTATAACAAAATGAACAATAGTATACTTAAGTGATAGTAAACATTACGTTACTTAGTTCATTAACTTAGTATAGTGAAATATTATTATAATTAGAATAGTTCATAGTATGTCGTTATTGGAAATATTACTGTTTTATTTCATCCATAACTTTATTTAATGATGTGCGATATAGATTGTTAATATTCAGAATATTCTTAGTTTATAATGTAGTTAAATTAAGGGTAATTATTTATGACATTCGTGATGTATAACAATAACACATATGTGTTGTCTAGCGTTGTATGAATGAAAAGGGATGCATGAAAGGAAATTAGAACACACAAGTATACAAATTAATATACACAAACAATATAATACAGATTTTAATAGGATTAATTAACAGATATAAAGGGATATAATAAACAGATATAATACGATACAATATATATATATATATATATATATATATATATATATATATATATATATATATATATCATCATCATCAAGTGCCGTGCCGGCTGGCGTAGGCGTTCATGGCTCTCCATAGATCTCGGTCTTTGGTTTTCTGGATCAACTCTGCTGCTGATATTCCTCCATGCCACCGTCTCAATCCATCCAGCATCACTTCTCTTGGTCTACCTCTGCCTCTCTTCCCCTCGATCTTTCCAGTTGTTACGATGTTCTCCAATGCCTCTCTTCTCATCACATGACCGAAGAAAGATGTTTGTCTCTGTCTTATTGTTGTATATAATGTTCTAGTTTCGTTAGCCTGTTTCAGGCAGTCGTCGTTAGTTACTATGGCAGTCCAAGGAATTCGCAACATTCGTCTCAGGAACCACATCTCTGTTGCTTCTAATTTCTTCTTAATTTGTTCATTTACATTCCAAGATTCACTGCCATACAGCAAAACTGGTTCTACATAGCATTTCAGCACTCTCTTTCTTACATTCAGTGATAGTGACTTATTGCATAAGATACTCTTCATTTTCTGAAATGCGGCTTTTGCCTGCCCTATTCTGCTCCTAATCTCTGTTGTACATCTTCCATCTGATGTTATAAATGCCCCTAGGTATCTAAAATTATCCACTTGGTTAAGGATTTTCCCTTCTATTTCTATGTCACATTTTGGTGTCACCATTTTCTTTGATATTACCATTGTTACTGTTTTCTTGATATTCAAGGAGAGTCCTTTGCTTGCACTCTCTGTTACTACAACGTCTAATAATTGTTGTAGGTCTGTTGAATTATCCGCCACCAATACTGTGTCATCTGCATAACGTATATTATTTATATTATAACCTCCAACTAGTATTCCTGGCATCTCTTTGATCTCTCTCTCATTATTACTTCGCTATACAGGGAGAAAAGATCTGGTGACAAGACACACCCTTGTCGTACTCCTAGCTTTATCTGTTCGTAACTACCCTCTTTATTTCCCATTTTAATTGCTGCTACTTGGTTCCAGTAAATATTCTTTATTATTCTTAAATCTTTTCCATCAGTGTTGATATCTTCCAACATTTTAATCAGTTCACCATGTTTTACTTTATCAAATGCCTTAGTATAATCTATGAAGCACAAATATATGTCTCTCTGTTTCTCTATTGACCTTTCTATTAGTGTCCGTAATGTATAAATTGCATTGTTTGTGCCCTTTCCTTCCACAAATCCATACTGTTCTTCACTAATTTCCATTTTTATTTTCTTTTTGGTTCTTCTCATTATGATTCTGAGTAGAAGCTTAGTGATATGATTTCTGAGGTTAATTATACGAAAATCTTCACAATCAATTGCTCCCGGTCATTTTGGTATAGCTATAAATACAGATTTCAGCATATCACTGGGTAAATATCCACTGCTGTAAATATCATTCAACATTTTGGTTAATATATCTACTCCAAATTCTCCCAATACTTCTAATTCTTCTATTGTGATTTCATCTGGCCCAGCTGTTTTTCCTTTCTTCATACGTTTCATAGCGTCAGCGACTTCTTCTTTCAGAATAGGTGGACCTTCTAAGTTACTATCTTATGTTAATTCTTCCCTTTCTCCTTCATATAATTCTCTTATAAACTCATTCCACCTCTTCATTATAGCATCTTCCTCTAATATTATCTGTCCTGTTTTTGATTTCAAACACCCTGTATTTATTCTTATTTTTCTTCCTGTAAGCTCACTGATTTGTCTGTGCATATTTTTTGTATCTTTAATGGAATTTAATTCAATTTTTTTGCATTGCTCGTTTAACCAACTTTCTTTAGCCTTCCCACATTTATCTTTTATTTCTTTATTTATCTTAGCGTATTCTTGTTTGTCATTTTTACTCTGTTTTCTTTTGTCCATCAGTTTTAAGATATCTTCATTCATCCATTTTTTCTTAGCTATTTTGCCTCTCTCCGGTAATACTTCTTTGCTAGTTTGATGAATGGAGTCCCTTAACATTTCCCATTGTTCATCTATACTCTGTATTTTAGTTATTGCATTGTACCTATTTTTCACAGTCACTCTGTATTGTTCTTGCATTTCTTTGTCTATTTCAGAACCTCTTTATTAAGTCTCATGTTCTTAACCATTTTTTCCCTCTCTTTAATCTTAATTTTATTTGTCCACATAGTGGTACATGATCACTATTACAGTCAGCACCAGGCATTGTCTTTACATTAATTAAAGCATTTCTAAATCTTTTATTAATTAGTATGTAGTCAATTTGGTTGCGTATTTTCTTATCAGGGCTTATCCATGTGTACAGTCGTCTTTTATGGTGTTTAAACCACGTGTTTCCAATTATCATATCATTGATATTTGCCCATTCTATTAGCTTTTCCCCTCTTTCATTTCTTGTACCTAAACCATAATTCCCCACTACATCCTCCATTTTTCCCTTTCCTACTTTTGCATTAAAATCACCAAGTATTATCTTTATTTCTTGTGATCCAATTTGAGCCATCGCCATTTCTATTTCGTCGTAAAAGTGTTGTATTTCTTCATCACTACTGCTTGCTGTTGGTGCATATACTTGTATAATATTTATGTCTATTGGTTTGCCTTTGATTTTTACCATAATAACTCTATCTGAAATACACCAGTATCCATTAATTGACTTGGCTGTTTTTTCGTCTAATATTATTCCTACACCTTTTTCATGTGTATCCCCTCCAGAATAAATTATTGTGTGATTGTCAGCTATAATTTTGCCAGATCCCTTCCATCTCATCTCACTAACGCCTAGTATATTCATTTTCATGCTATCCATCTCTCTTAGAACATTGGTCAACTTTCCTAGCTCATTTAATGTCCTAACATTCCATGTTCCTACTCTAAATTTATTTATTTTAGTTAAGATTTTGCCATCAGTAGCTGGATGACGGTCTGGTGTCACCTGTGGCTCATGACTGTCCCTACCGGACGAGGATGCCCTAAGGCAGCCATTAACGTCCTTCACTAACTTTGATTTATGTTTTGCCATGAAGTCTTGGGAAGATAATGTGGTGGTTTCCCCTTGCCTTCCACATTCACATGGTGGTCTTTTTACCTCTGCCTTTGACAGCCATTTCCGACTGTCAGGACAAGTGAGTGCCCTGCTCTGCTCAGCTGCAGAGTTGTCCACTTATTCCGGTGGATACTCGGTCCCCAGAGCTGTGTTAGCCACACCGTAGTGTGTTTCCATCCTCTACCGCGGGGAGGTGCAGTTGGGATTTTCCCTTCATAAAGTTATTGGTCTCTGACCAAAACTCTCCAGTACTTTTAGAGGATATATATATATATATATATATATATATATATATATATATATATATATATATATATATATATATATATATATATATATACTAAATAGACTAAAACCATATTCAGAAGACATATTAGGTGACTACCAGGCGGGTTTTAGACAAAACAGATCAACAATAGATCAGATATTTATCTTACGACAAATAGCCGAGAAACATTGGGAATATAAAAGAGATCTCCATAACATTTTTGTGGATTTTAAAAAGGCTTATGATAGTGTCCATAGGAATAGTCTATGGAATGCTATGCAGGAATTTGGAATACCAAGGAAGTTAATCAACATGACCAGACTATGCATGGAAGATACTTATAATATAGTAACATATAAAGGCAGGAAATCAGACCCCTTCCAAATAACATCTGGCTTGAAACAGGGTGATGCACTATCGCCGCTACTCTTCAATCTGGCTCTAGAGAAAGTTGTAAGGAAGGTAAAGGAGGAATGTGATATTGGAGGAACATCCAAGCTGCTTGGTTATGCAGATGATATAGATATTATAGGGCAAAGTGAACAAAAGACATTGGAAATATTGACTCACTTAAAGGAAAAAGCCCAACAGATGGGGCTGGTTATCAACCAAGATAAGACAGAATATATGGTAATTTCAAGAGACGGAATGGCTAGAAACTCTGGCCACATACAAATAGATAATATGACCATTAAAAGAACGGAAACATACAAATACCTGGGTACGATCTTCAACTGCTCCAACATCATAAGGGAAGAAATACAAACTAGAATCAACTCTGGAAATAAGATATACTATGCACTACAACATCTACTAAAATCAAAGGCGCTATCTCGTAACACCAAAATCACAATATACAAAACACTGATCAGACCAGTTGTGCTGTATGGCTCTGAAACCTGGAGTACAACGAAAGGAGACGAAGCCTTGTTACAAACCTTTGAGAACAAAATTTTAAGACGCATCTTTGGACCCATTAGGGATACACAAAGTGGAGAGTGGAAAAGAAGAAGTAACAAAGACATTTATGATCTGTTTAAGTCCCCGCTAATCATTGGTATCATGAAGGCTAATAGACTACAATGGCTGGGGCATATAGAAAGAATGGAAGATAATAGGGAAACAAAACTCGCTTACACTCAGGAAATAAATGACCGTAGACCCCGAGGTAGACCAAGAAGGCGGTGGAGAGATAATACATGTACAGACCTACAAGCACTTGGAATCAACGACTGGCAAGAGAAGGTCCACCAGAGAGACGAATGGAGACGGATTGTATTTGCAGCAAAGAACCTCAATGGCTCGGAACGCTGAAGAAGAAGAAGAAGAAGATATATATATATATATATATATATATATATATATATATATATATATATATATATATATATATATATATATATATATATATATATATATATATTAGTTTGTCACCAACGACATGTTAAGTAAATGTGGCGAATGATGGAAATAAATGTTGACTTAGAGTAAAGTCGACATAATACGATTCTGTCGTCAACGGAAATCATTCGCTCATATTAGCTTGTAAGGACGTCGGGTGTTAAACACAGGAGTGTATTTTTAGTTGCTGTAGGTAATCGGGGTTACAGAGGCCTATGGGGTTTTACAAAGGGTCAGCATGTTAATGCGAATAACAGTCATTTTATTATATATACTGGCGGTGTTTGAACCTCGTTACAAGTGGTCGGTCGTGTTAACGCGAGTACAGCCATTAAATTATATGAGCTGGCGGCGATCGGACTTGGGTTTTAATCCTGTGTCTGATATCCCCATGTTCTATGCTGTCTCATTGTAGCATTCTGTATTCCAATGACGATGGATTTGTGGGTCGAGTACGACTTAAAGTAATTTACGTCGCCTCTTTCATTCGTGTACATGTCGCAGGATAATTAGAGTGAGGAAATGTTTTACAAACATTTTGTGTGTGAAGGGGGCAGCTATCATATGCCATATGACAGGCAGATAGAGAGAAACTGATGCGCAAGTACATCAGTAAACATAAGTAGCACATTAGCTGAGATAAGCGCAATGTAGCACTATAAATATACAAGTGCTACATCATAAAGTTGCGTTAGTTAACAACGCAACTATGTTCTTATGGACACTTCACCACCAGCTTTCACGCTAGCTAGTCGCTTAGTTGCTCTACACTTACAGCAGTACAGTTTGTGCATTAGAACGCTTACTCCTTCACAGATAGAGATAGTCTACAGTTATACGCTCACGTACATTTCTTCATAACCAGGCATGGCATCTGCTAACTGCCGGACGGCCAGTGAGGATGCTCGTCAATCATGGTAGAACCTCGTCGATGCTGATGTCGGATGATCGTGCTGGGACATCGTCTTGACTTGACGGCCGGGGCCGTTAGCTTCGAACACCACACTCGCATGCACTAGGGGCAGCTTCACAATGCTAACAACTGGGTTGTATGATTGTAAGTGCATGGCGGGAGCATGAGTCTTTGTTAATAGCCTGAAGGCTGGCAACGGGAGATTGTTCGTATCCGTTCTACACGTCTACTTGCTGGTGGCAAATAAATGGCACCATTCATTACTCTCATTGATTGTTCGTCGTTGGTGGTAGTTATTGGCGTCTGGCTGTGAGGCGTTGGATGTGAGGGGCCGACCCATCGGACACACTGCAATCTCGGGTGAATCTCCTAGATATCATAATATACCCTAGAGCCTGAAACAAAGGCGGAATCAACCGATCCGCCCTGTGACACTGGGATCTGACCGTAGACCTCAAGGGCCCTGGCAAATACCCTGAGGTGATCCGAAAGTTTGGCTTGCGACCTGACATCGTACTTAGCTCCTCGTCAGCCAAGCAGCTGATTGAGCTGACCGCCCCTTGCGAATCCAATATCGAAGAGCAACATGCGTACAAGTTGGCGAAGTACAATAACATGGTCGCAAGTCTTAGGCGGAAGGAGTACACCGTCAGGCTGTTCACCATCGAGGTAAGCGCACGAGATCTCGTCTCCCACTCCGTGTTTAATGTGCTGAAGCGAATGGGCATGAAAGGACGATCAAGAGCTCGGGCTCAGAAACAACTGTCTGAGGCAGCCGATAAGGCCTCGTGCTGGCTGTGGAACTGTCGCAACCTAGAGTGGAATGAGTCTTAAAACTAGTATGGTTAGAAGCGGTGACTGCAGTACCAACAATTTCTCAACCAAAACTACTAACTTTACAACGTCTCGTGTCAGATCTTTAACCCCTTCTCCGAGTGTGAGTGGCGATTCTGAGTGCAGTCAATCACGCAAATGTTGGTCAAAGTCCAGTAGTAGGCCTCTTTCAGTCCTGAAGGACTATAGAGTTGTGCCGCTTGGGAGGTGCCTGGCAGCACCGCTGATGACTGTATAGTCCAATGCGAGAGTGACAATCTCTGTCACAGCTTCCGCATCTGTAAGACGAGGCAGGTCCCGCAGTAAGTGACTGCGCTTTGAGCCTGTGCCGCCTATCCTCAGTTTGTTGGATCAGATTGCGCTCAAAGAGCACCAGTCCGTTTCGTACATCTCTTCTCCAGGAGCATCTGTCTGTTGCAACTCTCTCCCACGTGTCTGGATCTATTCCAATGGTTTTCATATCTTGTTTACACACATCCCTATATCGCATTTGGGGTCTTCCGGTTGGCCTCTTTCCTGTGGCTAGTTCTCCGTAAAGGAGATCTTTGGGAATACGTTCATCCTCCATTCGAGATACGTGGCCCAGCCACCGGAGGCGTCTCTGCTTAAGGAGGGTGTGCACTGTGGTAATATCTGCTCTTTCAAGCACCTGTTTGTTTGTTATGTGGTCCTTCCATGTTATGCCCAGGATACATCTCAGACATCTCATGTGGAAGGAATTCAACTTCCTTTCCTGTCTTGAGTACAGGGTCCAGGATTCAGACCCATAGAGTAGTGTGCTAACAACACAAGCTTTATATACCTGAGCTTTTGTACGCTCTGTTAGTCTATTATTCTCCCAAACTCTTTTAGCTAGCCTGGAAAATGTTGTGGCTGCCTTTCCAATGCGTCTGTCGATTTCTGTCTCTAATGAAAGATTATCTGATATTGTCGACCCCAAATACACAAACTCGTGGACGACCTTCAATTCGTAATTAGAAATTTTGATTGACGGAGGCGCACCAGCATCTTGTTCCATCACCTGTGTTTTATTTAGGCTAATAATGAGCCCAAAGTCTTTGCAGGCGGCTGCAAAACGATCTATGAGCCTTTGGAGATCTTCTGCTGTATGAGTAGTCAGTGCTGCATCATCTGCAAAAAGTAGTTCTCTTACGCATGTTGATCTTATTTTGGTCTTTGCCTTGAGTCTTGATGGGTTAAAGAGTTTGCCATCAGATCTTGTGTGGAGGTATATGCCTTCAGTGGCAGTCCCAAATGCCTGCCTTAAGAGAACAGCGAAGAAGATACCGAAGAGTGTAGGAGCAAGCACGCAGCCCTGCTTTACTCCGCTGCTGATGCTGAATGACTGGGATGTTGAGCCATCAAATAAAATGGTCCCCTGCATGTTTTCGTGGAATGATTTCACGAGACTAAGAAGGGTGGGTGGACATCCAACCTTTTCAAGGACCTTAAAAAGGCCGCTTCTGCTCACGAGGTCAAATGCCTTTGTGAGGTCGATGAAGGCAATATATAATGGCTTCCTCTGTTCTCTGCACTTCTCTTGGAGCTGACGGAGTGAGAAAATCATATCGATGGTGGACCTGTTGGGTCTAAATCTTTTAAGGATTACTCTGGCAAAAATCTTGCCTGTAATGCTGAGTAGGGAAATTCCGCGATAGTTGTTGCAGTCGCTTCTGTCGCCTTTGTTTTTATAAAGGGTAACGATGTTTGCGTCTTTCATATCTTGTGGTATTGATTTTTCTTTCCAGCAGATCTGAAATATTGCATACAGTTCTGGGATGATTGTTTCTTTGCTACATTTTAAAATCTCAGGTGGAATACTATCTTTTCCAGGTGCCTTGCCGGATTTGAGAGAGTCTAGTGCTTCGCTGATTTCTGTGAGGCAAGGTTCGTTATCCAGGGCATGCATGGCGGACTGTTGATCGATGGCTTCCAGAGCTTCTTCGCTGACAGTGTTATCCACTGAGTATAGCTCTGAGTAGTGTTCTACCCAGCGATCCATTTGTTTTGCTCGATCTTTTATGATTACCCCCTCAGTTGATCGTAAAGGGGCCATCTTATTTTTTGATGGACTGACAGCTTGCTTGATGCCCTCGTACATTCCTCTTATATTTCCAGTGTCTGCACAAGTTTGAATTTGAGCAGAGAGCTGTAGCCAGTACCTGTTCGCACATCTTCTTGCCATCTGTTGTACTCTATTTCTGGCCGCTCGCAACGCCTGCAGTGTTTTCTCTGAAGGTGATGTTTTATACATTGAGAATGCATGTCTCTTTATCTCCAGGACTGGGATCATCTTTTCAGAGTGTGCTTCAAACCAGTCGGTTGACTTAGTTTGCTTCTTGCCAAATGTTGATAGTGCTGTATTGTAGATGGTGTCGCGAAAATGACTCCATCTCTCGGTGGAATTTCCGTTTGTGGGGCCAGGCAGAGTATCCGCTAGAGCCTGCATGAATTTGTTGACCTTCTCTTTATTTTGGGTGCCGCTGGTGTCAATGCGTGGTCTTCCTTCTGTTCGGCTTCTGTAGATTCTCTTGGGCTTTATCTTCACCTTGCTGGAGACGAGTGAATGGTCGGTGTCGCAGTCAGCACTGTGGTAGCTGCGAGTCATCCGTACATTGCGGAGGTTGCTGCGTTTAGTGAGCACCAGGTCGAGTTGGTGCCAGTTCTTTGATCTGGGGGGCCTCCATGACACCTTGTGTTGAGGTTTCGTTTCAAAGAAGGTGTTGGTCACGCACAGATTATGGTGGCTGCAGAATTCCAAGAGACGTTGTCCATTGTCATTGATCTTCCCAACACCAAACTGTCCTAGACATGAAGGCCACGATTTGTGGTCGGAGCCAACCCTGGCATTGAAATCCCCCAGGATAAAAAGATGTTGTTTCTCTGGTATGTAACAAGCTATGTGGAGGGTCCCAAATAGCCCGGTCACAATATTTCAAATATCTTCTATAGCCCTGGCTGGGATAGGTCTTTACCTGCCAACCCTCCTCCCGTTTTCCCTGGACACACTGTCACGCTTCCTTTCGACCTAGGGACCTATTTCCTGCAGTGTTCTTCTGGCTGACGCATAAATAACATGGCAGTCGTCAGAACAACTTGGAAGTAATTTTATTAACCTAATCAAGAACAGCACAGGAACACATAAAGGCAGATAAACAGATAGATCTACACAGACACTACACTGGTAAAGTTCCAACACAGAGCCTCAAGTCGCCACAGTCACAGATCCAGCTTCAGATACTGTCTGATCTGTCCACACACTTCTCACCAAAGATGTCCGAATCTCCTTCCTTCTCCAGCAACTGGGTGTAGGTTCAACCGGCTTTTGTAGAATCCAAGCGACTGGTGTGTTGAGGACTTCGGTTCATTGTCATCTGAATTAGTTCGGCACTAGGTCTTCACTGACCCATGAAAGGCTTTAGTGTTGCCGATAAGGTGAGGTGTTTGTGAAGGATAATGGATGGGTCCTTTTAATGTCCGGTATAAAATGGGTAGGCCCGAAAATCACTCTCAGGCTCCCTCCAGACAACAACTGCTCTCAGGCGTATGTTGTTAAAACAAAACCGGCAATGCACCAGTCATACAAACTGTCCTTGCCTCAAGACCTGCACCTTGCCTCTGTCTCAGAGTTAAGCACACCAAACCTTGAGTTGGCCTCGTTGGACATATTGGCGTTAGCCTAGAAGCACTGGTGATAATGTCCCTTAGAAGACATAGTCACTTCCCATAGAAGAGGACCCTGGAAATGATAAACAAAACCTGAGCGACTGGGCTGACTCATGTATCACACAAATACACTATATTTAATACCTGATTGACTAGGCCTGACCTGTCAGGTAGCCCCTGGATTGGCCACGTCCGGGTTTGAGTAGACCTCCAGCTGGACGAAGTCCGGTTGTCTTTTTGGCCACAAGACACACCCTCCACACTCATACCAAGCCTTTATTATGATTGGGCACATTCATTCCCATGCTTCCCTCTCACTTGCAAACCATGCCTTTCTCACCCGCAAGATCTTGTGGTGTGGTGCGCCCAGTAATCTGTGTGCTACATCTCATTACCTAATAGTATAGTAATGGGGTTGTATGGCACGCAGTGTAGTTCCCCACTCCCTGCAAGAATAGGAAAGAAGATACTACCCCCTCCCGGCTCTGCTCTTGTTTGAGCTGTCGCCGCAATGTACCAGCAGTGCCCCACAGAACACATAGATTTAGCGGAATGCCGGTTCTCTAAATGAGATAAAGAAGTCCATTATCTTCCCCACATCATCCCATCTAGTAACAGATGAAAGAGATAGTCCTGTGAATGGCCTCTTCTGGCTCAAGAAGATAGATCAGAGATTGGTGTACCCCATCCCCAAGAATACCATAGCCATCCACTGAGTATATACAACAGAAAGATGACAATCTGTCCAATTCAAGCCGTAGACAGAAAGATAGCAACAGCTCATCTGACGCCAAGAACAAATGAAATCCTCTTGGGAGATATATGGTTCAGATTCACTTCCCCGGCTATGCCAAGGACAAGACGCGCAGCCAGATCGGCTAACGGTCACCCAACTCGTCATTGGTTATGATTGGCCTTTCGCCAATTCATCTTCCCCTTCAACACATTGTATATTTATAACTCCATGTTTGGCTGGAGTACCCACAACCCAAGCCCTACCTTTCTTCACCACTTCAGTAGGATGTTGCATCTCTGTCCCAATCTTCAAATCGACTTGACAAGATGCCACTATCCAACGGTAGGTGTGTACACGGCCATGAATTGCTTAGCAGCCGCACCAGCGCACATTTGGCGCAAGGCGCTCCATCGGGTTTACCCGATGTGAAAGACATTGGCTACTTGCTCCATGTAAAGATTGTGATAGGAAGATAACCCAAAGAACCATCTTTCATGGAGATTTGAGAGAACAAGAGAACTGAGAGCTTCCGAAAGCCGTTCCCCCCTGTCTACCCAAAATAAAAGAATGCATAAGGACATGGACCACTGGCGTTTCGCTACATGGTATTTCACTGACTTCTTTGCTAAGGTCGTCATAGAACTTGTCTTTAGATTCTGATGCTGCAGTTAGTGTTGGGGCGTAAACGCTTATAATACTAACTGGGCCTGCCTCTGTCTGGAGTTGGAGCTTCAGTATTCTTTCAGTGCCATCACTTGGTGGTATGATGGAATTAAGCAGCTTGTTTCTGATAGCGAAGCCAACTCCATGCTCCCTGGTCTCTCCGCATGGCTTGCCATGCCAGTAGAAAGTGAAGTCCCTCTCCTTGATGCTTCCAGATTCTTGGAGTCTGGTCTCTTGCAGGGCGACAATGTCTATTCCCAGTCTTAGTAGTTCGTTGTTTATCACTGCAGTTTTGCGGGCATCCACAATCTCGTTTAGATCGTCTGAGATGCCAGGGGTCGTGGTTCTTACGTTCCATGTTCCCAGCCTTAGGGCCGGTTGTTTTTTTTTTTGTTCCTAGGTGTATAGATTGCGGTCCATGTGTCAGGATTTTCCCCTAAGCTCCACACACCCTCAGGAACAGATGAACCGTGGCGAGACAACCTTATTGACTGGGGGCTGCCCAGCTTAGGAGGGCGGTAGCTGTCTAGTGAGATACGGTGATCTCTCCCACCGTCGGAAGTAGCCCCTGGCGCCTTGCTCTACGCCAATCGAGCATTAGGACTTATAACCGGCAAATGCTGCTTCCCGTGTTGTGTCACCGCTTTACGCGGTGCTGAAGTGACCTCTTCAGGGCACAAGCCTGGGCAATGGAAATCGGAGAACCAGCTGTTGCCCAGTAGCAAGTTCCCCCTCTCCACGTCGCCGATGTTGACCAAGGGAAAGGCAGTAGCCAATGCAACTTGGCATCGGTGCCGTCGCAGGAGTTGCCAGAACTATGTTGTTTACAACATGGAACTGCCTTAGGGACTCCATCTCCGGATTTGTCCTCAGGGTTTACTCCCGAAGCCTTTCCCATATGGGTATACCCGCAAGGCAGCGGAGGTTTGAGATTTAGAGTTCCCTCTTTTAGAAGAGATACCAACCAAGGCTGACGAGCCTCCTCTGCCCGGGAATCAATAAAGAGGGAAGTCTACCATTCTTCCTTCCTGGCAGTGACCATACTGATCGGATGATCGTAGCCATTGTCTCTACTGAGATATCCTCTGCCCACCGTCACTGACGTGAAACCATAACCAACAACTATCTGTCGGCTGCTCCCAAGTCCAATCCACCACCTGCTCAAATGGCTTCACGTTACCCTGTTGGGGGGGGGGGCTAAACGGGTACTCCGCCTTGCCCAAGGGTGTCCCGTAGGCTAGCGGAGGGAAGGAGGCACCTTACTTCTCCTTTGATAGGGGGTACCCCTACCCCGCTACCCAAGGTCAAAGTCCAACCGCCATAATATAGCGATAATCGATTGTAAGTCGCACCCAGTCAGCTGCAGAGAGACCATGGTGGTTCCCGAAAGAAAGGAAGATCTGGCTTCGTAATAGGGTGCGGCGCCGTGAACGGGGCACAGGGAAGTAACACGGCAACGGAGACGTGTGGAGGCAACAGAGGCCGTGGCAGGGTATGAAGCTGGGATCCCATGACCACATGTGCTCAGGGGAAAGCACAGGCTGAAAGGGCTCTCCCCACCAAGGGAGGGAAGGCTTGAGAGTGGACAAGGTAATAGCGAAGGGACAAGCGTAACATCAGGGATAACTAATATGACCGAACGTCTCCACGGCAGGGGTAAGACGCCCTGAGTCATGACCCGGACGGGACTTCCCCCAGAGAGTATCAAAAAATTAAAAGTGTCCGAAATACTTGGGAAAGGGGGTTTTCCTTCTGACAATCAGAAGCCCCCTGCCGTGTTTGCTCAGCATCGGAGTTTTTACAATATGAATATGTTTTTCATGAATATGAATATATCTGTCATATTTACAATATGATATGTCTTTCTGTGTTTCTATTGATCTTTCTATTAGTGTCCGTAATGTACATATTGCATTGTTTGTAAACTTTCCTTCCACAAAGCCATACTGTTCTTCACAAATTTCCATTTTTATTTTCTTTCTTGTTCTTCTCATTATAATTCTGAGTAGACGTTTAGTGCCATGGTTTATAAGGTTAATCATACACAAATCTTCGCATTCACTTGCTCCTGGTCTTTTTGGTATAGCTAATAATACAGATTGCAGCATATAACTCGGTAGATATCCATTGCTGTAAATATCATTCAACATTTTGTAGGCAATCAAAATATTTTGGGCACGTTATCAGAAGAAATAAACAAGAGAACTTGGTGACCACTGGCAAAATTGAGGGGAAAAGAACAAGGAGAATGCAGAGAAGTAAATATATGAATGTGAAATGCAAACAGTTAAGTATATTTAGCTCCTACGAAAAGAGATACTAAACACAGACACAATGTACATACCTTACAAAGGACCCCATACACAGATGAAGACATCCAAAATCAGAAACAATAAATAAATATACAATAATGGAGTAATGGAATAAAAATAAGTGATATAGAACACAATCGGTTCTAAAAACCTTTGTCAACGACAGGACAACACAAACAGATAAACAACGAAATAAATCACACAAAATAAAATTAACACAGCTCCTTGTTGACATTTCTGTTTCCCTACTTTGTGTTCTATATCAATTATTTTTATTCCATTATTCCATATTTATTTATTGTTTCTGATTTTGGATGTTTTCACATGCGTATGGAGTCCTCTGTAATGTATGTACATTGTGGCTGTGTTTAGTATCTCTTCTTTTCGCTGAAGCTAAATATACCTAACTGTTTGCTGTAGCCGCTGTTTCTTTTCGTTTGTAAATAAATTAATGGATTGACCACGTGGTATGGTCGAGTCAAGAATACAGAGCTGATCCATGACTCTGGTAATCGTGTGAGACGGCGATAATGACCACCCACACTTGTCAGTATGGCACATTATGATGATGATGTATTTAATGAATCATTTATTGTCCATAAAATACAATATGAAATGCATTTTCTTTGTTAAATTTATGACGGCTATAAGGCAGATGTCTAGAAATCATTGAGCTTTGCGTATTATGACCTGTCGACAGCTCAGAGATTTCTGAAGACTGATTCTCTTTTCCACTCACATCGGTATGTGTTCAGTAACTCAATTTTCTAAATGTCAACGTTCTAGATATGCATATTACTTGGAACTCAGTGGAATTGATGAATACAGTGAAGGCAGAGAATTAAATATATGGATGGCTTGGCCACGTGGCATGGTCAAGACAAGAACACGGAGCTGATCTATGACGCTGGTGATCATGCAAAACAAGACTGACCACCCATGGCACATGATGGTGAATGGACGAACAAACTTTATTTTGGTATTTCTTCTTCTTCTTTCATTAGCTTGAAATATGTCTATAACTACAATATTGTCTCTTGTATGAATTTAACTGCCTTTTTTTAGTTCCTTCAGCGGTCCATAGAGTTCACTGTCGTTTCTCTGGACCGGATGGTTTGCCTAGATATGCACTTTTGGAGTGTGTGATCTGCTGTCTGCGGCGCCAATCCACATGTGCACATGGCTGATTCACCAATCTTGAATTCTGTATACATGTGGTTGCGTAATCTATTGTTTCCTGCTCTGCGGTGCAGAATAATGACCTGTTCTGGTCTGTCCATAACGTGGTAGTCGTCTTGAGTAGGGTTTGGTGGCTTTCTGACTGATTTGATCATTCTTTTCTTTTAGTGGGATGTAATGGGCACATCAGGCTGTTCTTCGTTTGCTCCTTCCTTAGCTAATCGATCCACACACAAAAAAGTCGCACTTTTATTTTTCTGTCCTTAGCTAATCGATCAGCTCTCTCGTTTCCTGGTACTCCACAATGGGATGGTATCCACTGTATGGTGACCTTATGCTGACTGCTAAGTTCAGAAAGTAGTGTTCTTAGTACTGGCAATTTCCCAGACAGGAGCGCCTCGAGTACTGATTCTCAGCTGAGATAATAATTTTGGTGCATAACTTTCTGACCTACCTTTGTACAATCAATGGAGATCCACTACACCAACCTCAGTGGTGGAGGCAGGACTGGGACCAGCATCCTGGCTCGTGTTGGTATCCAGAATAAAGCCAAATCAAAACACTTCTGAATATGAGCATGTCAGAACTTTCAAAACAAGTGACATAACAAAATCAAGTACATATGTTACTATTTATTTGTTTTAAAATATGTTATGAATTAAGACATACATTTTAAAAAAAAATGTAAACTGCAGTAAATGTGGTCTATCTAAGATTATCAGTATGTAAATACAACGTCCACAAAGACTAACAGCTGATGTAATTAATCAGTGGTTATCACAAATGGATAACAGCTAGTTTCAACAATAGAGCAGATCCTGTTTCTCAGGCTCGAACCTATCAGTTTGATTAGACCAATTATTTGTTTCCTGCAAGAATGATGGATCGACCTGCAGGTGGGTATTGCCATGGGATGTACGATTTTGCAGATATTATTCGTCATGGCCATGCAGGTCATCCTGGATGTGGCATCCAGCTATGCACACGGTCCGAAACTCAGCGAGGAACGGAACATTCCGCTGCTGAAGGCCTTCATAGACAATACGACAATCATGACACTGAAGGAGTGATGACCGCAGCATCCCCCACAGACTAGACCAGGGGTGGCCAACACGAGGACCGCGGGCCGCATGCGGCCCACCGGTAGTCATGTTGCGGACCGCAGAGTGGGAAACGACGATGTGGTCGAAGCTGTAGCACGCTTGCTTATTTACTTTAATTTAACCCCAAAAAAAATTAGGTGCGTGGCCCGGCAGGAAATATTATTTCTGAAATTTGGCCCGCCGGCTGAAAAGGTTGGCCACCCCTGGACTAGACGATCTGATTTGCTGGTGTAGTAGGAGCTTTAAGCCCATGAAATCGAGAAGCCTGTCGATCATGAAGGGTAGAGCGGCAACATGGTTGCCGTGCAAGCAATTCCCAGGGTGATGGAGGAACCGTTAAAGAGTCTCAGCCATGTGTACGATTCAACCCTGATGGACAGGAATGCGGTGGTAGGGATACAAGAATGTTGGCGAACGGTCTGTGTACCATCGATCAAAGCAGGCTGATAGGCAAAATTCAAGATCTGAGGAATCCAATTCAAGCTTATTCCGAAACTCCTGTGGTCGCTGTTGATATATGATATAAGCACGACCACAGTAAAAATGATGGAGGGGAAAATAAGCAGCTACACAAGGAAGTGGCTTGGAGCACCACCATGCCTCACGACGGTCGCACTATATTGTAAGCAGAGTAAGCTAGTCCTCCCGTTTCATGGAAGAATTCAAAGTCGGAAAAGCCATGACAAGTCTCCAGATGAAACAGTCATTAGCTCACAGCCTACCTTGAGAACGGGAAGGAAGTGGAAAGTCGTCAGCATGGTCAATGAGGCCCAGTCAGCACTCCAGCTGAAGGAGGTCATAGGGCACACCCAGTCGGACAGAAGGGGGTTTGGGTACCATGACAGAGATCCGATGTGGTCTAGGGTGACGACTAAGGAACGTAGAGACATGGTGGTTCCGGAGATCCGGGAGGGAACGAACGAAAGTCTTTATTTTCAAAGGGTTAAAAATTGGGCACGCAGGCGAGAGGTCACGCAGGGGAGAGGACAAAGAGAGTCCGTCTGGCTGCCCAACAGGTGCAGCATGTCCAGTGGATGTCATGGGAAAGGATAGTGCAGAGATCCCTTACCTGGAATGAAATATGGCGTACAGCACCACTGCGCTTAAGTTTCGTCATCCGATCCCTCTACGATGTCTTGCCTTCAGCTGTCAACGTGGTCAAGTGGGGTAAAGCCTCCGATCTGTCCTCTCTGTAAAAAGGTCCAGACAGAGGAGCACATACTGTCTGCATGTAAAGTCGCCCTAACCCAAGGCCAATTCACATGGCACCACAACAAAGTCCTTACTGAGTTGGTAGCCATAGTGGATGTAGCCAGAATGCAGGCGAACAAAGGGACCAGGCCGAGGCCACTGGGAATTTACTTCGTCCGAGCCGGGCAGCAACACAGAGACAAGGAAGGCTGCGCTGCAGAATTGCAGTTTCCGACCGTTTTCGATGGTGCGGATGACTGGGAACTGACCGTGGATCTAAAGGGCCGCGGGGAATACCCTGACCGAAAGTTTGGCTTGCGACCTGTCATCGTACTTCACTCCTCGTCAGCCAAGCAGCTAACGTTGATTGAGCTGACCGTCCCATATGAGTCAAATATTGAGAAGCAGCATACCTACAAGAAAGAGAAGTACAGTAGCGACCTCGCTAGTGTGAAGCTGGAAGGATACACTGTCAGGCTATTCGCCATAAAGGTAGGCGCAAGAAGTCTAGTCTCCCATTTTGTGTATATGATGAGCTAAAGCAAATGGGCATTAAAGGACAAGCGAGAACTCGGGCACAAAAACAACTGAGTGAGGCAGCCAAAAAGGCCTCGTGCAGGCTGTGGAATTGTCAGAACCTGGATTGGGACAAGTCTTGAAACTAGTATGGTTAAAGCGGTAACTGCAGAACGACTAACAATCTCTCAACTAAGAGCACGAACTTGCACCGTCTCGTATCGACTCCATAGCCTTCCCTCAGAGCGAGGGTAGTGAATCTAAGTCCTCAAACCATGCAAATGTCGGCCGAAGTCAAACCTTCATTCTAGGGTGGTAGTCGTCCGTAAGTCGCACTCAGCTGCTGAGACCAAGAGTTGGCTCGAGAAACCAAAAGGAAAATCCGGCTTCCTAGTATAGTGCGGCACGGTGAATGGGTCATGAAGAAAGAACATGGCAATGGAGACGAATGGAGGTGATAGAGGCCATGGCTGGGGAAGAAGCTGGCTCCCCACGATTACAGGTGCTAAGGTACAAGCACAGGCTGCACAGAGTATCCTCACTGAGGGAGGGGAGGCTTCAGAGTGGACATGTTCACAGCTAAGGGACAAGCACAACAAGGACAACGAAATCGACCAAACGTCTCGTGTGGCAGGGGAAAGACGCCACCAGTCATGACCCAGATGGGCCCGCCCCTAGAGTGTTAAGAGGATAAACGGACCAAAACATTTGAGGAAGGGGGACAACTTCTGACAATCAGAAGCACCCTGCTGTGTTTGCTCCAATGTGGAGTTTTTATCACTATTGCACATTCTTAGATATTTTCAAGCTTCACATCTATATTCAAACAAAACAGTGTAAACGAAAAAGCATGGCAGCTACTCTCAAAAATGTGTGAAGTCTTAGGTCTACTAGATCATAATACAATGAGATGGAATGATGGGCTACCTTTCCTCGTAGTTTTTCTTTCCCAGACAATTTTCGGAACATTTTTAATTGCATTATTTGATGAGGTTGGGTTAACCCTATAATCCTGGTGGCAGGAAACACTCCTGCCACTATTGGGGGCTGAACCCATACAACTATCTTGACAGCGTAGCTCACTACTGCTCTTTCTATAAGAATAAACAAAATTAAAACACACAATACTCTTTTTTAAAATCTGATTATCATTTTGAAAAGTAATAAAAGGTGTTTCTGAAATGTTCACCGTTCTTAACAAACGGATTATGTCTGTGATATGAAGAGATGGAATAAATATATTCTTAAAACTTCTGGCTACGTAAGACAAATTCTGATTGTTTAGGTTCCAGAGTTTCCTTGTTTCCATACTTGATGGACCCGAAAAATTTACTAGAAATTGGCAAGCAAACTAGATCATGCTTACTTATTACCATATTACAACTTATAAGCGATAAGCCCATAAATGGGCACTCTCCCGCTGTTTATACTTCACCTTGACACCGCAAGGTACAAGAGGAACAAGATGAGATGATGAGAACTAATAAGCGATAAATGATTAATATTCTTAGATCCCTAAATTAGTTTTAATGTAATCTATGAAATCTGTTTGTGTCAAGCCTGAATGAAGATTAATATCAAAATTCCCTCTTTTTAGTCTAGCAAAAAATATTTCCATATTTTGTCACCATAAATGTCTTGCCAGAATGGGGAAATGTTTGGCACAAGGACTTTACTGAAAACAAGGTCAAGACAGCTTTAGGTGACAGAGTTGCAAGTTAGGAAAGCAGAAGGCAACAAGGTAGTACCAACGTCCTGTGGCTGTTTGCTAAGCCAAGGGTTCTCATTTTAGCGGGAGGATGGCCCATGAACTACAAGGCTCAATAAACTTGAACGAGGAACAAAACAGTAAAATGTAAAAGGAATTTATATGCCTTTTGGTGCATTAGGCACATGGTCCTAGACCCGCCGTATGTTTGATACATCAATGGGCCCTCAGTAGGTCATGTGGTATCATGCTGACCACCTTGACTTCCCAAGACATTTATTAATACCCATTTTAGGCTGAGCTGACTAGGGGCGGGGGATCCCCGGTAATTTTTCACCAGGAAACAAAATAGATGTTTTATTATTTTATTTTTCCATTTTGAAAATTAGCATTCTTTTTTAATTACAAAAAAGATTTCAGATAAGCCACTTTGTTGTACGACATCCACATGTAATCACACATACATTATGGGAGGTATGAAATTTTAACAAAATAAGAAAAGCATTGTTTACTTACTCTTGGTCCATGGATAATAATTTGGCCCTGGCTTTATTTCAAATGAGAAAGCTTACTTACAAAAGAATATTTATAGTATGTGTAATTCTGGTATGCACACTTTTGGTTTCTTGTTTGCACAACAGTTCATGCATTGTGCTGAGTTCTCCTTGGGTGATTCAATTCCATCACGGAACTAATTTTGTGACTACCAATTTTTTTTGCGCTCGCTCGCTTTGAACTCAAGCGTAGTCCATACAGTAGTGATGGACTGAATTGTGCGTGTAGGTTAGCTTTCCCTGTTAACAGTGTCCCTCGCCATCAGGTGAACCCACTCTGACTTCAGAGGTATGTGACTACCAATAAATGTAACCTTGATTAATGTGGTGGTTTCTCCTTGGCTTCGACATCACATGACAGATTTTGCATGTTAAAATATTGTGGGCAGCTTTCCTATTTTTGGGGATTTTTATCAGGGCAATGACAAGTATAAAGCCTAATCTAAACCATTAGAGAGAGATATTTAATGTATGCAGAGTGCACATGAGGCTTCTTTATCTCTTCTTCCTCAGTCAAGAAGGCTAGGCATCAAATCAAGAATCCCCTAGGATCAGGATATGGTATAACATACTTAGGTTCCTTATTTGTAAAAATCAACTACAACCTAACACTTGTTTCAAACCACTCTTCTTACTCCTCAACTTATCAAGATAGCAAATATCATGAAAGGTATCTTGCGGCAACACTGAGAAAGTCATGCATAACCTACATGGATTCCATTATTATTCAAACATAACAGCAGGTATGTTGGAATCTGGATGAGTTCAATACCAATTACACATCACAAATCTTCAGGTTTTTAATATTCACAGATATCAATAAGGTCTTGGCATGCAGTGTGGTTGTATAAGGTTCTTGAATGTTAAAAGTGAATTTGGATCTGTTTTTAAATTACTGATTAATTAATTAATTAATTAGTAAATGCTGTGTATATGCTGCGAACAGTTATTGAACATGCTATAGAAGTAAACAAGGTTTATTGATTACACAAAGGCTTTTGATAGAGTTAGACATGTCAACATGGTGGATATGCTTGCAGATCTACATATTGATGGGAAAGACATTAGACTTATAAAAAACATATATTGGAAACAACGAGCTGCTATAAGGATTTATAATGAAGTGGGACAATATCAGCCTATTAAGATAGGTGTTAGGCAGGGATGTGTAATGTCTCCAGATCTTTTTTCCCTATACAGTGAAAATATTTTTAGAAATGTAGAAGATATAAATGGAATCAGCATTGGAGGATGAAACATCAATAACATTAGATATGCGGATGATACAGTATTGATTGTAGACAATGAGCAGGATCTGCAACAATTGGTAGATGCGGTTGTTGTACACAGTGAAAAACTGGGGTTAGAATTAAATCGTAAAAAGACACAGGTTATGGTCGTCACTAGGAAGAACGAAATACCACAATGTAATATACAAGTAAATGGGAATATTCTTCAACAAGTAAATCGGTACAATAAGCCTTTAGCAAGACGAAAAACATTCTGACCAATAAAAAGATGTCAATTGAAATGAGAAAAAGAGTGTTCAGGGGATACATAGAGCCTGTTCTTTTGTATGGATGTGAAACTTGAACAATGAGCAGTCAGGCTGAAAAACATCTGATAGCTGCAGAAATGTGGTTTCTGAGGAAAATGCAAAGAATACCATGGACAGACAGAAAAACCAATGACCAAGTACTACAGGAGGCAAATAAAAATCGTAAAGTGATTAGAGAAATTAGACGTAGACATCAAAATTTTTTGGACATGTTATGAGAAGAAATGGATTGGAGAACTTAGTGACAACTGGCAAGATCGAAGGGAACAGACCAAGAGGAAGACCGAGAGGAAAATACCTGGATGGCTTGGCCACACGGCATGGACGAGACAGGAACACTGAGCTGATCCACGACTCTAGTGATCAAGTGAAATGGCAAGTCATGAAAACCCACGCTTTCCGGCATGACACATGATTGATTGATTTTCAATTACAATCACTGTCTATGTTAATAAATCTGTAGAAAGCTAGGTGACAATGAAAGTCACTGATGATAAAAAACACAGCTGATACAAACTGTCAGAGTTGAAACTATATATAACAGATAGCAAATGTTTGAATACCCATCAAGGTAGGGATTTTTTACAACTGACCTTGGCTTCCAGGTCAACCTACTCTATACAGGTACGAGAACATGTTATGGGAAGTAACAGCGACCAGCCTGATGCTGACCACATTGCCAATCGAGTGTTGACAGTCTATAAAAACAAAATATGGGGACAGCACCAAACATCCCCCAATATGTCTCAAGACATGGAAAAAGGTCCTTTACTCACCACGCAATAAATATTTCAATAAATTTTCTTACTAAAAATTAATTTTTACTCTCCAACTCAAAAACTATTCTTCTTAAATGACATACAATTGTCTTAAAGACAACTTACACATTTTGCATATATTGACTCAGAAATCATATAGGGAAAACAAGCATAAACATTCTGTCCACAATTTTGGATCATTATTTTCATGTTAGAGCAAAATCATGCTGGCTGACAGTAATCACAAGGTTATTCCCTTAGCAAATTTTAACAAAGATGCCATAAACAATATATTGCACAATTTCTTGCATATTTCTCTGCATCTCATCAGCTGCATACTGCAGTTATGTATCATATGAAGTCACTGATATTGTTCAAATATGGAGTAAGTTATCCCCATGGAAGCCTAAGATTTAACAGCAAGTTATTTTGTCTACATAGCAATGTCTTAACATCATTTAATCAATAATACTTTAATATATTTGAGCAATTGATTATTTTTCGTCGAGTACAGTGTGCGAAATGTGTCTTATTTATTAACTAAATGATTGCTAACAACCAAATGTTCCACGATGCCCGACTTCTACATTTTATGATTTGTCGACTGCACTGGGATTCAGGAAGACTGATTAAATCTCTTATCCACCCACACTGGTATATGTTCGGTTACTCTATTTCCTAAGTACTTTCCATTCTACCTATGTACGGTGATTGGCACTCACAAGGAAATTTATCAATGCAGTTTGGTTTGGTGTATGGAGACAATGGTTCTTTCACAGGTGGATGTAGGTATCAAGGTGTTTTATATCTGATCATTGGTTCAACAGCAATGAATGTTCAGTTTACAGTTGTTTTAAGTCAATTGTGTATTCGTTTCATTACATCATTTCCTTGAAAGGTCAGCTGAAGAAACACTTGAAGTTTGGGAACCACTGATTCTGTGGGGTAGGGTTAGGTGGCTGTGACGCTTTATGAAACCAGTTGGATGTCCATTAGATTTCAGAGCCTGGTGAAGGTTATCTAGGTTTTCCTTTAGTGTTTCGTAGGGCAAAATTGTTTTAACTGGAACATGTGACAACAGGAAGGATTTACAGAAAGAGAGATAGAGGAAGACAGCGGGAAAAGATTATTGACAGTCTTGTGTCATGGTACAAGGGAGTCAACACACAAATTGATTCATGATGTCAGAGGTTGTAATTTGTGGAGAGGCATGATCGCCCACACCAGCCAGCAAGGCAATGGATGATGAAGTTACAAGAAATACTATGAGAAAATACCATATAACAATTAGTCCGTGAAACAATTAAAGTTTGAGAAGTGTTCAGCCTTGGACCAGAAACCTGCCTTGTCAATAAGCAGAAAATCAACATCTTATTTCAACATATGGCATTTCCTCTGCACCAGACAATAATCTCAAAAGTATCAAATAGCTGAAGCTTGTGTCTCCGACTGTAATCTCAATGTATCAGGCACCTGGTAACAAGTTCTCTTCTCCTCAGAGTTTTCACAAGAATTCCCTGTTTCTACTTCAGACTGCTGCCTCTTGTGTGGCTCCCGTACAACAACATGATACTGAACATTTGTTGGTTGAAACATCGGAGCTTGCGATGTTGTTCCAAATACTTCTTCTTTTACAGTGGCCTGTATAATAGAACATTTAAAATATCAGCACATATTTCTTGGCTGTTAAACTGAACAAAAATATATATTAGAGACGTTCATTTGAAAGCCGTTCCAATGGCTTTATTACAAAAGCATGAAAGAAACATTAGCAGATGTGATAAAATTAAGCAAAGCATTCATTATGAATGAATTATACACCATGGGTTGGTCAGAAGAAGTTGCCGTAGGCATTCAGGCAAGCATCCCATGGCTTAGGTAGGCGGCGAATGCAAAAAAGGATTGTGGTTGCCCATTGAGAGCTTTTTTTAGAGATCCAAACAAATGATAATCACATGGTGACAAATCAGGACTATAGGCTGGATGTTGCAGAATTTCCCACTTCTTCTAATGCTTCCTGCACAATCTTTGCGACATGCGGTCGAGCATTATCGTGCAACAGAATCACACCACGAGAAAGCATGCCGGGTCGTTTATTCTTGATGGCTTTTTGCAGCTTGTCTAGTGTTTGCAAGTAGTGGGTAGAGTTAATGTTGACACCAGGTTCTTTAAAATCGGCCAACAATAGCCCTTCATGGTAAAAACATGCGCTCAGCATAACCTTATCAGCAGAAACCTGTAACTTGAATTTTTTGGCTTTTGGTGATCCAGCATGCTTCCGTTGCATACTCTCTCTTTTGCTGCTCGGCTCAAAGTGGTGGCACCATGATTCATCCCTGCCACCATGCGGAAAAGAAATGCATCACCCTCCACTCTGTAACGCAGCAAGTGGTTCAAACACCATCCCATGCATTCCTCTTTTTGATGGTCGGTCAACATCTGTGGTACCCACTGTGAACACACCTTCCGATATTGCAGTTTCTTACGAACGACCTTTTGAATTGTCCCAATAGACACATCAAATTCTTTCACTAGCTAACATATGCTTCGACAAAGGTTCATCTGTACTGCTGCATCAATTTTGGCGATGGTTTTTTTCTGTTGCAACAATATGCCCTTGACCCGGTCGTCGAAGATCTGTCATGTCCTGAACTCCTTTCCGAAACATTCATGCCCAGTCTGTCACTGTTGTTTTCGACACACATTTGTTGCCACACGCTGCTTGCATTCTTTGATGAATGTCCACTGGTTGACAACCTTTAAATGAAAGAAACTGAATCACCGCTCTTTGAGCTTCTTTCGATGGATTTTGGATCAACCCGGCCATTTTCTCAACGGTTAGAAACAGAACCTATGCATCCCCTCTGCCGTGCGTCCACCTTGACGAGGTAGAGGGGCTTGCGCGTTCCAATGACCCCAAGAGCTATGCCGACGTTAGCACAGCTACTGGTAGGGTCACCCATGTCAGACAGGTCAAGGGAGAGGGACCAGACGAAGAGATGCACAAACCTGCTGCCTTGTAGGTAGACTGGGGACAGTCAAAGGCTAGGGAAAACATCCCGAAAAATTCTTGTCGAAATCGGATGTACTGAGCCACAGGCTTGACAAAGCAGTGCAACGTAACTTTATCATTTCATGATGGCACAGATGAAAATTAATCGTTATGGTGCTAATCCCGCGAAGTCCCATCAGGCGGTGATAGTGCCGGGCCCCCTGCCTCAAAGAGGTCCAACCATGACTACTGGTGGTCACCTTCCCCTGTGTTGTGGAGTCATGGCACAGAGGAGTAGGTTAAAAGCTATTGACCAAACACCCCGGACACTCAACATACTACAGTGGAATGCCGAAGGAGTTTATAACAAGAAAGTCTCCTTAACAAATCGTCTTCATAAAGATAGAATAGATGTTGCATGCATTCAAGAGACACACCTCAACGCCAATCACAAATTCTCAGTCAGAGGAATCAGGCCACACGTTTCGACTGCGAAGGACACAAAGGAGGAGTTCTAATACTTACACGAAATACAATACCTTGCAGCGAAGTATCTGTGATCTCTGACAACCAAACGGAAATTATAGGTGTTGATATAATGATAAAGGACGTGAAAATAAGAATTTACAATCTGTATAGCCCGGCAGATAAGGATCTTACACTCTCAAACATGAAAATAACTGACACAAATTGCATTATTGTCGGAGACTTTAATAGCCATTCAGAAAGATGGGGATACCCAAATGCTGACAGAAGAGGAAATGAAGTGGAGTACTGGGAAATAGACTCAAATCTCCATCTACTCAACAAAGTGAGCTTCTACTCCAGAAGATGGATTACCACTTCTACTCCAGATTTAGCTTTCTGCACAGGAGACATCCTCCACAAAATCGATCGCCATGTGCTTGGTCAATTAGCAGGTAGTGACCACAGACCAATCAAGCTTGTAATGAGTATGGAGTATGTTCCACAGGAGCAAAAGCCTTTGCCCCGCTGGAATTACAAACGAGCAGATTGGGACAGATTTGCCATACTAACAGACAAATATTGTGAAAACATAAATACACGATATGGCAACATGAAGCAAATGGTGGAAAGTCTAAACAGAGCAATAATACAGGCGGCCACTGAGTCTATTCCAAGAGGAGCGAGGAAAAATTACAAACCATACTGGACTGAAGAACTACAAATTTTGGAGGACAAAGTTGAAGATGCCAGGAAGACCGCAGACAGAGAACACACAACTGAAGCGAACATCTCTCTCAAAGCCATCTCAGCAAAATATAAAAGAACAGTAAATCAAATAAAAAGAGATTGTTGGAGGGAAAAAACAGAAAACCTGAATTTTGACAGGGATGGAAACAAACTATGGAAACTAGTGAAAGCCATGAACAATGAAGGACCTAGAAACAAACAAATAACAATTAAACAAGGAAATGCCTTGCTTACAGGAAAAAAGGCTGCAAATGCACTAATGGAACACTATGCCAGTGCAAACCACATTGATATTACGACTGAACAGAAGAAAGCAATCAAAGATAAACATGTACATCATAGTAATACAGAGACAGCAGCTGAATATATGATGGCAAATCTAACAATGGAAGAAATGGAACTGGCAATGAATACCCTAAAAAAGAAGAAATCACCAGGAAAGGATGGAATAACAAATGAAATGCTAATAGGACTAGGCACTAAGGCAAAAAACAAACTACTAGCAGTCCTAAATTACAGCTGGACGAGAGGAATAGTCCCACAGGCATGGAAGGAAGCTATACTAATACCAGTCCCAAAGAAAGGAAAAGACCTGGAAGAACCAAATGGCTATCGACCTATCAGTCTACTTAGCTGTGTAGGAAAATTAATGGAACGCATTATCAATGGCAGGGCATAGGCAAAGAATGGCAATCAGGAAAAAGCTTGCTGGTACAACGTGGGGAGCAGATGAGAAAGTTCTCAAGAAGTTATATACTGGACGGGTGAGGCCAGTACTGCAATATGGCATCGCAGCTTGGGCAACAGCAGCTAAGTCAAACTTTAACAAAATAAGTAGAGTCCAAAATCAAGGAATGTGAATCATAACTGGAAGCCTGAAGACAACGCCTATTAATGAACTAGAAAAGATCACATGTTTACAACCAATGCAGGATAGAAGAGATAGCAGAGCCCAGCAACAAGCAGAAAAATTTAGAAGATTGACAGACCACCCTATGTATAAAAGGATTAATGGTTTTGGAAAGGGAAGACTGAAGCGTAGCAACTTTGTAGAAACTGCAAAACGAAAGATAAGGGCAGATCCTATACTTAACATATCAACAGTCAAACCCATTTACAATGCACACATGTTCCCAGCTTGGAGACAGCAGCAACTGCCTCAGATGATAGAAAACATTCCTGGTATTGAGAAAAAGAACACTCAGCATGAAACTGAAAGAAGAGAAATAACCCTAAACTACATAAAAGAACAGATGGATCAGCCAAAAATTCAATAGAGAATGGAGGAGGAGGAATTCTCCTAAATTTAAAAAATGGAGTGAAAAAAACACATTCAGTGGCAACTGGAAAATTTTCAAGTAACTTCAAAGCGGAGGTAGAGGCTATAAAAACTGCAGCAGAAATGCTCTTGATGGAGGAAAATAAAGAGAAGCAAATAGTTATCTTCACAGATGCAAAGTCAGCTGTCTCAATACTGAAGAGCAATAACAGCACAGAACTAACTGACCTAAGAGCAGCACTCCATGGTCTATGCCAGAAATCCAAAAAAAGTTGTAATACAGTGGATCCCATCACATTGCAGTATACCTGGAAATGAAGAGGCTGACAGACTGGCAAAAGAGGGCGGACGACTACCACAGCCTGACATAGACATAACCTATAATGAGGTAAAGAGGTTGATAAAAAGCACTTATAGAACCAAATGGGAATCAGAGCATCCAGGCCACCAGAAGGATGATGCATATTACAAACTTGACCGAAGAGAACAAGTAGCAATCTTCAGACTTCGCACAGGACATAACAGGCTGAAATACCACTTGTTCAATAAACTAAAGATAGGAGATATCGACGAATGTAATTGTCGCTGGAAAATGACAGCAAAACATTTGCTGCAGGATTGCCCAACATATGCAGAACAGAGAAAGATATTTTGGCCCACACCTGCTCCATTTGAGGACAAGCTCTATGGAGATATCAACAAGCGCAAGTTGACTGCAGCTTACTTTAACTACATACAGGTTGACATTTAAAGGTGCATGAAGAAGTATTCAGACTGCCACACTTCATACCACAGGTATGTCGGTTACAAAAGCGACCCAGAGGCATGAAATGGAATATTGCTTGGATAGCAAATCCATTATGTGGAAAGTCCAAATCAAAAGCTCGCTGTGTGGGCTTCATAAAAGGTGGAAAAGTGTCCTAGTGGCACAAAATGGAATATTGCTTGGATAGCAAATCCATTACGTGGAAAGTCCGAATTGAAAGCTCACTGTGTGGATGTCATCTGCAGACTGCATTCTTCTGGTTTCTGGAAGAACAGCCTATGGTGATCGGAAGGCCAAATATACGGAAGTGAGGCTAAGCAGCCATGTGCAGGACGTGACAATTCCTTGTGTGAGCCCAGTACCAGAGCGCTATGTGTTGGCTCTGCAAGTATGGAAGCCTCCTTGGATGGCGGGGAATGCCCATGGTCTGCCCCTGCCTTCCCTTGAGGGCTGACCAGGATGTCTTTGGCTGTTCTATATGGGCCAGCTGGGATGGGGGATAACACCACAACAGTGAGAATAAAACGTTCTAAGAAACCCCCGGGATGGTTAACCCGGTCAACAAATGCCCGCAGAAGTCGGATGTGTCTGCCTAACGGCACAAGAATGCAGCTATGCTGTAAACAGGCACAACGCAATCACATCCCAAAAAAAAAAACTGGATGAATGATGAAGAAGAACCTATGCATCATGGGTTGATAAGCACATGCTCTTTCATTCATTCAGTACTTATCACATGACTATGACATGATCATGTTCAATGTACGCAATTACACGCGGTGCGGCACGAACAGATTTCAAATCGACGCCCCTTATATAAATCTGTAATTTTACATCAAGCAGGGACTTTCATGAGACTGGTATTATATAGGAAATTTCCTAAAAATATTTATTTCAATTTCTGGTATATTAAGCAGCAACAGCAAAACAGACAGATAATGCAATATAAACTGGTGTATTTAATATGATGTATCATATCTATTATAATCCTGACATTTTAGAGATTTTGAAAAGTATTTTTCTTACCAAAGCATTAGAATATTTAACACAGAATAGTTTAATATAGTTAGTGTATGTTAGTCGACAGATCATTCTCACTGCACATTGAACCATTCATTCCATAAGTGCTCGGATCCCCTCCTCAGTAAATCCCAAAGCACGTAGCGGCTAGCAACACCAGTTCTGTGTTGGTTTAACAATCTTCTTTGGCTTCCTGCATAGTGTTCTTGTCTGGCCACACTTCTCTTAACTTGCTGTTCTCGCAGTCTGACCATGGTTGAAAATTCAGTCATCACTTGGTTCCTGCAAACGATTTACTTCTCGTAGAGCATTCAGTATATCAGCCTGGTCCATGGCTCATCCCCACTCCACAGTAGCCTTACCTGCAAGCCTGTCAGCCTGCTCTTTTCCTTGTACACCCGCATGCCCTGGCATGAAAACAAATTTTTGCTAGCTGTGACTGCTCTAGAGACAACAACCATTCTCTTCTGACCCACCCCATCTCTATCTTCCTGATCATAATCATTGAGTCACTAAGGAAACATGCCAGTGGTCTTTGTCTCGAGCCATGTTATTGGTTTACTTACTACCATGACTTCCATAGTCAGACTACTTGTAGTCAAGGCAAAAGCATCAGAATCTTCTTTCACAATTCTCCCTCCAGCCCGAGCCGTAAAAGCCCATGAACTTCTCACGTGTCAAACGTAAATAACAGCATCACCCTCTAAAGAATTTTTGAAGATCAAAGCCTGTATTCCCACCTCCACAGCAGCAGGATTTTCTCGTCTGCCTTTTCTGTCTAGTTGGATGCAAACTGAAAAGGATGTACAGAAATCTGTTGGTACTTGTGCCCACTCCTCGCCAGGTTATAAATCCGGAAGTGAACACACCTGTTGAAGAATGTCTTCGGCTTGACACATCCATGACTTTCCTTTTTAACCTGCTGCCCTTTACCTTCTTAATTTCACTATGCAGTGGATGCTGTGTGTTTGTATTGACTCTGAGGTAGACACGTGCTCACCAAATTTGTATTCTGTCCCCCATGGTTGGAAAATCAAGAAGGTAGCGCCTCGCTCTGCATGTCTTGGACATCCAAGTATGATACGAATAGCTTCATTTGGTATCCTTTCCATCTGCTTATGGCTGAGTGTCAGGATCGCCATTGCATACTCAAAAACAGAAAGGACCAGACCCCCATATAGAAGACATAGATGGAGCTGCTCACAGTTTGCCGCCGCCATCACCCACATCTCTGCCAAACCCCGCTTGGCCTTTGTTATCACCTGGCCCATGTGCTCTTTATAAGCAAGGCTTCGATCAAAACGTATCCCCAGGTAATTCATTGCCTGTGTTCTTTCCACAGTCTCTGAACACAGATTTACAGTTGGTGTTGGAGTGTTGACAATATGATTATTCAACGAGAACCAAGTCACTGTTGCCTTTGTTGGGTTGACCATTGCCCCAGCATCAACACACCAAGTACTTATGTGATTGAGTTCGGTTTGTAGTTCCACAGCAACCTGATCTCTATCCTTACCCTGACGACACTAAAACATCGTCGGCATATGACAATGTCCTCCCCGATCGTGATCTGCTCACTGGTGATTCTCACAGTGTAGGCGTTGAACAGCACTGGAGATAATGGTAATCCCAGTGGTAGGCCAGGATATATATACAACTATATACAACAAAAGATCCAACATGGAAATAAAGAATAATTCTGCATAAATTAATAAGCATGTACACAGGTAGCAAGAACCACTTCTATCTGTAGTGAAGCTTCCCTGATTGATTATGTCAGCCACCATGATTTCCTTTCACAAGTGGGACAACAGTTAAAGGCAAATGGATAAGAAGGCAACAATTCTGGGTTGAAAACACTGGCCACAATATTCCTGCACTCATTCATATCACTGAGGAAAAGAAAACTGGAGAACCATAGTGTTGATACTTCCACCATGGGACCCCTGTTTTTTTTCAACAGATTAAAGACAGGGTTGTGTACTATTAACTGATCTGTTCAATCTGCATGCTGAAATAATAGTAAGAACTGTACAAGATATGCCAGAAATATCAGTTGTATGTTGAAATGACTAGTAGAATAGCAGAGCAGTGAGTAAACAATAAAAGCCTTTTCAATGTGAAGATAATTTATTTAATAATAAGCAAGTTTTAAAAGGCTCACTCTATATGTCACAGAAGACTGAACAACTTCCGTAGGCTCCTGCATGCCTCCACAAGATGATGATGAACTCATCCGTCTCATTATCACATTGCCTAAACTATTTAAAGTTTGTTGGGAAGGTGATGTAGTACTGGGATAATCCTGTTGCCTTTTAACATCCGGCTGTTGAAGTCTAGAAATGGCACTGTTAGTTTTCTGCAGCTGTTAAAATGAATATGTTATGTTCAAATTAAATCTGTCAACTTTATAATGACTATACAGTATTTGATGTATGACATCAGTCAGTCTGTTTGTGTCTGTCTATCTGTGTGTGTGTGTGAGAGAGAGAGAGAGAGAGAGAGAGAGAGAGAGAGAGAGAGAGAGAGAGAGAGAGAGAGAGAGAGAGAGAGAGAGATTGGGTGGTGGTGGTGGTGGGGGGTTAGGTTTAACTGCTCCTAGTCTTTTGAGTGAAGCTAAAAAGTACAGATTTCAGCAGATTATTAGGTATATATCCACTGTTGAAAATATTATTTTACAGTTTGGTTAGTATTTCTATATCAAATTCTCCCAGTACTTCTAAAAACTGTCATTTGCTGCCAATATAGTACCTTGCGGTGTATGGCAGAGGGGTCTTTGAGCCTGAGGAAAAAAGGCTGCCTGTTGTAATTCCATATGGCCCAGCTATCTTTCCTTTCTTTCATATGAGGTCAGCACCCTGGAAGTCAAGAATACTCTTGTTCCTGACTACAACATTCATACTTTTATGTAGTCATAAGAACAATTTCAGTGATTTGTCTTAATTGCCTCATTTTCATGTAGTGTTTTTCATGTAGCTGTGTGTCGGTTTGTGTTTGTTCTGTGCTGACGAAGGTTTTAGCCGCAACGACCATTTTGTTTCTTGTAATCGTATTCTAGTAAAGCTCACAATCTACTTCTCGTTTTCTTTGATGATTCATTCATTGCCTTTCTTTCACATTTTTGACAGCATCAATGACATATTTTAGAATAGGTGAACCTTCTAAGTTACTTTCTTCTGTTAATTTTGCTGTCTTCTTCATATAGCTCCCTTATGTATTCATTCCACCTATTATTGATATTCTTCCATTCATACCTTTCTGGTCTTTGATTTTTATCATCCTGTGTTTACTCTTGTTTTTCTTTCTACCAGCTCATTCATTGCCTCTGCCTATTTTTTAAAATCCTGTTTAGGATTTAATTCACTAATATTTTTTGTTTGCCTCTATGTTTGATTTCTTTATTTATCTTAAACTATTCTTATTTTTTATTTTTACCGTTTTATTTTACCCATCAACCTTTAAGAATTCCTCGGTCATCCATTTCTTCTTAGCTTTTTTTAAAAATTTCCTTTCAAGTAACATCTATCTGCTTGCTTGATGAATGGAGTTATTTTGCATTTCCCACTGTTCATCTATACTCCTATAATACAACTGCAAAACATAACTTGGCGACAAATTAAATTCTGCAGATGGTAGATGAAAGCAGAAAAACTGTAAGAAAGAGACAATGTTCTAATGAGCAGAGAATATATTGTGATGATTGGAAAGATCAGTGGCAGAAAAGGCAGAGGCAGACCAAGAGAAATTAAACTGGATGGCCTAAGAAAGTGGCGTGGAGGAATAATATCAACAGAATTAATCCACAACATCAAGGACCAAAATCTGTGGAGATTTATGAATGTCTATCATTTTGTTGGGTATATGATGATGATAAGATGATGGATGAGAGAAGAAAAGGAAAGAAAGATAAGGAAGACTATAATAGAAAACATAAATAGTAAACAAATGCAAAGAGACTAAGAAATCTCACTTTATCAGTATTGCAGACAAATCATGGAAAAGACACATTCAATGCACAAATAATAACTTACAAAGTACACAAACTACCATCTGATTTTTAAATCGAAGAATGGAACAATATTAGTACTTGTGATGTGGTGGTGCCTAGATCACTATAATGTCAAAGCACTAACTGAAAGTAGCGCTGTGTTAAAATTATTTCCTGTCTAAATATACTGTAGGGTTTTCAATCATGCCGTGACCCGAAATTGAACCAGAAGTTATGTACCGCGTCACCTCGGACTTTTCCATTGCATCCTCAAAAAATGACTTCTGTACAGACCATTCATGCTTCCCATGTCATTCATTCATTCAAATATCACGTGACAATAACAGACGTCATCTGGGGTTTTCCAGGACAGGTCAGTCTAATATTCTGTGCACAGTGATTGGCTGAAATTATCATAGCTTTTTAATACAATTAACTATTTGCCGTAAATTAAGTAATTTTGTTTTTTAAAGCATGTGTACTTAATTGTACAATATTTTTAAAAGTATATTCAAATTCTGCACCCATTTTTACATTTATGTGGAAAGTTTAATTGATTATGGTCAAATAATGACAGTAGAAAACCATTATTTCCTCTCACATGTTTCGTCTTTGTTCATGGAAAGCAAAGATGGCGGCCGACATGAATATCGATCAGAATCGGATAACATCCTGCAATTTGAACTACTAAACTTGAAGGGAATACACGTTTAAAGATTATTAATAATTTATATGTATACTGTTACTATTTATTTATCATTTAACATGACGGAACATATATTTGTAGTCAGTTTTCAAGATCGGTCTATGACCCGTTTGAGACAATCACTGGACCGGCAGGGGAGATAATAACGGGCCACACTGAAGAGTTCCACTGAAGAGTTCAGGCAACCATGTGATAATATTATACGGAACTACCTTCACAAAAATGTGAATATCTTCACTTAGAATTGGCATCCAGGCATCATTGAGGTACCATTATATTTCATTTTTCAAGGCCCTTCTATGGTTGTCGTCTCATTGGTAAATACTCAAATTTAAAATCATGACAGGCCATGCTAAATATAGCGTCATAATTCCAATAGATGACGTTATGCGATGTCAGAGTTAATGTCTGCAGTAAAAAATACATAGCATTATTAGTAACATTATTTAATTACTGCTCATCTCATCTCATCTCATCATGTTCCTCTTGTACTTTGCGGCGTCGAGGTGAAGTATAAACATCGTGAGAGTGTCCGATTATGGGCTTCATGTATTGATATTAAGTTGCATGTCTTTCACAGGACGTAGCAGTCAACCCCAGCATTTTCGCTGTTCGTGATTCCTGGGCAAATTTTACGTTCAGTAGTTTGCCATTGCTTTCTGAACGACCAGCTCCTATACCTTTTTCGAAAAAATTAGCACCGGTGTTTCGAACCCGGGTATACGAGCTCACAAGCCGCGTTCACAAGCCCTTCCCCATGAACTGCTATTCTCTCCGTCCAACGTTTACGTGGTCGGCCTCTTCCTCTGTTTCCATCTGTTCTGTACATCATTGCTTGTTGTGGTATGTTGTTGACTGGTAACCTACTTGCATGGCCAAACCATTTTTGACTTGCTGCTTTCTAATAAGATTTAGTGCTGCTATAACCCCCACTTTAGTTCTGATTTCTTCATTTCTGATCTTATCTTTTCTTGATATGCTGAGTATTCTTCTCAGGAATCTCATTTCTGTTGTTGTGATTTTTCTTTTCTCTTTTTCTGTCATTGTCCAGGTTTGGCATTGGTAGCACAGAGTTGGTAGGAAGATTGTATTAATTACTGCATCATTATTAAAATGTTTCTCTTCTCAGTCTTTGTTGCCATATATTGCCTAAAGTCTATTAGACTGGGATATATAGTTTAAACCCCACCACCCTGCCCTTTTGTAATATGCAATACTTAATTACTACTGCAGTACCAGAGATCATGGGTAACCACTTCCCCTTCTTCTTTTCCCCGTTATGCCATCATCAGAGAGTAGCGTATAAAGATTATAAAACCAACTGGGATAATCTGGTCTAATCAACTGCTTAATGACCCTTTAAATCAGCCTAGTTGCAATCGAATACAAAACTAGTGGTGAGTGTGAATTAAACTTGTTTATATATATATGGTGGAATATAACAATGTGCCGTCGGAATTATATTTTGATATCAGCAAACTTCAGGTTTCAAATAAATATGTGTATTTACAGTGCACGTTGAGATCCTCAAGATTGGAGAATAGAAATGGAGATTTTGTTCACATGTGGTAGCTTATATTTTGAATAACTACAGAGATTATTATGATGTACATTTTGTGGATGAAAAAGTGTGTATGTATCTCTCTCTCTCTCTCTCTCTCTCTCTCTCTCTCTCTCTCTCGCGTGCGTGCGTGCGTGTGTGTGCGCACGCGCGCGCGTGCATATGTGAGAGAGAGAGAGAGAGAGAGAGAGAGAGAGAGAGAGAGAGAGAGAGAGAGAGAGAGAGAGAGAGAGAGAGAGAGAGAGAGAGAGAGAGAGAACAATAATACAAGAGAAGAACAGTATGATATTCGGAATAATAATAAAGGACCCTCAATTTGGAAGATGAAAGTTCAGAATGCTCTTAACCATATGAAAACTTGCAAGACCCCAGGTTTTAGACAAAATCACAATAGAAATGATCATTGCCTTAGAAGAATATGGAATAAATCAAGTCACAAGACTGCTGAACGCAATATACGATCCTAGAGATATACCTCCTGAATTATGTAATTTATATTTATTGCAATCCCATAGAAATCTGGAGCCTTGGAATGTGATAAACATCGAACTATTAGTATAATGAGCCACATCATGAAGATTTTTCTAAGAAAATACATCCCGAATTAGGAGAAGAACAATGTGGGTTTGTAGAAGACAAGGGTATAGTAAATGCTGTGTATATGCTGAGAACATTAATTTAACTTTCTATAGATGTAAACAAAGACCTACATATTTGCTTAACACAAAGGCTTTCGATAAAGTAAGACATGTCAACATGCTGATCTACAAATTGATAGGAAAGACCTTAGACTTGTAAAAACCATATATTGGAAACAAGCTGCCATAATGACTGATAATGAAGTAGGTCAATATCAGCCTATTAAGAGAGGTGTGAGACAGGGATGTGTAATGTCTCCAGATATTTTTTCCCTATACAGTGAAAATATTTTCAGAAATGTAGAAGATATGAAAGGAATCATCATTGAGGGACGTAACATCAACAACATTAGATATGCAGATGATACAGTCTTGATTGCAGACAATGAACAGGACCTGCAACATTTAGTAGATGCGATGGTTGCACACAGTGAACATCAAAGGTTAGAATTGAATTGTAAGAAGACACAGATTATGGTCATCACTAGGAAGAAAGAAATACAACAATGTAATATACAAGTAAATGGGAATGCTCTTCAACTAGTGAATCGGTACAATTATCTTGGAACAGTTATAACATCTGATGGAAGATGCCTTGAAGAGATTAGAGTAAGAATCGTCATGGCAAATATAGCCTTTTGGAAGATGGAAAACATACTGACTAATAAAATGATGTTATCTGCAATGAGAAAAAGAGTATTGGGGTACTACATAGAACCTGTACTTTTGTATGGGTGTGAAGCATGGACAATGAGCAGACAGGCTGAAAAACATCTGATGGCTGTGGAAATGTGGTTTCTGAGGAAAATGCAAAGTATACCATGGACAGACAGAAAAACCAATGACCAAGTCCTACAAGAAACAAATGAAAACCGTTGAAAAAAAAATAGAGAAATTAGACGTAGACAGTCAACATTTTTTGGCCATGTTATTAGTAGAAATAAATTGGAGAACTTGGTGACAACTGGCAAGATTGAAGGGAAGAGAACAAGGAGAAAGCAGAGAATTAAATACCTGGATGGCTTGGCCACGTGGTATGGTCAAAACAAGAACACTGAGCTGATCCATGACTCTGGTGATCACGTTAGTTGGTGAAACATGACCACCTACGCTTATCGGCATGGCACATGATGATGATGATGATGATGATGATGATGAGCTGTTATACTTTCAACTCTTTTATTAATCCACGCTAACAAAGGTTTTCCCATGCCTTCAGTTGGATGTATCTTATTTTTTCTGCAAGAATTTTAACCCATTTTGCCGCACTGGCACTTATCATTGCACATTTATTTTTTAATATAGAACATATGGTAGATGACATGCCAAATTCATTTGTGATGTCAATCCAAGACATTCTCCATTTTCATTTTCTGAAATAAGTACTTATTGTTAGTTCATTTGTGGTTCTTAAAGTATATTATGTATATATAATACTCTGGCTGACCCAAGAAGAAAGTGAACGTAATATTAACAGTAAGTATAACAATGAAGACCACACCAACCACATAAGTCTGTAATTTATTAAATGCATGACAGCAATAATATTACAGAATTGTTAAAGTTACCAAGAACCTAGCAATGTGGGTGAAATCTAGCAATGGACTGAATCTTGCATGAAGGAATTTGTGGTGAATGGAGAAACTACTTTGTAAGTTAAATTTACGTTTTATGAGGACAGAAAATAGGTAGGCTATAACCACAAAACAATGCAAACTCCCATCATAAGGGATGTCTGGCTTCAAGAAAATTTTCTTAAACATAAACAATGGTCTTTGTCACAAACCTCTGCATCTATGCGGGCAAACTGCCAAAGCCATTTGGCATTATACAGAAACTGTCGCTGATCAAATCTATTGTCATCAGGGCTGTAAGATTCACAGTGGTAGGATGGAGTGAGCACAGTCATCTTGTGCCTGTTCACTGCATAAGATCTAAAGAAAAGCTTCACCTTTTCTGCAATCTGTAAAACAATATCATAAACTTGCATCATCTCCTTCTGTGTCACACTTTACTGTCACAAAATGTTATGGCATATTAAAATCCAGTACATCATAATGTGTAGAGTACATAAATGTTACACAATGATTAAAATTATCTATCCATATTTCAAATCTTGTGAATGACACAGAAAAACAGTTTATATTTTGTCCCAAATTGTTATTGCTGGAATCCTAGCTAATAAATATGTTAGTAATATCTGATTTACTCATCTGTACTCCATATCCCTTTTGTCAAGACTCAAGTGATGAGGGAACTAGTTTAGTCGATGGATCAGCATCATGGCACATGGGTGCAACCCATAAGTGCTTCGTTCTCCTCCTAACTCAAATCTGAGTCTGGAGAAACTCAGCTCAGTGCACGAATTCCGTAGCACCGGCGAGGATCCTGAAATATTTGGGTAGATTTTTAACTCAAAATTTTGCCCGGGCAGCGCCGTTAGGCTACTCTTTTTCGATTTCCAACTGCCAAGGGATTTTTTATTTTACGTGCGCAACAATACACACGGGCGTCCGATCTCACTACCCAGAGACCAGGGGAAATTTTATTACTAGAAGTCCACGACAAAAAATCCCGGTCATCACCGGGGCTTGAACCCGGGACCTCCAGCACTCTAGGCAGACACCATACGTCCGATCTCACTACCCAGAGACCAGGGGAAATTTTATTACTAGAAGTCCACGACAAAAAATCCCGGTCATCACCGGGGCTTGAACCCGGGACCTCCAGCACTCTAGGCAGACACCATACCTCGAGACCATGCAGCGATGAGAACTAGAGAAGTAACAAGGAACGTAAACTGTAAATATGTTCTGTGTATGCTCCTGTCCATTGACAAGGTCACTAGTTGTAAACGCCATCATTATCTGTTTCACCTTCAGCCAAGAAAATCAAAGTGTCACCATCAGCAGAGAAAATTGTTTTACCCATCAGCAGAGAAAATCATGTTAATAATTGTGTTCTGACTTTCTCAAGGAGTGTTGTTCCCAATTTCCTGAAGAAAGATTATAATGTGAATGCTATACCACAATTTCACTTCCACATTTGTAAGTTATGTTGATGCTTCAGGATACAAGTCAAAGAAAATGTCCAAACCTAATGACCAGAGGTGTGTTGCTATATGGCAATGCCAGACCTCATACAGCTCAATTATTCCAGGAAACAATTGAACTATGTTAGCATTTCTTCAATATCCACCTTACAGTTCTCATTTAACCAAAAGTGATTTTCATGTGTTCCTGGAAGTAAACATTTCACAAATAATGCTCAGGCTGAAGGTGAGCTGAGACATCAGAGTACATAACATTTAAGCTACATGGTTGAAAACAATGATACAGCAGTAGGATAAGTGTATCAATCTTGGTGGTTTCATGAGAAATCAAGGGCAAATATAAGTGCAATAACATATGGTGCTTAATTCTGTATCTCATTAATAATTTTACATCCCTTTGTAACTTACTGACTTCCCCTTGGGCTATCCACAATTAGTCCATCTGTACATCAAGTGAGGGGCAATCAAATGTAAATTGTTTGGGAAACACTGGTTTAGTGCAGTTAACATATTTTCAGGATGTCACCAGAGATAATTCACTACTGTCAGTGTCCCATTTCTGTGGTGATCAGGATAGACATAATGAAAATCACTTCATGGATATGTCAGAACTGTAAGATGGATGAAGAAGGTAACTAGAAATAGGCTAAGTAATGTGAGCTACCCACATTTACACCCAATATGTTGTTTGTCCATCAAGAATGATGATGACCATTCATTTCATCCAGTGAGGTTGAAAGTATGGAGCCGTGAGTTCTAAGATGGCTGATAAGGCCTATTTTGGCTTGAAATGTTCTTTGACAATGTGGGCAAAGAATGCTTGATGTTCCAGGAGGAGGATCTCCTGCAGTGGTTTTTCTGTCCAGCCTTTTCTTCACAGCTCTTGCAGTCCTGTTTGCTTCACAAGTGACTGCACCCTTGCATAATGATGTACGCCACAAATTTTGGTCTTTGGCAGCAGTCTCCCATGTGTCAAGATGAATTCCAAAAGCTTTTAGTGAGATCTTCAGAGTGTCTTTAAAACGTTTCCTCTGGCCACCTTGGGAGTGTTTACCACAACGCAGCTCGCCATAAAATATTTGTTTAGGGAGCCTGTGATCTGGGATACGAGTTAAGTGACCAGCCCAGTGAATCTGAATTTTTCATTAGTAGAGTGTGGATACTGGGCATGGATGCTCTTTCTAGGACTTCATTGTCTGGGATCTTGTCTTGCCATTTAATCTTCAATAGCTTACTAAGGCAGACTGTGTGGAAGTGGTTTAATTTCCTAGCGTGTCGCTGATAAACAGTCCAGGTTTCACAGGCATATAGCGTGTGGATAATATGACTGCTTTGTAGACTTTCAGCTTTGTTTGCAGGCTTATTCCATTTCTATCCCACACATTCTAGTACAGTCTGCCAAAGGCCACGCTGGCCTTGGACATTCTTGCATTCATACCCAATATAGCTGTGTAAATAACTACAGAATAGAGCTTGGGGTGACAAACCTGCTCTGGAGGGCATTCAGTGCTGCTGATGTGAAGCAACTTGCAGAACATGCTGTAAGGGCCACAGGCATTTTGTTTTCTCAACTTCCCATACACTGACAACTCGTCATAGGTCATGCCCATATCCTCCTATTTTACAATGATCAAATATTAGTAACTTATATGTAACAACAGCAATTCTTATGAATACGAATATAACACCATTGAAAATCAGCAAAAATATATCATATTGCAATCTCATATGAATTGCAAACAATTAGGTATATTTAGCTCCTGCGAAAAGAAGAGACATACTAGACACAGACACAATGTACATACCTTACAAAGAACTCCATCTTACACAGGTGAAAACAAAGTGTGACTTATCCAAAAACATAAACAATCAATAAATATATAATACTGAAGTATTAAAATAAAACAATAAGTATTTTGGGACAACAAAGCATGACTGACTTTTCAGTTCTACGAACCTTTGTCAAAGACAGGACAACACAAACAGATAAAAAACTAAATAAAACACAAAATAAAATTAAACACAGCTTCTTGTTAACAGGAGAGAAATGGAAATGGTGATTTAAACCGGTTTAGAAAGGCGCTCTTAGGCTACAAAAGTTTGTGTTGCCAAATGGTGAAAAACTGTCCGATATGAATAAAATACAGGGAAGATAGCATAGGTATACCGAGGCATCAACAACAGTATTGATTCCTGCTGGGTGAATGCAACCCTGAGAGTTTATTAATTGACTTTCAATTTTAAGTCTAATGAGCCTTGCTTCTCTAACAACTCCATATCCTGCTGCGGCCACTGCTTTTTCTTTTGCAATCTCATAACATATCATTCTGCAAAGGTGGCATCTTATCATTCGCTGTTGTTCAGTAATGTCTATACAAGAAGTCTGGTTCTTTGGATGCAAGCTGCTGTGAGAGTTCACTGAGACACTGTATTTGTAGAGAATGCTGAATCACCATGAAACAACAGCACATGAAACATCAAATTATTGAAGCCATCAAGAACTAATGCTCAAAGACCGCAAGTTTAGATCTCCAAGGCTATAAAATAGGAGACTGATTGCACACCATTTCTAGTGTATACAAAAGGACTGCCTGTTATTACCCCTCGTTTCAAAATCTTAGAAAAACAAACGATTTAATTGGTTTCAGGGGCTTGAAGGACAAACTATCATTAATGTATATTATATAAATGATATCAATGGGGATGGAAAAGAACAGCCAGGCTTGATACAACCTCTAGAAAAAAAGGTGTGAAAACCAATGCAGAAAAGGGTTTGGTAAGTCAATAGAAACACCACACAGTTCAAGTATCTAGGCTGGACCTGAATTAAACCTATAAAGTAGCCTGGATTTACTTACAAATTAGATTTTACACATGCTTGCTAGAAAGTGAGACGTCATCTGGCGAGAGATTACCTTCTATTGTGTCTGATTCTATCAGTCTGGAGACATAATTCCCACAGCCAAAACCAGGTAAGCGGATAGTACAAATTGGAGCATAATAGGTGTGTGTAAGTCAACTTTCTAGTTCTATACATGTGATCTTTACCAAAATCTTATGCTTCCTTATTGTCTGTGGGGTGCTTTCAGCCAATTCACTAGAGCCTGTATGTGAGTGCTTTCCTCTCTATTCCTATTTCCTATTACGCCAATGTGGAAGCATAAGATGATTTTAGATACAGGCGTAGGTGTATTTAATGATGTATACAAAGATGATGAAAAAAGAAGCAGGTCATCCAACATCATGGCATGGAATAAACTACAGGAAGGAACTTCACACCCAAAGGTAGTAACTGTTTTGGAACTACCGCTGGCACAATATAACCAAGGCCACCAGGAGTGAATGTGTGGTTATTTAACCATGTGCTAGGAGGAAGTTGTGGCTATCATAAATCTGTGATTGTTCACAAAGGAGACTGACTACCCAAGAAAAAAGAGAGAGAGAGAGAGAGAGAGAGAGAGAGAGAGAGAGGGAGGGAGGGAGGGAGGGAGAGAGAGAGAGAGAGAGAGAGAGAGAGAGAGAGAGAGAGAGAGAGAGAGAGAGAGAGAGAGAGAGAGAGAGAGAGAGAGAGGAAGAAGAAGATAATATGTTTTGTTTGATTTGTGTTTTTTTTTTTTTCGCATAACCATTTTTACTGGACATTGCAGTCAACACCAGCATTTTTCAGCTGCTGTTGATGTCTTGGCAAGTTTTACATTCGTAGTTTGCCACTGCTTTCTGAATGACTGGCTTACATACCTCCATAAGTAACCAATGCGGCGTGATCTGCTACAGAATCTCGCGCAGCTGCATTTCGTACGAGAGTATACGGGATTGTGAACAACGTCCTTAAACCCTACGCCAGGGAGATTTGTTTAGACAATATCAATTACACATAAGTTGTTCTCAGTTCTCACATTAAAAAAAAATTTAGTTGCATGTCCTACATAGGACGTAGCAGTCAACCCCAGCATTTTCGCTGTTCATGATTCCTAGGCAAATTTTATGTTCAGTAGTTTGCCATTGCTTTCTGAATGACTGGCACCTATACCTTTTTCGAAAAAACCAGCACCGCTGTGTTTCAAACCCAGGTATACGGGCTCACAAACCGTGAACGCAAGCCCTTAGCCACGGAGCCGTTCTCACATAAGTAAGGGCTAATAAATCTTCAGAGGGAGAGGACCTGAAATCGCAATGACAATTCTTGGCCTAGAAATGAAGTGGGGCAGTCTCATGTTGAGACCTTTTCTACAAGTTATGTACTGTTTTCATGATTCATTTGAAACAACAGTCTTATTATCTCAAGAATAATAACCTTATTATAGACTTAATGTTTAAACCAGCATCATTATACCATGAAACTACATAATTTATCTTTTCTTTGTTCAAAAGAATGATAAAATAAATATCAGTTAGTTATCAGTTATCAGTTGGGGTATCTTCATTGCACTCCGGACATGTCCATAGGTGCTCAGATCTTCCCCCCAGCATATGCATCAGCGTCCGGTGGCTAATAGTGCCAGTTCTGTGTTGGTTGATGAGGCGCTTTGTTTTCCTGATGTACCTCTCGCGTCTGGCTGTGCCGATTCTTACTCCCAGGTCTTTCATCCTGGACAGCGATGTGGAATCACTGACGTCAAAGTCCTCTGTTCTCGCCATATCTTTGAGTATGTTAATAACATCGGCACGATCCATGGGCTAGCCATCTACAGGGGGTGCAGAGCCAGCCAGTTTGTCAGCTCGTTCATTTCCCTCGACTCCCGCATGTCCCGGGACGAAGATGAAGGTGACTTTACGGACAACAGACTTCCGCAGCGACTCAGTCCACTGTCTACGTACAGATCCAGCTTCGACCTTCTGAATCATGCTCATTTAGTCACTTAGTACACACACATTGGTATAATGCTGTGATTCCAGCCATATGAAAGCCTGTGTAACTGCCATCACCTCCATCGTAATGCTGCTCGTGGTCATAGAGTGGGCACCACTGGATTCTTGAACGGTTCGGCCCACTGAACGGGCTGTAAATGCCCACGCACTTCTCTGCTGCTTTACAACAGATCCATCTGTATAGATGAGCACTTCGGGGCTATCTGAGTGTTCATAGATGAGCGCGTTAACCTCTGCATTGACAGCGTCAGGGTTCTGCTCTCTGCACCGTCTGTCGAGTGTGATAATGCAGGAGAAAGTGCACTAAATAATTCTAGTGCAATTATCAATTCATAATTTGGTTTTTTCAATTTGCAATTTTTGAAATCATGTTTATGCCGAGAGGGAGACCTTTATGTCATAGAGCACAGCACTGCAGGTGATGAAAAAGGTGCACAACTGTGTCAGAGATGAAAGGAATGACACACTAACTGAGTGATTTTAGTGGACGTGATACCCTAGGTAAAACAATACAATCAGACATGTATATCAAAATCCTACATGAAACTCAACCATTACTACCAGCAAATGCAGTGTAACAGGATCCTAGTAGATATTTTCATTAAGCATGATAACACTTGCCTTCGCACAATTCAAGAGACAATCGCCAAATTTGGTTGGACTGTATTCCACCATTCCTTCTATAGCCTTTAAATTGTAACAAATTCCTTTCAAATTCAAAGAGGAAAGGTAAAGATAATATCAAGCACAGATATAGGCAGCAGTGCAGACAAAGTTGGGGGAACAGTTTGAGATATTAAAATAAGAATATAAAAAGCAAGAGGAGCCATCTTAGATCTAGGAAATGTGCGGAAGTCAAAATACATTAAATCTAGAACCAAACAAAGAATATCCAACTCTAATGTCAAATCAGCACTGCTTTTTGAAACAATAACATGGAGAACAAGAAAATAATTACAATTAGACTAAGCATTATTATTATTAATTGATGTCTACGGAGAAAAGGACTAGAACTGTAAAATGGAATCATCAAAGTGGAGCTCCTGGAGCGACCTAAATAAAATCTTGTGAATCAAGAGGTGAGGAAAAGACACTGTTGCTGGAAAGGACATATGCTGAGAAAACCTATTAATAGAATAACTAGACAGTCCTTCCACTGGAATCCACAAGGCAAAATAAATAAGCAGATCTAAAAAGACATAGAAAAGTGAATCAGAGAAGAGATGAATAATACAGAAAGGGCTTTGCAAGAGCTGCAGGCAACAATAGAGAATTTGAGATCTTAGCTTGAGTTGTGTCGCGGGATGGTGGGTTAGAAAGACTTGCAAAATGCACAGACATTGTCCGCGTATACATACACAGGCAAGGTGCATATATTTTGATACTACTGGAACAAGGAACGTGTGCACCACAAATACTGTTTAACAACATAAAACATGTTCACAATACAGCAAACATTCCCTTGAGTCAAGAAACATTTATTTGTGTAAATTTACAGGAGTTGACAAATACAGCTGCACTGCTGAGCTTACAGAGTCAGCATCTGCAATATCCTGAGAGGTTAGAATAACTGAACATGTTGCGTAACAAGAGACCATCATCTGGTGAGGGTGAAAGCTTTCAAGCTCTGTTGTCTTACCTTGTGGCACTCAAACATTAATATAAACATTAGACATGCAGATGATAAAGTCTTGATTGTAGACAATGAACAGGACCTGCAACATTTAGTAGATGCGGTTGTTGCACACAGTGAACAACTAGGCTTAGAATTGAATAGTAAGAAGACAGATTATGGTCATCACTGGGAAGAAGGAAATACCACGATGTGATATACGAGTAAATGGACATATTCTTAAGCAAGTAAATCGGTACAGTTATCTTGGAACAGTCATAACATCTGATGGGAGATGCCTTGACGAGATTAGAACAAGAATTGCCATGGCGAAAGTAGCCTTTAGTAAGATTAAAAACATTTTGACCAATAAAAAGATGTCAACTGAAACGAGAAAAAGAGTGTTGAGGGGATACATAGAGCCTGTTCTTTTGTATGGGTGTGAAACTTGGACAACGGGCAGTCAAGCTGAAAAACATCTGATGGCTGCAGAAATGTGGTTTCTGAGGAAAATGCAAAGAATACCATGGACAGACAGAAAAGCCAATGACCAAGTACTACAGGAGACAAATGAAAATCGTAAACTGATTAGAGAAATTAGAAGACGTAGACAGTCAAAATTTTTTGGACATGGATTGGAGAAATGGATTGGAGAACTTGGTGACAACTGGCAAGATCGAAGGGAACAGACCAAGAGGAAGACCAAGAGGAAAATACCTGGATGGCTTGGCCACGTGGCATGGACGGGACAGGAACACTGAGCTGATCCATGACTCTGGTGATCGAGTGAAATGGCGAGTCATGACCGCCCACGCTTTCCGGCATGATTGATTGATTGATATCTAATGTTATTGGTGTATCACCCCCCAATGTTGAATCCTTCCATATCTTCTGTTTCTGAAAATATTTTCACTGTACAGGGAAAAAAGATCTGGAGACATTACACATCCCTGTCTCACACCTCTTTAAATAGGCTGATATTGACCTACATCGTTATCAATTCTGATGGCAGCTTGTTGCTTCCAATATATGTTTTTTTTACAAGTCTAAAGTCTTTTTCCATCAATTTGTAGATCTTCAAGCATCCTTATCATGTCGACATGTCTCACTTTATCGAAAGCCTTTGTGTAGTCAATAAAGCAAAGATATAGATCTTTGTTTACTTCTATAGAACGTTCAATTACTGTTCTCAGTATATACACAGCATTTACTGTACCATTGCCTTCTACAAACCCACATTTTTCTTCGCCTATTTCGGGTTGTATTTTCTTCCTAACTCTTTGCATGATAATTCTCAGCAAAATCTTCGTGATGTGGCTCATTATACTAATTGTTCAATGGTGATCACATTTCAAGGCTCCTGATTTCTTCGGGACTGCAATAAATATAGAATTGCATAATTCAGGTGGTATATCTCCAGTATCGTATATTGCGTACAGCAGTCTGGTGACTTGGTCTATTCCATATTCTTCTAAGGCATTGATCATTTCTCATGTGTTGTTATCTGTACCTGGGGACTTGCCAGTTTTCATATGGTTAAGAGCATTCTGAACTTCCATCTTCAAAATTGATGGTCCTTCATTATTGTTCCGATGATCATATTGTTCTTCTCTTGTATCATCATAAAGGTCTTTCACATAATCTGACCATGCATGTAAAATCTGATTTTTTTCTATTATGATTTTGTCCTCTTTGGTTTTTAGTTCCTGTTGATGTAAGTGTTCTTTTGTTAGTGTTGTCATTAATTCTTTTGTGCATTAATTTGGTATTTCGGATGTTGTGCTGGTTTTCAATTTTCTTGCAATTTTCCTCAAGCCATGTTTCTTTTGCCTCTTTGCATAGCTTCCTAATATTCAAGTGAATCTCTTCATATTTCTCCTTGTTATTTTTGTTATTTCTTCTTATTTCCATGAGTTTTAAGATGTCTTCCGTCATCCATTTCTTGCATCCTGTTATCTTTATTTTTGGTATGGTTGTTTCGACAGCTTGGTTGATTGATTTCTTTAATATTTCCCATTGGTCACTGACGTCTTGAAATAATATTTCCATATCGGACAATGCATCGAATCTGTTCTTTACCTCTACGTTGAATTTATCTTTTATCTCCTCACTCTTCAGTGCCTGTAGATCAAATTTTGTGTTTCTTGGTGTATATTTGACTTTCTTTAATTTTATATGTAAATTGCTTAAGATTAACTATGGTCGCTGTAGCAGTCTTCACTTGGTATAGTTTTTGCGACTTTTAAGGCATTTCAAAATCTTCTGTTGATGAGAATGTAATCAATCTGATTTCTGATCTTATGATCAGGACTCCATGTCCATAGTCTCCTTGGATGCTGTTTATACCAGGTGTTTCCAATAATCACATCATGCTCTTTTTCTCACTGTACAAGTCTGCAACATGCTCTTTTGCTCACTGTACAAGTCTGCAACCTCTTTAATTCTGTTCCCCTAATCCATACTTGCCTACTATGCATCCATCCTGTTGATTTAAAACTTTGGCATTCAAGTCACCCATTAAGATATTTACTTCAGAATTCTTGCATTTCTTGAAGGCTTTCTTTAAATCATTATAAAATTCATCAATGCTATCATCACTACTGTCTGCTGTTCGTGCATAAATTTGTATGACGTTGACATCAAAAGGTCTTCCACTCAACTTCACCAGTAACACTCTGTCTGATACAGTCCAATATCCATTGATCGATTTTGATCTCTCTGTATCATTATAATTGCTACTCCTCGCTGTTGTTTCTCTCCACCAGAATAGATTATTCTATATTCCTCGGATGTCATAATTCCCATTCCTGTCCATTTGGTCTCACATATACCTAACAGGCTGATAATTAGTCTTCTCATTTCATTCTTAGTGTTATAAAATTTTCCATCCCCACTTTTAGTTCTTACATTCCAAGTTCCTACTTTCAATGTTGATACTCTTTTGCACTCAGTCACCTGCTGACGGTCTGGAGTCTCCTGGTGCACATGACTACTTCTACCGGGCGAGGCTGCTCCTATGGAGCACCCATTTACTCCGTTTCTCTGATAATCGATGAAACTACAGTACATGATATTCTTGGCATCAGTAAAGAAGGTAGTTTGCCATTGCTTTCCTTTCTAGCAGTGACCATACTGGTCGATAACCGTAGCCATTGTCTGACAAAAAAAGAGATCCTCTGCCTACCGTCGTGAAGCTGGAGACCATAACCTGCAACTATCTGTTGGCTGCTCTTCAACTTCATCCACCACCTGCACCCATGGCTTCATGTAACCCTGATTGGGGGGCTAAATGGGTACTCCACCTTCCCAGGGGTGTCCCGTAGGCTAGCGGAGAGGGAAGGAGGCACCTTACCTCTTCTTTGATAGGGAATACCCCTACCCCGCTACCCATTGTGAAGTAATATGCTGTATATAATCTAAAAGGTTTATGATTATTGAAAATGTAAATATTTCAGATTCATATGAACAATGTAGAGAAAGAAAAGTGTAACTTAACAAAACTTTGTTACTAAATATACAAGCAATTGTCACCTAAGTTATAATTTCCTGGATTGTTTCCCTTAATCGTAAAGAAAAGGGGAAAACTAGAAATACATTCCCACCATTTTGTTAATATTCCAGGGGAACAATTTATAAAATTACTAGCTGACCCTGCCCGGCTTCGCCCAGACCCTGGTGGGAAGCATCTCATTTAATTCATATAAGTAGTCATATAAGTTCCCGTTCCCGTTACCGACTATCTGTCTATCTGTCTGTCTGTCTGTCTGTCTGTCTGTCTGTCTGTCTGACCCGGCCCGGCATTGCCCAGCTCCTGGTGTGAAGCATCTCATTTAATTTATATAAGTAGTCATATAAGTTCCTGTTCCCGACTGTCTATCTGTCTGTCTGTCTGTCTATCTGTCTGCCTGACCCTGTCCGGCTTCGTTAAATTCATACAACAAAAAAAGTAACTTAAAAGAACGTTCTTCCACACACCATCCATTATTTTTAATGAAAACTCTTTCTAATCACCTGCATGACTACAGTAACTTCTTAAGCAAAAAAAGATGAGTTACAATGTTATGCATTGTGCATCATTTTTATGAAAACTTTGAAAATGCCTTACAGATTGTATCATTATTTATTATAACTCATATGCCGGTACATAACTATGGACAAAGAGTTTATAAATCTTTGAAAACGATGCCACAATATGACTATAAGTTATACAGAAAAGTTATGCCCCTTGAAATAACTTTTACGAGTTAGATCCCCTGAAATATATGAAATTATGATGAAAAATGAAAAATGAAATAATACTGAGTAAGCAGGCGATTTCACACTAACAAAATATCACAGTTGACAGCTCTGGAATGAAAGGAAGGCGTGTAGAAAATTTCATCTCAATCGGATGGGCCGTTCGCGAGCGAATAAAGGACATACGGAGATACATAAATAGATACACACATCCTAATTTATATATAAGATGTGGTTCTTTGGCATTCATTCATTCAGTAGCATGTCCTTTGCAGAACCTCGCTCAACAAATAAAAAATATAATAATGAAATATGAAGCCAATAGTCACATTCATTCATTCATTCATTCATTCATTCATTCAGTAGCATGTCCTTTGCAGAACCTCGCTCCCCTAACAACCTTCTGGAAAACCTCTCAATCATAAGCAAGATGTCCCGCGTCCGATACACCCATCTGGAGACCATCCGCCACATCCTACACCCATCTTCTCTTTGGCCTTCCTCTTCCTCTCTTCCCAGGCATATACCCTTCCATTATTGTTCTCTCCAAACTGTCGTGACGTTTCAAGTGACCAAAATACTTCAATTTTCTTTGTTTTATCGTCTTTAATAGCCATCCCTCCTCAATATTCAACTCTTGAAGTATGGATGCATTTGTTCTTTTCTTTACCCAAGATATTCTTAGAACTCGTCTATAACATTTATATTCAAAGGCATGTATGCGCTGTTCAGCTTGTTTAGTAAGTGTCCATGTCTCACAGGCATATGTTGCAATGGGAAAGATGCATGCTCTTAAAAATCTAATTTTTGTAGTTCTGTCTGTCCCACACCATAATTTATTCATCTGTTTTAGTCTTTGAAGAGCAATGGATAGTCGCCGTTTAATTTCTTTCATTGTGTCACCATTATTCGTAATCAATGACCCAAGATATTCAAAATTTTCCACCACCTCCAATTTTCTCCCATTAATGTATATTTCTTTCTCCATAGTAGTTTTATCTGTATGCATTATCTTAGTTTTTGCTATGTTAAGATATAAGTTGTGATTTTCACTATTCAATTGTGTTGAGGCTTTCTATGCCATTCTGTGTTGTGGATAGTAATACTGTATCATCAGCATATCGAATCTCTGGTATGTCATGACCGCCGATATTTAGGGCATCATATGGCTCCCTGTTTATATCATCTCTTACATTTCTCATTATATTTTCAGCATACAGGTTAAACAAATAGGGTGACAGCACGCAGCCCTGACGGACTCCTTGCTTGATGTCAAACCAATCTGATGCCTCGCCATCTATTCTAACTGCTGCTTGTTGGTCTAGATATAGCATTTTTATGAGATGTACTACATGTGAAGGAAAGCCCATATTCCTCACGATTTCCCAAAGTTTCTGATGCTGTACACAGTCAAATGCCTTTGAATAATCCACAAAACATGAGTATAGGTTTACATTAAATTCTCTGCACTTCTCTATTATTAAACGCATGTTGAACATGTGATCTCTTGTTCCTCTTCCTTGTCTAAATCCAGCTTGAACTACGTTAATCTCTTCTTCCATTTTCTTACTAAGTCTTCGCATTATGACTATTAGTAGAATTTTACTTGCATGACTTATCAGGGCAACAGTTCTATAGTTGGTGCATAATTTCAGGTTGCCCTTTTTTGGTATTGGAATGAAGATAGTTCTCTTCCAATCTTTTGGCCATATACCATATTTCCAAATCTTTGTATATAATGCATGATATATGTGTATGCTTTCTTCTCCTCCTGCTTTAATTAGTTCAGCTGGTATCTCATCACATCCAGGTGATTTACCATTCTTCAGGTTCCTTATAGCCCAAGCAATTTCATCTAATGAGGGTTCAGGTTCTGTCTCTGCTGTCATTGGCTCATGTATCTCATTCATATCCTCACTGTCACTCATATCATATATTCCACTGCAGTACTCCTGCCATCTTTCTAGAATTTGTCTAGATTCTGTTAAGGTATTTCCCATCTTGTCACAGATAACATTCAATTGAGGTTGAACATTTCTTGTCAATAACTTCATTTCCTTGAACATTTCATAATCTCTTCCAGCCTTATGATATTGCTCTATTCTGGTACAGCAATCTTGTATATATTGATTTTTGTCCTTTCTTGTGTTCTTTCTTATTTCTCGAGTTAAAGATTTATACTTCATCCTGCTATCGGATTCATCTCCTTTCTGTTTCAGCTCCCTTTGTTGTTTTATTAATTCTAACGTGTCTGATGTAATCCATGGCTTAAGTTGCTTTTTCTTGGTCGGAATGAAATCTTTGGCTGCAGTTATCAAGATATCTCTAGCTTGTACTGCCAGTTCATCAGGTGTCATTTCTTCTTGTAGACATAAAGACCCCAAAGCGATTCCTAACTTCTATGTTGTATGCGTCCGGTATTTTTGTGAGATCAAAACGAAGTGGCCTTGGTCCTCGGGTAAGCTTTTTGAGTTTTAATTTCAGATCTGCTTCTAATAACTGATGATCTGTATCACAGTCTGCACTTCGTAGGGTTTTTGCAGATGTTATGCTTGATCTCCATCTTCTTTGTATTAAAATATAATCTATCTGATTTTTGGTAAAACTGTCTGGAGACTTCCATGTGAAGAGTCTTCTTGGATGTTGTTTAAAAAGTGTGTTGGCTATCGTTAACTCATTTTCTGTGCAAAATTCAATTAATTTGTCAACTGCATCATTTCTATTTCCTAATCCAAATTTTCCTAAAACGTGTCTCTCATTTTCAGCTCTTCCTGCGCCTACTTTAGCATTAAAATCTCCCATTATTATTGCTATATCATTATGACCAATCTTATTTAATGTGTCTTGTAGTGTGTTGTAAAAATCTTCAATTTCGTCCTCCTCTGCTGTTGAAGTAGGTGCATATATCTGTATGAGAGTTGTGTTTTTTGGACGGCCTTTGGCATATCATTTTGAATATCACATAAGTAATCAGTCTTCTCTTTTCTGAAGTCAAACTATCTGACATTATAATTAATAATTAAATTCAATCAGCCTAATACACATGGCAGTAAAAGCTGAAAGTAAAGGAAAGGAAGTAAAGATAGCACATAGACTGATGATGTCAAGATTCCTAACATTTTAGACAATTAACTGAGATAAGGATCCCTCCACACCAAGAGTGTAAAAGGACAAAGACAGGTTTTATGTCTTTCAAAGCAGCCTTTGAGTGGCAACATTATCGTGTAGGCATCCAGCCACAATCAAAAGCCAGCAACTAATGATATTAGCCCAGGCTGTGCCAGAACTGTTATAACCAAATAATTTCAAGATACCTGTAGCTATAAGCTGTGTCACGTGAAAAGTATAAAACATATCTGCTAGCCAAGTGCTTCAAAGATCCAACACGTTTTATCTCCAGGCATGAATTAAGACATTTTATTGTGGATAGCAGAAAATTAAAAATATCATCTTCAATCACTATCATTGAATGTCAGAGAATACTGAAATAATATATAGAACCTGATTTGCTGTATAGCAGTGTATCACAGAACGTGAATGAAGTAAAAATTAGTAAAAAATACAGCAACATAGATGTGGTTCCTGAGACAGATGCTGCAAATATCTTGGACTGCCAGGGTAACTAACAATGACTGTCTGAAAAAAGACTAATTAAAGAAGAACATTATATACAACTAAAAGAAAGTGACAAACCATGTTCTTTGGTCATATAATAAGAGAGGCATTGGAAAGCTTCATAATGACAGGAAAGAACAATGGGATAGGAGTCAGAGGCAGACCGAGAAAAATGGTATTGGATGGACTGTGATGGTAGCATGGAGGAATATCATCAACAGAATTGATTCAGAACACACTGAGAACTCCATTTTAAGATCAATGTGCAAGTATTATACATGCACTAGCAAATTAAACACACATAAAACAACAGATGACAATGATACAGAATGCAGGTTCACAGCTTTCTTGTGGCTGCGTGACATATGAAATATTGTAATATGCATACCTCATCTGTTTGCGCAATCTGTCCATCAACTAGGGGCTCTAACTCAGCTGTTGGCGGGGCTTTATAAATTCTTTTCACAGGACATACAAAAATTAAAATGAAACAAAAAATTTTTAATTCACTGTGAATATCGTTTTTTTTTTAAATTATATGCTGCAATTTCACCATGCACAGAGTACAGTCAGGCATGCTGCAAAATTTAAAAAAACTATGTTTTACTGTGGACGTTAATTAAACTATGTTTACATAAAAAATAATATTACTTAATTAAAATCATGACCACTGACTTGGGCTCCCAGGTCAACCCAGCCTAAAATGGACACTAGGAAATGTTCTGGGAAAGTGAAAGCAGATGGCGTATTACTCACCACATCACTCTTCCAGCACTGACAGGTCTACAAAAATATGTGCCTGGTGCCATATGTTCAATGCACTTGAGGGCATCTTAAAAAGTCCTTTACTCTTTTAAATTAAAATAATATGCATGTTACTCGGTTAATAAGAAGACAATAAAGTAACGCAGATATACTCTGCTTGGGAAAGTTTTTTTAAGCTTGTCCATGAAAATGCTACAGGCCATGGAGGATAGTAAAGACTATCACTATCACAATGGAATCTGTTTGCTCATATAAGCAACTTCTTTCTGAATTGAAAAACTGATTTTAAAATGTTAAATCTACAATTTTCCATTGTCAATTGTGTTTCCTGTGTTAAAGCTTAGTCAACAATTAAGCTAACCACCTGCTCAACAGGTGCACACATAATGTCACTAACAAAACCAAAGCTGAGCATTCTAGTATCGAGTTGATGATGATGTTTGTGTCTACAGAGTTCATACTGTAATCGTTAGTTCTTTACCTTCATTTCCAACTACCATTTGTTCTATGTTCAGCATATCAATAACATCAAAACTTTACATACATTTTGTGTGACAGTTATGATTTCAAATGGCATCTAGAATCATGCAGATGTCAAAAGTTAAGGAATCTTTCATAGCTTGTGCTCACAGCTTCCATCAACATACATTAGAACTAGAAGACAGTCAAGCATCAAACTTAGAATATTTAACAGTAAATCAGTACCACTGCATGAACCAAAAATATGGAGAACAATGAAAATGAATACTAATAAACTGCAAAACATTCATGGACAAAAGAAATGCAAGAGTACATCACAGGAGAAGAGGCAACGCGCCCGCAAAAGTAAAAGTCGTTAGAAGATCTCAGCCAGGGAGAACCCCACAGAGTCGATATCCACTGTGATGCACTCAAGCACACTTCTGATAGTCCCAGAGTAAAGATCAAGCACAGCTAATTAACACCACTTCCTAAACCAGGTAAAGATCATGCAAAGCTAAAAGGGTTTAGGATTATCACACAACAGAATACTTTTGGCAAGGTGCTAGAGAAGATCGTTGCTGTTAAGCTTCAGGAATATTTAGAAAGGGAAAAACTCCTTCCGAAAGGTTTGGGAAGTTACCAGCCAGGGAAAGATACTTGGTCAAATGGAGACACTTTTGCCTATGATGTTCATGAAGGGTTCCAAATTAGACAGAAGACGTGGTCGCAGCACTCGATCTTGAGGACGTGCAGAACAGAGTCAGATATAATATTTTGGTGTAAGCTATTATGGAGAATAGAGTCTGTCCTTGGCTGGTAAACTGGATTGCAGCTGTTTTGTATTCTCACAGAGTGGACCTCTGAGCCATGTATTACAGTCCCCAGACCACCACAGGGGTCAGCAATTTTACCTGTGCTTTCCAATGTGTACACGAGTAAGGTTGCAAGCCTCGAAGCACCAGGGTCTGGAAGGATACTAACATTTGCAGATGATTTTCTCGCATACAGGCAGGGCAGGGACAGAAATAAAACAGCTCAGGAGCTGCAGGTGGCACTGGGCAAAGTGATGGATTGATGTATGGAGATGAATGCTGTCATTAACCCAGAAAAGGATCTGTCTTGTAGAGCTCTCTCTGGACAATAAGATTGTTAAAGCTGACCTTCTAAGCCTCAATAAATGGTAGAAATGTGAATAGAGAAAGCAGACTGAAGTACCTGGGAATCACTTTTGATAGAAGCCTGTCTTTTGGGGATTGTGTTGAAGTGTTGGTTACAAAGTGTCAGAAGGGACTCAATGCAACAAGGGACATGGAGCAGAAAATGCTGTTCACACTTATTTAGCACATGATCATTTCAGTGGCAGAGTATGATCTATGAGTGCTCACTGTCTCAAAGAGTCAGCTAGTGAAGCTAAAGTGCATATAGAATGAAGTCATGAGGGTGATTCTGGGATGTACAACTGACACCCAAATAGTGTGTATGCAATAACATCCTGGCATTGCCAACCATTGCAGACAGACTCAAGGTTTTGCAGGAAAGGTCATACCTCAAGGTAGCTGCGGACAAGGAACACCTCCTGCATGATTCACTGGATGCAGTCAGGGGCCACCGACTGTTGAGGAAGATCATTGATGACTCAGGTAGAAGATACCATCAGAGAAGTGTGCACACTTGAGAAGATTGGCAGAGGAGTGGGTCAGAGTGCCGAATAGAAATTCAGACTTGTGTGTGGTTATAATCACACTGGGCCATGAGTGTAGGGAATGGCCAGCTGGCGCTACAGAAGTAGAAATTCAGCAATTATTTCATGACTATTCTCGTCCTGGCGACGTGATTATCTATACTGATGACTCTGTGTTAAGAGGGGAATAAAGTGCCTGGGGATTCATAGCAAAAGCAAGTGGCCAATGTTTAGTAAAGGAGAGCTTGGCATATGGCGCCACAACCTCAAGTCTGAGAATGGAGATGGAGGGGGTCTCTCCATTTTCTGCTGGTTGGAGAACAAACTGTATACGCATGTTGTGTTTGCAACTGATTCACAAAGCATGCTGAAATAGGTGAAGATAGGCATGCTTCATACAGAATGGCATGCAAGGATTCAGACGTCTCGGGTTGTGAGCATTTGATGGATCTTTTCTCCAGGACACTCTGGTGTGGTTGGAAATGAACAGGCAGACAGATTGGCTGGTGCTGCATCAGAAGGGGTGATTTGATGATTTTGAAAAGGCAGGTGTGATGAAGGCCCTCTGGGAGCATGTGAATAATGCAAAAGAACAGATAGACTATCATGGTCTAGCAGCAGCAAGGGGTGGTCAGAGGATCTGGTCGACAATCTTCACACAGAGGTAAAGTTTATCTCGGAACCGTCATAATATCTGATGGGAGATGCTTTGAAGAGGTCGGGACAAGAATCGCCTTTGTGAACGTCAGTCAGTTGCTTTGATACCCACCGTGAACAAAATTTGTGGTAACCTAAAATCTGTGACAATTAGAAACAGACTAGTCCTAGAATTTGTGGAAATTCTGTAGAAAGATCTGAAATTGTGAAACAGCGCTTTTCCACTGCAACTTGGTCGACTTTTTGAATGTGCTCATCTGTCACACATGAATATCGTCCTTGTCCACCCTCATTATGCACATCTTTATGCCCATCTCTGAATTTCCTGCACTAATCCCCCACAGAAATGTCACTCATAGCGTTATCACCGTACACATGACACAATCAACGATGAATCTCAACCGCATTTTGACCTTCTGCTTGAAGAAAACAAATCACACCACGAATTTCACAGCTGGTGGGAAAGGCAATAACAGTATCTGCTTATTGATTCGCAATTCGTGAACCACTGAACAAATGTGAGTGTCAGTTGATGTGTAGTGAGCTAAAAGACTACTGAATGATGCAAGCAATGAACGGTGTTGCTATGGCAACCAGTTTAATTTTATCGGCCAATCAGTGTTTGATTTTGGAATAGCCCTCATATTAACAAATGAATGACCTAACCCCATGGGCATACCTAACCTAACCCCATTGGGTCCTGGTGTAGTGTCCTTTGCTTTTTTTCAATACATTTTTAATATCTTCTGCCTGGATGATATCTTCACAGTAGGCATCTTTAATACCTTCTCTAACTGAGTCTCTGATTTCCCCATCATTCTGATATGGCTGTGCTCTGAATCTCTGCAGGAAAGCTTCCCCTTTTTCTTTGTCTGTTGGCAAAGATGAAACCACCATCTCTGTATATTATACCCACTGTGACATAACGATCTTTCCTTTGCATCTGTCTGTGCAATTTCCAGAACTTTCCAAGTGTCTTATCTCCTCCAATCTCATTCATAAAGTGTTCCCATTTTCTTTTTTGGATTCTGCTGCAAAGCGCTTGAATTTTTCCACCTTATCTTTCTTTTCTTTCGAAGCTTTCTCTATTTCCTCTTGTGAGCTTTGGAGTGTCCGCCGCATTTTCTGTAACTGTTTGACAGCCGCTCTCTTTGATTTCCATAATAGGTTTGGGTTTGCTAGTTACACTGCATGCACTCTGTCTGAGGCATTCCAGAAGGGTATTTCCCCTCTCATATTTAAAGGACTGATGTGCTCTCACAGCCTTAGTCTTGTTGGATTTAGAAATCATTGCTGTATAGGGCAGACGGTCACTCCCATGATCACCCAGGACAGTCTATTTTTCATTCAATACTGCCGACTGGGTAACAAATGACAGGTCAATAGCAGTGTCTGCATCACTAGGTCTCATCCTAATTCTCGTTGGCCTCCCATCATTTATGCAGACTACTTCTGAATCCACCATGGCTTCTGCAAGGGCATTTCCCTGTTGGTTTTCCCCAGTATTATCCCACTCTCTGTTTCGTGCATTAAAGTCCCCACAAATGAGAAGTCTACTGCCTGGGATCTCCTCATCTCATTAAGACAGTCCTATCATTCCTTTGTGACAAAAGAATCTACCGCGGGATATAAATTTATTAACTTCCAGCTTAGACCCCCAATCTCTATCTTTACACCCTGGACCTCTCTTGCATTGTTATTCCACTGACTTAGGTCTAGAACATCATGTTTTAATCCCTTCTTAACTAGCAGACTCTGCCCATGCCTCCTCTGTCACATCGGATTAATGTGGCAGTCATAAATCAGCTTCTCCAGTACAGGCCCTCTCTGCCTGGCACTGTGGCAATTCCAATAGCCCACTTTTATATATTCGAATCCTAGGCATTGTGTCTTTTTCCTTACTCTCCTGACCCCCCCCCCTCCCTTCTATTTCTATGCCTTCTTCTCTCTCTCCATTCCCTCACCTTCTTCTTTTCACTCCATTTACACTGACCACTGAAGAATCCAGATGTCATTCCACTACCCATCACCTGTGGACATGTCTGGTAGAGACTGATCTCTCTCAGACCACCACCAACCCCTAATAATCAAGCAAAATGGACTTCACTGATAAAAGTGCAACATTTAATAACAACCCTTCAGTTATAGAAAACTGCCATGAAAACTGTTACTTACTTCTCCAGTGCTGAATATTTGAATGTCTTGAAGCAGTACTGTATGAATCTCCTTAAGTCTGTTTTAGAGATGCCTCCAATTGGGTTTATGTCTGCACTCGAGCAATCATACTTTGTCATGTAACCACGCAAACTAAAATAATTGAAAATTGAAGAAAAAATAAACCACATAATTTAACAGACTGTCATGAGTGAGAAAAACCACATCATCTTTAATAGAATAATGTGAGAGATGTGAAACTGACATCAGAAATGTCATGAAGGTGAAAAATCACACAATAACCAGGTTGGCATGAGCAAGAATAGCCACATTCATAGATTGTCATGTGAAAGAAAAACCACATTATTATTCACCTGTTTGTCATGACATAGAAAAATTTCATCACCATGAATAGATTGCCAGGAGAGAGAAAAAAGTTATCAGCTTTAATATAGTGTAGACCTGATAAAGCGAACTCACCTGTGCCCCAGGAAGTAGTTCTTATCAGAAATTCATCTTATAAGAGTTCAAGCATATATAGTAATACAACTCACACTTACAATACAAAACTGTTCTCCACAACAGAAATTCGCCACATCCGAGATCGCCTTAAGTGGTTTGCTCTGTATAACTTTAGGGCAATAACTTTAGGAAGAGAAAATCCCAACTTCCAGTGGTAGATGATGGGAAACTCACAACTGTGTGGCAAAAGCAGCCTTGGTGGCTGAGTATCTATTAGAATAAGTGGACAACTCTGAAGCTGAGCAGAGCAGGGCACTCACTCGTCCTGACAGTCAGAAATGGCTGTCAAAGGCAGAGGTAAAAGACCCCATGTGGATGTGGAAGGCAAGGGAAACCACCAACTTAACCTCCAAAGATTTCGTGGTTTTCCACATTTTAGAGTCAGTGAACGATGTTAATGGCTGTCTTAGAACATCCTCATCTGGAAGGGACAGTCACGAGCCACAAATAACACTTGACATTCATTAAGCTACTGATGGCGAAACCAAAATAAAAATGATTAATTTTAAAACAGGAAAATGGAATGTTAAATCACTAAATAAGTTAGGAAAGTTTAACAATGTTATCATAGAAATGAAAAATATGAAAATGAATATCCTAGGCATAAGTGAGATGAGGTGGAAGGATCTGGTAAAATAACGACTCATCTCATCTCATCATGTTCCTCTTGTACCTACGGTGTCAAGGTGAATGAAGTATAAACAGCAGGTGAGTGCCCACATATGGGCTTCATGTATCGATATTCCCATGGACTCTGCTATTCCCTCTGTTCATCGTTTACGTGGTCAGCCTCTTCCTCTGCTTCCATCTGGTCTGTACATCATTGCTTGTTGTGGTATACTGTTAGTTGGTAACCTACTTGCATGGCCAAACCATTTGACTTGCTGTCTTCTAATAAAATCCAGCGCTGCCATAACCCCCACTTTGGTCATGTGATGAGAAGAGAGGCACTGGAGAATCATGACAACTGGAAAGACCAAGGGGAAGAGAGGAAGAGGCAGATCAAGAGAAATGATGCTGGATGGATTGGAGCGGTGACATGGAGGAATATCATCAGCTAGAGTTGATCCAGAACACCAAAGACTGAGATCTGGAGAGAAATATGAATGCATAAGCCGGCTGGCAGGGCACTTGATGATGATGATGATGAGACAGAAGAAAAAAAAAACACATTATCTTGAATAATATAATAAGAGAGAAAACATCATTAGATTGTCAAGAAAAATAACCACATTATTTATATACTGACATGAGGGGTGAACAAGGGGTGAACAAGGGGTGAGTTCCCTTGAGCAAGATGGCGGGACATTTCTTTGTCCCGTAAAATGGAACGTGTTTTTTCCGAAATGTGTATGGATTAAGTGGTTTTCCGTGGTGAAATGGAGTTCGGACCGTGCAACAGAGTTCGTGCACGCACGTCCGGTCTTCTTTCGGCGTATCATCGGCGCCCGGTGGCGATAGTTAAGCCTAACATGACGGCCAGACGACCAGCTAGGACACAACGTGGTAAGAGGGCGGGCGCGCGCAGAAGGCGCTTAAAATGTGACAGATTGGGTATCGGAAATGTTCGAGTACTGTACTGGAACTGTGCATCATTTAGTCAACGCCGACCCATTCTTGAAAAACTACTCTACGGAAACGATATTGTAGTCTTGCAAGAAACACAGCTCACCGACGGAACAGTCAATGTTGCGGGATTTCAGGGTTTCCTTAACAGGCGGCACCTCGGACAGGCCATTCTGGTCCGCGACAACATATTAGTGTCTGAGATCGATATGTCCGCCTGGAACAGCGATGCCCTGCAAGTGCAGGCATTAAGAATAATGACACCAGTGCAGCTTGTAATCGTTAACGTCTATGCGCGAAATGGGAAGGTCGACGTGCGACAATGGCAGAGTTTGTTCGATATGGATGAAAGGCATATCATCTACTGCGGGGACTTCAATGAGGCAGTCAATGGGGGAATTGCATCACCAATAGACAGGGAGAAGATTTGGAGGACGCCCTGGCATCTGCTGCCCTAATCTGTCTGAATGATGGGAAGGTCACTAGAATGGCCACTCGACCAGGCGACTCTGACAGCATCATTGACTTGGCTCTGGTGTCGCCCACCATCGCACCAAGGTGCCGGTGGGGCACACTGGGATACCACGATAGTGACCACTACCCTTGTGTCATCCTGATCAAGAAAGACAGGGCCATGAGTCAAAGAAACAAGACCAATGCCTTCCCGTAAGACACCACTGGTCAAGACGCCATAAGCAAGATCAGAAGAAGGAAACTAACTTCCTCCCGTAGGAGACAAGAAAGATGGCTGCAGCCACCATGGTGGAATGGAGAGGTCGAGAAGGTGTGGCTGGGAAAGAGGCAGGCTGTCAAAGACTGGCAAAAAGCCAGAAAGGCTAACATGCCACAGGTTGAGTTGGCGAACCTGAAGACTGAGGTCGTTAGGACGACGACTTTATTCAAATCCTGCGCCAAACAGGCCAAGGCCGACAAATGGGACGAGTTCTGCAGGAAGGTATGCTCCGAGCAATCTCTTACGACATTCTGGCGCCTCCACAAGAGCATGAACGGTGCTGCACAACGTAGGGGTATTCCAGACTTTCAAGGCACAGACCTCGCATGGAAAAAGTCGGATGCGGATAAAGGTAAGGCCCTTCTTGCACGCTACATAGAACAGACTGACCAGAAAGACGAGCCCACCAGACAGAGGACCACAACAACACTCTCTCAGTTGTGCGAGGGGGTCGGGACAGACGAAGAATGGACAATCACAGTTGACATATTGCGTGCAATGCTCAAGAAATCACCTAACACCGCCCCAGGCCCAGACGGCATCCGATATGGTGACCTAATGGTGATATCAGATGATGACATGGAAGAACTGGCCAGAGAATTCAACACCAGTATCCAGAGGGGTCAGGTCAAAGAAGAATGGCTACACAGCTACTTGCTGCCGCTGCCAAAACCGAACAAAGACCACTCCAAGATAAGCGGCTACAGAATCATTACGATGCAGAATACTGTTGGCAAGCTACTGGAGAAAATTGTAGCACACAGACTTGCTTGGGACTTGGAACAGCTCGGCTGCTTCCCGCCCACACTTGGAGGATACAGACGCAACAAAGAGTCATGGCTGAATGCGGCGGTCCTTGCTCAAGATGTTTACGAAGGATTTCAGGTCAGAGAAGAGACATGTGCGGCCGCCATAGACTTAGAGGACGCATATAACAGAGTATCTTTCGAGTACTTGATGCAAACCCTCCTCAGACTGAAAGTGCACCCTCACCTTGTACGATGGATAGCTGCAGTTCTGCTCCAAAGGAAGGTGGTGCTAAGATGCGGGAGTTGGTCTTCTGAGCCGATAACGATATGTCCAGGATTGCCGCAGGGTTCACCACTGTCACCAGTACTATTCAACGTGTATACGGTGCCGATCACTGAACAACAGTTGGACGGGAGGGGTAGGACTCTGTCATTCGTTGACGACATCCTCGTGTATCGACAGGGTCGAGATAGACAGGCGGTTGCCAATGATATGCAGGGCGAACTAGATCGAATTTCCTCATGGTGTGCTGATGCCGATGCCCTTGTCAACCCTGCAAAGGCATCAGTTACATGGTTCTCAATAAACAACCATATTGTGAAAACAGACCTGCCGGCAGTAAGAATGGATGGGAGCATTCTGAGTAGAACCCAGTCAATGACATATCTTGGCGTGAGGCTTGATCGTAGCCTGTCCTTCAGAGATCATGTCGATTATGTCATAACGAAGGCTCGAAAAGGTTTGGCAGCAATGAGAGTCATGGCGACTGCCAATATCGAGCAAAGACTGCTATTACTTCTGTTCCAAGGACTTGTGCTTTCACGCATCGAGTATGCCCTGGCCATCCTCACTGTCAGCCCTACACAGATTGGAAGACTTGAAAAGGTACAAAACGAAACCATGCGCATCATTTTGGGCTGCATGAGAGACACCAGCTGTGTAGCAATGAGATACCTCCTTGACTTCCCGACAATGGAACACAGGATCAAGATCTGGAGAGCTCGTGCATACTTAAAAATAAGTGCAGATGAGCAGCACCCTCTGCATGACGCTGTATTCAAAGAAAAGGGTGACAGGCTAAAGAGGGGCAAATCATGGATGGGTCGGGCGGAAGATGTCGTCGGACAGGTCTGCAGTCTTACCAGTATCAACCCCGGCAAGGAATGGGTGCCGGTGCCTCCAGCTTTTAAGTGTACCTTCTCCTGCATTATCACACTCGACAGACGGTGCAGAGAGCAGAACCCTGCCGCTGTCAATGCAGAGGTTAACGCGCTCATCTATGATCACTCAGATAGCCCCGAAGTGCTCATCTATACAGATGGATCTGTTGTAAAGCAGCAGAGAAGTGCGTGGGCATTTACAGCCCGTTCAGCGGGCCGAACCGTTCAAGAATCCAGTGGTGCCCACTCTATGACCACGAGCAGCATGACGATGGAGGTGATGGCAGTTACACAGGCTTTCATATGGCTGGAATCACAGCATTATACCAACGTGTGTGTACTAAGTGATTCAATGAGCATGATTCAGAAGGTCGAAGCTGGATCTGTACGTAGACAGTGGACTGAGTCGCTGCGGAAGTCTGTTGTCCGCAAAGTCACCTTCATCTTCGTCCCGGGACATGCGGGAGTCGAGGGAAATGAACGAGCTGATAAATTGGCTGGCTCTGCACCCCCTGTAGATGGTCAGCCCATGGATCGTGCCGATGTTATTAACGCCCTTAAAGATATGGCGAGAACAGAGGATTTTGACGCCAGTGATTCCACATCGCTTTCCAGGATGAAAGACCTGGGAGTAAGAATCGGCACAGCCAGACGCGAGAGGTACATCGGGAAAACAAAGCGCCTCGTCAACCAACACAGAACTGGCACTATTAGCCACCGGACGCTGATGCATATGCTGGGGGGAGGATCTGAGCACCTATGGACATGTCCGGAGTGCAACGAAGATACCCCAACTGATAACTAACTAACTAACTAAGGGGAGATTATCATGAATATATTGTCATAAGATAAAGAAGGACATCAGTTTAATTAAACTATCATGAGAGAGAAAAACCAGATTATCGTTAATAGATTGTCATGTAAGCAACCTCTAAGGTCTGTAATAAAACTCTGGTACTAATGTTATGACTCACTGAAAAAAATCAATTTAGTAGGGCGTGCCCTTGATGGGCATCATTTACCCATGACAGCGAAGTATCTGTGATCTCTGACAACCAAACGGAAATTATAGATGTTATTATAATGATAAAGGACGTGAAAATAAGAATTTACAATCTGTATAGCCCAGCAGATAAGGACCTTACACTCTCAAACATGAAAATAACTGACACAAACTGCATTATTGTCGGAGACTTTAATAGCCGTTCAGAAAGATGGGGATACCCAGATACTGACAAAAGAGGAGATGAAGTGGAGGACTGGGAAATAGACTCAAATCTCCATCTACTCAACAGAGCGGATGACACACCAAGCTTCTACTCCAGAAGATGGTTTACCACTTCTACTCCAGACTTAGCTTTCTGCACAGGAGACATCCTCCACAAAATCGATCGCCATGTGCTTGACCAATTAGCAGGTAGTGACCACAGACCAATCAAGCTTGTAATGAATATGGAGTATGTTCCACAAGAGCACAAGCCTTTGCCCCGCTGGAATTAACGAGCAGATTGGGACAGATTTGCCATACTATTAGACAAATATTGTGAAAACATAAATACACGATATGGCAACATGAAGCAAATGGTGGAAAGTCTAAACAGAGCAATACTACAGGCGGCCACTGAGTCTATTCCAAGAGGAGCAAGGTAAAATTACAAACCATACTGGACTGAAGAACTACAAATTTTGAAGGACAAAGTTGAAGATGCCAGGAAGACAGAAGAGAGAGAACAAACAACTGAAGCTAACATTGCTCTCAAAGCCATCTCAGTAAAATATAAAAGAACAGTAAATCAAACAACAAGAGATTGTTGGAGGTAAAAAACAGAAAACCTGAATTTTGACAGGGATGGAAACAAACTATGGAAACTAGTGAAAGCCATGAACAATGAAGGACCTAGAAACAAACAAATAACAATTAAACAAGGAAATGCCTTGCTTAATGGAAAAAAGGCTGCAAATGCACTAATGGAACACTCATTCATTGGCACCTTGCCGTCTTGACAGAAGATAGTTTGTGCTTTAAAAAGGTATAATAACTTTTACCTATGGCGGTAGTGAATGTGACTGATAAGGCCAGTTCATGTTGTAAATGTTCGTTCACAGTGGGTGCATGTGAACAAGTGGTCATTTCCACCATCATGCACCATCTTACGTCTCAACCGCTCGGTGTGTGACTTATCTGCAATAATTTTCTTGTTTGTCTTTATTCCATTTCTGATGTTTGCCCTTTATGCAACACGTTCAGCGGCGACTTGCTCCCAATGTGCATTATCAATGCCTGTATCAATCATGTCCCGCTTACACACATCTTTGTATCTTAGTAGAGGCCGATCCTGAGATGTCTTACCCATCTGTAATTCACCAAAAAAGATGTCCTTTGGTATTCTACCATCATCCATCCTCCTAAGATGTCCTATCCATCTAAATCTATGAAGACTAAGCATAAACCGTCACACAACCTGATCTTTCCAATACTTCAGTATTTCTGATTTTGTCTTGCAACTTAATACCAAGAATTCTTTGCAGACACCACATATGAAAGCTGTTTAAACGTTTCTCTTGGTGTGAGTAAATTGTCCAGGTTTCACTGCCATAAAGAACAGTACTAAAGACACAGGCTTGATAGACAAGGATTTTTGTTTTGGCAGTGAGCTTCCTGTTCTCCCAGACTCTTTTTCTTAACCTGTTCATTGTTGTTGCTGCCTTACCAATCCGGATGTTGATTTCCTGATCTAGGGATAATTTGCTGTTTACCACTGATCCTAGATAAGTAAAATAGTCTACCATTTCTAGTTTGGCGTTGTCAATAAAGATTGATGGTACCCCATGTGCACCTTGTGACATAATCTGTGTCTTCTTTTTGCTAATTGTTAAACCAAATTCAGAACAAGCATTGGAGAATGCAGATAGTAGACATTGTAATTCTTCCTCATAGTGGGTCGTAACTGCAGCATCATCTGCAAAAAGCAACTCTCTGATCAGTACCCTCTTAATTTTGGTCTTGGCCTTCAATCTCTGAGCATTGTAGAGGCCGCCATCTGAGCGTGAGTGAATGTATATACCACCATCCTGATCACGAAAGGCATATTTCAGTAGAAGTGAAAAGTATATTCCAAAGAGGGTAGGAGCTAGTACACAACCTTGCTTAATTCCACTCTTGATTTCAAACTCTTCAGAAGTTGCACCGTCAAACTTGATTATACCCTTCATGCCTGTGTGGAACAATTCCACAATGGACAGATGAGTTGGTGGGCAGCCAAATTCTTTAGTGCCTTGAACAGACCCTCATGACTGACCAAATCAAATGCCTTTGTGAGGTCGATGAAGGCAATAAACAGTAGTTGATTCTATTCACTGAATTTTTCTTGCATTTGTTGCAATGAGAATATCATATCAATAGTAGACCGGTTCTGTCGAAAGCCACACTGTGATTCGGGGTAGACTTGATCTCCAAGGACTTGAAGTCTGCGCAGAACAATTCTGGCAAATACCTTTCCAACAATACACAGAAGTGAGATACCCCTACTTACACTCAGGAAATAAATGACTGTAGACCCCGAGGTAGACCAAGAAGGCGGTGGAGAGATAATATACATACAGACCTACAAGCACTTGGAATCAATGACTGGCAAGAGAAGGTCCACCAGAGAGACGAATGGAGACAGATTGTATTTGCAGCAAAGAACCTCAATGGCTCGGAACGCTGAAGAAGAAGAAGAAGAAGAGATACCCCTATAGTTGTTGCAGTCGTTCCGATCGCCCTTGTTCTTGTACAGTGTTATGATGCTTGAATCTTTGAAATCCTGTGGGACTTGTCCTTCTCACCAGCAAAGCTCTATTAACTTGTGGATCTGTAGAGTAAGCGTGTCTTGCCCACTCCTGATAACCTCTATTGGAATCCCATCCTTACCTGGAGCCTTGCAAGATGGTTTTTGGGTTTGGTAAGCGCCGCCCAACGTTCGGCGCTAACAGAAAGCAGGTAGTACCGTCTACTGTTACACGGTAGCTCAGTCATATCTGACTAAGACCTGACACCAAATGGAACACTATGCCAGTGCAAACCACATTGATATTACAACCGAACAGAAGAAAGTAATCAAAGATAAACAGATACATCATAGTAATACAGAGACAGCAGCAGAATATATGATGGCAAATCTAACAATGGAAGAAATGGAACTGGCAATGAATACCCTAAAAAAGAAGAAATCACCAGGAAAGGATGCAATCACAAATGAAATGCTAATAGGACTAGGCACTAAGGCAAAAAAGAAACTACTAGCAGTCCTAAATTACAGCTGGTAGAGAGGAATAGTCCCACAGGTATGGAAGGAAGCTATACTAATACCAGTCCCAAAGAAAGGAAAAGACCTGGAAGAACCAAATGGCTATCGACCTATCAGTGTACTTAGCTGTGTGGGAAAGTTAATGGAACGCATTATCAATGGCAGGCTAACATGGCATCTGGAAGAAAACCAACACTTTAACACCACACCAAGCAGGATTAAGAAAGTAAAGATCCACTGAAGATCAAATAACCTGTATAGCTCAGGAAATAGAGGATGCCTTCAAAGAGAAAAAGCACACACTAGCGTTTTGGATAGATCTAGAAAAAGCATTTGATAAAGTATGGAAGGAAGGACTGAAAGTAAAACTGCAAAAAATGCACGTTTGTGGGAAAATGTACAAATGGATCAGCCACTACCTTGAGAACAGAACTGCCAGGACAAAAGTACAAGGACAAACCAGCAAAATGATGCTGTTCGAGCAAAGTGTCCCCCAAGGAGGAGTTCTTTCACCAACATTATTCCTAGCATATATAAATGACATCACGGAAAATTTTCCAGCCAGAGTACACACATCCTCCTTTGCAGATGACCTAGCCATATGGACATCTGAAGAATATATTAGTACAGCTAACACCAGAATACAGCAAGCCTTATTAGCGCTAGAGGACTGGTCAAAATCATGGCTAATGAAGATAAGTGAGGGGAAAACAACATGCACAGTGTTCTCCCTCTCAAACAAAACTCAGCAACCTAAGCTGGTATTGAATGGAAAAATATTGCGCCATCAAGAAAATCCAAACTATCTAGGAGTCACCTTTGATCGTCGCCTGACATGGAAGACACAGGTTGAGAAAAATCGAACAAGAGCAAGGCAATGGCAATCATGAAAAAGCTTGCTGATACAACGTGGAGAGCAGATGAGAAAGTTCTCAAGAAGTTATATACTGGACAGGTGAGGCCAGTACTGGACATGGCATTGCAGCTTGGGCAACAGCAGCTAAGTCAAACTTTAACAAAATAAGTAGTCCAAAAATCAAGGAATGCGAATCATAACTGGAAGCCTGAAGATAATGCCTATTAATGAACTAGAAAAGATCACTTGTTTACAACCAGTGCAGGATGGAAGAGATAGTAGAGCTCAGCAGTAAGCAGAAAAATTTAGAAGACTGACAGACCACACTATGTATAAAAGGTTTAATGGTTTTGGAAAGGGAAGACTTTGTAGCAACTAGCAACTTTGTAGAAACTGCAAAACGAAAATGAGAAAAATGAAAAAATGGAGGAGGAATTCTCCTAAATTTAAAAAATGGAATGAAAAAAACAGTTAGTGGCATTGGAAAATTTTCAAGTAACTTCAAAGCAGAGATAGAAGCTTTGAAAACTGCAGCAGAAATGCTCTTGATGGAGGAAAATAAAGAGAAGCAAATAGCTATCTTCACAGATGCAAAGTCAGCTGTCTCAATACTGAAGAGCAAAATCAGCACAGAACTAGCTGACCTAATAGCAGCACTCCATGGTCTATGCCAGAAATCCAAAAAAGTTGTAATACAGTGGATCCCATCACATTGCAGTATACCTGGAAATGAAGAGACTGACAGACTGGCAAAAGAAGGCGGACGACTGCCTCAACCTGACATAGACATTACCTAAAATGAGGCAAAGAGGTTTATAAAAAGCACTTACAGAACCAAATGGGAATCAGAGCATCCAGGCCACCAGAAAGATGATGCATATTACAAACTCGACCGAAGAGAACAGGTAGCAATCTTCAGAATCCGCACAGGACATAACAGGCTGAAATACCACTTGTTCAATAAACTAACGATAGGAGATACTGATGAATGTAATTGTGGAACTGGTAAAATGACAGTTAAACATTTGCTGCAGGATTGCCCAATATATGCAGAACAGAGAAAGATATTTTGGCCCACACCTGTTTCATTTGACGACAAGCTCTATGGATATATCAACAAGCTCAAGTTGACTGCAGATTGCTCTAACTACATTCATGTTGACATCTAAAGGTGCATGAAGAAGTATTTAGACTGCCACACTTCATACCACAGGTATGTCAGTTACAAAAGCGTCCCAGAGGCATGAAATGGAATATTGCTTGGATAGCAAATCCATTACGTGTACACTTCGGAGGAGCAAATGGATTACCATGGTCTGGCAAGAATGAGACAGCGAGGAGTGACGAGGGGATCTGGCCGACGCTCAACGCTCAGAGGAAAGGCCAGACGGACATATAATCAGATACTGGTACTATTGGTGTTGGAATTCTTTGCTGGCTGCTGAGGATGGGGATGGAGCGCTTATGGGAATGCCCCGAATGCTGTGATGTCGATTCCTAAATCAATCAATCAATCAATCAATCAATCAATCAATCCATTACGTGGAAAGTTCGAATCGAAAGCTCACTGTGTGGATGTCATCTGCAGACTGCATTCTTCTGGTTTCCGGAGGAACAGCCTGTGGTGAACGGAAGGCCCAATATATGGAAGTGAGGCTAAGCAGCCATGTGCAGGACGTGACGATTCCTTGGGTGAGCCCAGTACCAGAGCGCTGTGTGTCGGCTCTGCAAGTATGGAAGCCTCCTTGGATGGCGGGGAATGCCCATGGTCTGCCCCTGCCTTCCCTTGAGGGCTGACCAGGATGTCTTTGGCTGTTCTATATGGGCCAGCTGGGATGGGGGATAACACCACAACAGTGAGAGTCAAACGTCCTAAGAAACCCCCGGGAAGGTTAACCCGGTCAACAAATGCTCGCAGAAGTCGGATGTGTCGACCTAACGGTGCAAGAATGCAGCTCTGCTGTAAACAGGCACAACGCAATCACGTCTGGAAAAAAAAATTCAGGATGAACGCAGAAGAAGAATTTACCCATGATTTGGGGTTGCGCTGGTGAGTGCCAGAATAGTTTCTGATCACTACATCTGGTCACCAATTCCAAGATCATCTGCCTGTTTGGTTTAGACTGGTGATGGCCATTCATCATGGCGTGGAAAAATGGCAGAAGTCTTGCAAAGAGTTCCATAAAAACAGCTAGGAGCTCGCTGGTGTCTGAGGTGTGGTAAAGGAGATCCCTTTATATGCAGTACAATGGCCTTACCTTTCCCTCATGCCAGTAACCTCACACGACATATATGTTTTTTTCACATGTTCATCAAAAATCTCTTACTAAAAGGAGTGTTATCAGAGAGGACCATGATTAACATTCAGGTTTCTTAAAATTGGTAGAAGGACCCTGAATGTCTCAATCCTCTTACACTAGAAAACCCAAAACAATTATGTTGCAAAAAATACTGGCTCACATTTCTCACTGTGTGGAGGTCATCAAATTCCAAAGGGTTTGAAATGCATTCAATTGGTCTATAAGAATACAACCCATGATGAACAGGAGACTCAATAAATGGAAGTGTGGCTAAGCAGCCAAAGCGAATGATGTGGTAATTCCCTTGGTGGCCCAGTAGCAGAGCACCACATTTCAGCCCTGCATCTAATGGAAACCTACTTAGATGGTTTGCAATGCCCACGCACTCCCCCCCCCCCCCCACCTTCCTTTGGTATGTCTAATGGCATGTTCCATCTTCCATCTGCCACCTTCCTGTGGCATGTCTTATGGCATGCATGCAGCTGCTTGGGATGGGAGTGTCGGGATGTACCACCAGTGGATGGACAGGTGAAGATGACATCACCACCATGAGGCAGTGGAATGTCCTATGAACCCACCTGGGAACCTGTTACACGAAATGTCACAAGGTACACTTGTAACAACACCACCCATCAAATGTTGATTTGTCTATTAAAAATGTGCGGCTAGCACCATATATCCAACACATTTCAAGGCATAAAAAGGGTCTTTTGCTTTACTTTTACTTACTTATATAACAAAAGTCTTGATGATCAATGAATAGAAAATTACTGTCCTCGCAAATTCATGAGGTGGAAAGTCTAACCTGACCTTACCATTGTGGATTGTGAAGTGCATGTACAATACATACAGGAAATCAGGAATAGTGCTTTCTGCATTTCTTTCCAAGGTTGGTGTTCTGCAATGAAAACTATTGCAGAAGCAACTAAGACTGATCCACAGCAACTCCCATCAAGACAACTGTTGATACCATGCGATATGTATGGAGGGGGTCTGGGGGGTCTGGGATGTCAAGCATTGGTAGTACCTTTGGTAAGGATGGCTGTCAAGCCTTTTTCAGGGACCAACTAACTGACTAACTAACTAACTAACTAACATTTCCCACTGGTCATGCCTGTGGCTCCCAGTAGCTGCCAGCATGTGACAGCGGCCACCCCCTGGATAACAGCTGTGACAGGCTGGCTAAATCAGGCGTGGGAGCCGAATCTGCCTCAAACCAATTGGTGAACCAGGTGTGCCTACCCAGCATGCGAAGACAGGATTCGGCAGACTGCACAGAAGACATCATTGTTGATTGTTAATGTTGCCATATGGTCGTTTTCTACTGACCGGAGCAGCAGTGGGGTTTAGCAGCCCCCTGAGCGACTGAGCAGCTCTCTAAAGGAAAGCCCTGTTCACCTCCATAGCATGAAGAAGGGGCTAGAAAAGGTACCCTAAACATTGTCTGCTCCATCATTACCTAACTAGCTAGCCGCAGTTGGTGGGTACCCTTGTACTGAGGTCGACATACAACTAAAGTAAAAACAGGTAAAGCAAAAACAGCATACCATATTCCCTTAACCATCAGAATTTGGAATGTACGTACCCTACTTGATAGAGACAGCTTATCAGGCCCAGTGAGACGAACAGCACTGATTGGGAGAGAGTTGGACAGGTACAACATCGACATTGCAGCCTTGATAGAGACACAACTTCCAGAAGTTGGCCAAATCTGTGAAGTATGTGCCGGCTACAATTCTTCTGGAGTGGAAGGAAAAGCGAGGAAAGACGCCAATCTGGTGTGGGGTTTGCCATTAAGTCGGCCCTGTTTGGCAAACTAGCTGGATTTCTGAAGGCTATAAACAACAGACTTATGACCATTAAGTTACCCCTGCTGAAAGGAAGACAACCATCGTGAGTGTTTATGCACTATGCACCAACCATGACCAATGAAGATGACGTCAAAAACAAGTTCTATGAGGACCTGCACAATGTATTAATATCTGTCCCCAAAGGAGACAAACTTATACTCCTTGGAGATTTCAATGCCAGAGTAGGCAAGGCCCCTTGGAGTGACATCATTGGAAAGTACAGAGTCGGAAATTGTAACAGCAATGGACTCCTCCTCCTTCAGACCTGTGACGAATACGATCTCCTGATCACAAACATAATTTTCCGTCTTCCCATGAGAAATAGGACATTGTGGATGCACTCTCGCTCGAAACACTGGCACTTCACTGACTATGTCATCGTCAGGAGGAGTGACAGACAAGACGTTCAGGTGACAAAATCCATGTATGGTGGCGATGTTGGACAGACCATCGTCTGATTATCTTAAAAATAAACATGCACATCAAACCACTACAGCATCCTCAAGGGGTAGAAGTGCAAAATAATCTAAATGTCACCCGCCTAAACAGTAAAATAAAATGCAGCTGTCGTTTGAAAATATGCTGGATGACCGCCTCAAGCCCAGTGCCGCAGCTAAACAAGATGTGGAAACAGAGTTGAGAGCCCTAAAGGACACAATTTACAACACTGCTATAGAAATCCTGGGCTGAACACACCCCCCCCCCCCCCCCCAACCCACCCGGAAGCATAAAGACTGGTTTGATGAAAATTCCAGACATCAACCAATTACTGGCCGAGAAATACCTTCTCCACAAGGCATATTTGAATGACCTAAAATCAACACACAAAAAAAAGATGCCTTCAATAACATTCAGAAAGTAGTGCAGCAGACTCTTCGGCACATGCAGGACTCCTGGCTGAGCAACAAAGCTGATGAGATTCAAGGCTATGCTGACAGACATGATATGAAAAACTTCTACGACTCATTGAAGGCAGTCTATGGTCCTACATCTCCAGGCATAGTTCCCCTCCTCAGTGCAGATGGGGGAACATTGGTCACCGATAAGAAAGAAATCCTTCAACGCTGGGCAGAGCATTTTAGCAACATCTTAAATGCAACCTCCTCCATCAATGATGAAACCATCAACTGCCTTCCTCAAGTACCCACTAATGATACTCTTGCTGACCTTCCAACCATAGTGGAAGTAAACAAAGTCATCCAGCAACTTTCCTGCGACAAAACGCCTGGTCCTGACTCCATCCCGGCAGAGATATACAAAGCAGGTGGACCGGTTCTAACAGAGCAGCTTCACCAAGTCTTTATAAACATATAGGTGAATGAGACCATGCCACAAAATTTCAAGGACGTGTCAATAATCCATCTTTACACATGTAAAGGAAACCGCCAGTCCTGTGACAACCACTGAGGCATCTCCTTGCTCTCAAATGCAGGGAAGATACTTGCCAGAATTCTTCTCAATCGCCTCATAGCCGATCTTGACCAAGGTCTTCTTCCTGAGAGTCAGTGTGGCTTCAGAAAAGAACGAGGAACGTTGACATGATTTTCGTAGCAAGGCAGTTGCAAGACATATGTCAGGAACAGAACTATGAAATGTTCTCCACTTTCATTGATCTTACCAAGGCTTTTGATACAGTCAGCAGAGAAGGACGGTGGAAGATTGTGGCGAAATATGTCTGTCCCCAAAAGATTATCCAAATAGTGTGGTTATTCCATGACGGTTTGCAGGCAAGAATACAGGAAGATGGTGAACTGTCTAAGCCCTTTCCTGTTGTGATATACTTTATTTTCACAAACATAACATGCTGTAATTTCCCGTCGGCATTTAAAACCTGAACACCGCAACAGGATTGGTTGTTCCACAATTGTACTATCCAAGATTTAATATACCCATTGGCAATGAAAAACTTGAACCGGAAAAGGCACTGAAAAATAGCAGTGGACATCCGGAAGACAGGCTGTTTTGTTTACCACCCAAGCAGAGGAACCAGGAGATTCGATGAGCGAAGGGAGTGATAGTCTCTTCAAAATCAACTTACCAAAGATAATTTAGTATAAGTTAGATAGACGAAGACAAACATCAGCCCACGACATCGCTTTGGAAAAATCTGAACCCTGGCGCCGAAGTGTGGAAGAAATTCATTTTACATGAAAGGTATTAATCTTATTCATGTAAATCCAGACCTGACTTGGTGAAGATTGAATGCAGCACCTGTTGAGTGAGCACAAGTTGAGTGATGCCCTTGATAGAGTAGTGCAGAAACTTATCTATCCGAATATATCCGACTTATATATCCGAACAAGAGCAGCATTCAGAAACTAGGTAGATTTTCCTAGCACGAGGGAAGACTAGTTCGAGCTTTTCCGGTCACGAAAGACATTTCACTCGGACGTAATTGCGTAGTGCCATTTTTATTTTGCCGCCCGTAGGCTGGCACTTCCGACTTCAACGGGCATTTTTAATGAGGTTAGCCTTCCTCGGGTTTCGAGACAAGTTAGACTCTTATTTCGACTTCTACACAGCCAGCTATTGCTTTGGGCTGCCACGTAATGGATTCGCAAGCCAAGCATTCCATTTAGTGTCAACGAGACAATTTTTCACCTTTGACTACACTCGCTCCATGAGTACGGTTACAGATTTTCATCGGAACGTGCGACCGAGGTGTTTTTCCACCTTGAGTACTTGCTCACGAGGTAGGCTACATGTGCTGCCGGCTCAGCACCTTACCTCCGTGCGTCTGTGGGTGAGAAACGGCCAGGCCCTCTCATCCGGTGATCCCTCATATCCCCCAGCTAAGAGCCATCGAACGAGCATCAGCACCAAGCATGTAGCATGCTCAGCACCTCACATCAATTTTGATGTAGGTATGGGTCGGCCAAGCTCTCACATCCGAGGGTTTATGGATTAGAGACGTTCAGCCATACCCCTCGACTGAGAGCCTTAGAGGTTGTGTCCAGACAGATTATTGGCATCGTTCGCCTGATTTAGACTGCTATCCTCAGTCTACCTGCAGAGCAGCAGGTTGTGTCTCTCTTAGTCTGGTCCCAATCTCATGAGCTGTCCGATATGTAGTTTTCATCCATCGACAAGCACATGGGGTCGATGGGACACGCAAGCTCCCCCACCACGGCAAGGTGGAGACACATCGGGGGAGTATTGAAGATTAAATGGCAAGACAAGATCCCAGGCACTGAAGTCCTAGAAAGAGCGTCCATGCCCAGTATCCACACTCTACTAATGAAGAATCAGATTTGCTGGGCTGGTCACTTGACACTCTGAAGAACTCACTAAACCTTTTGAAATTCATGACACTTGGGAGACTGCTGCCAAAAACCAAAATTCATGGTGCTCACCATTATGCAAGGGTGCAGTCACCTGTAAAGCAAATAGGACTGCAAGAACTGTGGAACAAAGGCTGGACAGAAAAACCACTGCAGAAGATCCTCCTCCTGGAATGTCACGCATTCTTTGCCCACATTGTCAAAGAACATTTCCAGCCAATATAGGCCATACCAGGCATCTTAGAACTCATGGCTCCATATTTTCAACCCCACTGGATGAAATTAATGGTCATCATCATTCTTGATGGACAACAACAACAACAAAAATGGAGATTTTTGATGGAATATGTTTGGAGACAGTCACAGTTTAAATGATAATTATCACATCGAATTTGCATTATCTCATACCTTTCATCTACATTAGCTGACCCTAACACAAGTAAGCCACCAGACTTGTTCCTTGCCCATAAACTCAATTGGGCAAATAGATAGGCCAATACCATTCTCACCCGAGCCTGAAAATACCAAAGGGGATAAAGAACATAATATTAAACAAGCAGATGTGTTTTCTTCACTGTTAAAACATATTTCTATAACAGTTATACTCCTACTGACCACAAACTGTACTTATGAACATCATTATATGAGTTTAATAAATAATTATTTCAAGCAACTGCATTTCATTGTAGAAGCAGTGGCAGAAAAACTGCAGAAGAACTGACTGAAACTGAAGAAAATAGAGAAGCAGAAGAGGGGGGAAAAAAACAAGCTACATAAATAACCACAAACAGAACAAATAACCTTTAACTGAAAGTAAATAGTAGATGCTTTCATTATAATTAACTGTTGTGTATAATACCTCACTGAATGTTCCATTACTGTAACTACTAGTATTTCGTATAGCTAAGTGAGGCACCATATCATCGAAAACACTTTATAGATTATATAGCACCTGCAAAAAAATGTAATTAATTAGTATCGCTTTTAGAAATTAATTTAGTATTGCTCGTGCATATGCGCCAACTCACAGCGTGCCCCAAGGTTTTCTCAACTTCCTTCCTTCTACCTCATGCCATTGACAAGACAAACAGCTCTGTCTGAGTGATTTGATACTGCAGTTTATTCCATCATACTTCAAGAATCTAATTAGTGATATTGAAATGCTAAAATGTATAGTAATGTAGCATTATTACACACAACTACTTGGAACGACATGGCATCCACAAATAACTCTGCATGCACAGCTAATCATTTGCCTTTCTTGCTGTCAGTTTTCAAAGTAAGATTAGTATTTTTACATACTAGACAACATACATTTTTGAGGATTTCATCAATTTATGAAAAATCAACTACTGCTCTGTGTTCCAGTTATTTGTATATACACTGTCATCAACAGAAACATACTTGCTGCTAGGAGGTCATATATTCATACGTATCTCTTTTAAATTGGCTTCGGGTTTTTTCTGCAATAAAAGAGTCACTTCCACAACTTTGAGAATAACACGATGGTACAGAATCATTTGAATCACTGTCAAAAACACCATGATACTTTGAAATGGCACGTGCTGTTTACAAGCATTTGCCAGTTGCAGACTACGAGATTTCTTACGCTGAGCAGCTGACTGGAGTGTCAGTGGTTGTCAAGGTAAACAGATCAAATCGGCCATCTTGGAATAAACTGGATACCGACGTGATCAGTTTTCAGCCAATGAGCCAGACAGTTCACCATTTCCCTGTACTCTTGCCTGCATACTATCATGAAACAGCCGCACTATTTGGACAAACTTTCGTGGACAGCCATACTTCGCCATAATCTTCCACAGTCCTCCTCTGCTGACTGTATCAAAAGCCTTCGTAAGGTCAATGAAAGTGGAGAACATTTCGGAGTTCTGTTTCTGACATTTCTCTTGCAACTGTCTTGCAGCAAAAATCATGTCAACAGTTCCTCGTTCTTTTCTGAAGCCACACTGACTCTCAGGAAGAAGACCTTGATCGAGATGGGCCGTGAGGCGATAGAGAAGAATTCTGGCAAGTATCTTCCCTGTAAATGAAAGCAAGGAGATGCCTCGGTGGTTGTCACAAGATTGGCGGTTTCCTGAATGTTTGTAAAGAAGGACTATTGATGCATCCTTGAAATCTTGTGGCATGGTCTCAATTCACCCATATGTTTGTAAAGACTTGGTGAAGCTGCTTTATTAGGACCGGCCCACCTGCCTTGTGTATCTCTGCTGGGATGGAATCAGGACCAGGCGCCTTACCATGGGAAAGTTGCTGGATGGCTTTATTTACTTCCACTATGGTTGGCAGGTCATCAAGTGTATCATTAGTGAGAACTTGAGGAAGGCAGTTGATGGTTTCATCATCGAAGGAGGTTGCATTTAAGATGCTGCTAAAATGCTCTCCCAGCGTTTAAGGATTTCTTTCTTATCGGTGACAAATGTTCCCCCATCTGCACTGAGGTGGGGAACTATGCCTGGTGATGTATGACCATAGACCGCTTTCAGTGAGTCATAGAAGTTTTTCATATCATGTCTGTCAGCAAAGCCTTGAATTTCATCAGCTTTGCTGCTCAGCCAGTAGTCCCGCATGTGCCGAAGTTTCTGCTGCACTACTTTCCGAATGTTCTTGAAGGCATCTTTTTTATGTGCCTTGAGGAGAATATGTTTCTCGGTCAGCAATTGGTTGTCTTCAGAGTTTTCATCAAGCCAGTCTTTATGCTTTCAGGGGGCTGGACCCAGGATTTCCATAGAAGTATTGTAAATTATGTCATTTAGGGCTCTCCACTCTGTTTCCGCATCCTGTTTAGCTGCACCTTTTGGCTTGAGGCGGTCTTCCAGCATATTTTCAAGCGACAGCTGCATTTTTTTGGTGTTTAGGCAGGTGACATTTAGTTTTTGTTTGCATTTTTACACCTTTAGGACGCTGTGGTGGTTTGATGTGTATGTTTATTTTCGAGATAATGAGACGATGGTCTGTCCAACATTCGGCATCACACATGGATTTTGTCAACCGAACGTCTTGTCTGTCACGCCTCCTGACGATGACATAGTCAATGAGGTGTCAGTGATTCAAGCAAGGGTGCATCCACGATGTCTTATTTCTCATGGGAAGATGGAAGATTGCGTTGGTGATCAGAAGATCATGTTCGGCACATGTCTGAAGGCGGAGGAATCAATTGCTGTTAGAATTTCCGGCTCCGTGCTTTCCAATAATGCCACTCCAAGAGGTGGTGTCCGTGCCTACTCTGGCATTGAAATCCCTAAAGAGTATAAGTTTGTCTCCTTTGGGGACAGATGTTAATACATTGTGCAGGTCCTCATAGAACTTGTTCTTGACATCATCTTCACTGGTCATGGTTGGTGTGTAGACACAATGGTTGCAAGCTTCCTTCCATTCAGCAGGGGCAACTTAATGGTCATAAGCCTGTCGTTTATAGCCTTCGGAAATTTAGCTAGTTTACCAACCAGGACCGACTTAATGGCAACTCCCACACTGGACTGGCGTCTTTCCTCACTTTTCCTTCCACTCCAGAAGAATTGTAGCTGGCACCTACTTCACAGATTTGGCCTTCTTCTGCAAGTCGTGTCTCGATCAAGGCTGTAATGTCGATGTTGTACCTGCCCAGCTCCCTACCAATCAGTGCTGTTCATCTCTCAAGACCCAGCGTGCCATCTCTATCAAGTAGGGTGCATACATTCCAAGTTCTGATTGTCAAGGGAATATGGTTTGCTCTTTTAGCTTTACATGTTATTACTTTGTTTGTATGTCAACTGCAGTATAAGGTACCCACCACCTGCGGCTAGCTGGTTAGGTAATGATGAAGCAGACAATGTTTAGGGCACCTTTTCTAGTCCCTTCCTAATGCTATGGAGGTTAGCAGTGCTTTCCTATAGAGGACTGCTCAGTCGCTCAGGGGGCTACCGAATCCCACTGCTGCTCCGGTCAGTAGAAGACAACCATATGGCCTTAGCCGCCTGTGTGAAGGTCTGTGACTATGGCTGCCAGCGTACCCATGCCTGCCACTTCGTCGCTCGCCCATCGCCACAGGGCTTGAAAGTGATATATGAAGATGGATGAAGAATGACTTGTGCGATGAATTGGATTAAAGTGAGGAAGAGTTGCGCAATTCGTCGACCTCACTCTCTCGCCTGAGTCCATCTGAGTCCAGTAGAAAGACAAGTCAAGAGAACTGGAGGAGACGAATACAGGTGCAGTGGATGACCAGGGTGCTCTACGTGCCTTGCCATTACGTTCCACAGCGCTTTGCAGGTAAATGCCGTCTTGCCCGTTGAATCAACAATGATTTCTTCCGCGCAGTGTAGGCATACCCTAATTCACCGATTGGTTTGACACCAAATCAGCTACCCATGCCTGGTTTAGCCAGCCTGTCACAGCTGTTGCCCAGGGGGTGGCCGCTGTCGCATACTGACAGCTACTAGGAGCCACAGGCGTGAGCTGGATGTCAGGCTTGGATTAGTGGGGTACGTGCCCTGAAAAGAGCGTGACAGTCATCCTTACCAACGGTACTACCAATGCCCGACACCCCGTTCCCCCCCCCCCCCCCCAACATCAATTACATGCTTTTTGAATAAACAGCACCTGAGAAAAAAGATGTGGTGCATTACTTTCTGAATGCCCCTCGTAGGTTAGATCACCGTAAACAATTGGGAAAACATGAAGTGTCGTGCAGGAATTAAACATTACAATTACAAAATACAGTGAACATTGTGGCGACAAGCCTTCATCAGCAAAGAACAAGAAAACACAACGCACTAGATGGACATAACTCTACGACTACATTAAGGCAGTGTGTAATCAATACATCCTAGCTTTGACAATGGCTGCAGACAGATTCACTGGTCATCAGACCAGTTGTGCTGTATGGCTCTGAAACCTGGAGTACAACGAAAGGAGACGAAGCCTTGCTACAAACCTTTGAGAACAAAGTTTTAAGACGCATCTTTGGACCCATTAGGGATACACAAAGTGGAGAGTGGAAAAGAAGAAGTAACAAAGACATTTATAATCTGTTTAAGCCCCTGCTAATCACTGGTATCATGAAGGCTAATAGACTACAATGGCTGAGGCATATAGAAAGAATGGAAGATAATAGGGAAACAAAACTCGGGAAATAAATGACTGTAGACCCCGAGGTAGACCAAGAAGATGGTGGAGAGATAATATATATATATACAGACCTACAAGCACTTGGAATCAACGAGTGGCAAGAAAAGGTCAACCAGAGAGACGAATGGAGACGGATTGTATCTGCAGCAAAGAACCTCAATGGCTCGGAACACTGAAGAGGAAGAGGAAGAAGAAGAAGAAGAAGAAGAAGAAGAAGAAGAAGAAGAAGAAGAAGAAGAAGAAGAAGAAGAAGAAGAAGAAGAAGAAGAAGAAGAAGAAGAAGAAGAAGATGAAGATTAGATGACAAGAGAGGATTTGGAGCGTCATGATTACCAATGCCTATTCCAAATATCGGACAACTGAAGAGGAGGAAGAGAAAGGAAAATAAGACTGTGCAATGTGTCTCATTACATTCTGTAAAATTACACATATAAGTCTTTTCCCTTTGTGATATAATTCTTACAACAGTCAAAAGCGCGATTAATATTTCCCCCACTACAACCCCATTTTACGACAACACCAACCAACAGCGACATTGGGCCGAAGAGAGGATGAAAGAAGACTTTGGATTGGCTGTGATGTAACAAGCCTAAGCAGGACAAAACGGCGATAAATATGGCATGCAAGGCGGAAAACGGTCTGTTTTACACCAACCCAAGCATGGGGCAGGAGAATTATGTATCTGACGGAGTGATAGCATCTTCCAAATCAACTAACAAAAGATAACTTAGTTTTATTCATGAGATGAGGAAAGCATCAGCCTACGCGCAGACATTGCATTTGGAAAACCAAATCCAGGTCAGATCCTGAAACCTGTCGTCGACATGTTTGAAGCCATTCAATTAACATGAAGGTAAGCACAATGCTATATTGTATATTACGTTAGTAAGTGATCCTTTCCTAAGAAGAAGTTGGTAAGTGGATGTGGTGTAACCAGGTGGTTAGTCCTTCAGAAATTAATTAAGAGAGACTAAGTACTTTATTCAGATGCCGTAGTTCATGAATAAATTGTACACGAGGTTAAACCATGAGGAAGGTTTCTTCTAGTTACAACTTATTTAATGTGTAAGCATTAGACCTAGGTTGTACAATTGATTTGTTAAGGAGTTAAACTACATCAGCAGTGATTTAGAAGTTGTGATTGATTTAAGATTTAGGAAGCTAAAAATACTTAGTTCAATAAGAAGAAACTACTTTACATGTGCCAACACTGGTAAGAGAAATTAGTGTAAAGTGTAACAGACAACTACATGAGCACATGAGATGTAAATAGATTTCTATAGGTATCATAATTTTGTGTGTTGGGGGAAAGCACCCATGTGGTGAGTCAAATGTATCTTCATTGTTGTTAAACATGTGGATTTATCATTTGTAAAATCCTGCAGCGTGTAGCGGCTCACCACACCTGTTCTGTGTTGGTTTATCAATCTTTTTTGGCTTCCTGCGTAGTGTTCTTGTTTGGCCACACCTCTTTTAATTTGCAGTTCTCGCAGTCTGACCATGGTTGCAGATTCACAGTCATCACTTGGTTCTCGCAACAGTCTTACTTCTCGTAGAGCATTCAGAATGTCAGCCTGGCCCATGGCGCGTCCGCCCTCTACAGTAGCCTTACCTGCGAGCTTGTCAGCCCGCTCATTTCCTTGTACTCCCGCATGCCCTGGCACGAAGATGAAACTAATCTTTGCCAGCCGAGACCGCTCCAAAGACAGCAACGACTCTCTTCGGATCCACCCCATCTCTATCCTCTTGAGCATGCTCATTGAGTCGCTAAGGAAACATGCCCTAGTGAATGTCTCTGTCTCGAGCCATGTTATTGCTTTACTTACTGCCATGACTTCCATAGTCAGGCTACTTGTGGTCTCAGCAAAAGCACCAGAGTAGGTCGCTTAAAAAGTCACTTAAAAGTCGACAGGATCGACTTCATTGCACCGGGTTTTATCCCATATGGCTCTGTCTCTTTCCGCAGCACGGAAAGCGTCGCACAAAGCACGAACTCCGTAGCTTTTAGCGACGACCCACAGGAGTCTCCGAAACATTTAACTCGTAAACCGAAGGACGCGGCCCGGAATCGAACCCACAACCTTTGGAGCACGAGTCAAACGGCTTGACCACTTCGCCACAGAAACTCCCAGAGACCAGAGTAGGTGTGTGTGGTAATGATTCACGATGAATGAATGTGGACTGGGTGTATCACATAATTCTTCTTCTTCTTCTTCGTTCATCCGGAGTTTTTTTTCCGGACGTGACTGCGTTGTGCCTGTTTACAGCAGAGCTGCGTTCTTGCGCTGTTAGGCTGACACATCCGACTTCTGCGGGCATTTGTTGACCGGGTTAACCTTCCCGTGGGTTTCTTAAGACATTTGACTCTCACTGTTGTGGTGTTATCTCCCATCCTAGCTGGCCCATATAGAACAGCCAAAGACATCCTGGTCAGCCCTCAAGGGAAGGCAGGGGCAGACCATGGGCATTCCCCGCCATCCAAGGAGGCTTCCATAATTGCAGAGCCAACACACAGCGCTCTGGTACAGGGCTCACCCAAGGAATCGTCACATCCTGCACATGGCTGCTTAGCTTCACTTCCGTATATTGGGCCTTCCGCTCACCATAGGCTGTTCTTCCGGAAACCAGAAGAATGCAGTCTGCAGATGACATCCACACAGTGAGCTTTCGATTTGGACTTTCCGCGTAATGGATTTGCTATCCGAGCAATATTCCATTTCATGCCACTGGGAGGCTTTTGTAACTGACATACCTGTGGTATGAAGTGTGGCAGTCTGAATACTTCTTCATACACCTTTAAATATCAACCTGTATGTAGTTAAAGTAAGCTGTGGTCAACTTGAGCTTGTTAATATCTCCATAGAGCTTGTCCTCAAATGAAGCAGGTGTGGGCCAAAATAACTTTCTCTGTTCTGCATATATTGGGCAATCCTGCAGCAAATGTTTAACTGTCATTTTTCCAGTTCGACAATTACATTCATCGGTTTCTCCTATCTTTAGTTTATTGAACAAGTGGTATTTCAGCCTATGTCCTGTGCGGAGTATGAAGCTTGCTACTTGTTCTCTTAGGTCGAGTTTGTCATATGCATCATCCTTCTGGTGGCCTGGATGCTCTGATTCCCATTTGGTTCTATAAATGCTTTTTATCAACCTCTTTGCCTCATTATAGGTTATGTCTATGTCAGGCTGTGGTAGTCGTCCGCCCTCTTTTGCCAGTCTGTCAGCCTCTTCATTTCCAGGTATACTGCAATGTGATGGGATCCACTGTATTACAACTTTTTTGGATTTCTGGCATAGACCATGGAGTGCTGCTATTATTAAGTCAGCTATTTCTGTGCTGTTATTGCTCTTCAGTATTGAGACAGCTGACTTTGCATCTGTGAAGATGGCTATTTGCGTCTCTTTATTTTCCTCCATCAAGAGCATTTCTGCTGCAGTTTTCAGTGCCTCTACCTCCGCTTTGAAGTTACTTGAAAACTTTCCAGTTGCCACTGAATTTGTTTTTTTCACTCCATTTTTTAAATTTAGGAGAATTCCTCCTCCTCCATTCTCTACTGAATTTTTGGCTGATCCATCTGTATATTTTTTTTTTTTTTTTTTTTTTAGCATATCCTTTTACAGGACTTAGCTGTCAACACCAGCATCTTTCAGCTGTATGTTGATCTCTTGGCAAGATTACGCTCAGTAGTTTGCCATTGCTTTCTGAGTGGCCGGCTCAGTATCCCGCAAGTCACGAGCGGGGGTCAAACCGCCTCCGCTACGAGACTCTGAGTGATAAACGGGATTACAGAGAGAAAGTGTTGTAACCCCACAGCCAGAGAGACCGGCCATCTGTATATGCATGGGTCCAATTGCTGCTTGGGTAATGTTCTTTTATGTAGTTTAGGGTTATTTCTCTTCTTTCGGTTTCATGCTGAGTGTTCTTTTTCTCAATACCAGGAATGTTTTCTATCATCTCAGGCAGTTGCTGCTGTCTCCAAGCTGGGAACTTGTCTGCATTGTAATTGGGTTTGACTGTTGATATGTTAAGTATAGGATCTGCCCTAATCTTTCGTTTTGCAGTTTCTACAAAGTTGCTACGCTTCAGTCTTCCCTTTCCAAACACCACTGAACCTTTTATACATAGGGTGGTCTGTCAATCTTCTAAATTTTTCTGCTTGTTGCTGGGTTCTGCTATCTCTTCTATCCTGCATTGGTTGTAAACAAGTGATCTTTTCTAGTTCATTAATAGGCGTTGTCTTCAGGCTTCCAGATATGATTCGCATTCCTTGAATTTGGACTCTACTTATTTTGTTAAAGTTTGACTTTGCTGCTGTTGCCCAAGCTGCAATGCCATATTGCAGTACTGGCCTCACCCGTCCAGTATATAACTTCTTGAGAACTTTCTCATCTGCTCCCCACGTTGTACCAGCAAGCTTTTTCATGATTGCCATTCTTTGCCTTGCTCTTGTTCGATTTTTCTCAACCTGTGTTTTCCATGTCAGGTGACGATCAAAGGTAACTCCTAGATAGTTTGGATTTTCTTCATGGCGCAATATTTTTCCATTCAATACCAGCTTAGGTTGCTGAGTTTTATTTGAGAGGGAGAACACTGTGCATGTTGTTTTCTCCTCACTTATCTTCACTAGCCATGATTTTGACCAGTCCTCTAGCACTAATAGGGCTTGCTGTATTCTGCTGTTAGCTGTGCTAATATATTCTTCAGATGTCCATATGGCTAGGTCATCTGCAAAGGATGATGTGTGTACCCTGGCTGGAAAATTTTCCGTGATGTCATTTATATACGCTAGGAATAATGTTGGTGAAAGAACTCCTCCTTGGGGGACACCTTGCTCCAACAGCATCATTTTGCTGGTTTGTCCTTGCACTTTTGTCCTGGCAGTTCTGTTCTCAAGGTAGTGGCTGATCCATTTGTACATTTTCCCACAAACATGCATTTTATGCAGTTTTACTTTCAGTCCTTCTTTCCATACTTTATCAAATGCTTTTTCTAAATCTATCCAGACTGCTAGTGTGTGCTTTTTCTCTTGGAAGGCATCCTCTATTTCCTGAGCTATATAGGTTATTTGATCTTCAGTGGATCTGTACTTTCTGAATCCTGCTTGGTGTGGTGTTAAGAGTTGGTTTTCTTCCAGATGCCATGTTAGCCTGCCATTGATAATGCGTTCCATTAATTTTCCTACACAGCTAAGTAGACTGATAGGTCGATAGCCATTTGGTTCTTCCAGGTCTTTTCCTTTCTTTGGGACTGGTATTAGTATAGCTTCCTTCCATGCCTGTGGGACTATTCCCCTCTTCCAGCTGTAATTTAAGACTGCTAATAGTTTCTTTTTTGCCTTAGTGCCTAGTCCTATTAGCATTTCATTTGTGATTCCATCCTTTCCTGGTGATTTATTCTTTTTGAGGGTATTCATTGCCCGTTCCATTTCTTCCATTGTAAGATTTGCCATCATATATTCTGCTGCTGTCTCTGTATTACTATGATGTATCTGTTTATCTTTGATTGCTTTCTTCTGTTCGGTTGTAATATCAATGTGGTTTGTACTGGAATAGTGTTATTCCATTAGTGCATTTGCAGCCTTTTTTTATGTAAGCAAGACATTTCCTTGTTTAATTGTTATTTGTTTGTTTCTAGGTCCTTCATTGTTCATGGCTTTCACTAGTTTCCATAGTTTGTTTCCATCCCTGTCAAAATTCAGGATTTCTGTTTTTTCCCTCCAACAATCTCTTGTTGTTTGATTTACTGTTATTTTATATTCTGCTGAGATGGCTTTGAGAGAGATGTTAGCTTCAGTTGTTTGTTCTCTCTCTGCAGTCTTCCTGGCATCTTCAACTTTGTCCTCCAAAATTTGTAGTTCTTCAGTCCAGTATGGTTTGTAATTTTTCCTCGCTCCTCTTGGAATAGACTCAGTGGCTGCCTGTATTATTGCTCTGTTTAGACTTTCCACCATTTGCTTTATGTTGCCATATCGTGTATTTATGTTTTCACAATAATTGTCTGTTAGTATGGCAAATCTGTCCCAATCTGCTCGTTTGTAATTCCAGCGGGGCAAAGGCTTTTGCTCCTGTGGAACATACTCCATATTCATTACAAGCTTGATTGGTCTGTGGTCACTACCTGCTAATTGGTCAAGCACATGGCGATCGATTTTGTGGAAGATATCTCCTGTGCAGAAAGCTAAGTCTGGAGTAGAAGTGGTAATCCATCTTCTGGAGTAGAAGCTCGGTGTGTCATCTGCTTTGTTGAGTAGATGGAGATTTGAGTCTATTTCCCAGTCCTCCACTTCATCTCCTCTTTTATCAGTATCTGGGTATCCCCATCTTTCTCAACGGCTATTAAAGTCTCCGGCAATAATGCAATTTGTGTCAGTTATTTTCATGTTTGAGAGTGTAAGATCCTTATCTGCCAGGCTATACAGATTGTAAATTCTTATTTTCACGTCCTGTATCATTATATCAACACCTATAATTTCTGTTTGGTTGTCAGAGATCACAGATACTTCGCTGCAAGGTATTGTATTTCGTGTAAGTATTAGAATTCCTCCTTTGTGTCCTTCGCGGTCGAAACGTGTGGCCTGATATCCCCTGACTGAAAATTTGCGCTCGCGCGTTGAGGTGTGTCTCTTGAATGCATGCCACATCTATTCTATCTTTATGAAGACGCTGTGTCAGGGAGACTTTCTTGTTATAAACTCCTTCGGCATTCCACTGTAGTATGTTGAGTGTCCGGGGTGTTTGGTCAATAGCTCTTAACCTACTCCTCTGTGCCTTGACTCCACAGCACAGGGGAAGGTGACCACCAGTAGTCATGGTTGGACCTCTTTGAGGCAGGGGGCCCGGCACTATCACCGCCTGATGGGACTTCGCGGGATTAGCACCATAACGATTAATTTTCATCTGTGCCATCATGAAATGATAAAGTTACGTTGCACTGCTTTGTCAAGCCTGTGGCTCAGTACATCCGATTTCGACAAGAATTTTTCAGGATGCTTTCCCTAGCCTTTGACTGTCCCCAGTCTACCTACAAGGCAGCAGGTTTGTGCATCTCTTCGTCTGGTCCCTCTCCCTTGACCTGTCCGACATGGGTGACCCTACCAGTAGCTGTGCTACCGTCAGCATAGCTCTTGGGGTCATTGGAACGCGCAAGCCCCTCTACCTCGTCAAGGTGGGCGCACGGCAGAAAGGATCACATAGTTCTATGTATTTGATGAGAGCATGCATGTGGTGATTCATGTGTAATTTCAATATTGTTAAACATGAAGAATCATAATTTGTGAATCTCATAATTATGCATAATTATCATCCATACAATTATTATGTCTAATGAATGATAGTGGAATGAGTGAGATTCCATTGTAATTTCATTGATATCAAACCTGTAAATTTATAATTTGTAAAATCATATCAGTAAGCTTACTTATCATCCATGCAGATATGAATATTATGTCTGATGAATGATAAGAATGAGTGAGATGAAGAGACATGCTGAGAATGAGTACGGACAATCAATTAATCTCATGATGGAAGGCACTTTGTTAATGATAACCAATACACTAATTAATAATTTAGCGCACTCCGATTCATGACACCCGTCTGTATTCCATACAACTCATGTTACGATAATATGGTTTTGTGTCCTAAACATGACACCGCTCTGTATTCCATATCACTTATATTACAATCATATGGTTTTGTGTCCTGAATGACACCACTCTGTATTACTTGTAACTCAGGTTACAATCATGTAGTTTTGGGTCCTGGATGATGATGATGATGATGATGATGATGATGATGATGATGATGATGATGATGATGATGATGATGATGATGAATGAGGTAAAGGCATATTACATACATGGTGAAGAGGAGGGAATATACTCTCACCTTCAAACTTTTGATTAGAAAAGAATTCACCTGAAGGTTACACATGAGGTGTTAGCATAATGTACTTACATTGTTTATAACCAAATACTCATTGCAACGGGGAATGATTTTAAAACCCTCAATGTATGAGAAGGAGATCTAGAGAAACTAATTATGTACAGAAGAGAAGGGAGAACATAGTTGTCAAATTTCAAATCAATCAAGGTATTACTCAACCTGTAGACCATGGAGGACAGGCATGGGAGAAGACGACACTGTGTATCTGCTAATCTAAACCTTGAGCGCCATATAATGACGGATTGGATGAAGAATAACCAGTTATGTTGTGGATAATTATTTGAGAGCAGCAAGACTCTTTTCTTTCCACTGTTTATTTTCCTAAGGTCACAATTCTTTTATGTATTTTCCTTTGTGGTTTTCTTGAAAGTGTACAGCGGTTATTTCTGATGATATCATTAGATTTATGATTGATGCTGAAATTTCAGGTAGTGGCTAGACCCATCTAGATCCAGACCTGACTTTGTGAATGTAGCATCTTGACTGAGTGAGGCAGCTGATATAGTGAGGCCAAATACTATTCCAAAGCAACTTCCTGCAGATTTTCTCTACCAATATAGGACAGGTATCCCAGATAACTTAGTTCTATTCATATAGGTGGAAAAACCATTGAGCCAAACCTTATTCTGGAACAAAAGAACACTCAAGAAATTATCACATATATTTTGCACTGACTAATGGCCGCAAAGATCCAAGAACTTGACAGTTGACCAATTAGAATGTATAGTTTTTTCTCCCCCAGATTATACATAGGCCAGAAGAAGAGGCACAATAAATATAATCGAAGACTGATACATCGCTGGAGGCATTGGATATTATATTGGGCAAAGCCATGATATATGTATAGTTAGAGATGTACATGATCTTGTTTTATTTTTGTAATGAATTGATTGTTGTATTTTTATGACAGTAATGATCAAGAGTACCATTTATGTGAAATAAATTATGAAAAATAAGGGTCATTTTCTCTTTTGAGTTCTCTTGCCGTAGTAAAATTGTTTTAATTAACAACCCTAGATTAATCATTATTTAGTTGAAAGAGGAGAGGCAAGGAACCACCAAAAGGATATTCTGGGTATTCAGAGAAAAACTTTTCATTGGTTGCCTGGAGGTATTCCTTGGTTCTAAGAAACTCTATTTATGGTCTCAAGCCACTGAGCCAGTAACAGCTAAATTAATTAGAACGGGCAGGATCACATTGGGGTTGACCCAACCATATATCCGACACCCTTATTGTTTGTACACATGAAGACTTGTCCATTAGAAAATTAGCTAACAAGGGAAGCCTGCCATTTCACCCTCTCATTGCCACGGACTCCTGCATGTCCAGGGTAATATATATCTTCTTCTTCTTCAGCATTCCGAGCCATTGAGGTTCTTTGCTGCAGATACAAGCCATCTCCATTTGTCTCTCTGGTTGACCTTCTCTTGCCAGTTGCTGATTCCAAGTGCCTGTAGGTCTGTATGTATATTATCTCTCCACCATCTTCTTGGTCTACCTCGGGGTCTACGGTCATTTATTTCCTACTAAAATACTAAACTGTATGGAACAATAGAAAAGCTCTGAAAAAAGTCGAGTTCATCATGAGAAGCTGCCTAACAGCATAAGAGAATGAAGAATACATGAAGTTAAGAACAGTGAACAGCATCTGCCCAGTGGAAATAATATGTTGACACTATAACCATATTAATGAATGAGTTAAAACAGCCAGCCAATTCACTCAAGTCACATACCTGAACATTCTGCATGGCCAGATTTTCTCTCAAGCTACCTCCGTGAGCACTAAATTTTGGCATAACATTGAATGCTACAGAGAAAATCTTTACTATGGCTCCCACTGCAATGTCTATGGAAATCCCCATGTGGTAACTGCAAAAGAAGCACATTTGTTGAATGTCCTTAAAGCACATCACTGTAGCAACCTTCCTAAGCAGAGTATACATATGTAATATAATAAAATATGCATCGTGTCTTATTACTATCCCATATGAACAAAATGTTGAGGACAGCTCAGAAGCTATTTCAGACAATAATTGTCTTTCATTTATTACAACAATTTCAGCCCAGTGGTAAAGGTGCATAACTCATGTTCTTTGTCAAGAATGTCCCAGATCATATCCAGTGAGGTGTTGCATATGCCTATAAAAAAATATACACGTATAAAAGATCTATGTTCCTCTAAACCCAAAGGTATAAAAGGTCACTATCATCATCAAGTGCCCTGCCGACTGGCGTGGGCGATTATGCTTCTCCACAAATTGTGATCTCTGACAGAATGGATCAGTTCTTGTGTTGACTCCCTTCCATTCCATGACACATGACTGTCCAGAATTTTCTCTTGGTGTCTTCCTCTATCTCTCTTTCTACAAATCTTTTCAGTTGTCACAACATGTTCCAGTTTTTGCTTTTTTATAATATGCCCAAAACATGATGACAGCCTATTTTTGATGTTTGTGATAAGTTGACTTTGTGACTTAGCCTCCCTCAAAATTGTCCAGATTACACATTTTGACTAAGGTGGGGGTTGGAGCAGCGCTGAATTTTATTAGAGAGCAACGGGTCAGATGGTTTGGCCATGCAAGTAGGTTACCAGTCAACAGCATACCACAACAAGCAATGATGTACAGACCAGATGGAAACAGAGGAAGAGGCCGACCAAGTAAACGTTGGATGGTGGGAATAGCAGAGTCCATGGGAATATCGATATATGAAGTCCATAATCGGGCACTTTCACGAAGTTTATACTTTACCTCGACACCGCAAGGTACAAGAGGAACATGATGAGATGAGATGAGATGAGAATCAGTTTTTACATTCTTAAATAGATATTTTTTTGCCTATTTACTAATTTTCCAGGATTCACAGCTGGGTGTTAAAACTGGTTCTATGTAACATGCAAGCATTCTTTTTCTAGCTTCCAATGACAAGAACTTATTGCACAAAATGTTCTTCATTTTACAGAATGCAGTTTTTGCTTGTCCTATCCTATTCTTTATCTCTCTGATGCATTTTCTAGCTGATGTTATTCATGTGATAGATAACTGAATTTCTGCACTTGCTCCAAAATAACATCATTTACTTTAATTGTATATTCAGGCCCAATGTTTTTTTTGATATAACCATGACATTCTGAACATATGGTGAAGGGGTGCATGGGCCAAAAAAGGTTGAGAACCACTGCATTATATGTTCACTGTACAATGAGAACAAATTAAGAGACATTACATAATCTTGTCTGATGTCTTTCTTTATACACTTATATGTTCCTAAAAGTCAGTTGATTCTTAATATATGTTCCTTATTATTCACAGATCTTTGCCGTCAATGTTTAGTTGCTCTAGTAGTTTTATTATTTTCATGTTTCACATTGTCACATGCTTTTGTGTAGTATATGAAGCATAAGTACAGATCTGTTTTACTTCTATAGCTCTTTTTAATAGACCTGAGAATGTATATATAACATTGTTTGTGCCCTTTCCCTCTACAAATCCACACTGTTCATCACTAATTTCTGATTTAATGTTGTTTCTTATTCTCAATCAATCATGTGCCTTGCTAGAAAGCGTGGGCGGTTATGACTCGCCATTTCACTCGATCACCAGAGTCGTGGATCAGCTCAGTGTTCCTGTCCCCACCATGCCATGTGGCCAAGCCATCCAGATTTTTAATTCTCGGTCTTCCCCTTAGTCTGTTCCCTTCGCTCTTGCCAGTTGTCACCAAGTTCTCCAATTCATTTCTTCTTATAACATGTCCAAAAAATTTTGACTGTCTACATCTAATTTCTCTAATCAATTTATGATTTTCATTTGTCTCCTGTAGTACTTGGTCATTGGTTTTTGTCTGTCCATGGTATTCTTTGTATTCTCCTCAGAAACTACATTTCTGCAGCCATCAGATGTTTTTCAGCTTGATTGCTGTCCAAGTTTCACACCTCTAGGTAGCAACTCAACACTCTTTTTCTTGTTTCAATTTACATCTGTTTATTGGTAAGTATGTTTTTCATCTTGCTAAAGGCTACTTTCACCACGGTGATTCTTGTTCTAATCTCTTTAAGGCATCTCCCATCAGATGTTATGACTGTTCCGATATAACTGTACCGATTCACTTGTTGAAGAATATTCCCATTTACTTGTATATTACATTGTGGTATTTCATTCTTCCTAGTGACGACCATAATCTGTGTCTTTTTACAATTTAATTCTAACCCCAGTCGTTCACTGTGTGCAACAACTGCATCTACTAATTGTTGCAGATTCTGCTCACTGTCTGCAATCACTGTATCATCTGCATATCTAAATTATTCTACTCATAATTATTCTTAGTAACAGCTTTGTCAGGTGACCGATATGACTTATTGTGCGATGCCCTTCACATTTTAAAGCGCCTAGTTTCTTTGGGAGAGCTATAAAGATGGATTTTAATAGATCACTAGGAATGTACACACTAGTGTAGATGTCATTTAGAAATGTCAATATTTTGATTGCAAAATACAGCTCTTCCAGATATATAATATTACATATGGCACATCTACTTAACATCTATGGTTTCCCTACCAAATATATCAACATCATAAAATATTTCTACAAGGAGACACGTTGCTGCGTGAGGACAGAATCAGGCAACTCTGACTGGTTTTCAGTGGACAAGGTAATGAAACAGGGTTGTGTCTTGTCATCGATGCTCTTTGAAATAGCTATTGATTGGGTCATACGCAAATGCACAAACAACACAAATAGGGGTATCCATTGAGTTGACAAAATTCTAGAAGACCTGGAATTTGCCGACGACATAGTGCTTTTAAGTTCAACACACCCAAGAGAAAATAAGCCATCTCCAAAATGTTTCAGGACAAATTGGTCTCCAAATTAACACTGCCAAAACAAAAACTATTGATCTTACCAACAGTTCAGACGACACCAAATTAAACAACCATATTCTTGAAAAAGTCAACAGCTTCACATACCTAGGAAGCATAATGACATCTAAAGGGGACTCAACGCCAGAAATATTATCTAGAATCGCACTGGCATCTGGTGCCTTCAATAAACTGTCAAACATCTGGAAGTCAAAGACACTCAGCAAACATACAAAACTTAAAATCTTCAATTCTTGTGTGATTCCAGTGCTAACATATGGATGTGAGAGTTGGAAATCAACGGTAGCTTTAGATAAAAAAATGAGACAATTTTGAGAACAAATGTCTTAGAAAAATTCTAAACCTCCACTGGACAGATTTCAGAACCAATACGCAAATAAGACAAGAGACTAAGCAAGACATTGTATCCAATTTTATAAGAAAACGCTGTTGGAACTACATCGGCCATGTACTCAGAATTAGCCAGTAACTTTTTCGAAAATTCTTTTTAATTATATAACCTGCATAGTTGGATAGCTCTTGAAAAAACAAATCCAACGGTACCTTATTTAAGTCTGTAGGTCAATTCTAACGGGAGATATAAATGTTTGTGTGTCAGTTTATTATTTAATATAACTTATATAGAAAAAAGCGATTTTGACCTTTCACTTTTTGTGACCCTACCTACACTCACACCAATGTTGGTTGCACTGTCGCAGAGGGAGATTAACACACCGCTGTCTAAATCAAGGGCATATAACTCTGCGCTGTTGTCAACTCGAGGCCACGAGACAGAGATCCGTTTTTACCAGAGAATTCGCCTTAAAAAGTTATCAAAAAATAATCGGCCCCGGCCACATAGAGTGATGACACTTTACACATATATACTAGAATAGGTGTTGAATGCACACATGCATTCATTATCATTTCGTCGCTCTGAATAATCCATCAAAATATTAAATGATTATCGCTTGATTATGAAACGGAAATCCGCTATTTTTTCCGCCATTATAGCATCATAGCATGCGATCTTAATGATTTCAGTTTGGGATGTCCCCTCCGACTTAAATAGTCGAAAATTTCACAGTAGGCGTAAAAATGGATGCTCAATTGAATTATTCATAGAAGACCAACTCAAAACATCTATATAAAATGGAATTTTCGAGTCAACTTACGTCTTAAAAAGACAATCTCTTTATCTGCGTAAGAAAAACAATTTGAGAAGCCAAGATGTATAGATTTGTAGACACTGGAGGGGACTACAATATTCGGTAATTGGTTTCTGTTTTAATGTGATTTTGAAATAATCGCGGAATTTAACATCATGCGTACGCTTACCGTCCCCATATCAGAGAAACAAAAACAAATAGCTGAACGTTGCCGCAAACAAAATTCCGGTAAAATACGGCAAAATGAACCGCAGTACCTACTCAGAATGGACAAGACAAGACTCCCCAACCAAGCCCTCTTATGGTCACCAGTAGGGAAAAGAAAACGGGGAAGACCAAGAGAGACCCTGCGTAGAACCATCATCAGAGAAGGCCCATTCAACGGCCAAGTGAACATCCAGGATCTATAACAGGTAGCAGTGAACCGCTGGACATGGAGAGCCATGACTTCTGCCCTATGCGCCACCTTAGGCTCAAGAGGAAAGACTAACTTCATATATTAGACGCATATACAATATGAAAACTCTTCATAGTGTGCGTGCGTGCTCTCGCGCGTGTACGCCTATGTGCATGTGTGTGAAATCGGAAAGTGTGTTGAGTGTATGAGATAATATGAGAAAATGTGTGAAAAAAATCAGACTGACAGAGTATGTAAAAGCCACTGAGTAAAAGTTAATAAGAGAGAAAGAAAAAAGAGAGATGGAGAAAGAATAAGAATGAGAAACTATGTAAAACATTAGACAACATATTTTACAATGTCACCTGCCAATCTGCCCTGCCAATTCTACAGCATAACTCTGAGTCTCTGAGGAGCTGTTCTCCGAACCCATGTAGCATGTCATAAAGATATGATTGGCAAGTTTTTGTGGGTCTGTTGGAATATAATCTGTCTGCCCAGTAATTCTCTGAATCTCAGCTGTTACAGATTTGTCTGTATAATACACAGCAAAAAAAGTCACATCATTTTTCTTGAACAGACAAGTCAGCAATGAAATAACTGGTACAACTACTATTTCTATGAATTGACCCAGCATTGTGAACACCCTTAGAGAGTTGGGACTAATGAGAGATTTCAACTAAATCAATGACTAATTCAATCATCAATATCACAACATTCTGAGCAAACCCACAGATGCTGTTTTCCACAGCAAACGACACAAAGTGTTGTTGCTAATCATTCCACTGGCATACTGACTGTAAACTTGTTGACTTCATCCTCTCATTTCCTAACCAACCCATACTTGACTTCTAAATTGAGAATCCTTGAATGTTTTTTCATCCATTTCTTTAACTATTTTTTTATTTGCATATCCTTATTTTAGAGGACATCACAGTCAACACCAGCATTTCTGCCACTGTGATCTCTTGGCAAGTTTTACGTTCAGTAGTTTGCCATTGATTTCTTAACGACCGGCACCTTTACCAAGGCGAAACCAACACAACGCAGTCTGCTGCCAAATCGTGCGCAGCTGTGTTTCAAACGCGGGTATACGGGATTATGAACCGTGTCCGTAAGCCCTTCGCCACGGAGACTGGCACTTTAACTATTCAATCAATCAATCATGTGCCATGCCGGAAAGCGTAGGCGGTCTTGACTCGTCATTTCACTTGATCACCAGTCGTGGATCAGCTCAGCGTTCCCGTCTCGACCATGCAATGTGGCCAAGCCATTCAGGTATTTTCCTCTCGGTCTTCCTCTTGGTCTGTTCCCTTCGATCTTGCCAGTTGTCACTAAGTTCTCCAATCCATTTCTTCTCATAACATGTCCAAAAAATGTTGACAGTCTACGTCTAATTACTCTAATCAATTTACGATTTTCATTTGTCTCATGTATTACTTGGTCATTGGTTTTTCTGTCTGTCCATGGTATTCTTGGTATAACTATTAGTCATTCATAAATTCTTCTTTTTGTCTGCCTTGTCCATGAACAATGTTCCAACTATGGGTACTTCTGAAGCCAACCAACCAGCTTGCTTATTACCTTGCACTCCAGCATGTCCCGGACAGTATATCCATTAAGTCCCTACAAAAGAGAGTTATCCATGCTTGATATCTATATATGCCACAGCTGTCCAGTTTTAACTTTACCAAGACTAAGAGTCAGACATTGTGATTGCTTTGTTGACTCGAGTACCTGTTATCAGCTTCAAAGCTTCAGTGATTACAGCCATCACCACCCTCATACTTGAGGAGGTGGACTTTATTTTTATCAGCAGCGACCTTCCTCTTGACTCTCACTGGGAATCCCCTAGCCAGATTTATCTCCAAGCTGCACACAACTAGCTGTATGAACAATTGTGTCATCTCTAATGGCATTTCTGTATATAATCTATTGCCCTTTCAACTTTGCACTAACAACAATTCTTATAGCATACTTTCTGCTGTTTGTTTCCAGAATCAAGGTCTGGTTAGTGACTTCTGCATTGGTGTAACTGAAGAGCAGCATATTCTAAGCAGAGAACCAACGCTAGAAAATCATGCATAGCAATGTTTAACTTTTTTTCATGGAAGGTGTAATCCTTTTAGCAAGCACCTATCAAACTATTACAGCATGGTCAGGTTAGGCTTTTCACCTAATGGATTTGTGAGTAGTAATATTCCATTTCTTGACCACAAGACACTTTATTGCCACATAAAATTCTCAAAGCATTTAATGTAGCAGATTAGGGACAGTCAGGAAATCTTCCTAATTTTGAAAAACTTGCATATGAAGCAGTTTTCACTCACTGCACCGATATTCCATTCAGTATAAAGCATTTAGTAGGATTTTTGTTCAATGGAAATTTGAACGGAGTTATTAAGTAAAGCACACTAAAGGGATATTAGAATCCATTTATTAAAACAGAGTACACCTTTGATGGACATCATTTATCCATGGTTTGGGGATGGGTCAATGTGTGCCAGAAGCTTTTTCCTATCAATGCATATTTTGGGACAATCAACTATGGCATTCCCTGCCAGTTTGGTTTGGCATATAATGGTCTTTTATCCAAAGTGTACGATGAGGACATATGACAGAAGCCTTTCATGGAGGTTCAATAAAACCAACAATAAAACCAACACAGAGCCCGCTGGTGCAAGGTGATGTACAGGATATCCCTTTCAATACAACAGCCTAAACTTTCCCCCTTATATGTGACTGAAATCATCATATTACCAATTATTGTATTATATCTCATTACCAATAGCTATGACAGTATAGTGGTTAGGGTGTTTACTACTACAGTGGTCCGAGCTTCAATAGTCAGTGGTGGCATAGCAGATTTGGATTGCTAACCATGCTAAATTCTTACTAATATAATAATTTCAGAATTTTCTTGGAAAGAAAAGCAAAGTAGAATCACCTCACCTTATTTTGCTGTAAACTAGTATTTGTGAAGACCTCACACATCTCTTTACAGCATTATTTTATATGTACAACATTAGATATTAACACGGCTATCACTGCATAACTATCAACTAATTTGATAAACTCAATAATTGGGAAAATATACTATTTTAATGCAATTGCGTGTTAACCACATTCCAGAAACTCATATATATATTGTACAACCACAGAATGACACTGAGCATAAATGTCTTTTCATTGTTTCATTGAGGCATGTAGTAAAATCACTATCTTTAAATGTGCACAAGAACTTTTGTAGTGTATTTCACCATTGTTGTTTGTCCATCAAGAATGATGATGACCATTCATTTCATCCAGTGGGGTTGAAAGTATGGAGCCGTGAGTTCTAAGATGGCTGATAAGGCCTATTTTGGCTCAAAATGTTCTTTAACAATGCGGGCAAAGAATACTTGACGTTCCAGGAGGAGGATCTCCTGCAGTGGTTTTTCTGTCCAGCCATTTCTTCACAGCTCTTGCAGTCCTGGTTGTTTCACAAGTGACTGCATCCTTATGTAATGATGTACGCCACAATTTACAGTCTTTAGCAGCAAGCTCCCAGGTGTCAAGATGAATTCCAAAAGCTTTCAGTGAGATTTTCAGTGTCTTTAAAGTGTTTCCTCTGGTCACCTTGGGATTGTTTACCACAACGCAGCTCGCTGTAAAAAATTTGTTTAGGGAGCCTGTGATCTAGCATACGAGTTAAGTGACCAGCCCAGTGAATCTGATTTTTCATTAGTAGAGTGTGAATACTGGGCATGGACGCTCTTTCTAGGACTTCAGTGTCTGGGATCTTGTCTTGTCATTTATCTTCAATAGCTTTGTTTAGTTCCACTATGGTTGGCAGGTCATCAAGTGTATCATTAGTGGGAACTTGAGGAAGGCAGTTGATGGTTTCATCATCGAAGAAGGAAGTTGCATTTAAGATGTTGCTGAAATGCTCTGCTCAGCTTTGAAGGATTTCTTTCTTATCGGTGACCAATGTTCCCCTATCTTCACTGAGGAGGGGAACTATGCCTGGTGATGGAGGACCGCAGACTGCTTTCAGTGAGTCGTAGAAGTTTTTCAGATCGTGTCTGTCAGCAAAGCCTTGAATTTCATCAGCTTTGTTGTTCAGCAAGGAGTCCTGCATGTGCCAAAGTTTCTGCTGCACTACTCTCCGAGTGTTATTGAAGGTATCTTTTTTTATGTTGACTTTGGGTCATTCAAATGTGCCTTAAGAAGAAGATGTTTCTCGGCCAGCAATTGGTTGTCTTCAGAATTTTCATCAAACCAGTCTTTATGCTTTCGGGGGTTGGACCCAGGATTTCCATAGCAGTGTTGTAAATTATGCCCTTTAGGGCTCTCCACTCTGCTTCTGCAACCTGTTTAGCTGCAGCATTTGCCTTGAGGTGGTCTTCCAGCATGTTTTCAAATGACAGCTGCATTTTTTTGCTGTTTAGGCAGGTGACATTTAGTTGTTTTTTTTTTGCATTTTTACCCCTTCAGGACGCTGTGGTGGTTTGATGTGTATATTTATTTTCGAGATAATGAGACGATGGTCTGTCCAACATTCAGCACCACATATAGATGTTGTCACCCGAACATCATGTCTGTCACTGTCGATGACATAGTCAATGAGGTGCCAGTGTTTTGAGTGAGGGTGCATCCATGATGTCTTATTTCTCGTGGGAAGACGGAAAATTGTGTTGGTGATCAGGAGATCGTGTTCGGCACAGGTCTGAAGGAGGAGGAGCCCATTACTGTTACAATTTCCGACTCCATACTTTCCAATGATGCCACTCCAAGAGGTGGTGTCATTGCCTACTCTGGCATTGAAGTCCCCAAGGAGTATAAGTTTGTCTCCGTTGGGAACAGATGTTAATACGTTGTGCAGGTCTTCATAGAACTTGTTTTTGACGTCATCTTCATTTGCCATGGTTGGTGCTTAGACACTCACGATGGTTGCATGCTTCTTTCCTTTCAGCAGGGGTAACTTAATAGTCATAAGCCTGTCATTTATAGCCTTCGGAAATTCAGCTAGTTTGCCAACCAGGGCCGACTTATTGGCAAATCCCACACCAGATTGGCGTCTTTCCTCGCTTTTCCTTCCACTCCAAAAAAATGTGTAGCCGGCACCTACTTCACAGATTTGGCCTTCTTCTGCAAGTCGTGTCTCGCTCAAGACTGTAATGTCGATGTTGTACCTGCCCAGCTCTCTCCCAACCAGTGCTGTTCGTCTCTCTGGGCCCGACGCACCATCTCTATCAAGTAGGGTGCGTACATTCCAAGTTCCGATTGTCAAGGAAATATGGTTAGCTCTTTTAGCCTTACATGTTTTTACTTTGTTTGTATGTTGACCGCAGTATAGGGTACCTACCAACTGCGGCTAGCTGGTTAGGTAATGATGGAGCAGACAATGTTTAGGGTACCTTTTCTAGCCCCTTCCTCATGCTATGGAGGTGAGCAGTGCTTTCTTATAGAGGGCTGCTCAGTCACTCAGGGGGCTGCCAAATCCCACTGCTGCTCCAGTCAGTAGAAGACGACCATATGGCCTGAGCCGCCTGTGTGCAGGTCTGTAACTACGACTGCCAGCGTTGAAGGTGATATATGAAGTTAGATGAAGAATGATTAGCACGATGAATTGGATTAAAGTGAGGAAAAGCTGCGCAATTCGTCGACCTCACTCTCTCGCCTGAGTCCATCTGAGTCCAGTGGCAAGACAAGTCAAGACGACTGGAGATGAATACAGGTGCAGTGGATGCCCAGGGCGCTCTATGTGCCTTACCGTGCTCATTATGTTCCACAACGCTTTGCAGGTAAACGCCGTCTTGCTCGTTGAATCATCAGTGATTTCATCCAGGCAGTCTGCTGAATCCTGTCTTCACATGCTGGGTAGGCATACCCTAGTTCACGCTTGGTCTGACACCAAATCGGCTATCCACACCTGGTTTAGCCACCCTCTCACAGCTGTTGCCCGGGGGGTGGCCGCTGTCGAATGCTGACAGCTACTAGGAGCCACAGGCGTGAGCTGGATGTCAGGCTTGGACCAGTGGGGGATGGGTCCTGAAGAGGACATATTTCACCATTTACACAGGTGACAGAAGCCTAAGCTTGTATATATTTTCAGCTGCATTCAACATGTGTCATGCTGATAAGTGTTGGCGGTCATGTTTCGCCATCTAACACGATCACATGAGTCGTGGATCAGCTCTGGCTCAACCATAATACATGGCCAAGGCATCCAGATATTTACTTCTCTGCTTTCCCCTTGTTCTTTTCCCCCTCAATCTTGCCAGTTGTCACCAAGTTCTCTAGTTTATTTCTTTTTATAATGTGTCCAAAAAATTCTGACTGTCTACATCCAATTCCTCTAATCAGTTTACAGTTTTCATTTGCTACTTGTAGGACTTGCTCATTGATTTATCTGTCCGTCCATGGTATTAAATGCATTTTCCTCATAAACTACATCTCCACTGCCATTAGATGTTTGTCAGCTTGTCTGTTCACTGTCCACATGTCACATCCATATAAAAATAAGGTTCTTAGTAGCACTTAAATACTATTTTTCTTGTTGCAATTGACAGTTTTATATTGGTCAATATGTTTTCCAACTTGAAAATAGTTACCTTCTTCATGGCGATTCTTGTTCTAATCCCTTCAAGGCACTTACAACTATTCCAAGATGGTTTTACCAATTCACTTGTTTAAGAATATTCCCACTTACTCGTACACAGTGGTACCTCAGGTTACGAACGCCTCAGGTTACGAAAAGTTCGAAACATTGTTGTCTCGGGTAACGAACAGTGCCTCGGGTTACGAATGAAGGCGAGAGAGACAGAGAGACAGAGAGACAGAAACAGAGAGACAGAGAGAGACAGAGAGAGAGAGCAAGGTTTAATGTTGGAGACAAACGATCACGTACAGTACAAATGAAGGTCACACAGTGCTAACATCGCATAGCGCTAGCCTAGTAGCTTAGTTTTGCACACGTGCGCAGCCTTGCTTTCATTGGCTTTACTACACAGCAGTAAAAGATTTCTTAGCAGTGGCACTTACTGACAAGGCCTGGAATGATGTCTCCGCCGGTACCTTGAAGTCTGCCTGGAAGAAAGTTTGGCCATCGTGTGTACCAGAGAGAGAAGAGTTTGAAGTATTAGAGGCAGGTGCAGCAGCTGTAGTAGATGAGATTGTGTCCTTGGGCAAAAATATGGGCCTGGAAGTCGATGGAATGACTTGGAGGAGCTGATTGCGGATAACAGTGGAGAGCTCACTACATATGAGCTTGTGGATCTTCAGAATGAACAACTAAAGACATTAAAGGAAGAGCAGTCATCCGGTGATGAGGAGCCAGTGACTGTTTCAACTGCCAGGATTAAAGAAATTTGCAGCAAGGGAACTCTCGTCCAATCACACTCACACGGTTGTACATGTATCTTAAACATAACACCAATACATCAACATATATAGACTGAAAATAAATTGCTGCAGGTGACCGTGTATTTATGATAAGTGATTTCTTTTAGTTTACCACATGCCATTGCTTGCTAGGTCTTAAGCTGGCCAAGACCTTGGAGCACCTCTCAAGGTGCAGCCTATTCACAGAATGGATCCCCAGTTTGGCTAAAGTTTAAAGGATCACCATTCTTCTCTGCAGATGTGAAATTCCATCTCTGGTCTTTCACACCCCACTGGTTTCTGAGCTACGAGGGGTTAGGAGAGCTCTGCAATACAGCCGGTAGAAATGATACTTCAATACCAGGTCAGGCGGAAAGTCTTTACGTCGACCTTCACACTTTACAGGGTTCTGGAAACTGTAATGCCAATGCACTAGGCTTAAAATTAAATCTCAGTCTTCCAGATAATCTTCAACCAACCAAGAATATTAATAATTATGTTACACATGAGTATTGCTGCTGCTGCAACCAACCACATGAAAGCAAAATGATGGGAACAATTTGAATTCTTACTTCCTGCTTTCACTGCATCACAGATCATGTGACACATGGATGCAACAATACACGCTGTACTTGAGCTGTCAATGCCACCACTCAATGGTAAGAAATAACCACCTTGTCCACTTCGTCTCAAATAATCCCATAGCCAACAAGCAGGTCCATACCTGAAAAATAATATTTGGTAACAAACGTTTGTGGGAAAACATGATTAACCCAACAATAGCATCAAATCAGCCACGAAACTTTGACAGCAAATAAATGAAAAGACAATACTACAAAAACTCCACCAACGACAAGTAATAATCTTCAGACTCCGCACATGGCACAACAGTTTAAAATCCCCATAATCATGTGCCGTGCTGATAAGCGTGGATGTCATGTATCGCCATCTCACATGATCACCAAAGTCGTGGATCAGTTCTGTCTCAACTATGCCATATGGCAAAGCCATACACATATTTACTTCTCTGCCTTCCCCTTGTTCTTTTCCCCTCAATCTTGCCAGTTGTCACCAAGTTATCTAGGTTATTCTTCTTATAAAGTGTCCAAAAAATATTGACTGTCTATGTCTAATTTCACTAATCAGTTTACGGATCTCATTTACTTCTAGGCCTTACTTATTAGTTTTTCTGTCTGTTCATGGTATTCTTTGCATTTTCCTCAGAAACCACATCTTCACTGTCATTAGATGTTTTTCAGCTTGTCTGTTCATTGTCCACGCTTCACATCCATACAAAAATACAGATTTTATGTAGCACTTCAATACTCTTTCTCTTGTTGCAATTGACATCTTATTATTGGTCAGTATGTTTTCCATCTAGCAAAAAGCTAGCTTCGCCATAATGATTCTCATTCTAATCTCTTCAAGGCATCTCCTCTCGGATGTTATGACTGTTCTGAGATAGTTGTACTGATTCACTTGTTTAAGAATATTCCCATTTACTTGTATATTACATTGTTATATTTCTTTCTTCCTAGTGATGACCATAATCTGTGTCTTCTTAGAAATTAATTCTAACCCTAGTTGTTCACTGTGTACAAAAACCGCATCTACAAAATGTTGCAGATCCTGTTCATTGTCTGCCATCAATACTGTATCACTATCATCAATTTGTAGATCTGCAAACATCTTCCTAATGTTGCCATGTGTTACTTTATCAAAAGCCTTTGTGTAGTCAATAAAGCAAAGATGTAGGTGTACTTCGATAGAACAGTCAATTAATGTTCTCAAAAAATGCACAGCACAATCTGGCTCATAAACACCATCATGACTCTGAAACTTAAATACTTTGGCCATATTAGTTGATTTTGAGTTGAGTTGAGTTGAGTTAAGAACCGACATTACTGCACTCAGGACATTCCCATACGTGCTCCGCCCCCTCGTTCAACAGCCAGCGAAGAGTCATACTACTAATCGTTCCCACCGCTACCTGATTAAAAGTTCTCCTGGTCTTCCCTCTCAGTTTTGATATTCTTCCACAACCCCTGCCGATTCCCCACAATATCATTCTTTCCACATATGGGTTCTCAGTCTGTTCCTCCGCCTTCTCCACCTGGTCCCACGAAGTGCACGACCACCTCCCCCTTGTCCATAGGCAAAATACCACCAAGAGGTGCCCTCCCTGCTAGCCTATCAGCCTGTTCATTCCCTCGTACACCTGCATGGCCAGGGCAAAATATCCATACAATTCTCATGATCTGTGACCTCTGAAGCGACGAGAGCCATTCCACACGAAACATGCCTTTCTCCACCTTGCTAAGCATACTACTTGAATCCGTAATGAATACAACGTGTGTTGCAGTAGTCTCCATATTATATGCCACAGTAACATGGAAAGAACAGAAGTGGATGGCATGGTTCCTGAAAGAAGAAGCAGGAGACGACCAGCATGAAGGTGAACACAAGACATTAATGACATCCTGGGTATCGTGGGCATGAAATTGCATGAGGCAGGGGAACTGGCAAAACATCAAGAGTCCTTTTAGCGGGTCGTGATGAGAGCAACATTCTGCAAAGGACTGGCTATATCATGATGATGATGACGAGACCTAATCCCAGGCAGTCTGTATGTGCTGTGTTGAGTCATGACCTTGTAATATCCTAATATATCTCACTGCAGATGTGAGGTTTCAGTACTGGTCATGCAAACCCTGCCGGTTTCTGGGCTCGGAGAGGAGAAGGAGGGCCCTGCAAGACAGCCCCCATAATAATGATTCTCTGGTAAAGGGCTGGCAGACAAGTCTCTACATCAACCTTTCCTTAATAAATACAGGGCCGGCAGACAAGTCTCTACATCAACCTTTCCTCAATAAATACAGGGCCGGCAGACAAGTCTCTACATCAACCTTTCCTCAATAAATACAGGGCCAAGAGACAAATCTCTACATCAACCTTTCCTCAATAAATACAGGGCCGAGAGACAAATCTCTACATCAACCTCTCCTCAATAAATACAGAGCCAGGAGACAAGACTCGACATCAACCTTTCCTCAATAAATACAGGGCCGGGAGACAAGTCTCTGCATCAACCTTTCCTCAATAAATACAGGGCCGGGAGACAAGTCTTTGCATCAACCTTTCCTCAATGAATACAAGGCCGGGAGACAAGTCTTTGCATCAACCTTTCCTCAATAAATACAGGGCCGGGAGACAAGTCTCTGCATCAACCTTTCCTCAATAAATACAGGGCCGGGAGACAAGTCTCTGCATCAACCTTTCCTCAATAAATACAGGGCCGGCAGACAAGTCTTTGCATCAACCTTTCCTCAATGAATACAAGGCCGGGAGACAAGACTCTACATCAACCTTTCCTCAATAAATACAGGGCCGCAAGACAAGTCTCTACATCAACCATTCCTCAATAAATACAGGGCCGGGAGACAAGTCTCTACATCAACCTTTCTTCAATAAATACAGGGTCAGGAGAAAAGTCTCTATATCAACCTTTCTTCAATAAATACAGGGTCAGGAGAAAAGTCTCTATATCAACCTTTCTTCAATAAATACAAGCTCTTTTAGGGTTATCGGACTTCAGAGTTAAAACTAAAGTCTTCCAGATGATTAGCCAATCAGTCAAACCAAACTAACCCTGGATCACTATGTTGATAAACAAATACACCAACTATTATGCTAATAAAACTATGAAACATGTTTAATTCAATGTTAATAAACAAGTTGTTCAACATCTCACCTGATTTCTTCTTCAGGGGATAGGAAGGTAAATGATATTGGCTTTGTATCAGCGAGTAGATTGTATTCTCCTTCTGAGAGGGAAAAATCAACAAGAATACGAGGAAATGCTTTCACTGATGCTGCCTGAATGAATACAAATGAAAGGCATTTTCAGGATACAACCCAAAACATGTAAATACAGCATCAAAAGAGGTTAAGTAAGGTAAATATTATGATAGACTTTGTGTAACATGTATATAAACCTGAAACTTGTAGTTGTTTCCCTTCCTCAGGCATTGCACTGATCTCATCAGCCAGAGGAAGGTTTATAACAATGTATTATTCCATAACTATATTTCTACACCAAATGCTGCCTTGGACTGCCAGAGTAGCTAACAATGATTGCCTGGAAGAGGCTAATGAAATTAGAACATTATATACAACTATAAGAAAGCAAAAAGTAGCATACTTTTGTCACGTGATAGAAGAGGCATTGGAGAATATCATCATCATCATCATGTGCCATGCCGATAAGTGCGGGCGGTCATGAATTGCCATCTCACCAAAGTCATAGATCAGCTTTGTGTTCTTGTCTTGGCCATGCCGTGTAGCCAAACCACACAGATGTTTACCTGTCCGCCTTCCCCTTGTTCTTTTCCCCTCAATCATGCCAGTTGTCATCAAGTTCTCCGGTTTATTTCTTCACATAACATGCCCAAAAAATGTTGCCTGTACATCTAATTTCTCTAATCAGTTTACAGTTGTCATTGTAGGACTTGTTCGTTGGTTTTTCTGTCTGTTCATGGTATTCTTTGCATTTTTCTTCGAAACCATATTTCCATTGCCATTAGATGTTTTTCAATGTGTCTGCTCGTTGTCCACATTTTACATTCATATAAAAGTACAGGTTCTACAGGTTCTATATAGCACTTCAACATATTTTTCTCAATGCAACTGACATCTTTTTATTGGTCAAAAGATCAGTGGGAAAAGAGGCAGAGGTAGAACAAGAGAAATGATGTTGGATGAACTGAGACAGTGGCATAGAGGAATATCAGCAGAATTGATCCAGAGCACCAAGATCTGTGAAAAAACACCTACACCAGGTGGCTAGACTCATGATGGTGATGATATTTCTACACAAACATCCACAATTCTCACATGATGTTTTTCATCTGTTATTTCATTGTGTACTAGGTTTCTAGCTGCCACTTTTTATAAAGTAACAAAAAAACAACAACAAAGAAGTCGATTTTATGTACAGTAGTTTGCCATGACTTTCTGAACAAGAAGTCAAAGTTAATGCCTGCATAGGGATACTTAAACCATTGTTAAATGTCAGCTACTAAAGTAGACAAACTACTGAACGTAAACTTGCCAAGAATTCAAGAATAGCCAAAAATGCTGGGGTTGACTGATACGTACTGTAAAGGATATGCAAGTAACTTAACTATTGTAAAGGAAAAGGATTTAATAGAATAGCACAAGTATGCACTCACAACATTAAACATGATTATCATGAGATGATTCCTCTAGGCATTTCACTGTTGAGTCATACTGGGAAAATATTTTGCAAAATTCTTGAAAAAAGATTACGAACTACTTTAGAACCCCAGCTAAGTGAAACACAACTTGGATTTAGGAAACACAAAGTATGCACAGATGTCATTTTTGCTCTTAGACAACTTATAGAAAATCAATCGAATTCAATGAAACACTCTACTTAGCCTTTGTCGAGCAAGAAAAGGCATTCGATAGAGCTGTGGGAAATCCTTAAACAATATGGAGTTAGTACACATCTAACCAACCGATGTAGAAGTTTATACAACAAAAGTTAATGCATAGTGAGAGCAACTGGAGGACACTCAGAACCCTTCACCATAAGATCTGGAGTATGACAAGGTTGTGTCCTGTCCCCTCTCTTGTTCATAACATATATAGACAACATATGTAAAGAAACCAATCAAACAGAGACAGCAAGAATACCGCATGACGAGAACACAGAAGAAGAAGCATCTGCAAATTTAACCATTAGAGAACTCCTGTTTGCAGATGACCAAACACTAATAGCAAAATCAGAAGCTGAATTACAAGACCACATGAATAGTCTCAATGAAATGTGTAAGGAACATAACATGAAAATTAGCACAAGCAAAACAGAGGTAATGACTATAACTAAAGAAGAATAAACAACAACAATTAACCTAAACGAACATCCCTTGAAACAAGTAAAGAGTTTCAAGAACCTAGGAAGTATAATATCATCAAATGGCAGATCAGAAGATGAGATCGAAAATAGGTACAATAAGGCAAACCAACTCACTGGACAAATGGCACCAATACTAATGAACAAACATGTATCAATAACTACTAAGAAAGCACTTTACAACACAATCTTCCTACTACCTCTATGCTACCAATGCCAAACCTGGACAATGACAGAAAAAGAGAAAAGAAAAATCACAACAACAGAAATAAGATTCCTGAGAAGAATACTCAACGTATCAAGAAGAGATAAGATCAGAAATGAAGAAATCAGGACTAAAGTGAGGGTTAAAGCAGCACTAGATTTTATTAGAAAGCAGCAAGTCAAATGGTTTGGCCATGCAAGTAGGTTACCAGTCAACAGCATACCACAACAAGCAATGATGTACAGACCAGATGGAAACAGAGGAAGAGGCCGACCACGTAAACGTTGGACAGAGGGAATAGCAGAGTCCATGGGAATATCGATATATGAAGCCTATAATCGGGCACTCTCAATGTTTATACTTCACATCGACACCACAAGGTACAAGAGGAACATGATGAGATGAGATGAGATTCCTCTAGAAAGTACTAAAGAGTGAGAAATATGACCATGGTCTCATAAACCATGGAAGGAAAGATCCCAACTGCACCTCCACATGGTAGAGGATGGGGAATACCACAGTGTGCCAAAACAGCTCAGGATACAAATTATCCACCAAAATATGTGGTTACTTCTGTGGTATCATAGACTGAATTTAGCTTGTGGATTAGCTTTCCCTATCAACAGTGTCCCTCGCCATCAGGTGAACCCACTCCGACTTCAGAAGTTTTAAAACATTTGTGTGATGACTGCGAATCTACAACCATGGTCAGACTGCGAGAACAGCAAATTAAAAGAGGTGTGGCCAAACAAGAACACTACGCAGGAAGCCAAAGAAGATTGATAAACCAACACAGAACTAGTGTCGTTAGCCGCTACATGCTGCGGGATTTGCTGAGGAGGGGATCTGAGCACTTATGGACTGAATGGTTCGATTTGCAATGAGAATGATCTGTCGACTAACTAACTAACTATGTGAACTTTAAATAATGTTTTTATTTTTTCTATCATTATATTCTGAAATATCAATTAATTGAGTATGTAACCACAATTTTTATAATGCTAAAATAGAAAGACTAACTGTTCACTCAAGAGAATTAAACAATCATACATTATTTGTGTTACTGTAATGCATCATTTAAAAAAAAATAGAGCCAATTGGTGAATTTCATTATATTTGAAATCAGCATGAAAAATCAATAAGAAATGATGTATTTAAATTCTGTTACAAATAACTTTTGAAAATTTGTTGGCTAGTAATATGTCCATCTGGCCTTTCCTTTTAGTTTTTAGTGTTGGCCAGATCCTCGGGTCACTCGTTGCAGCATCATTCTCTCCAGGATATGATGATCTACCCATTCTTCTCCACTATACACACAGGGCCTCGGCCACATCTGCCTTATCATGCACCAATACCCCACCAAGGAGTGCAGACCCAGCCAAACTGTGCACCTGCCCGTTTCCCACAACATGAGCATGTCCTGGTTTTTAAAATTCCAACAGATGCTCTCTATTTTTTTATTGTTGAATGGAAGCCTGCTACTCTGCCCAAAGCATGCTTTTCTTCACATTTCTCATTAAACTGTGTGAGTTCATTACAATTACGACATATGTGTGTTGTCTTCCAGCGAGGGAACGCCATCATAACTGCTCTCACCTCTATTCTCAGATTAGATGTGGTATCATATGCCAGGCTTTCCTGCACCAAACACCATCCACCAACCTTCACTATAAACCCCCTGGCACTTCTTTTACCTCTTAGCATAGAGCCATCTGTGTAGATAATTACACTGCCTGGTCACAAATTGTCATGCATCAATTTCTGCACCTTCAATTCAGTGCAGCATGTCAGCCAATCGCTGCATTCCCAATCCAATGCATAGGCCTGACTTTTCTATTGGCATTCCGACCCACTCCTCTCCTCTCCCAATGTTCTCAAGCATGTACACTTCTCTGATTGTGTCCTCTGCCTGATCCATACATGATTTTCTTCTGATCAGCCTGTGGCCCTTAATTGTATCCAGGGCTTCATGCAGGGGCATCCGTGTCTGCAGCTCCTCGGAGATATGATATAGCCCGCAGCACCTTCAGCCTGTCTGCAACCGTGTGAAAGGCTACTACTGGTGTGTTCTTGTGCATCCCAGTATCACCCGCATAGTTTCATTCTATAAGCACTCTAGTTTCACCAGCTGACTCTTTTACACTATGAGCAGTCCCAATCCATACTTAATTGCTGAGAGAATCAGATGTTAATAGAGTATGAACAACATTCTTTGCTCCATGTTCACTGCTCACTTGATCTTCAGCACACCACATCTCAAGCTACTTGCACATGATCCCTGAATAACAGGCCTCTGTCGAAGGTGACTCCCAGGTACTTCAGTCTACTCTCACTGTTAACATTTCTGCCATTTATTGCAAAACTTGGAACGTCAGCCTTAACAATCCTATTGTCTGGAGAGCACCATAACAAAGTTGCCTTATCTGGGTTAATGACACTACCCATCTCTGCACACCAGTGGATACTTTGTTTATTGTCTCCTGCAACTCTTGTGCAATTTGCATACTGTCTATCTCCTGCCTATACGCAAGGACACCAATCTGCATATGTCAGTATCCTTCCAATCTTTGGTGCGTCAATGTTTGCAATCTTGCTTGTGCAAACATTAAATAGCACAAGTAATATTGCAGATCCTTGCAGTAATCCTGGGGTAATAATGCACGCCTCCGAGGTCCATGAACCTAGGTGGGACCCATCCTACTAGAGTGCAGGGTAGCTGCTATCCAATTCACCAACCCAGGGACTAACGCCCAAAAGTGTGTAAATTAAGATTTATTTATTTATTTAGGAACCGACATCACAGCATTCGTGACATTCCCATAAGCGCTCCGTCCCCATCCTCAGCAGCAAGCGAAGAGTTCCAACACTAATAGTTCCAGTTGCAATCTGATTATATATCCGTCTCGCCTTTCCTCTGAGCGTCGATCGTTGACCAGATTCCCTCGTCACACATCGCTGTCTCATTCTTACCAGACTATGGTGATCCATTTGCTCCTCCATGGTGTACATGTGCTCCCACAAGGCCGCAACCACGTCTGTCTTGTCATGCATCAATACTCCACCAAGTTTTGCAGAGCCAGCCAATCTGTCCGCCTGTTCATTCCCCAGCACACCGGCATGCCCCGGAGAAAAGATCCAGGTGATGCTTGCTACCCATGACCTCCGAAGTGAAGCAAGCCACTCTGCACGAAGCTTGCCTGTTCTCACCCTCCTCAGCATGCTTTCTGAGTCAGTTACAATCACAATGTGTGTATGTGTCGTGTTCTCTATCCAGCAGAAAGCTGCACTGACCGCCTCCACCTCCATTCTTAAGCTAGATGTTGTGTCATCATACGCCAGGCTCTCCTGCACCAAACGCCGACCATTAGCTTTTGCTAAGAACCCCCAGGCACTTCTCCTACCTCTCAACACCAGCCCATCCGTGTAGATAATCACATCACCCGGGCGAGAATTATCCTGAATTAGTTGCTGAATTTCCACTTCCGTGGCCCCTGCTGGCCACTCCATGCTCAATGTGATTATAACTCTGCATAAGTCTGACTGCTCGGCTGGCACTCTAACCCACTCCTCTCCTCGCCTGATGTTCTCCAAGAGGCACACCTGTCTGATCGTATCCTCCGCCTGTGCCATCCATGATTTGATTTCCCTCTTATCAGTCTCTGACCCTTAACTACGTCCAGCGCCTTATGCAACGGGTGATCTGTGTCGCAGCTACGAGGTATGCCTTCGCCTGTATCACCTTGTGCCTACCAGCAACAGTAGGCAGATATAACGCATACACACTACTGGAGTGTCTCTGGTGCATCCCAGAATGACCCGCATAGCTTTGTTCTGTATGCGATCTAATTTCACCAGCTGACTCTTTGAAACAGTGAGCAGTCCTAGTCCATAATCAATCACTGAGAGGATCAAGTGCTGGTATTGTGTAAAGAGCATTCTCTGCTCTGTGTCCATTGCAGCCATAGTTTTAAGTGCATTGAGTCCCTTTTGAGATCTTGTCAGAACCGTCTCCACATGGTCCTTGAAGGACAGACTCCTGTCAAATGTGATTCCCAGATACTTCAGTTTGTTCTCTCTGTTGATGCTTCTGCCATCTATCGTGAGGCTTGGGGGCATCATCTCTCACAATCCTGTTGTCCAGAGAGCACCACAACACAGCCGCCTTTTCCGAGTGGATGACAGCACTCATTTCAGTGCACCAGTCAATAACTTTGTCTACTGTCACCTGTAGCTCCTGGACTGTTTGATCCCTATTTCTCCCCTGCCTGTATGCAAGAATATCATCTGCAAATGTTAGAATCCTTCCAACCACTGGTGCTTCTAGGTATGCAATCTTGCCCGTATACACATTAAAGAGCACCAGTGAGATTGCAGATCCCGGTGGCAGTCCCGGGGTTAAAATATGTGGCTCTGAGGTCCATGCACCCAGACGGAGAGCAACCCAATGAGAATGCAGGACGGCTGCTATCCAGTTCACCAACCAGGGATTGACCCCCTTCTCCATAAGTGCGGTCATCAAAATATCATATCTAACACTGTTGTATGCATCCTCGAGATCAAGCGCTGCCGCCATTGTTTCCTGTCTACTCTGGAACCCCTCATAAACGTCAAAGGCAAAAGTGGCTGCATTTAACCAGGTATCTTTTCCTGGCCTGTAGCTCCCCAGGCCTCTTGGAAGAAGCTTCCCCCTTTCCAAAAAATCCTGCAGCTTAACAGCGACTATCTTCTCTAAAACCTTCCCAAATGTATTTTGGAGGGCGACGCTAAGCTTTGAGTATACATTAAGAGATAATATCTGACTCTGTTATATGCAACCTGAAGATCCAGTGCTGCTGCTGTTGTTTCCTGTCTATTCTTGAACCCATCATAACCATCAAAAGCAAATGTCGCTGCATTTGATCATGTTTCTTTCATTGGCCAGTAACTTCCCAGACCTCTTGGGAGTAGCTTTTCCCTTTCCAAGACTTTCTACAGCTTAACAGCAACAATTTTTTTTCCAATGTCTTGCCAAATGTATTTTGTAATGTTATAATCCTATAGCCACTAAGCTTGAATGGTCCTTGCCTGGCTTGGGTAGTGGAATTAAATAGCTGTGCACCCACTCTTGAGGTACAGATGCTGTGATAGTGCTCTGATTAAAACAAGTAGCAGTCTCCTCCAAATCTCCATCGCTCATATCTGTGATAGTTTTATCATCATTCACCACAGTATTTCTGAAAATTGTGCATATTAGAGAAAAATGGAGCTCATACAGACAATTTTACATCAGGTTTAAAAATAGACGTGTCAAATTGAATTAGCACAAGAGTGGCTTGCCAAATGCACTACATTCATTGGTTGACCTCACAAGGAATAGAGTCCCCAAGTCTGGCAGTTACCGGCAGACTGTTAGCATGTCATTTGTGATCATGACTAACTGAGAGAGACACACATTTCAAGAAGTCTCCACATTTCTGGAGTTTTTTTTTTTCTTTGTGCTCTCTGAGTCAAGGTAAGATCATCAGTCCAAATGCATATTTTTACACCACCAGCTGAAATGTAATCTAAGGTAACATGTGTCTAGATGTAAGATTGTGACGCTGTGAATTTAACGTTTTACGGAAAAGATAACATATCGGCTCGCTTTCCTGAAAAGACTTCAACCGCTGTCCCACTGATGATTTCCATGCTGAACTTTAATCTCTTCTGAATGTTTATTTCTATATGCTTTAGGAATATTTCAATATCAATGCACATCACTGAACCTTCTTCCTTAATGCTACAGATATTATTCTCTATTGATGCTCATCGTATGCAGTGAAAATTGTTCTTGATAAATGCACTTCATAGAAAGTCTTCTTCATGCTGTAGAGACTGTTCTTAGGAATTGATATCTTGAACCATTGTGCACTTATTCAATAATCAATGAGATTTTCTATTTCATTCATTTTTTTTTTTTTATATATATTATGAGAATATGAGAGGAATGCAATATTCTTTTTTTATGGGATTTATTGCTCATGCAGATAAAAGAATGAGACAGATGGTGCATCATTTTGCAGGATGTTGCATTCAAGGGCAGCATTGTTTCATTGCTGTTAATGACTTGACGGAATTTTACGTTCAGTGTTCTGCCTAATGCTTTCTGAGTGAATGCCATAATGAAGTTCGTTACTGAATTTCTGGTGCAACCGTAGTGCTTGCAAAAGGGACAGGAGTTTGAATCACGTCTTTAACCACTGCTTGGCGGAGACAGCGGGGATGGCAATTACGTTCAGGTGTTCAAATCTTTGTTGATATTATGAGATAGATACATATCTATCTGGTGCCTCTCTCACTATTTCTTATAATTATTAATTTTTGAAAAGATCTGTTGTTTTTTTTCGTTTGTGAATGTCTCACATGTGGATGTTGGCATTGTTTTTCTGTCCCATGACTGCTGGAGGAGGACTGTTCGAATCTAACCCCAGTATACTAGACAGTGGGTTAATGATTAAGAAGAAGGGCACCACATGAAGAGTACATTCCCTGGTACTTTTAGGAAAGGTGGACATGACAAGAGATGATGAGATTTCATCATGACGTTTGTCCCAACCTGATGTCATTTCCTTATCATTGACGTTTTATCTTAACCTGACGTGCATATTTTACCCTGATGTTTGGTCTCCTCATGACATTATTTCATCATAATGATCTGTCCTACCAGGATGACGTTTTATCTCACCATAATATCTTTATCTCATCATGAAATTTTGTCTATGACATCTTTATCTCACCATAATATTCTTATGTCACCATGACGTTTTGTCTTATGATTCTTTATCTCAACAGGACCCTATCTCATCCTGACGTTTCATCCTATAATGATATTAGGAGCGTTCATTTGAAATCCGTTCGTGCCGCACCGCGCGTAATTGCATACGTTGAACATGATCATGGCATAGTCATGTGATAAGTACTGATCAATGAATAAACGAGCACGTGCTTACTGTCCCATGATGCATAGATTCTGTTTCTGACCGTTGAGAAAATGGCCGGGTTGATCCAAAATCCGTCCAAAGAAGCTCAAAGAGCAGTGATTAAGTTTCTTTCATTTGAAGGATGTCGACCAGTGGACATTCATCAAAGAATGCAGGCAGCATACAGTAACAAATGTGTGTCGAAGACAATAGTGACAGACTGGGCACAAATGTTTCAGAAAGGACGTCAGTTTATGACTGATCTTCGACGGCCGGCGGGTCAAGTGCATATTGTTGCAACAGAAAAAAACCATCGCCAAAATTAATGCAGCAGTACTGATGAACCATTGTCGAAGCATATGTTCGCTAGCGAAAGAATTTGATGTGTCAATTGGGACGATTCAAAAAGTCATTCGAAAGAAACTGCAATATCGGATGAACGCGGTAAACACTTGGTTCAGTGAGCAACCACAATCCTTTTTTTGCGAACGGCATTCGACGCCTACCGAAGCAATGGGATGCTTGTCTGAATGCCTATGGTGACTTCTTCTGACCAACCTATGGTGCATTATTCATTCAAAATGAATGCTTTGTTTAATTATACCACACCTGTTAATGTTTCTTTCATGCTTTTGTAATAAAACGATTGGAACGGGTTTCAAATGAATGACCCTTATATCATTTCATCATAACTTTGGGTTTATTTCAAATTTATAGCAGTTGGTATTTGTATTTTATATTATCGGGAATGGGTGATGTGTTTCTGGCTTTTTTCCCAATCCTGACACTTAAACATACTGAAATTGCTTTGCTGAATGCTGTTGAGATGTTCTGACCTATGTCTATGAACCACGGGACGGTCTTCATCTCTTCATTGTTATAATGATCTGAGAATTTGCCTTCCTGACATCATGAAGAGTAGATGCTCAATTTTATTGAATGACCCCCCCCCCCCCCCCCCCCCCCCCAAGCTTCACTAGACAGTCTCAAAACCGCTAAGTACCATCTATCATTTTTATCTATAAAAATTTTGTGACATGGGAGAGTTAACTTGATGTTGGTGTATCAAGAAGTTGGTTGCATCACTGAAAAACTTACCTATCATTTAAATATTGAGCACAACCTACTACTGGCAAAGCTGATCGTATTCTGGTATAAACCTAAGGCCTATCCACGTCAATGTGGAAGCACTATACTCGAGTTTTGCTCTCGTTTCAGCTCGTCAGTACTGCATATCCTTGACCGGACCCAGTACAAACCCCGGATCACTAGCGTGTGAAGCGGGTGTGTAAACACTAGACCACGCGGAACACGCTGGACACGGCCAAATTATCACAACAGAATATTACATCACACATCGTAGGCTGTAGCTCAAGATTTGCCTGATCGCCGCGACTAATGTCTGTCAATCGATGTGGACCCGAACGATCAGGTCTTCTCACTGGCAAGGCACACCAGGCCGCCTAAAGTCCAGCGAGCAATAATCAAATTGATTTATTTGGTTGTTTCGGGATTTTAGATTTAAATATTGAGCACAACCCTATCATTGGCTGTGAAATAGTATAGGAACAGACCAGTATGGACAGACTTGTTTTGAGCCTAGAAGAAGAGAAACCTTCCCCAGTGCCAGTGGAAAGAACTTATTATCATGAACTATTACATTAAGAGAAATTGAATGATAGATTTGACATTCATTTACTGGATAACTGTAGAAAGAGTCATCTAGCTATTGTGGCTTCAGTAATTGCTGAAATTGGTTTTGTATAATTTTTATGACAACATGTGGAATTTTATGCGAATAATACTGATCTTCCCACATCCTACAATTTGTCCCAATATATAGTTGAGTTTACTCAAGGTGTTTGAGTTGATTCATTGTTGATGTTTGTTCAGCAGTTGTTTATTTCAGTTGATATATGTCACTGTAATAAACTAATTAGAGATCAGAGGAGGATGGATAACAACACACAGACTTTTCTTTATAGGGTGAGCAGTCTCCTCTGTTGTAAATTTCCAGGATCTCTATGTAGCCACTTTAGTAACCGATTACTGAATTTTAACAAAAATATATTTGCGGTTTTGATCGGCAACTATTTCTTGCCTCAGCTTTAAGGAGGTTTAGAGTACTCATTATGTTAAAATCCCCGATTATTTCAAGATCGAGTTAAGACACCGATTACTTGATAAAGATTTTACCACCCTGTTTTGCATTCTGCATTTCTGGCAAATCAGAAACCCTTGTTATACCGGAGAATCAGGCTGTCTATTCTAAGCAGTAAGTAAACCCATAAATACCGTTTTATGAGACTTACTACATTGTTATACTATGCATTATTAAATTTAGCATCCATTTTTATGTCTAATTTGTAATTTTGGACCATTTAAGTTGACAATAAATGTCACACTGAAATAATGAAGATCGCATGCTGTAATGTAGTATTTACTAGTATTTCAATGGTGGGAGATGGCAGTTTTTCTTGTCATACTCCGGCTATGAACATTTAATATTGTTATGGAATATTAAGAGCAACTACAATGATAATGAATGCATGTTTACATTCAAGACCCATTATTGTATGTATGTTTAATTTTTCATCATTCTACATGGACCATATCATTGTTACTTTTTCATCTTTCCAACGGGACTTCTTTTGTCAAAATGCATCTATCTCTGCTGGCTGACAAGACTCGCCTGCAGTCACACACGTTCTGACATCACACAGATGACGTGAAGATGGATATATCTGTGTGCGTGTGTGTATATACATAAACCGCCAGAGTTATGTTCCCTTGAGTTAGACAGGCCACTGTGTAATCTCCCTTGGCGACAGTGTGAACAGATAGTTGTGTGGGTGCGTAGGTAGGGTCACAACTAGTGAAAGGTCAAAATCGTTTTTCTTCTATATGTCCCTTTTAAATCAAAAACTTACAAATAAAAATTAATATCTTGGCTTAAAATTGACCTACAGACTTGAATAAGGTACAGTTGGATTTGTTTTTTCAAGAGCTATCCAACTATTCAGGTTATATAATTAAAAAGCAATTTAGAAAAAGTTACTACAGTGGCTACTCTATGCCTTTTATAAGGACCTATCTATCTTATTTTAGTGTTGGACTGGTACCTTTGTTTTCTTGTTCGATGCTTGGGGGTTGGTGAGCTATTTCTAGGTTTCCTTATGAGGGCTGATTGAGGATGATAACCCATCCCATCCTGGATACCCCTAGTTATATCAATATTATTATTTTAACACCTCACAATATCTTTTTCGTATGGGAGTACCTGACTCTGTTAGGTCCTGGCGCAGTGTCCTTCCCTGTTTTCAATACAATATTTTATGTCTTCTACTTGTATGACATCCTCAGAGCCATCGTCCTTGATGAAAACTGCCAGTTGCTCTCTAACAGCCTCCCTGTTGTCTCCATTGCTGTGGTCAGTCTATGTTATAACCTCTCCAGGAAAGCTTCCATTTTCTCTTTGTTTGGTTTGAGAGGGGGGGGGGGGGGAGAAGTGCGCGGGTAGGCGGTGTGTAGGATGCAGAAAAGTGGGTCTGCTCAGTCTAGCCCATGCCAGATAAGTCCAATAAGAGTGTTGGTCTGCTCATATTTGACGGTCCTATGGTGCTCTCATTGCTTTTAACTTGCTTGATTTGGAAGTCAACACTGAGCATGGCAGGTGGTCACTTCCGTGATCTCCCAAAATGGTCCATTTCATTTCCGATATTGCCAACTGGATGACACGTGCCAAAAGACTAAGAGACCTTGTCCATGCCTTTCCTTACTACAAAGGTTTATAGTAGCAGACATAACCAGGGCACTGATAGTTATTAACATTCAGTTCCTGTTGCAAGATGACATCGAAGTTGTAAATCAATTTTTCCCTCTATGCCTGGCACTGCAGCATTTCCAACAGCAAACCCTAACATGTTTCAGTGCCATACCCTTCATTTAGTTTCTGAATCTTCTGATCCTCGTTCTCCTGTTTTTCTGTCTCTTCTTCTCACCATTCCTTAATCTTCTTCTCTTCTTTCTCTTCGCTGACTGTTGAAGATTACATTGAGCAGAGCATGCATTCCGAAGCTCTGGCGAACTGGTTACTCGCATCAGAAGAAGACATTCTTTGTTCACATTCTTTGGGGAAGGCTGGAGAATTGTCGTCACAACCAGAAGGTTGAAGGGAAAGAGAGGCAGAAGGAGACCAAGAGAGAGATGCTGGACAGTGTGACATCATGGCATGGAGGAATGTCGGTCTAAGAGATTATTGACTGCACAAGAGACAGAAGGCTGTGGATAGACGTCACCAATGCCATATGGCATGGACTATAAGAAGAAGAAAATCACAATTCAACAATAGTTTTTGATACTGTCGTTCACCAAGTGAGCGTAGCTTTGTCCAGTTGGGACTATGTATAGCTACTAGTGATACTCAATTGTCAATAAGCTACTGGTACCAAAAGAAAAAAAACTAGAAGCCATAGAGCTATAGTCAACTCATAGAAAGCTAAGAATCGCTGGACAGCTTAGGAGACCAATATCCAAGCACTTGCATGAGGCAAATTCACAAAAGACAGATGCTCACCCATCTCAGAAAAAGACAGTATAATTTTGTGGTTACTATGAGAAAAACGCCGGCTTCCTGGCCTAGAGGTTAGCAACTTTTCTCCGTAATCTCGCATTCTCGTAAGTAACGTGACGACGGTGAGAATCAGCAGTGGTTCGAATCGCATCGGTAACTTACGGGGTATGTGAGTCGGCTGCTCAGAAAGCAATGGCAAACTACTGAGTGTAATCTTGCCAAGAAATCAACAATCAGCTGAAAGATGCTGATGTTGACAGCGATGTCCTGTAAAGGATATGCAAACATATTATATAAGTAAAAAGCCTGGAGACTATTGTGACACCTGGAATGACATCCTTATCTTTCTTTTGCTTGGTTCATCTCATCACACCGAATTTGATTAGCTGTGCTTTCTTTTTAACTAATTTTCCATTGTGCTGTCAGTCATTTCTGTGAATTTTCAAAGATGAAACAATTTATACAAGAACCATATAAAGCATTAGAATTATTTATGCATTTGCACATCTAAAAGAAATGTGTAGCTTAACTCATTCACTGCCGTGTGCTACTTTATTGACATAAAGTGACATCCCTTGACTGCCATGCGCCACTATAATGGACAATTTTGACAGTTCGTTATTTGTTTCATTTCTCTTATTTTCTGCAATTTTTAGTGCCTGATAATTGAAAATTTACACACAGAATAGATATTCCTTCGAAAGACACGTGGTTTAAGCTTTGTGAGAGTGGTTTAAGCAGAGTAAGCTTTGTAAAAGATATTTGTTTTTATGATGTTAGTGATGGTTCTTCACTGGTCGATTTACGCCAGATAATTGTGTTAAACAATTTTAGATTATAGTTATTCTGATTTAATGGAATTTGTGAAAGATTGTAAAACTGATAGCACGTGCAGTAATGTGGTTATTCAGTTAAATTATTTAGCATTATGGAAAACAAACCCAACACTACTAACAGTGAAAGTTTGTCATCAAATGATGGCACGTCGAATTATGCTTGCTCTAATGGGCCACACTTGTGCCCTTAAGTTTGCTTTCCTATCACAAATAAGCTGAGGAGTATTTAAATAATTAAATTGAAAAGAATAATACTTATAACTAAATAGAAAATTTGTCTATATATTGTAATAAGTACAAATCTGCCTCGTGTTTTCCTGACTTTTTCCATTTTGTGTGAAAATGATGTGCTTCAAAATATGATGTTTTACTGGTGTTTTGATGGTGTTAAGGAGCAGTTATTGTGATACTGATGAAGAAAGGTGGTGTATTTATCAATATTCAGTAAATTTAATTGGATTATCATCAAAGATTGAGGAGTAGTACCTTGGTAAGTGGAAATTTTAAATAATTGTCACTCGTCTTCAAATTTTCTTTTACAAACTCTAACATTATTTTTATTATATTTCTAACCTATAGCAATAGTAGCAATACTAGCATATTCCTTGTGCAATCCTCTTTAATTTGATATATAATACAATATAATTGCTACTATTTTAACACTTTTTAGATCATTACTGTGACACACCCCTACTTCCCATTTTCTGCCATCAATTTCTGTTTTGTCCAAACGCACTTTTTATTTGGCAGTGAATCTGTTAAACTGAGCTTTAGTAAACACTTACCAGTTCACATCTGGATTTTATGTGGTTTTTGTAACTTCTGATGTCTTCTAAATCTATCACTGCGGTGATCACAGACTGAAACACAAAGTAAAAAATATTGTCTCCACTAATTTTTATATTTAGAAAAATGATCCTAGAAACTGTCACATGTCAATGGTGCAGCATTTTTAAAATCCAGATCATTATCTTTTAGTTTTGCAAATAAACAGTTCTTGTACTGAGCTAATAAATCATCAGGAGCTTAAGTGATTTCGTTATCCTGATCATGTAGGAGCAAATGGCAGTGAGAGAGCTGGTATGTTAACTTTAAAACCACCTACAGCAGACAGTAAAGATGGATGTTGGGAAGATATTACAATCAATAATTAGTATGCGAGGGATGTCAAGCAGAGGCAGTACTATTGTTGGGAGGTTAAGTTGTACCCTATCTTGGGTAATTTGTCCATTATTAGTCCTCACCTGGCACTCAGCTCTCACTTGTAGCTGCTAACAGCTGCTAGCATGAAACAGTGGCCACATCCTAACTAATATTCTTTACATGACTGGCTAAACAAAGTGTGGTTAGCCAATTGACCTAGTCATTTCCAAGAGATTTAGGCATGTGAAGAGTGGATTTTGCAGACTGCATGTAAATCCAGTATAAAATATGGTTATCAAGAATCAACATCGCACTAGAGACATTCCCACACTTGCTCTTTAGTAGCCAAATACAAGTTCCCATACTGTGCCACAAAATAAATCTTGAATGGACCAGATAGTACATTACACTGCCATGGACCAGTTTATACAGGCCTGGATCATGGCATAACAAGTGTAGCAGAATGTATTAGTTAGGTGTGCAAAGCTACAGCACGCTTGAGCATCAGGATGGGATGAGGAGAGAGATGCTCAAGTTGTGACGTAGTTTGTTGTTAGGGCAGTCAGTAAACATCTAGGACTAGAAGAGAGAAGTCACCCTGAGTTTGGAATTGTAATAAGATTCTTGTAGTGGTCATCAATATGAAATAAAACTCCATTTATATTCAACCAACAGAGTCAGTTAGTCCTCTCTGTGTGCGCTTTGTTATAAAGGACGAAATGGTGCCCACGAACCAGGATTCCTAGTTGGGTTGTTGCGGAATCTCAAAACACTGTCTACATCGACACATCGAAGTAACACATCGAAGTAACACGTCGAAGTAGCTCCAAAATTTTGAAGATCTTTGTTCTGCTCGCATCAATTGCCCGGAGACAGGATTTCGGCACAGTTCTACACTCATATTGAACGTAAAACGAGTTTGATAAATGGCCACTACGTCGTCTGTGAGAGTTACAGCAGCCAAAAGCCCGGCTAGGGGTGGTTGTCTGTAAGTATTCTTCAGTGAACCTCGCTGTACGGACCTGCTATCAAGAATCCTAGCTGTACAGGCGGTTGTTGTCAGGAGAGGTATGAAAACCGGCTTGCCATAACGGGTTGCGGTGCGTGCAATTGTCACCATCCTACTGAGCAAAAGAATAGGAACAACCAGCACGTTTTCTCGAGCTCCTGTGAAACAAGAGGCTCAAGAAGAAGAAACTTGAAGGCAAATATAGTCCAGAGAATAATATCTACTCTGCATCAAGATTGCCTGGAGCGAACTGAAAGCCGTTGAAGCGTGATAAGTCAAACAAGTCAATCGCTCATTTGAAAAATAAGAAGAAATGAGAACACTTTCAACAGAGGCGATGTTGTTAGGGAACCCTCGGAGGTGGTTGGGTGGACTGGGCTGCCGACCTGCTGAAGAGGGGACCCAAAGTTAAATCGCTTTACTGAGCTACTCTGGTTTTTCAAGTCGTCGCTTTGATGTGCCCTATTCGGGGTGAAAAGAAGCCAGAAATCTGGTAGGGGCCGACCAGGGGCTGAAGTTACTGAAGCGTTCGAAGAAGAAACTCCCTGAAGTACGTGATCGGTTGGAGGAGCATTTCAACTAACACAGACTCCTATCGTTTGAGTTCTACCTGACAAGAAAACTTTCAGCGAACATAGAGGAATCCGTCTGTCTTGGATCGGGAGCAGAGCTAATGGTAATTAGTAAACCTTAAATATCATTTTAGATACCATTGACTGCTTGAACAATTCTTATTGTGTAAAGTAAATACGATCATATCTTTAAATTAGCTGGTTACAAATGTAAAGTTGATTTTATTAGGGTATACAGAAGTATTTCAGCATGACAGAACAAGATTCATTGGCACAAGTTTTGACGGGGGTGGGAACGGTGATAGATAGACTTAACACAGTCATGAAACAACAAGGAATGGCAACTGAAATTGTTAAGTTTAGCGGACAAGCAAGAGATTTTAAGAAGTGGGTAACTTCCATAGAGAAATATGCATATTTGGTGTCAGCATCAGATGAAGAGAAAATGAAACTTGCTTATCAAGCAGCAACAGAACCGGTTTCAGATCATATCAGAAGAAAATTAGAGGCTAGAGTAGATGAGACATGGGAACAGTTCAAAGACGACCTGGCCCATAAGTATGCGGAAATAACGGACCCACAACATGCATTTTCGGTGTTAAGACAGTCTAAACAAAACACTGGAGAGACGGTACAATTGTTCAGCGATAGGTTGATTAACTTGGCTGAAGAGGCATTCTTAGGACAGAATGTACGAGGAGAAGAGGTGGAGAGGATGTTAATCGGGATTTTTGTAGATGGCATAAAATCCGATGGACTGAAGTTTAAGCTGATGAGAGAAAACCCCGAGAGGTTATCACAAGCTGTAGAAAAGAAAAGAAGAAAATTTGAGACGTAGATTTAGATTGAGAACAGGACGAGAAATAGGAACTAGTCGAGAAGACAGGATTGAAGAGCCTATGGAGATAGGAAAAACAAGGTTCGGATGGAATAGGAGAGGAAGTATACAGACGTTACAAGGTAGTAATAGAAATGCTTATGATGGAAGTAGACAAAGGAGATATCCTACAAGTGAGACAGTAGGAAACACAAATAGCACAAATATAGTCTGTTATTCTTGTGGTCAGCGGGGACACATTTTTCGCTTTTGTGGTAACAGGCGTGTCCAGTCGAATACACAAAGTAGAAATGGCAATAGCAGGTTGAATAGGAATGTTGAAGATAGACACAGAAATTTTACAGGTACAAGAACGCAGGAAAACCGGCGCCCTACCTATTAAATAGGACCTGTAGTAGGAGGGAAAATAACAAGGTCCCAAGATTTAAAGAATATGTTAATAACAGGTATAGTAGGACGAGTAGAGAATACTTTCAACTAGATGAAATCAAACAGTTTACGGAAAATAAAACGGATCCTAGCTCAAGTATAATAGAAATAGGAAAATATAGAGTTCGTACATTAATTGATTCAGGAGCTCAGGTTAGTGTAATTAAAGAAAGTTTTTTATATAAAATAATGAGAAATTGTAGAATAATTAAGAGTCATAATAATCTTCACTCTGTTACAGGACAGAATTTACAAGTAATTGGACAAACAATGATCAATTTTAAATTAGGAGGGATCAACGTAAGACATCTTTTTCATGTAGTGAAAGATTTAAATAGAAATATGCTTATAGGAAGAGATTTTTTAATAAAAAATGGAATAAGACTTTTCTTTGATTTACACAAATTAAAATTCAAGGACGTATATGTAGATATGGAAGAAGACATGCATATATCAGCACTAGTTAGAGTTAAAATGTCTGCGACATTAAAACCACAGTCGGTTAATTTGATACAAGCAAAGGTAAAGAGAAACCCGTATTATGAAGCAGGACACACAGTTAGAATCACTGAATTGCAAAAGGAAGTAATTGATGAGCCTGGTCTAGAAGTCCCGGATGGAATAATATCATTAGATAAACACTTAACCTTTCCAGTGATGATTATTAACAACACAGGTAGAGAAATTAGACTATACAGAGGATGTGTAATAGCCAAACTAGAACATAACATTAGTGACATATTAGTAACAGATAGGGTAAAAATGCCGGGAACAAACTATTCAGAAACTCCTACTGAAAGAGTTAATAACAGACGCAGACGCGGAAGAAAAGGGAACGTGCAGAAGGATGAATTGATCCATCCATTCAGAAGAAATATAGCCCAAATACATTCATTAGACAAAATGACAAGGGAACAAGAATTGTTGACACAGTTAAAGGCTCCACCAGAAAAAAGGAAGTATTAGAACAACTTATAAAAGAAAATCAGGATGTATTTGCAATTAATGATTTAGAATTGGGAAGGACAAAAACAGTTACAATGGAAATAGATACGGGAAATCATCCACCAATTAGTTTAAAACCGTATAGAACTCCCTTAAGGAATAGAGAAATTGTTGAAAAGGCAATAGAAGATATGTTGAAAGCAGGAATAATAACAAGATCGAAGTCAGAATGGTCATCTCCGATCGTCATCGTGACCAAACCTGACGGTTCACATCGATTCTGCTGTGACTACAGGGCGTTGAACAAAATCACTAAGAATGTAGCGTACCCATTGCCGGTGATTGATGATATTTTGGGGTTGCTTAATGGCTCTACATTTTTTACAACACTAGACGCAAGATCAGGATTCTGGTGTATTCCGATGTCGGAAGATGCTCAAAAGAAAAGTGCTTTCTGTACTCATATGGGTTCTTACGAATTTTTACGAATGCCATTCGGGGTTCGAACGGCTCCATCTCACTACATGCTGTTAATAAATGAGGTATTAGAGGGTATGCAAAAGTTTGCATTGGCATACATAGACGACATTCTAATCTATACAGCAGGGGATGTGGATGATCACTTAAAACATGTAAGATTAGTATTCGACAGATTAAGAGTACATGATGTTAAATTGAAGCTTAGTAAATGCGAGTTTTTAAAAACAGAAACAAAATATTTGGGGTATATTATTAATAGAGACGGAATTAAACCAGACCAAGACAAGATAAAGGTTATTAAAGAGTTACCTCCTCCAACTAACGTAAAAGAAGTGCGTGCGTTTATTGGAACCTGTGGGTATTATAGGCGGTTCATTCCAGGGTTCTCAAAGATAGCAGAGCCTATTACTAATTTAACTGGAAAATACGCTAGATTTAAGTGGGATGATGAGTGTCAAAAAGCGTTCAAGTTTTTAAAAAACAGCTTAACAGTGGTACCACTATTGACGCATCCAGATTTGAATAAACAGCTAGTACTATATACAGATGCTTCCGATAATGCTATAGGAGCCTGTTTGGTTCAACCATATGAAGGAAAAGAATCTGGAATACCAGGGGCTAAAAATGAAAGGCCAATTTATTTCTTGTCTCATAAACTTAGCAGGTCTCAGCGCAAATGGTCGACTATCGAGAAAGAGTGCTATTCATTATGCTCTACAGAAACTTAACTACTATTTACATAACGCAAATTTTGTTATTAGAACTGACCACATGCCTTTAAAATCTTTGTTAGAAGCTCCAGTGCAGAACAGAAAAATACAGACATGGGCGTTGAATCTGCAAGGATACAATACAAGAATTGAATACATACCAGGTAGGATTAACACATGTGCTGATCTATTGTCTAGAATCCCATATCCACAGTCATCAGGAAACACGGAAGATGAAGGAGAACCAGAGATAGACGACCGAAACTGGCAAGTAAATATATTAGATTCTGCCATAATAAATAGAGAAGACTTTGAGAGTTTACCATCGGATCAAGAGTCTGAACCTAGAGCAGAAGACCCACATTTAGCACAATTTAATATGAAAGAAGAACAAGAATTAGATCCAAAAGTCTTACAAATAAAACAGAAATTAAAAGAAACGGAGGAGAATAAATATAAGAAGAATTATTTAGTTTTGCAAGAGGATGAACAGTTATATTATATGAGTGAAAGGAACGAACAGCTAAGGAAATATATTCCAAAACATTTGGAAGATGAAGTTTTAAAAGCATATCATGATGAGAATGGTCATCTCGGTCGTGATAAATTAGTGAAAGCACTTACGAGTAAATATTATTGGCCGAACTTATTTAAATCTGCTTGTAAATATGTAGATACGTGTGAAAGATGCAGATTAAGGAATATGAAAACAATTAAGTGTCCCTTACAAGATACAGATATTCCTCAGTTTCCAATGCAAAAAATTAGTTTAGATATATCGGGTCCTCACCCTAGAACATTATCAGGGAACGTGTATTTAATTCATATGGTAGACGTCTATAGTCTTTGGCCGGAAGTTTATGCAATCCCAGATAAGAGCGCAGATACTGTCATTAATATTTTTTTACAGGAGTTCGTACCAAGATTTAGTTGTCCACAGATTGTACTCACGGATAATGGTAAAGAATTTGTGAATAAGAAATTCGAAAAATTATTAAAAGATTTGAATATAAAACATATAAAGACCTCATACTACAGACCTTCTTCAAATGCTAAGAACGAACGACAACATAGGACATTATACAATATTATAGCAAAGATTGTTGATGAACATGAAAAAGATTGGGATTTATTCCTAGGACCTGCGCTTAGCGCTATACGCACAAATCAAAATGAGAGCACGGGGTTTTCACCATTCTATTTAATACACGGGAGAGAACCAATACTACCTATAGATAATCTGTTAAAACCAAGACGGAAATATATGGGGGAAGACTTTCAAGAGACTATCATACAAGAAATGCATAAAGCACACGTAAGATTAAAGAATAATATAATTAAAGCTAGAGAAAGACAGAAAAAGTACAAAAACGTGAATACAAAATTACAGGAGTTTAAAGTGGGTGATAGAGTTTATTACAAGAAGCATAGAAGGAACTCTAAGTTTGATGCTCGTTGGGTCCCAGGTTATTACGTTTTGGAAAAGCTAGGAAATGTATCGTATAGTATCAAGAACCAGATCACGGGACATGTGGCAAGGGCACACGTGGAACACTTAAGAAGAGATGAGGATGAGAAGGGAAATAATAATTATAATAATTATTATTATTCAGACACCGGATACTTAGATGAACAAGTCGTCAGAGGAGCTACAATAACCCCAGCTTTTAGAAAAGATCCAGTACAAAATCAGTTAATAACAACTCCAGTGTGCGATGATACTCAAGAACAGACAATGCCGAAAACGATAGAAGAAGAAAATGTAAATGAGGATGATCATTATAGTATAGAGTCTATGGAAGAGGAAATAGGTGCTCCATTTAAAAATACTAGACAAGCAACGAAAAGAAGAATGGATAAACAAAAAGAAAAAGAAGTAAAAAGACAGAGAAGAATCAGAGATTATTCAACAAGCGGTGAAGATATGCCTCTACTAGAAAGGTCCTTAAGAAATAATGATAGACAAATTAGATGGGATATTGAACGGAAGAAATTAGCGGCTGCTAGCGAGAGACATACAGATGAAGAAGAGGAAATGGATGAAAAGTCCGAATCAAATAGTAGTATGGAAGAAACTAATAAGTTATACGAAGAAGAAGATATTGGTGTGGAGATAGCACTTATTCAAAGAAACTTGGAGTTATTGAAGAAGTGGAAACGTAGGAAGTAAATGGATAGAAAATACTGCAGATAGCAAGAAATAAGTTTCATGATTTAAAAAGGAAAGAGATACTTGATGAAGTATATGAGACAGTGGAAATGGAAAAGGCTTCTATTGATACTTTTCATAAATGGTTTTGAGGAGTAGTTAGGCATTAAGATAACTAATATAGATGTAAATTCGAGTGAAGCATATATTTTTTTCCTCTCTGTGATGTAATTGCTGATCGATTTTATGTTTCAACTTCTTGAGTTTTCTTAGATAGATAACTTAGTCAATGGTACAGCAGGTAGATGTACTCTATAGTAAATAGACAAGTTTTTTTGGTGCTAGAAATACCGTGATTAATGGTAATGATTAAGAAGTTGCTACAAATGAAGGGGAAACCATTGGTGTGCCGAACCACAAGTTCTATTGGTAGATAGTACGGTCATTGTTGGTTAATGACTTTTATTGAGAGAACAGATATTGTTTTAAGTTAGAAATTGGTCTGTAGGTAACAGATATATATACTTGGCAGTGAGTTGTGATGTTTTCTCGGTTATAAAAATAATGGAATGACTTGTGTGAATAGATATGTGTTACATTGGTTCGTATAGGAGGCCAAGGTTGCTGGGTCACTTTACGTAGTTAATTCTAAGTGAATTATATTTTTTTTTGAAAACCTTCTCTTTAGCGAGAAGACAGTTGTTTTTATTGAATTTGAACTTTTAATGCCTCATACATAATATGTTTTTTTGCTTGATTTGGTCCTGTAAAATGATTGTTATTATTTGATTTTAGAATAGGGTTATTGTGTTCTTAGACTTTTGCGTACAAACTATTGGTCCATAAAAGAGACCAGTAGTGTTAGGTAATACTAGAATATTTTCTTCTGATTTGATAGAATGCATGTTATATTATTTTAAAATGTGTTTTTCTTTGAATGAGTTGACATCTTTAGTTAATATGAGGGGAAACATAAATATGTATAAAAAACTATTTGGGGGGTATGATGTCCTGTTTTGATTTTATTTAGCTAAGTTGTTTTGTGTGTTAGGTTACCTTGTTAGTAAATATGTTACAAATTTAATTAAGTAAGTTTAATTTTCAAATAATTATGGTGTTGGCTAGAATAAAGAAAATACATGGGGCTTTATTTAAGACCCTTCGTTCAGAAAAGAGTTAATAAAACTACTGAGGGCTAATAGAGAGACACATTCTCTTTGTGAATATTAAGTTGCTGTGATAATCGGCATGAAGAGGTTCTTATGAATATGAAGTATTAGAAACATAGGTCGGGGATGGCTATGAGAAAATAAAGTAGAAGCTGCATTAAAGTCAGCATTATGTGAAGATATAAGGTTGGGTATATGAAAAGAAAAAAAAAAGAAGGGGGGAGGGGGGGGGGAGGCTGTGAATGGCAGCATATAAGTTGGGGTATATATAGGTGGACAAGGAAGCATATCATGGGATGTGAGGGGGAAAGATATAGGAGCTGTGAAAAATCAGCGTTAATTAATTTAAAATGTTCATGGAATATGAACATTGGTTCGTGGTTGGAGATGAGATATCAGAAATATAGACAAGGTTGTGGATGGCAATATAAATGTTGAATATATATATGTTGAGAAAACTTAGAGCAACTTAATTTATAGTAAACGGATATGTATTTCATAGAATATATTTTAGAAAAAACTTTCTACAAAAGTTTTTTCGTGGGAAAGAGAGGTAAATGGGATTGTGTTGACTATTCATTCATTATACTTATTGTACTTTTCACAAACTGGGTGCGCACCCCTTCTTTACTTTTTCTAACTACATTGTTTTCTGTCTATCCTGTGTTGTGAAAGAGTGAGGAATTTCATAATGTCAAATGTACGATAATGATTTATACGAGCTGTTCTTATGATGTATATATTTTGTAAAGGAACCAAGAACGAACAAGAATGTATAGTGGTTTACTATATGGCAGGGGAAAGAGTTACGAATAGATTGTTGGTTTGGGGGAAGATTAGAGGGATTGTGAAAGGAAAGAGAGGGTATAGAGGGATTAGGAGTAAAGACTTTTTGAAGGGAAAAAGTCTTTTCAAAACATAGGAAGGTGTAGCAGAATGTATTAGTTAGGTGTGCAAAGCTACAGCATGCTTGAGCATCAGGATGGGATGAGGAGAGAGATGCTCAAGTCGTGACGTAGTTTGTTGTTAGGGCAGTCAGTAAACATCTAGGACTAGAAGAGAGAAGTCACCCTGAGTTTGGAATTGTAATAAGATTCTTGTAGTGGTCATCAATATGAAATAAAACTCCATTTATATTCAACCAACAGAGTCAGTTAGTCCTCTCTGTGTGCGCTTTGTTATACAAGTGCTGTCTACATGAGGAGACCGTGTGAAGTGACCTACCATGGCATTGGTTACAAAAGCGTGAAAAGTACTCAGGACGTTTTGTGCGAGGACAAAACGTCACATCCAGACAGTTGGGCTTGAACCACGGTCAGCTTCGGACCTGGTTCTGGTTTCATAGAGCATGGCTAACACTTCACTGCTCTTTTAAAATAGTCAATGTTTAGGCATTGTTGTGCATATTTGTGAATCTTTTGTGGGGCAAATGATTGTGCTATTGACAGTGTCCAGTGTATAGTATTGGTAAAATAGAATGTGGAAAACTATACCAGTGTCATGTTATTCAAGCTACGTTGAATTCGGCCTAAGTAGTTAACTGTTATAGACTGTACAAGATGGAAGGGCTCAGCGGCCATCAGAAGTAGAAGGAGAGATGTCTACAAAGGCAGGATCAAGATCAAGCATCTCTATAAACGAAGCGCCACTGAAATAGTACAGCAGTGGCGAGTCAAAATGACATTGTCATCCAGGGCGTGTGAAATTACCCTATCGCACATGACCTATGAAATCTATGTGTTGCTCAACCATGCTGTGTGAAACCCAGTGATCATTCATACCTGATAGCAACGAATGTAGCATCAGCGCGAAGTCACATAACCAAGAAAAGAAACACCCCAAACCTCGCCTATGACTCTAGTAGACATTCCATAGGCGCGATGCGCCCATCAGGCGCTCTATGGCATATACATAATAGAGCAAGGTATTGAACTGCATTTGCAACTTTATAGTGGATTTGCGGATTATGAAAAAGCCTTTGACAGCATTGATAGGGAATCTCTTTGGAGGCTGTGTGGCACTATGGGATCTCACAAAAAATCATTAACTTAATAAGGGCAACATAGGGAGATATGAAGTGTTCTTCATGAGGCAAAACAGAATGCATTTGAAATAAAAACAGGAGTATGACAGAGATGTCTTTTGTCACCATTGTTATTTTTACTGACTATAGACTTGGTTATGAAGACAACAACTACCACCAGAAAGGGAATTCAATGGACTAACAAAACAACTTGATAATATGGACTTCACTGATGACATTGCACACCTGTCATAAGCACTTAATCAAATGCACGATAAACTAATCATGCTTGAAGATGTGTCATAACAATTAGGTCTAAAAATTCACAGAGGTAAGACAATGATAATGAGATTAAGCCAAGCAAATAATAGCCCGATCTCCCTTGGTGAAACCCCACATCAAGTGGAAAAATCATACACCTCTTTGGGAAGTAATATACACAAAATTAAGGGAACAGATAGAGAGACTAAAGTAAGAATTCAAAAGGCAAAAGGAGCTTTCCTAGCACTAGGCAATTTGTGGAAGTCAAACATAAACTTAGCACAAAACTTAGAATTTTTAACTCCAATGTTACATCAGTACTACTGTATGGGTCAGAAACATGGAGAACATCTAAAAGAATTACAAATAAACTACAAACATTCACTATTTGGTGCCTACGCAAAATAATGGGACTAAAATATTATGACAGAATTAATAATGTAGAGCTCATGGAGAAAACTAAACAAATCCCAGTGAACCAAGAGATGATGAAAAGATGGCGCTGGATAGGACACACACTATGAAGACCTGAAGACAATAACTAGACACTGTTGTCTGCAACCAACAAGACAAACAAAATAGTGGGAGACCTAAAAACACTTGTAGAAGAGAATTATAGATACACATGAATAATATTGGGAGGCCATGGAGGGAGGAACAGGAGATAGTGAAAGATAGAATGGCTTGGCATGGTTAGGTTGAGGGCCTATGCAATAAAGGGTAGAAGAAGGTGAGAAAGAGACAAGCAGCATTCTTTAATCATGTGATGATTTTGGGACAATATCATGACAACTGGAAAAATCAGTGGGAAAAGAGACTAAGGCAGATCAAGATTAATTATGTTGGAAGTACTGAGATGACGGCACGGAGGAATATCATCAGCAGAGTTGATCCAGAACACCAAGGACCAAGATCTGTGGAGAGACAGTTGGCAGGGCACATGATGATGACGAATTACAGAACCAAGTGGGAACACAGAGTCCAGGCTACCAGAAAGATGATGCATTTTACGAACTTCACTGAAGAGAACGAGTAGTAATCTTCAGACTCTGCACAGTACACAACAGGCTGAAAAAATGTTTAACAAACTCAAGAGAAGATATTGATGAGTGTATCTGTGGAACTGTTACAATGACAGCTATGCATTTGTTGCAGGAGTGTCCAACATATGCAAAACAGGGGAAACTATTTTGGCTAACACCTGCTGAATTTCAAAACCAGCTATATGGAGATAAAAAGCTCAAATTAGCTGCTGCTTTTTAAAATATATATTTATGTTGACATATGAAGGTGTTTGAAAAAGCAAGTTCAGTAGTTCGTCATTGATTTCTGAACAGTTCTAGCCACCCACCACCCTTGGTCCCTAGTGTGCCCTGGAGCCTAATAGCAGGCTGGATCAACTTCTGCCTACATAGTTGATGAATAGATCCTAAACTAATAGCAGCTGTGTAAACTATAAAAGAGAAGGGTCCTTCTTGGTATTTTGCTCAATGTAGGTTAGCCACTGTTGTAAGAGGTATCGATCACAGAGCATGCACTCCATTGTACCGGCGATGATTCTTTTTAATTTCCAGTTGTTTTTATTTGAAAGCAGGAACTAAAAGGGCAGTGGATGTCCCTCAGGAAACCTTACACTTGACGCCGCCCCGCCCACATACCAGACGTTCCACATTCATAACCAGCTCACCCGTGGCCATTCAGTCCTCTGCACATTAGTCCACCTTGAACTTTGGGGTTTATAATGGGAGTTATCCATTTCCTAGATGGGCTGCTGTTCTTAGCTAACAGGTCCCATCTACCAGGGGACAAGAGATTCTGGTGCCTCGACTGGCTGGGTGAACACATCTCCAAGCATTTCAGATTCCAACCTGCAATTCCACCTCGCCCTCTGTACCCAAAGCCAGTTGGTCCGTGACTGCTTATTAGCTGTGGATAAAGCGGGGGAACAGACTGAGAACCTGTATATTTGCAGTGGTTCTGGATGAATCTCAAAACTGAGAGGGAAAACCAGGAGAACTATCAATCAAATGGCAGTTGGAATAATCAGCAGTATGACTCTTTGCTGACTGTTAAACGAGGGGACGAAGCACGTGTAGGAATGTCCTTAGTGCACTTTTGTTGGTTCTTAGCTCAATTCAACTCAGCTCAGAGAACCAAAGCCCAGGAGGCAACATGGACAGACTGTTGGAGCCGTACATGAGATTGGAACCAAGTAGGATCCAGGCCATCCAAACAGTATGTGACTGTATTTCACTTTAGGATTTACAGATGACAATCTTGTCCTCTTCAGCAACGATGGAAAAACAACAATAAGTCAGTAAAAGTATTACAGCTTTCTTTGATAACCATGGATGTGATTCAGTCTAAGAAATATTAAAATTACAAAACCAAGGCTGTACTGTCATCACTTATGTGGAGACAATCGTGTCTATTTTCAGTCCAGTTTGTTGTATAATACTGAAGTGTCAAGAGGCCAGAATGGAACATTAAACTGAAAAGATCAACAATCTTCAGATGAAAACAGAAATGTTAAATTATATGAAAAATGTCACTAAGACATCCCTGAGACACGTCAAATAAGCAGTTTTCAAACACAAGTATAAACACAAGTAGTGATAAAATCTCTGGCACGAAGCAAACACGGCAGGGGGCTTCTGATCGTCAGAAGAGTTCCCCCTTCCCTGAATGCTTCGGCCCATTTATCCTCTTAACATTCTCTAGGGGGCAGGCACGTTCAGGTCATGACGTTTGGTCACTTTTGTTGTCCTTGTTGTTGTGCTTGTCCCCCTAGCTGTTGACATGTCCACTCTCAAGCCTCCCCTCCTTTAGTTTGTGCAGCCTGTGCTTTTTCCTTAGCACCTGTGGTCAAGGAGAGCCAGTCTCTTCCCCAGCCATTACCTCTATTGCCTCCATTTGTCTCCGTTGCCATGTCCCTTCTTTGTACCCCGTTCATGGCGTCGCACTCTACTAGGAAGCCGGTTCTTCCTTTGGTTTCTCAACACACTTCTTGGTCTTAGTAACTGATTGCGACTTACGGATGACTACTGCTATTACCTGGTATGGAGGTTGGACTTCAGACGACATTCGTATGATTTGACAACTGCTACCCTCGCTCGGAGGGAAGGCTATGGAGTCGACATGAGACGATGAGACGATGCAAGTTCGTGCTCTTAGTTGAGAGATTGTTAGTCGTTCTGCAGTTACCACTTTAACCATACTAGTTTTGAATCTTGTCCCAATCCAGGTTCTATCAATTCCACAGCCAGCCCGAGGCCTTTTCGGCTGCCTCACCCAGTTGTTTTTTGTGCCCGAGTTCTCGCTTGTCCTTTAATGCCCATTTGCTTTAGCACAAAATACACAGAGTGGGAAACTAGACCTCTTGCGCCTACCTCTACGGCGAATAGCCTGACAGTGTAACCTTCCAGCTTAAGACTAGTGACCATGTCATTGTACTTCTCTTTCTTGTAGGTATGCTGCTCCTCAATACTGGACTCATATGGGACAGTCAGCTCAATCAGCGTTAGCTGCTTAGCTGACGAGGAGTGAAGTACGATGTCAGGTTGCAAGCCAAACTTTCAGATCACTGGAGGATATTTCCCATGGCCCTTTAGATCCACGGTCAGTTCCTAGTCACCAGCAAAATCGAAAATGGTCAGAAGCAGCAAGTCAGCAGTGCAGCCTTCCTTGTCTCTGTGTTACTGCCCGGCTCGGACAAAGTAAATTCCCAGCGGCCTTAGCCTGGCCTCTTTGTTCGCCTGCATTCTGCCTACATCCACAATGGCCACCAACTCAGTAAGGACTTTGTTGTGATGCCAGGTGATTCGGCCTCAGGTTAGGGCGACTTTACAGTGGACAATACACACTCCACTGTCTGGACCTTTCTACAGAGAGGACAGGACGGGTTGGTGGCTTTACCCCACTTGACCAAGTTGGCAGCTGATGGCAAGATATCACAGAGGGATCGGACGACAAAACTTAAGCGCAGTGGTGCCATACACCCTATTTCATTCCAGGTAAGGGACCTCTGCATTATCACTTCCCGTGACAACCAATGGCCTTGCTGCGCCCGTTGGGCAGCTAGGCAGATTCTCTCATCGTCCTCCTGCGGATCTCCTGGACCACCTTGTCTCTACGTTCCTTAGTCGTCACCCTAGATAAGATGTAGCAAGCTCTTTGCAGATGTTGTTCCCATTATAACCAACCAGATCGATCCTCATGCAGTTACATGAGAGTGATATCTATAGAACAATGAGAAACCCTCTGCACTGGACTGCTACACAGCATGCTAAAATCCCTTTGTGATACTGTAGTATCATTTCACCATACTGTAGTAGATTACTGTTCTAATGTTCCGTACAAATATCAGACCTTAGGAATCAATGAAGTGTTAATGTCATATGCTTTAATCAAAGCTTACCACTTCATCTAGAGTGAACTGAGGCCCCTGTACTACAATATCTCCATTGACAGCAATCATTGATCCACCATCCCAATAGCAACGTTCTCCATCACATCCAATACCATTGCAGAATATATAAGCACCACCTGACTGAAATAATGAAACCATGTGCATAAGTAATTATATGAAATAACTTTTTTTAAATGATCACAAATCTTAACTATTGGCATGTAAGGAAGAATCAAATAGCAACTGTTAGTTGCTAATACAAGGAGAAAACTCATCTCATCTTGTACCTTGCGGTGTCGAGATGAAGTATAAACAGCGGGAGAGTGCCTGATTATGAGCTTCATGTATCAATATTCCTATGGAGTCCATCCATCATTTACGTGGTTGGCCTCTTCCTCTGCTTCCATCTTGTCTGTACATCATTGCTTGTTGTGGTATACTGTTAGTTGGTAACCTAGTTGCATGGCCAAACCATTTGACTTGCAACCTTCTAATAAAATCTAGTGCTGCTATAACCCCCAATTTAGTCCACATTTCTTCATTTCTAATCTTATCTCTTTTTGATACATTCAGTATTCTTCTCAGGAATCTCATTTATATTTTTGTGATTTTTCTTTTCTCTTTTTCTGTCATTGTCCAGGTTTGGCATTGGTAGCATAGAGTTGGTAGGAAGATTGGGTAGTAAAGTCCTTTCTTAGTAACTATTGATATGTGTTTGTTCTTTAGTATTGGTGCCATTTGTCCAATGAGTTGGCTTGCCTTATTGCATTTATTTTCGATCTCGTCTTCCCATTTGCCATTTATTATTATGCTTCCTAGGTACTTGAAGCTCTTTACTTGTTTCAGGAAGTGTTTGTTTACATGAATCACTGTTGTTTTTTCTTCTTTGGTTATAGTCATTACCTCTGTTTTACTTGTGCTAATTGTCATGTTATGTTCCCTACACATTTCGTTAAGACTATTCATGAGGTCTTGAGCTTGCTTGCTTGCGTTCGCTGGCTGTGAACTCCAGCATGAAGTCCTGTATGTCGGATGAAGACATCCTGTTGTCCAACATCAGTGTGATGTCATACCAGACTGAGGTTTGCGTGAGTATCTGTTGTCCCATATCTGGCTTATTGGTGTGCAGACTGGTGGTTCCTCGCCGTGCAGGCAGATACTCTCCTACTTCGAAAGAATCAGCAATCCTACTACGTTAGCCAGGTCCTCGAAGGGACCTGTTGCCCAGGACGCATGACTAAGACATGATTTTGCTATTAGTGTTTGATCGTCCGCAAATAGTTCTTAAATGGTGTAATTTAACGGTAGTTCTTCTTCTGTGTTCTCGTTCAGCGGTGTTCTTGCGGACTCTATTTGGCTGGTTCCTTTATAAATATTGTCTATATAAGTTATGAACAAGAATGGGGACAGGATACAACCTTGTCATACTCTGGATCTTATGGTGAAGGATGCTGAGTATCCTCCAGTCACTCTCACTATGCATTCACTGTTGTTGTATAAGCTTCTACGGGGGGGTATAGGGTGTCAGGCATTGGTAGTATCTTTGGTAAGGATGACTCTCATGTCCTCTTCAGGACCCATCTCCCACTGGTCCAAGCCTGACATCCAGCTCACGCCCGTGGCTCCTAGTAGCTGTCAGCATGCGACATCGGCCACCTCCCGGGCAACAGCTGTGAGAGGCTGGTTAAACCAGGTGTGGGTAGCCGATTTGGTGTCAAACCAAGCGGTGAACTAGGGTATGCCTACCCAGCATGTGAAGACAGGATTTGGCTGACTGCGCGGTTGAAATCACTGATGATTCAACGGGCAAGACGGCGTTTACCTGCAAAGAGTTGTGGAACGTAACGAGCATGGCAAGGCACGTAGAGCGCCCTGGTCATCCACTGCACCTGTTTTCATCTCCAGTCGTCTTGACTTGTCTTGCCACTCAGATGGACTCAGGCGAGAGAGTGAGGTTGACGAATTGAGTAACTCTTCCTCATTTTAATCCAATTCATTGCGCAAGTCGTTCTTCATCCAACTTCATATATCACCTCCAAGCCCTGTGGCGATGGGCAAGCGGCAAAGTGGCAGGCGTGGGTAAGCTGGCAGTCATAGTCGCAGACCTGCACACAGGCGGCTCAGTCCATATGGTTGTCTTCTACTGACCGGAGCAGCAGTGGGATTCGGCAGCTCCCTGAGTGACTGTGCAGCCCTCTATAAGAAAGCACTGCTCACCTCCATAGCATGAGGAAGGGGCTAGAAAAGGTGCCCTAAACATTGTCTGCTCCATCATTACCTAACCAGCTAGTCCCAGTTGGTGGGTACCCTATACTGCGGTCGACATATAAAGTGACTGATTGATTGATTTAGTAATCGACATCACAGCATTCGGGGCATTCCCATAAGCGCTCTGTCCCCATCCTCAGCAGCCAGCGAAGAGTTCCAACACCAATAGTACCAGTAGCAATCTGATTATATGTCCGTCTGGCCTTTCCTCTGAGCGCTGAGCGTCGGCCAGATCCCCTCGTCACTCCTCGCTGTCTCATTCTTGCCAGACCATGGTAATCCATTTGCTCCTCCGAGGTGTACACGTGCTCCCACAAGTCCACAACCACGTCTGCATTGTCATGTATCAACACTCCACCAAGTTCTGCAGAGCCAGCCAATCTGTCCGCCTGTTCATTTCCCAGCACACCGGCATGCCCCGGAGAAAAGATCCAGGTGATGCTTGTCACCCGTGACCTCCAAAGTGAAGCAAGCCACTCCGCACGAAGCCTGCCTGTCCTCACCCTCATCAGCATGCTTTCTGAGTCAGTTACAATCACGATGTGTGTGTGTGGATACAAAGTAAAAACAGGTAAAGCTAAAAGAGCTAACCATATTCCCTTGACAATTGGAACTTTGAATGTACGCACCCTACTTGACAGAGACAACGCGTCGGGCCCAGAGAGATGAACAGCACTGATTGGGAGAGAGCTGGGCAGGTACAACATCGACATTGCAGTCTTGAGCGAGACACGACTTGCAGAAGAAGGCCAAATCTGTGAAGCAGATGCCGGCTACACATTTTTCTGGAGTGGAAGGAAAAGCGAGGAAAGACGCCAATCCGGTGTGGGATTTGCCTTTAAGTCGGCCCTGGTTGGCAAACTAGCTGAATTTCCTAAGGCTATAAATGTCAGGCTTATGACTATTAAGTTATCCCTGCTGAAAGGAAAGAAGCATGCAACCATCGTGTCTAAGCACCAACCATGACAAATGAAGATGACGTCAAAAACAAGTTCTATGAAGATCTGCACAACATATTAACATCTGTTCCCAAAGGAGACAAACTTATACTCTTTGGGGACTTCAATGCCAGAGTAGGCAAAGATACCGCCTCTTGGAGTGGCATCATTGGAAAGTACGGAGCCGGAAATTGTAACAGCAATGGGCTCCTCCTCCTTCAGACCTGTGCTGAACACGATCTCCTGATCATCAACACAATTTTTCCGTCTTCCCACGAGAAATAGGACATCATGGATGCACCCTCGCTCAAAACACTGGCACCTCATTGACTATGTCATCGTCAGGAGTGACAAACAAGACGTTCGGGTGACAAAATCCATGTGTGGTGCTGAATGTTGGACAGACCATCGTCTCATTATCTCGAAAATAAACATACACACCAAACCACCATGGCGTCCTCAAGGGGTAAAAAAGCAAATCAAACTAAATATCACCCGCCTAAACAGCAAAAATATGCAGCTGTCATTTGAAAACATGCTGGAAGACCGCCTCAAGCCAAATGCTGCAGCTAAACAGGTTGCAGAAGCAGAGTGGAGAGCCCTAAAGGACATAATTTACAACAGTGCTATGAAAATCCTGGGTCCAGCCCACGAAAGCATAAAGACTGATTTGATGAAAATTCCAAAGACATCAACCAACTGCTGGCCGAGAAACATCTTCTCCTCAAGGCACATTTGAATGACCCGAGGTCAACATTAAAAAAAGATGCCTTCAATAACATTCGGAGAGTAGTGCAGCAGAAACTTTGGCACATCCAGGACGCCTGGCTGAGCAACAAAACTGATGAAATTCAAGGCTTTGCTGACAGGCATGATATGAAAAACTTCTATGACTCACTGAAAGCGGTCTGCGGTCCTCCATCACCAGGCATAGTTCCCCTCCTCAGAGCAGATGGGGGACCACTGGTCACCTATAAGAAAGAAATCCTTCAACGCTGGGCAGAACATTTCAGCAACATCTTAAATGTAACTTCCTTCTTCGATGATGAAACTATCAAGTGCCTTCCTCAAGTTCCCACTAATGATACACTTGATGACCTGCCAACCATATTGGAACTAAACAAACTCATCCAGCAACTTTCCAGTGGAAAGGCTCCTGGTCCTGACTCCATCCCAGCAGAGATATACAAGGCAGGTGAGCCAGTCCTAATAGAGCAGCTTCACGAAGTCTTTACAAACATGAACAAACATGATGGGTGAACAAGACCATGCCACAAGATTTCAAGGACGCGTCAATAGTCTGCCTTTACAAACGTAAAGGAAACCACCAATCCTGTGACAACCACGGAGGCATCTCCTTGCTCTCAATCGCAGGGAAGATACTTGCCAGAATTCTTCTCAATTGCCTCACGGCCCATCTCAATCTAGGTCTTCTTCCTGAGAGTCAATGTGGCTTCAGAAAAGAATAAGGAACTGTTGACATGATTTTTGCTGCAAGGCAGCTGCAAGAGAAATGTCAGGAACAGAGCTCTGAAATGTTCTCCGCTTTCAGTGACATTACGAAGGCTTTTGATACAGTCAGCATAGAAAGAATGTGGAAGATTATGGCGAAATATGGCTGTCCACAAAAGTTTGTCCAAATAGTGCGGCTATTTCATGATGGTATGCAGGCAAGAGTACAGGAAACTGGTGAACTGTCTGAGCCCTTTCCTGTCACCAATGGAGTGAAGCAAGGGTGTGTCCTGGCACCAATACTGTTCAGTCTCATGTATTCAGCTATGCTGACGAATGCCTTCGAGAACAATGACATTGGAATAGACATCAACTGCCGCATGGATGGAAAGTTGTTCAATCTCAGAAGGCTGAAAGCCAAAACCAAAACTAACAGCGACACCATCAGAGAACTGCTGTTTACTGATGATTGTGCTCTATATGCCAACTCAGAGACAGACATGCAACACAGTTTCAGCTTTCTCATATGCCTGTGCCAACTTTGGGCTCAATATCAACTTGGAGAAGACTGTAGTTATGTACCAGCCAGCTCCAAGGAATAATCACACCATGCCGAATATCAAGATGAATGGTCATAGACTAAGAGTTGTGGACAAATTCACCCGTTTTGGCAACACTGTGTTACAAGCTGCTACAATTGATAACGAAGTGAATGCAAGAATCTCCAAGGCCTGTGTGGCCTTTGGCAGACTGTACAAGAATGTATGGGACAGAAATGGAATAAGCCTGCAAACAAAGCTGAAAGTCTATAAAGCAGTTGTATTATCCACACTGCTATATGCTTGTGAAACATGGACTGTTTATCAGCAACATGCTAAGAAACTAAACCACTTCCACACAGTCTGCCTTAGGAAGCTATTGAAGATTAAATGGCAAGACAAGATCCCAGACACTGAAGTTCTAGAAAGAGCGTCCATGCCCTGTATCCACACAACTAATGAAAAATCAGATTTGCTGGGCTGGTCACTTAACTCGTATCCCTAAACAAATTTTTTACGGCGAGCTGCGTTGTGGTAAACGCTCCAAGGTGGCCAGAGGAAACGCTTTAAAGACACTCTGAAAATCTCACTGAAAGCTTTTGGAATTCATCTTGACACCTGGAAGACTGCTGCTAAAGACTTTAATTCGTGGCGTACATTATTACAAAAGGGTGCAGTCATTTGTGAAGCAACCAGGACTGCAAGAGCTGTGAAGAAAAGGCTGTCAGAAAGACCACTGCAGGAGCCAAAATAGTCCTTATCTTAGAACTCACAGCTCCATACTTTCAACCCCACTGGATGAAATTAATGGTCATCATCATTCTTGATGGACAAACATAAGCTTCTACATAGGTTTGTTAGATGTGTACTCACTCCATATCATCCACAGCTTGTTTCTATCTAGTCTATCAAATGCCATTTCTTGGTCAACAATGGCTAAGTAGAGTGTTTCATTAAATTCAACTGTTTTTCTATAAGTTGTTTAAAACAGTAAAAATGGCATCTGTGCATCCTTTGTTTTTCCTAAATCCAAGATGTGTTTTGTTTAGCTGAGGTTCTATAGTAGTTCGTAATCTTTTCTCAAGAATTTTTCAAAATATTTTCTCAGTATGACTCAAAAGGATAATGCCTCTGTATTGTGTGCAGTCTCCTTTACTGCCTTTGTTTTTTTTCAAATTGGGATAATTATGGTGTTTCACCAGTCTCATGGTGCCTGATGTTCTACCCAAACATGGTTGAATAGTCTATATAGCCATGCTGTTCCTACTTCTCTTGCTGCTTTAATTAGATCATTTGGTATTTCATATTGTCCCGGTGATTAATCTGATGGCTTCTCCAATTCTTTCTTTCAGTATGTCTGGTTCTAGTTCTTCAGTGGCATCTGTGTCAGTTTCCTGAATTCCTCTGGCATCTGATGGAATGCTGAACAAGAGAGGGGACAGAACACAACCTTGTCATACTCTGGATTTTATGGTAAAGGATTCTGAGAGTCCTCCAGTCGTTCTCACTATGCATTCACTGTTGTATAAGCTTCTACATAGGTTTGTTAGATTCAAAGTACTGCTTTCATCTTATTAGGATTTGTTTTTTATTACTTATTGGTTCTCCTTGTTCGCTGTTAATTATTTCAGTTGGGTCAAAGGGTTCTCCTCTGGTTCTCACTGCACTAATCTTTTTGTAGAAGTTTCTAGTTACCTTCTTGTAGTTTTTATTTAGTGTTTCTCCCTATTCCTCCCAGTCTTTTTCTTTTTCTCTCTTTACTATTCTATTCACATGTCTTCTCGCTATTCTATAATCTATGTAATCACGTTCCTGTTTGCTCTTCAACCAATTTTTATATTTGTCCTTTTTGTCTTTTACAGTATCTTTATCTCTGCATTCCATCAACTTGTTATTTTCTTTATCCGTGTATTGCGTTTTTTCATGGTTCCACATGTTATTTTTGCATATTTAAAATGCTTGATTTGAACATCTCCCATTCTTCTTCCACTGTTTTTCTTTCTATACGTAATTTTACAAAAATTTCAGTTAGTTCTTTCTAATAATTTTTCCACACTGCCTCATCTTTGAGTTTTTTAAGTTTACTGTTTCATATGGTATGTATTTTCCTCTGTTGTTTATTAGGCAACGACTGCTTTGTGGTCTGTGTTTATACTTAAGTAGGGCACTGCCCTTGCATCTATTTCTCTTTCTGTTATTTCTTATTAATATAAAACCAATTTGGCTTTTGGTATCTAGATCGTTCCATTTATACCAGGTATACATGTGTGTGTCTTTGTGTTTATAAAATGTGTTTGTTATATAGAGGTCGTGTTGGCTGCATAACTCTATCAGTCTACTTCCAGTATCATTTCTTTCATTATGTTGGTCTCCAAATGCTCCAAGATGTTTTTCTATGCCTGTTCTGTTATGTCCTAGTCTTGCATTGAAATCTCCCATAATTATGATGTTGTCCTGCTTCTCTATTTTATTTAGTACGTCATGGATGTCTTCGAAGAACACCTTGCATTCTTGCTCATTTTTGTTTGTATTACGTGGTGCGTATATTTGTACATATGTTGTGATTGTCTGTTCATTTAATCTCACTATTATGATTCTTTCTAATATATATATTTTTTTCCTGAATTCCTCTGGCATTCCTAGCATTCATCTTGACATCTCTGGCTTTCCTCTGGCATCTGCAATAGCTTCCTAAGGCAGACTGTGTGGAAGTGGTTTAGTTTCCTAGCATGTCATAGCAGACAGAGATCACCCGCTGCATGCAGCAATGGATATGGTTAAGGGTCATAGACTAAGACGAGGCAGGTCCTGGATGGCACAGGCAGAACTTTCTATAAGTCAGGTATGTGATCTAGAGACCATCAATCGTGAAAGAGAGTGGGTGGAAGTTCCAGAAGACATGACGGACTGCACAATGTAATAATAACACTGGGTTGTGAGTGCAGAGAATGGGCAGCGGGCCGCACTGAGTTTGACGTGCAACAGCTGATCCAGAGCAACACACATCAAGGTGACATAGTCATCTACACCGATGGGTCAGTGGTGAGAAACAGACGTAGTGGCTGGGGCTTTATTGCAAAGGCTAATGGGCGAGTCTTGAAAAAGGAGAGTGGCATATGAGACTACGAGCTTCAGCATGAGAATGGAGATGGAGGCAGTAACAGCGGCATTCCAGTGGCTAGAGGAGACTACTGCAACACACGTATTCATTACGGATTCAAAGAGTATGCTTAGCAAGGTGGAGAAAGGAATGTTTTGTGTGGAATAGCTCTCGTCGCTTCAGAGGTCACAGATCGTGAGAATTGTATGGATATTTTGCCCTGGCCATGCGGGTGTATGAGGGAATGAACAGGCTGATAGGCTAGTAGGGAAGGCACCTCTTAGTGGAATTTTGCCTATGGACAGGGGGGAGGTGGTCGTGCGCTTGTGAGACCAGGTGGAGAAGGAGGAGGGACAGATTGAGAACCCGTATGTGGAAAGAATGAGATTGCGGGGGATCAGCAGGGGTTCTGGAAGAATCTCAACACTGAGAGGGAAGACCAGGAGAACTTTTAATCAGATAGCGGTGGGAACGATTAGTAGTGCGACACTTCGCTGGCTGTTGAACGAGGGGACAATCTTAGGATAGCAAACTTAATTCTATTCTCTACTTTAGCTAGCAGAATGCTTGTTAACGATATCACTAGCATTATCAATCTGAATATTATGTTCATAATTCTAGTAGTTTTGGAAGTCTTGAATCTTTGGGATTTATGATTCTTCGCAAGACTAAACTTTTAAGATCTGCCAAGTTCTAGACAATGATAGTATTCTCTTAGATCTTCTTAGTCGATTGTAAATAGATAAGTCTTTTTCCACAGTTGTTTTTCACTTTTATTTCTTAATGTTTGTCTGTATCCCTTCAGCCTTTCTCAGTCTGCTGTGTGTCAGTGACTGATATGTGGCAAAAATTGTCAGGTCTATATCCATTTGGGTCAGACCGTTTATACTTCTTAGTTTTTCTACGAGCAGTATGAAAATCCCCTGCCAGCTTGCTAGGCCAGTTGCAGGTTTAGGACAAAAATCTGACCAAAGGGGGCCCGTCCCCCCTGACAAGCCAGAGTCCTGTTGGCCCATGACCTCACGGCCATGGTTTCCTGGTCTACACCGCGTGAAGGTGGGGTTCACTTGTGTAGTCTGGGAGAGGCTAGCCGATCCTAACCCTGTTGGCTGCAGGGCCAGGCGCAGTCTACACCTTGTAGACTGTTAAAAAAAAAAAAAAAAAGTGTCATTTACTGCCAATATAGTTCCTTGCGGTGTATGTTGGGGGGGGGGGGGGGGGGGGGGGGTCCTGAGCCTGAGGAATAAAGGCCGCCTGGCTAGTACAGTCGCCGCAAACTGTGCAGGTTAGGATTTTCTTTTTGCCCCCGACAGAAAAAAATCCCACACCTTACTGAGGATTCGAACCCGGCATTCTAGCCACTCGACCACTTGTAGACATTCATTAAAAAAAAACAAAAATAGCTACCTTTAGTGATAAATAGAAAAATGCATGATCAATACAAAATAACTGAATTGTTAAATAAATTAGGAAAATTTAGTTGGAAATTAAAAACACAAAAAGATTAACTTTCTTAAAAATTGTAAAGATTAATTTTTAATGATAAATGCAATATTTTTTGTTGAAGTCTTTAAATACTCGTTCAGTGAAAAATAATAAAGATTGTGAATACTACTTATATTCTTCTAAGTTGCTAAGTAAGAAGTGAAATAAAATTGCCTTCATTGATGCTGACTTCACCAAATCCACTCTAATGTACATCTTTCTTAATTCGTGATATGATGCACTTCCATTTGCAATAATCTCAACACCATCAAGAGCAAGTTCAACATGGCGTGACTTTGGATTCCACATCTCTTCACATATTTCTGCAGCAATACATGTGTCATATGTTGACAAGACTGCATCTCCAAATGGCACAGTTCTCTGTTAAGATAAGTGATTACTTGTATGTAAACATAGCAATTAGCAGATAAAGCTGAATAGAAATAACTGGGCCACAGGTTAACCTGGGCAGGTGTTTATTTAGAACAACATTTGAAAAACAAGAAATAAAAAACAATTTAACATGAATTTGTTTTGCTTGTTTTGATCAACTCCTCCTCCCTTAATTTGGGCAGTGAAAGTCAATGATTAATTACATCCTGGAGGCAAATGAGAAAGATATGCTGAAATCTTCTAAATCAATAGAAGTTAGTGATAAAGTTTAAATATTAAAAGTTTAACAACTGATTATTTTGCCAATGTTTAAGATTAGGCAACGCACACAACAATGAGAGAAAGATTAGAGCCTTTGAAATGAGGGAAATATATTTGCCAATCAAGGAGGTGATGTGATGCAAGGACCCTATGCTCGGGAGGGTGTCTCAACTAAAAAAAACCTTAGTATTTTTTCTTTCCTAGTCACTACACTATCGGTGTACCATTAGAATAATATCTTTTATTTCAGGGATAGTCCTCTTTGGGGCATGAGATTGCTTAAGAGGACTGAAGCTAATCTATGAAGACAGCAGTTTTTTGGGTTAGTTCTACTCAACTATTTAGGATCCTCACAGCTATAAGAAGGGCAGTTGCCTATGCCCTGAAGTTATAGTGTGTTTTTTTTTGGTTGCCTCAATATAAAATTCAATATCTCAGTAACGGGCTGAGATAAAATGATGAGATTTAGTATATAACGTTATCATTATGTCCACCCAACAAAACAATTTTTGTTCTGGAGATTTTACAGCAGATTTTAAAGTTAGCTTATATACGGTATATTAATTATGACTTAAAGATTACGACCATGATTTTAACAGTTTTACAGCTTCCCCAAGATTCGACCCAAATTATTCAAAATTTTCACGTGACTTTCGTTTTCAAACAAACAGCGCGAAGATTCAGAGGTGTCTCCAAATGTGGGTTCTTTCATGAAACGTGATTATATAAATAAACTAGCTGACAAGGCCCGGTTTCTGGTGGAAATCAATCAATCAATCAATCAATCAATCAATCAATCAATCTGTCTGTCTGTCTGTCTGTCTGTCTGTCTGTCTGTCTGAATGTCTGTCTGAATGTCTGTCTGTCTGAATGTCTGCCGGTCGGCTGACCCATCCACCTACCCACCGACCCACCGACCTACCGATATCTATCTATCTATCTATCTATCTATCTATCTATCTATTCTATCTATCTATCTATCTATCTATCTATCTATCTATCTGCCTGCCTGCCAGCCCGACCACCCACCCACCGACAGACCGACCGACCTACCGATATCTATCTATCTATCTATCTATCTATCTATCTATCTATCTATCTATCTATCTATCTATCTATCTATCTATCTATCTATCTATCCATCTATCTATCTATCTATCTATCTATCTAATCTATCTGTCTGTCTGCCTGCCTGCCTGCCGACCCACCCACCCACCCACCGACCGACCGACCCACCGACCGACCGATCCACCCACTCAGCCAGCCAGCCAGCCAGCCATCCATCCACCCACCTATCTTTCTGCCTACCTACCTACCTTTCTGTCTGTCTGTCCGGGCCGCATCATTCATTTTATTCGGAGACTGCCGAGGGTCGTCGCTGGAGCTACGGAGTTCGTGCTTTGTGCGACGCTTTCCGCGCTGCGGAAAGAAACTGAGCCATATGGGATAAAAACCCTGTGCAATGCAGCCGATTCTGTCGACTGTAAGCTACTTCTTTGATTGCACCCACTCCCATACGAATCCAGATACGCCTTTGTTTGTCATCTGAATTTGCAGGTCCTCATTACCGTAAACATAACATTTTTAACAAGAAATCACTAGTTGTTAAGCAAAACATCAAAGGAATGATGCCGCTTTTAATGATTTAAGTTGTTTTGGGACCTATCAAAGACATATTCCTTGGGTGGGGGTAAATATAAGACGGCTGGAAAAATTTCATAACGATGCAACAGATAGTTTTCAAAATAATTGATCTTGAATGACGGCATAAATTTCCGGACAGACTATAGTACATATTTCTTCTACTAATAGAGAGTATACCTCTGAATTTACATCAGGGTATGTAATGTAGATTCCGCTGCCGTCTATTTTAGCGATTTCTTTGGTGGAACCATCTGTAAACGCCCTTGTCCAGATGTCAGAGGGATACTTTTCCCTCAGCATGTGAAGTTCTAGTTCAGCCTGAGCATTTTGTAAGATTATTTCTGAGATATCCATGACTACTTGATCAATCTTGGCAACGTTTCTATGTGTCTGGTATGAGAGCTTTACTAATCTCTTTATTAGTTGGTTTCTCACGTTGATATCCAACTCCATTTCTGCAGGATGGATATCTGGAGGGTCTTCTGAGACTGATCTATTCAGAGGTTCCTCAAAGTATTCAGCCCATCTGTTCAATTGATCTTTAATAGTAGTGAAAAAGGTCTCTGATGTTTTCTTTTGATGCTGCCTCTTCTGTCTCTCTTGCTAGGTTATCTAAATATTGACTTTGTCTGCTTTTATCTGCTTCGTAACTTCTTTATTAGCTTCTACATATTTTTACTGGCTTCTGGCTTTCATTTTACTATTATTACCAGTAGAACTTTCAATCAGATGGAGGTTGGAACGCTTAGTAGTATGACTCTTAGCTGGCTGTTGAACAAGGGGACGGAACATGTGTGGGAATGTACTGAGTGCTGTGATGTCGGTTCTTAGCTCATAACTCATTTTACTATTATTTAAATCTGCTTTATTACTCTTCCTTTCTTCTACTTTTTAAAGGGGTTCTAGCATTATTCATGCTTTATGTTTTTGTTCCCTTTTCCTAAGGACTTTTCAAATGATTTTAGCCTTTTGCCAGCAGTCTGCAGTACTCACTTAGGTCCAGCAACTGTTGCAGGCAAAGGTACTTATTAGAGACTGTGATCATAAACTGTTCCTTAGTTTCTTGACGTCTGAGATATCTTAATTGTATTGATTTCCTTATTTATAAGATGTTACGTATCTTTTGAGTTTCAGCTTATTTTTATTATAAGAATAAACAAAGTAACATGTGCTTCACCACATCAAAAACAGAAAATCAAACTGACCATATCTGTATTAACAAGAAATTTAGATCATCTGTACATGAAATAAGAGTTTTTGATGGGTAGATATAGGTACATATCACATGTTTAGCTCATGTAAACTATTTTCATACAGTGGAAGTGTCAAAATTGATGTTGAGAAGAGTGAACGATAAACACTGATATTGTTTTAATAATATTTACAGAGAATTAGATTGATAACTGCATGGGATTTATGTGAATATATGTTTGTCATTAGGGTATAAATAAGAGTCATACAAGAAATGTATATGATGTGAAATAAACCTCATTAGGGTATAAATAAGTCATACAAGAAGTGTATATGACGTGAAATAAACCAATCTAGTTCTGCCTAGACTCTTGAAAGGAGGAGATTGGGAGTCTCTGTGGCGAAGTGGTCAAGCCTTTTGACTCATGCTCCGAAGGTTGTGGGTTCGATTCCGGACCGCGTCCTTCGGTTTACGAGCTAAATATTTCGGAGACTACTGTGGGTCGTCGCTAAAAGCTACGGAGTTCGTGCTTTGTGCGACGCTTTCCGTGCTGCGGAAAGAGACCGAGCCATATGGGATAAAACCCGGTGCAATGAAGTCGACCCTGTCGACTTTTAAACTTTTTTCTCTTGAAAGACTATTTCTTACCTCTATGAGAAATGTCCTGTAAAGGATAGCAACGTTTCATTCTCTCTTCACTAAGGGTGTGTGTTTGGATGAACATGTGTTTCAGTGGTTCTATCTAATTCAGCCAAAATATTTCTCTATGCATAAGGCTTCTGACTTGAACACTTCTCTGCATTCACTTTCAGTCTTCTTCTAATAACCCATTACCAGTCTTTACTGATAACCCATATAATTTTCCTACCATATCATGTTACAATGTGTCTGTCCTGAAGGGGTTAATTCATCATCATCATGTGCCGTGCCAATAAGCCTGAGTGGTTATGTTTCGCCATCTCACTCAATTAGGATGTATGATTAGAGATAAAACAATGATGTTACAACTTCATAAACAGTGAAAAGTTTTATCTATGCTATCTGGGACAAAAATGGACAAAAAATGATGTGATAAGTCAGATGTGTCTGCCAAGGTAAATGTAGCCACTCCATGTAAACATACATAACCATTATCTTATATTGAATGAACGAAGAAGTCTTCAACGAACCATGCTTCCCATTACTGCTCTTTCTAAGCCACTAAGATGTTTCATTAAAAGCTTTTGACATTCCATATACCAAGCTGTAAGGTATTTTTAACATTTAATTTGCATACAGCAGTATGACAACTGGGTATCCCCTGTAGGATATGATGCTCCTTCCCAGAGAAGTTAATTCCATTGGAACCCCATTAATGTTGTTAACTCAATGCAGTTTATTTACAAACATGTTTTACAAGGGATAAATAAAACATCTCCAGATTTTTTTTCCCTATACAGTGAAAATCTCATCTCATCTCATCTTGTTCCTCTTGCACCCTGCAGTGTCGAGGTGAAGCATAAACAGCAGGAGAATGCCCATTTTTGGGCTTCATGTATCGTGATTCCTATGGACTCTGCTATTCCCTCTGTCCACAGTTGACATGGCAGGCCTCTTCTTCTGCTTCCATTTTGGTCTGTACATCACTGCTTGTTGTGGTATAATGTTAGTTGGTTATCTAGTTCCAAGGCCAAATCATTTAACTTGCTGCCTTCTGATAAAATATGGCGCTGCTATAACCCCCACTTTAGTCCTGATTTCTTGATTTCTCTCTTCTTAACACATTGAGTATTCTTCTCAGGAATCTCAGTCCTTTTCTCTTTTTCTGTCATTGTCCAGGTAGCACTGAACTGGTAGGAAGATTGTGTTGAAGAGTGCCTTCTTAATAACTATTGATACATGTTTGTTCTATAGTATTAGTGCCATTTGTCCAATGAGTTGGTTTGCCTTATTACATCCATTTTCTATCTCGTCTTCTGATTTGCCATTTGATATTATACTTCCTAAGTACTTTAAGCTCTTTACTCGTTTCAGGGGGTGTTCTTTTAGATGAATATTTGTTGTTTTTTTCTTCTTTGGTTATAGTCATTACCTCTGATTTACTGATGCTAATTTTCAAGTTATGTTCCATACACACTTCTTGTAATTCTACTTCTGATTTTGCTATTAGTGCTTGATTGTCCGCAAATAAGAGTTATTTAATGGTGTAATTTGCCATTGGTTCTTCTTCTGTGTTCTGTTCACCATACGATGTTTTTGCGGTCTCTGTTTGGCTGGTTTTTTTTACATATGCTGTCTATATAGGTTATGAACAGGAGAGGGGACAGGATACAACCTTGTCATACTCTCGATCTTATTGTGAAGGGTACTGAGTATCTTCCATTTGTTCTCACTATGCTTTCACTGTTGTTGTATACGCTTCTACATAAGTTTATTAGATGTGTACTCACTCCATATTGTTTAAGGATTCCTCACAGCTTGTTTCTATCTACTCTGTCAAATGCCTTTTCTTGGTAGACAAAGGCTAAGTAGAGTGTTTCATTAAATTTGATTGATTTTTCTATAAGTTGTCTAAGAGCAAAGATGGCATTTGTGCATCCTTTGTTTTTCCTAAATCCAAGTTGTGTTAGCTTAGCTGGGGTTCTTTTGTAGTTTGTAACCTTTTCTCAAGAATTTTGCAAAATAAGTTTTGCAAGATATGCAGATGATACAGTATTATTTGCAGACAATGAGCAGGAGCTGTAACATTTAGTAGATGCGGTTGTTGTACACAGTGAAAACTTGGGTTAGAATTAAATTGTAAGAAGACACAGATTATGGATGTCACTAGGACGAAGGAAATACCACAATGTAATATACAAGTAAATGGGAACATTCTTAAACAAGTGAATCAGTACAATTATCTCGGAATAGTCACAACATTTTATGGGAGATGCCTTGAAGAGATTAGAACAAGAATCATGAAGGTGCAATATGGAAAACATAAAGACAAATAAAAAGATGTCATTTGCAATGAGAAAAAGAATGTTGAAGTACTACGCAGAATCAATACTTTTGTATGGGGGTGAAGCATAAACAATGAGCAGACAAGCTGAAAAACATCTGATAGCTGTGGAAATATGGTTTCTGAGAAAAATGCAAAGAATACCATAGACAGACACAAAAACCAATGACCAAGTCCTATAAGAAACAAATGAAAACCATAAACTGATAAGAGAAATTAGACGTAGTTAGTCACAATTTTTTGGACAGGTTTTTAGAAGAAATAAATTGGAGAACTTGGTGATAACTGACAAGATTGAGGAGAAAAGAAGGGGAAGGCAGAGAAATAAATACATGGATGGCTTGGCCACGTGGTGTGGTCGAGACAAGAACACTGAGCTAATCCACGACTCTGGTGGTTGGGTGAGATGGCAAAACATGACCGCCTGCAGCTTATCTGCATGGCACATGATGATGAAATAAAATGGTGCTGGTTTGTGTACTGTTTAACTTCAATTGCCATTGTCTAAAAAGACAACTGCTAGGCAGAAGAGGAGGGAGGTTATGTATAGCGACTATTACCTAACGATGGTCACGTCATAGAGCTTTGAGGTATTTTACAGAGATAGCAGGCCCACCAACTAATTCACCTCATCTTGATGACTACTGCCTGTGTTGGTTCACAGCCGCTTATTCAACATATAAGTGGTGAACTTCTATATCCAGAGGTCATTCCACCATCCGCCACCTGGTGGACATGCTTACAAGTAGGATGATTCATTCATTTACTAAAATTAAAAACTTCAATATATCTAGGTATTTTTCTACATAATCTGAATTAAACAGCACCTGTCCTGTGATTTCTTGTATCATACGAGGCAAGAAGTGATCCTCTGTTTCTTTTAACTTTGTCCATGCCGTAAACCACCGTGGTTCTCTGTAGTTTCCTTCATTTGCAAGCATGATTTTGGGCCGTATAAGAAGAATTTTCCTTTGTAACAAAAGAATATAAATACCTTACTTATTACATGTTAAATAACCATTCCTAGTCCAAAAAAGCTAATGAACACCACACTGATAATATGATAAGTTCAATGTCAACAAGCAGTCAGAAAATAAAAAACAGATATATTATAGAATCATTATCATCATCATAATGTGCCCTGCTAAATGGTATAAGGCATTCATATATCTTCATAATTCATCACTCATGTATCCAATTTTATAAGAAAACGGCGTTGGAACTATATCGGCCATGTACTCAGAATGGACAAGACAAGACTCCCCAACCATGTTCTCTTATGGTCACCAGTAGGGAAAAGAAAATGGGGAAAACCAAGAGAGACCCTGCGTAGAACCATCATCAGAGAAGGCTCATTCAACGGCCAAGTGAACATCCAGGATCTACAACAGGTAGCAGCGGACTGCCAGACATGGAGAGCCATGACTTCTGCCCTATGTGCCACCTTAGGCTCAAGAGGAAAGACTAACTAACTAAGTAATTCATATATCTTCACAAATCTAGGTCAATGGTGTCATGGATCATTCTATTGATATTCCTGTCTTAAGCCACTCAGTATCATTTTGCTTGGTCTGCCTCTGCCATTCTACTTTCCAGTTCACAATGTTTTCCAATGCATCTTTTCTCATTATGTGACCAAAGAACACTGTGTGTCTCTTTCTTATGGTTGTATATAATGTTCTGCTTTCAATCATCTTTTCCAAGCACTTGTTAATTACTCTAGCAGTCCAAGGTATCTCCAACATTCTTCTCAGAAATAACATATCCACTGCTTTCAATCTGTTCCTAATTTGTTCATTCACATTTCAAAATTGACTGCCATACAGTAAATCAAAGCAAAACACAACTTGGATTTAGGAAAAACACAGGATGCACAGATGCCATCTTTGCTCTCAGACACCTAAAAGAAACATCAATGGAATTTAATGAAATACTCTACTTAGCCTTTGTCAACTAAGAAAAAGCATTTGATAGAGAAGATAGAAACAAGCTATGGAAAATCCCTAAATGATATGGAGTGAGTACACATATAAAAAACTCATGTAGAAGCTTATACGCCAAAAATGTATAAGTAAGAACAAATAAGAACACAGTAAAAACAAATGGAGGATACACTGAACCTTTCACCATAAGATCCGGTGTACGACAAGGTTGTGTAATGTCCCCCCTCTTGTTCATAACCTATATAGACAGCATATGTAAAGAAAGCTGCCAAAGAGAGACCATAACAACACCGCATGAAGAACAGAACACAGAAGAAGAACCAATAGCAAATCACACCATTAAAGAACTATTTGTGGATGATCAAGCATTAATAGCAAAATTAGAATCAAAATTACAAGACCACATAAACAGCACCCAAGAAGATTATGGACATGGAGAAGCCCTGATCATAAGATCAGAAATCAGACTGATTACATCCTCATCAACAGAAGATTTTGAAATGCCTTAAAAGTCGCAAAAACTATACCAAGCGCAGACTGCTACAGCGACCATAGATTAATCTTAAGCAATTTACATATAAAATTAAAGAAAGTCAAATATTCACTAAGAAACACAAAATTTATCTACAAGCACTGAAGAGTGAGGAAATAAAAGATAAATTCAACGTAGAGGTAAAGAACAGATTCGATGCATTGTCCGATATGGAAATATTATTTCAAGCCGTCAATAACCAATGGGAAATATAAAGAAATCAGTCAACCAAGCTGCGGAAACAACCATCCCAAAAATAAAGATAATAGGATGCAAGAAATGGATGACGGAAGACATCTTAACACTCATGGAAGTAAAAAGAAATAACAAAAATAACAAGGAAAAATATGAAGAGATTCACAGGAAAATTAGGAAGCTATGCAAAGAGGCAAAAGAAACATGGCTTGAGGAAAATTGCAAGAAAATTGAACACCAACACAACACCCAGAATACCAAATTAATGCGCAAAAGAATTAATGACATCACTAACAAAAGAACACACACATCAACGGGTTGCCTAAAAACCAAATATGGCAAAATCATAATAGAAACAGATCAGATTTTACATGCGCGGTCAGATTATGTGAAAGACCTCTGATCATCGGAATAATAATGAAGGACCATCAATTTTGAAGATAGAAGTTCAGAATGCTCTCAACCATATGAAAACTGGCAAGACCACAGGTACAGATAACATCACAGTAGAAATTATCAATGCCTTAGAAGAACATGGAATAGACCAGTGTTTCCCAACCTTTTTTGTGCTATGCCCCACCTAAGCCTTTCTAAATAATGTTATGCCCCCCAGCCTTTAACATATACATAATTTTTAATGTTCAAAAATTGGAATGTTCACTAAAGAAACTTGAATTATAGGTTTTAGGAAGAAATCACTAGGAAATTATTGAGCAAACACAGTAAGTAAATTTTCAAAAAATATAATGGAGAACTGAAATTTAAGTACAAAATAATTTTAATGAAAGATTTTTCTATATTATTTTAATTGTTAGTAATTATTTATTATTTAAATTTGGTGAGATCCTTGTCACAGCCACCATTTCCTCGTTGGGGCAAAATTTAAAATAAAACTTGAAAGAGCTTTCTATACTAAACTACAGAGGTTACACCCAACATATAATAGAGAAAAATTACAAGAAATTACAGTCAAAGAGAAATTTGCAAATGAAATAAAATGTAAACTTGAAACTCTACAAAACCCGTTGGAGGAAAGTGCTGACCAAACTTGGTTGAACATCAAGAATACAATTCAAACCACCGCAGAAGAATGTCTCAGTGTGTTAACCATGCATAGAAAGAATAGACGGTTCAATCAAAAATGTGAAAAAGCAGTCATTAGGAAAAAGAGTGCCAGACAATTATGGTTCTTCTTCTTCTTTGTGTTCATCCGGAGTGCTTTTTCAGATGTGATTGCGGTGTGTCTGTTATGCGTCCTTTGGCCGAAACCCGTAGGGCAACACAACCGGCTTTAGCGTGCTTTTTTGACCAGGTAGCATTCCTGGGAGACTCTCACTTTTGCGGTACTGTCCACAACCCAGCTGGCCAAGTTGGAACGGTCGAAGACAACGGTCGTCCCTCAAAGGAACGCAGGGACAGTCCATGGCATTTTCCGCCATCCAGAGTGACTTCCATAATTGCAGGGCCGGCACATAGCGCCCTGGTGCTGGGCTCACCGAGGGAATCGTCACGTCCTGCTCATGGCTGCTTTAATTCCTCGCTTCAATATATTGGGCATTTCGTTTGCCCCGGGCCGTTCCCGCACAAACCAGACTGGTCTGCAGTCAGTATCCACTCAGCGAGTTTTTCGGACATGTGCTTGTCGTTGTGTCCGTCAGAACTGTTCCAGACACGTCGGACATTCGGAGAACTACCTAGTCAGAGCTGTTCCGAACAAGAGCTGCATTCGGAAACTAGGTAGCTGTTCCTAGCACGAGGGAAGACTAGTTAGAGCTTTTCCGGTCACGAAAGACATTTCACTTGGACGTAATTGTGTAGTGCCATTTTTATTTTGCCGCCCGTAGGCTGGCACTTCCGACTTCAGCGGGCATTTTTAATGAGGTTAGCCTTCCTCAGGTTTCGAGACAAGTTAGAGACTCTTATTTCGACTTCCACACAGCAAGCTTTTGCTTCGGGCTGCCACGTAATGGATTCGCAAGCCAGACGTTCCATTTCGTGTCAACCAGACAATTTTCCACCTTTGACTACACTCACTCCATGAGTACGGTTACAGACTATCTACGGAATGTGCGACCGAGGTGTTTTTCCACCTTTAGTACTCGCTCATGAGGTAGGCTACATGTGCTGCCGGCTCAGCACCTTACCTCTGTGCGTCTGTGGGCAAGTAACGGCCAGGCCCTCTCATCCGGGGATCCCTCATATCCCCCAGCTAAGAGCTATCGAACGAGTATCTGCGCTAAGTATGTAGCGTGCTCAGCACCTCACCTCAATTTTGATGTAGGTTTGTGTCGGCCAGGCTCTCACTTCCGAGCGTTTATGGCTTAGAGACGTTCAGCCATACACCTCGGCTGGGAGCATTAGAGGTTATGTCCGGACTGAGATTATTGGCATCGTTTGCCTGATTTAGACTGCTATCCTCAGTCTACCTGGAGAGCAGCAGGTTGTGTCTCTCTTAGTCTGGTCCCTATCCCAAGAGCTGTCCAATATATAGTTAATATCCATCGGCATAGCGCTAGGGGTCAGTGGGACACTTAAGCTCCCCCACCACGGCAAGGTTAAGACACATTGGGGGAGCAGTTATGGTTAAATGACATCAATAAAATCCAAAATGAAGAGCAATATAGAACTGAATGTAAAGAGGCTACAAAAAATAGTTCAGCAGTAGAAGCGAGAATATATGAGCAATATAATCAAAGATATGGAAACTAATCACCAGAAAAAAGAACCTAGAAAGTTTTTTTAAAGAACTGAAGTCAATGAAACGAGGGCACCAACACAACACGTATGGTTTAAAAGACAAAAAATGGGAATATTATAAATACCAGTGAGGAAATGTGTAATACATGGAAAGAATACTTTGTTAAACTACTAAATTCCGAAGCTGCAAGTAACACCTTCCCACGGGAAGAGGTTCTAACGTGTGAACCATAAATTGAAGAACCTGTATTTGAAGAAATCCTATATGTAATAACACGACTTAAAAACAATAAGGCAACTGGGAATGGTGGAATTGCTGCTGAATTTATAAAGGCAGGCAGCCATGCATTACATCTAAAGCTATACGAACTAATAAAAAAAATCTGGAGGACAGAAGAATTACGCCATGACCGGGAAGAGTCATTATTGATACCTATCTTTAAGAAAGGAGACAAGTTCCATGTGAAAATTATAGAGGAATATCACTAATGTCCACAAGCTATAAGATAGTATCCACGGTATTACTAAACAGACTAAAACCATATTCAGAAGACATATTAGGTGACTACCAGGCGGGTTTTAGACAAAACAGATCAACAATAGATCAGATATTTATCTTACGACAAATAGCCGAGAACAATTGGGAATATAAAAGAGATCTCCATAACATTTTTGTGGATTTTAAAAAGGCTTATGATAGTGTCCATAGTAATAGTCTATGGAATGCTATGCAGGAATTTGGAATACCATGGAAGTTAATCAACATGACCAGACTATGCATGGAAGATACTTATAATATAGTAACATATAAAGGCAGGAAATCATACCCTTTCCAAATAACATCTGGCTTGAAGCAGAGTGATGCACTATCGCCGCTCCTTTTCAATCTGGCTCTAGAGAAAGTTGTAAGGAAGGTAAAGGAGGAATGTGCTATTGGAGGAACATCCAGACTGCTTGGTTATGCAGATGATATAGATATTATAGGGGAAAATGAACAAAAGACATTGGAAATATTGACTCACCTAAAGGAAAAAGCTCAACAGATGGGGCTGGTTATCAACCAAGATAAGACATAATATATGGTAATTTCAAGAGAAGGAACGGCTATAAACTCTGGCTACATACAAATAGATAATATGACCATTAAAAGAATGGAAACATACAAATACCTGGGTACAATATTCAACTGCTCCAACATAATAAGGGAAGAAATACACGCTAGAATCAACTCTGGAAATAAGTTATACTATGCACTACAACATCTTCCAAAATCAAATGCGCTATCTCGCAACACCAAGATCACAAGAGGGGGCTGTGGGGGCTGCGTGATCTCGAGGTATGGTGTCCGCCTCGAGTGCTGGAGGTCCCGGGTTCAGGCCCCGATGAGGACCAGGATTTATTTTTTTTTTTAAAAAGAATCCACCGGGACTTCCAGTAATTTCCCCTGGTCTCTGGGTAGTGAGATCGGACACCCGTGTGTATTGTTGCGCACGTAAAAAATCCCTTGGCAGTTGGAAATCGAAAAAGAGTAGCCTAACGGCGCTGCCCGGGCAAAAAGTTAAAAATCTACCCAAGTATTTCAGGATCCTCGGCGGTGCTACGGAGTTCGTGCACTGAGCTGAGTTTCTCCAGACTCCGGTTTGAGTTAGGAGGAGAACGGAGCACTTATGGGTTGCACCCGTGTGTCGTGATGTTGATCCATAAACTAAACTAAACTAAACTAAACCAAGATCACAATATACAAAACACTGATCAGACCAGTTGTGCTGTATGGCTCTGAAACCTGGAATACAACTAAAGGAGACGAAGCCTTGTTACAAACCTTTGAGGACAAAGTCTTAAGACGCATCTTTGGGCCCATTAGGGATTCACAAAGTGGAGAGTGGAAAAGAAGAAGCAACAAAGACATTTATGATCTGATTAAGTCCCTGCTAATCACTGGTATCATGAAGGCTAATAGACTGCAATGGCTGGGGCATTTAGAAAGAATGGAAGATAATAGGGAAACAAAACTCGCTTACACTCAGGAAACAAATGACCGTAGACCCCGAGGTAGACCAAGAAGACGGTGGAGAGATAATATACATACAGACCTACAAGCACTTGGAATCAGCGACTGGCAAGAGAAGGTCAACCAGAGACACGAATGGAGATGGCTTGTATCTGCAGCAAAGAACCTCAATGGCTCGGAATGCTTAAGAAGAAGAAGAAGAAGAAGAAGAAGAGATCCTCGTGCTTGATGCTTGCTGTAAAGAGATTTTATGTCAGGTTCCAATTTAGTTAACTTCAGTCTCAAGTCTCCCCGTTCTGTTATATCCAGCCGATTTCTTCCATTTTCGAATCGCCCCCCCTTAACAATCGAATTTCCCCACGTTGGGAAACACTGGAATAGACCAAGTCACCAAACTGCTGAAAACAATATACGATACTGGAGATATACCTCCTGAATTATGTAATTCTATATTTATTGCAATCCTGAAGAAATCAGGAGCCATGGAATGCGATAAACATAGAACAATTAGTATAATGAGCCACATCACGAAGATTCTGCTGAGAATTATCATGCAAAGAGTTAGGAAGAAAATACAACCCGAAATAGGAGAAGAGCAATGTGGGTTTGTAGAAGGCAAGGGCACAGTAAATGTTGTGTATATACTGAGAACAGTAACTGGGCGTTCTATAGAAGTAAACAAAGATCTATATCTTTGCTTTATTGACTACACAAAGGCTTTCGATAAAGTGAGACATGTCGACATGATAAGAATGCTTGAAGATCTACAAATTGATGGAAAAGACCTTAGACTTGTAAAAAACATATATTGGAAACAACAAGCTGCCATCAGAATTGATAACGATGTAGGTCAATATCAGCCTATTAAAAGAGGTGTGAGACAGGGATGTGTAATGTCTCCAGATCTTTTTTCCCTGTACAGTGAAAATATATTCAGAAATATAGAAGATATGGAAGGAATCGACACTGGGGGACGATGCATCAATAACATTAGATATGCAGATGATACAGTCTTGATTTCAGACAATGAACAGGACCTGCAAAATTTAGTAGATGCGGTTGTTGCACACAGTGAACAACTAGGGTTAGAACTGAATATTAAGAAGACACAGATTATGGTCGTCACTGGGAAGAAGAAAATACCACAATGTGATATACGAGTAGATGGGCATATTCTTAAACAAATGAATCGATACTGTTATCTCGGCACAGTCATAACATCTGATGGGAGATGCCTTGAAGAGATTAGAACAAGAATTGCCATTGCAAAGGTAGCCTTTTGCAAGATGAAAAACATACTGACCAATAAAAAGATATCAATTGAAACGAGAAAAAGAGTGTTGAGGTGCTACATAGAACCTATACTTTTGTATGGATGTGAAGCGTGGACAATAAGCAGTCAAGCTGAAAAACAGCTGATGGCTGTGGAAATGTGGTTTCTGAGGAAAATGCAAAGAATACCATGGACAGACAGAAAAACCAATGAACAAGTCCTTCAAGAAACAAATGAAGATCGTAAACTGATTACAGACATTAGATGTAGACAGTCCAAATTTTTGGGCATGTTATGAGAAGAAATGAATTGGAGAACTTGGTGACCAATGACAAGATCGAAGGGAAGAGACCAAGGGTAAGACTGAGAAGTAAATACCTGGATGGCTTGGCCACATGGCATGGTCAAGACAGGAACACGGAGCTGATCCACGACTCTGGTGATCGAGTGAGATGGCAGAACATGACCGCCCACGCTTACTGGCATGGCACATGATGGATGGATGGATAAATAGTCTGAACGAGTGTGTATGGAATTCATTCATTCATTAGCATGTCCTTTGCAGAACCTCGCTCCCACAACAACCTTCCGGAAAACCTCTCGATCACAAGCAAGATGTCCTGCGTCTGATACACCTATCTGGAGATCATCCGCCACATCCTGCACCCATCTTCTCTTTGGCCTTCCTCTTCTCCCAGGCATATACCCTTCCATTATTGTTCTCTCCAAACTTTCGTGACGTTACAAGTGACCAAAATACTTCAATTTTCTTTGTTTTATCATCTTTAATAGCCAACCCTCCTCAATATTCAACTTTTGAAGAATGGATGCATTTGTTCTTTTCTTTACTCAAGATATTCTTAGAACTCGTCTATAACATTTATATTCAAAGGCGTTTATGCGCTGTTCAGCTTGTTTAGTAAGTGTATGGAATATAACATGAAAATTAACACAAGTAAAACAGAGGTAATGACTATAACCAAAGAAGAAAGCACAATAAACATAGACTTTTCTAGGAAGTAATATCATCAAATGGCAAATATGTAGATGAGATGGAAAACAGACGCAATAAGGCAAACCAACTCATTGGATAAATAGCATCAATACTAAAGAACAAACATGTATCAACAGTTACTAAGAAAGCACTCTTCAACAAAATCTTCCTACCAATTCAGTTCTATCAAAGCCAAACCTGGACAATGACTGAAAAAGAGAAAAGAAACATAACAACAATAGAAATGAGATTCAAGAAGAGAGAAAATCAGAAATGAAGAAATCAGGACTAAAGTTGGGGTTATAGCAGCGCTAGATTTTATCAGAAAACAGCAGGTTAAATGGTTTGGCCATATAACTAGATTACCAACAGTATACCTCAACAAGCAATGATGTACAGACCAGACGGAAGCAGCGGAAGAGGCCAGCCACGTAAACGATGGATAGAGGGAATTACAGAGTCCAAGGGAATCTCGATACATGAAGCCCATAAACAGGCACTCTCCCGCTGTTTATGCTTCACCTCGACACCGCAAGGTACCTGATGAGATGATGAGATGGCAGTAAATCAAGTTATATAAAACATTTAAGAGAATACAACCAGCAAATAGCACCTCATGACATGTAAAAGAAGTCTATCAGGTACACACAAACCCACTAAATTTGTGTAAAATAAGCAGATTTCATTTTTGTCATAATACATGTTTGCAGATTATTATATCTCAATGTAGCTACATTAGTATTTGTCTGTCTTTGTTGTTTTCTGATGAAAGCGTTGTCTGTAAAGCAATTATCAGGTTATTTGTGATTGTATCTGACCAAATCTGACCAAAGCTGATCATTCTGACTTTATTTTTGTTATCATTTGCGTCTTTCCCTGATTTATTACAGGTAACTCCACTTTATTTTTGCGGTCTTGACAGGGATATTACAATAATTCACTAGCCTAATCAACTCGTTTATGTTCCACTGAAAATTTGTTTCAAATTTCTGTTTTCATAGATGATGCATTCCCTCTTGAGAGTATCTAACAACTTCATTTAGATAATCCAGATTACGTGTTAATGCTCTGCTACTGGCTGATGTTTTCTTCTTCTTAGGTGCCTGGTCTGGTAATGACATTGATGATCTTCACTCTCCAGTCCTCTCTGTCATCTGATTTTTTTTTATGAAGTTTGTGTGTGTTCCCTTAATTATTCAAACTGAAAAACGTTTTCACTTATCCTTTCACTCATCATATAGCAGATTCTTTGCAGAACGTTGCTCTCATCAAAACCCACCAAAAAGATTCTCGATCTTTTGCCAATTCCCCTGACCTCATGCATTTTTATGCCCAATGCGTCTTCAATGTTCTGTGTACATCTTTGATCTGGTCAACTTCCACCTTTTCTTCCCAGAACCATGCCTTTTATCACCATTTTTTCCAAGCCACGCATGGCAATGTCCTTGAAAAGATAGTTAGCATGCAGGCTCCAGCAAAATTTGGAAAGTCGGAATCTGCTTCCCCAAGGACTCGGGAGTTACCGGCCTGGAAAGGACACCTGGGCCAATGCTGCAACTTTTGCATTTGATGTCTACGAGGGCTTCCAGGATAAACAGGAGACAGTGGCGGTAGCTCTTGACCTGGAGGATGCGTATAACAGTGTTAGGTATGATCGGTTAATACACACACTGTTAGACATGGAGGTCTGCCCTTGCCTTGTTAGATGGGTTGCGGCAGTCCTTTATGAGCGTAAGGTTGCACTGTGCATGGGTTCCTGGACTTCTGACCCCTGTACTATTACACCTTGTCCCCACAGCTCTTTAATGTCTACACCAGCAAAATTGCAGCTATTGAGACACCAGGTGTGGGTAGAATCTTGACATTTGCAGATGATGTGCTGGTGTACATACAGGGCAGAGACAGGACCAGTTTGGCGAAAGACTTACAGTTGGCGGTAAACAGGGTGGCGGAGTGGTGCAGGGACGCAGGGGCCATTATACACATAGACAAGGCATCAGTTGTGTGGTACTCCCTGGACAACCGGATCGTCACGGCAGATGTCCCAGGTATTATGTTGAATGGATGTCCTCTTAGTCAAGAGAGTAAATTGAAGTACTTGGGTATCACCTTTGACAGGTGTTTGTCTTTTAAGGATCATGTGGAGGCTTTGGTGGTGAAGGCTGGTAGGGGACTTAATGCACTGAGGGCTATGGCAGCAACCGGGCTCTTTCAGCAGTTAATAATTTCTGTCATTGAGCATGGTTTTGGGCTGCTGACAGTATCAAAGAGCCAGCTTGAAAGGTTGGAGTGCATACAGAATGCTGCCATGTGGTTAATCCTGGGGTGCACAAAGGACACACCAATTATATGCATGAGGCATATCCTGGCGCTACCAACAATGACGGAGAGGCATAGGGTCCTTCAGGCCAAATGGTACCTGAGAGTTGCCGCAGACAGGGATCACCCGCTGCATGCAGCAATGGATATGGTCAAGGGTCATAGACTAAGACGAGGCAGGTCCTGGATGGCACAGGCAGAACTTTCTATACGTCAGGTGTGTGATCTAGAGACCATCACTCGTGAAAGAGAGTGGGTTGAAGTTTGGGAAGACATGACGTAGTGGCACAATGTAAAAATAACACTGGGTCGTGAGTGCAGAGAATGGGCAGCGGGCCGCACAGAGTTTGAAGTGCAACAGCTGATCCAGAACAATACACATCAAGGTGACATAGTCATCTACACCGATGGGTCAGTGGTGAGAAACAGACGTAGTGGCTGGGGCTTTATTGCAAAGGCTAATGGGCGAGTCTTGAAAAAGGAGAGTCTGGCATATGAGACTACGACCTCCAGCATGAGAATGGAGGTGGAGGCAGTAACAGTGGCATTCCGGTGGCTAGAGGAGACTACTGCAACACACGTTGTATTCATTACGGATTCAAAGAGTATGTTTAGCAAGGTTAGTTAGTTAGTTAGTTAGTTAGTTAGTTAGTTAGTTAGTTAGTTAGTCAAGGTTCCAACTTCACGGCAACAGGTCGTCCCCATTATGCTCCATTTCCATGTCAGCGAATATCACACAAAATGCTCCCCACTGTCCAATGTGAAAAGTGGAATAGATAGGAGTCTAGGCAATCCAACAAGCCCGCACAGGCACACTGTGCATAATGTCGCCGTCAGAATGTCAACACAAAATTTATCCACAAATACCACAGTTCATCGTCGATGGACTCGGCAGTCACCAGAAAGAACTCATTGACCCAGGTTAGCAAGGTGGAGAAAGGAATGTTTCGTGTGGAATGGCTCTCGTCGCTTCAGAGGTCACAGATTGTGAGAATTGTATGGATATTTTGCCCTGGCCATGCGGGTGTACGAGGGAATTAACAGGCTGATAGGCTAGCAGGGAATGCACCTCTTGGTGGTATTTTGCCTATGGACAAGGGGGAGGTGGCCGTGCGCTTGTGGGACCAGGTGGAGAAGGCGGAGGCAAACTGAGAACCCATATGTGGAAAGAATGAGATTGTGGGGGATCGGCAGGGGTTCTGGAAAAATCTCAGAACTGAGAGTGAAGACCAGGAGAACTTTTAATCAGATAGCGGTGGGAACGATTAGTAGTATGACTCTTCGCTGGCTGTTGAATGAGGGGACGGAGCATGTATGGGAATGTCCTGAGTGCAGTGATGTCGGTTCTTAACTCAACTCAACTCCAAGCCACCGTAACATTTAATATGACCAAAGTATCTCTGTTTCCCAGACATGATGCTGTTTATGAGCTAGTTTATGAGCAATGTTCAGATCTTACAGAATGCCAGAATTTTCCTCTTCTTGATCTACAGTATTCTAATAATTTTGTTATAACATTCAAATTCAAAAGCCCTGCTTTTATTTATTAGTGTTGTGACATAGTCCATGACTCCTTTTACTGTTGAGTATAAAAAATACATCTCTTACTTGTTCAAAAAGAATACCCTGCAGTTGTAGGTGACATTTTTATGCATAACAGGCCTGAAAATATAGTACACAATTAAAAAATAAATTTTTTTTAAAGAAGCATTTTATTGAATAACTAAAAGATAATTCATGATACAAATATAATTTTAATATAACATAATTTATCTCACTTCTGTACAATTCTTTTATTAAATAATTGTGCTTGACCACTGTGTGTAAGATAGCAATGCCTGGGTATGGCATACTTGTCCAGGAAACAAACATTTTCTACAGAACTCCAAATTAACATTTTCAAACAGGCATAATCCATATCAAGAAAAACAATACTTATACAGTTAAAATCTCCAGTGTATGGTGTCGCACTTTGTACTGGAGTTCTCACAGTTTAGATATTTACCATGAGCTACTTTAAGAAAGGACCAGTGGTGGTTGTCATGACTCCACAATTCATCTTCCTCTCTTTTTAATTATTTTTCCTTTCTCTTTACTGAAGCATGGGAACATTAGTGTCATTTAATAGTAAAATATAAATACAATAGAAGGAAGTTGAGTGAAACATGTTATGGACATAAGTACGATAAAATCGAGTTTGGAAACTAAAATTCTGAGAAAACAACATTGTTCTAATCTGGACGTTTTCCTACATCTCTTAAATGCACTGACACCTTATATTGCTGGTTGAGTAAAGATTACATAACCTTAATTATTATTATCATAATACTATCCTCATTACTGCCGGTCTCTCTGGCCGAGGGGTTACACCACTTTCTCCGTAATCCTGTTTAATCCGGATAACTGAGCCGGCCGCTCAGAAAGCAATGGCAAACTACTGAGCATAATGTTGCCAAGAAATCAACAGACAGCTGAAAGATGCTGCTGTTGACAGCGATGTCCTGTAGAGGATATGCGAATTAAAAAAAAAAAAAAAAATCCCCATTACTATCCTCAGATGATGACCTGTTGACTAACTAATTATCCTCATGCAGATCATCTGTTGATAAGTAAAATTTAACAGAAACTCAGGAGATACATAACATATAAACACAGAAAATGCAATGTAGGACATCTCAGAAATCAAGAAACTAAGTTCATTCATGTCTCTTCACAGATCTTGATCCTTTCTGTTCTGGATCAACTCTGATGCTGATATTCCTTCGCACCACCGTTTCAGCCCAACCAGCATCATTTCTCACTGTCTTCTTCTGCTTCTTTTTCCACTGATCTTTCTAGTTGTCGCTATGTTTTCTAAGACCTCTATTTTCATCAAATGACCAAAACATGTTGTTTCTCTCTTTCTCATAGTTATAAATAATGTTCTACTTTCATTAGCGTCTTCCGGAAAATCGTTGTTAGTTACTCTGGCAGTCCAAGGTATTTGCAACAGTGGTTTCAGGAACCACATCTCTTTTGCTTGCAAGTTCTTCCTAATTAGTTCCTTTACATTCCATGGTTCACTGCCTTAGAGCAAAATTGGTTCTATATAACATTTCAGTACACTCTCTTTCTTACATTCTTCTGCGTTCATCCTGAGTTTTCTCTTTTTCCGGACGTGATTGCGTTGTGCCTGTTTACAGCAGAAATGCGATCTTGCACCGTTAGGCCGACACATCAGACTTTTGCTGGCATTTGTTGACCGGGTTAACCTTTCCGGGGGTTTCGTACGATGTTTGACTCTCAATGTTGTGGTGTTATTCCCCCATCCTAGTTGGCCCATTTAGAACAGCCGAAAACATAATGGTCAGCCCTCAACGGAAGGGGGGGGGCAGACCATGGGCATTCCCCGCCATCCCAGGAGGCTTTCATAATTGCAGAGCCGACACATAGCGCTCTGGTACTGGGCTCACCAAGGAATCGTCACTTCCTGCACATGGCTGCTTAGCCTCACTTCTGTATATTGGGCCCTCCGTTCACCACAGGCTGTTCCTCCAGAAACCAGAAGAATGCAGTCTGTAGATAACATCCACACAGTGAGCTTTTGATTCAGACTTTCCGTGTAATGGATTTGCTATCCAAGCAATATTCCATTTTGTGCCACTAGGATACTTTTTCCACCTTTGATGACGGCCACACAATGAGCTTTTGATTTGGATTTTCCACGTAATGGATTTTCTAGCCAAGCAATATTCCATTTCATGCCTCTGGGATGCTTTTGTTACCGACATACCTGCGGTATTAAGTGTGGCAGTCTAAGTACTTCTTCATTCACCTTTAGATGTCAACCTGAATGTAGATAAAGCTGCTTTTTCCATCTTTGATGACGCCCACACAATGAGCTTATGATTTGGATTTTCCGCGTAACGGATCTGCTAGCTAAGCAATATTCCATTTCATGCCTCTGGGATGCTTTTGTTACCGACATATCTGTGGTATGAAGTGTGGCAGTCTAAGTACTTCTTCATGCAATTTTAGATGTCAACCTGAATGTAGTTAAAGTAAGCTGCGGTTAACTTGAGCTTGTTGATATCTCCATAGAGCTTGTCCTCAAATGAAGCAGGTGTGGTCCAAAATATCTTTCTTTGTTCTGCATATATTGGGCACTCCTGCAGCAAATGTTTAGCTGTCATTTTACCAGTTCTACAATTACATACATCGATATCTCCTATCTTTAGTTTATTGAACAAGTGGTATTTCAGCCTATTATGTCCTGTGCGGAGTCTGAAGATTGCTACTTGTTCTCTTCGGTCGAGTTTGTAATATGCATCATCCTTCTGGTGACCTGGATGCTCTGATTCCCATTTGGTTCTATAAGTGCTTTTTATAAACCTCTTTGCCTCATTACAGAACTCCTCCTTGGGGGACACCTTGCTCCAACAGCATCATTTTGCTGGTTTGTCCTTGTACTTTTGTCCTGGCAGTTCTGTTCTCAAGGTAGTGGCTGATCCATTTGTACATTTTCCCACAAACATGCATGTTTTGCAGTTTTACTTTCAGTCCTTCCCTCCATACTTTATCAAATGCTTTTTCTAAATCTATCCAGACAGCTATCCAGATAGTAGGTGCTTTTTCTCTTGGAAGGCATCCTCTATTTCCTGAGCTATATAGGTTATTTGATCTTCAGTGGATTTGTACTTTCTGAATCCTGCTTAGTGTGGTGTCAAGAGTTGGTTTTCTTCCAGATGCCATGTTAGCCTGCCATTGATAATGCGTTTCATTAATTTTCCTACACAGCTAAGTAGACTGATAGGTCAATAGCCATTAGGTTCTTCCAGGTTTTTCCTTTCTTTGGGACTGGTATTAGTATAGCTTCCTTCCATGCCTGTGGGACTATTCCTCTCTTCCAGCTGGTAAACCATCTTCTGGAGTAGAAGCTTGGTGTGTCATCCGCTTTGTTGAGTAGATAGAGATTTGAGTCTATGTCCCAGTCCTCCACTTCATCTTCTCTTTTGTCAGTATCTGGGTATCTCCATCTTTCTGAACGGCTATTATAGTCTCCGACAATAATGCAGTTTGTGTCAGTTATTTTCATGTTTGAGAGTGTAAGAACCTTATCTGCTGGGCTATACAGATTGTAAATTCTTATTTTCACGTCCTTTATCATTATATCAACACCTATAATTTCCGTTTGGTTATCAGAGATCACAGATACTTTGCTGCAAGGTATTGTATTTCATGTAAGCATTAAAAATCCTCCTTTGTGGTTGAAACGTGTGGCCTGATATCCTCTGGCTGAGAATCTGCGATTGGCATTGGGGTGTGTCTCTTGAATGCATGCCACATCTATTCTATCTTTATGAAGACGCTTTGTTAGGGAGACTTTTTTGTTATAAACTCCTTCAGCATTCCACTGTAGTATGTTTAGTGTCCGGGGTGTTTGGTCAATAGCTCTTAACCTACTCCTCTGTGCCTTGACTCCACAGCACAGGGGAAGGTGACCACCAGTAGTAATGGGTGGACCCCTTCGAGGCAGGGGGCCCGGCACTATCACCGACTGATGGGACTTCACGGGATTAGCGCCTTTTGTCTTGTCTGTCTTTCCTCTCGTGCCTAAGTTGGCACATAGGGCAGAAGTCGTGGCTCTCTATGTTTGAAATCTGATTCTGTAACAGTTGGGAGTTTTATGATGGTGGATTGTCAAGCCGCCGATCAACCGTCTTTAGTCAAGTTGACCCAAGTCGGAAACTCTGTAATATAGTGACTCTTTACAAAACAAATGGTAGCCTAGAGTCTCGTCCAGTGACTCTTTGCAAACAAAAGGTAGCCTAGAGTAAATACACTGCAACATATGCGCGTCGCAAGCCGACACACGCGCGACCAGCAAGAATTGAGCTTGGTAAGCTCTAGAATTGCCACAGTTATCCAAGTAGGATTAGCACCATAACGATTAATTTTAATTTGTGACATCATGAATTAAGTTACGTTGCACTGCTATGTCAATCTGATTTCGACAAGCACTTTTCGAGGTGCTTTCCCTAGCCTTTTACTGTCCCCAGTCTACCTACAAGGCAGCAGGTTTGTGTTTCTCTTGTTCTGGTTCCTCTCCTTTGACCAGTCTGACATGGGTGACCCTACCAGTAGGGGGTGCTACCGTCGGCATAGCTCTTGGGAACAGCTCATTGGAACACTCAAGCCTCTCTACCTCGTCACAGTGGACACACAGCAGAGGGGTTTCTTACATTCAATCATGGTGACTTACTGCATAATTTACTTTTCATTTTTTGAAATACAGATTTTGCTTGACCTGTTCTGCTCTTAATCTCTGTCATGCATCTTTCATCTGATGTTATAATTGCCCCAAGGTATTTAAATTTATCAACTTGTTAATTATTTTGCTTTCTATTGTTGTATCACATTCTGATGTTATCCTTTTCTTTGATATAACCTTTGGCAGGTTAGCATGGCCAAATGGGTAAAAACCTGTGTTCTTAAACATCCCATGTGCTGATGTCGAGGTTGGTGGTTCAACCCCTACACCGGACAGCTGAACTAAAATGTTGACCTGTCGTCCTTCACTTGGGGATGTAAATTACAAGTACCTCTGAAGTTGGAATGGGTTCATCTGATGGCGAGGGACACTGTTAAAAGGGAAAGCTAATCCACATGCAAAATTCAGTCCATCACTACTAGAAGTAGTCTGTGTGGACTATGCTTGAGTTCAAAGCGAGTGAGCGCCCCAAACAAAATATAACCTTTGTTTCTGTATTTTTGATATTCAAGGAGTCCTTTTTTTTGCGATCTCTATTACTACAAAGTCCAAAAGTTGTAGATCTTTTGCATTTTCAGCTATCAATACTGTGTCATCTGTTTAGTGTAGATTGCTTATATTATAAGCTCCAACACATATTCCTGGCCTCTCAATATATATATATATATATATATTATTTTCAGGAAATGAAAAGTGTCTTGTGCAATAAGTCACTGTAATTAAATGTCAGAAAGAGAGTACTGAAATGTTATATTCTTCTTTTTTCATTTGCTTGAAATGTATTATCTATGCCTGCAATGTTCTCTCATGTAAACTTCACTTTCTTGTTTAGTTCATTCAGTGGTCCATAGAGTTTATCTTCTACTGTTGTTTTTCTAGGCCAGAAAGTTTGCCTAAATATTTTGTATTCAGAGTAGTCTTGGAGTATGTGATCAACTGTCTGCAGTGCAAATCCACATCCACATGTTAATTCACCAATCTTGAATTTTGTATACATCTGGTTACGTAATCAATTGTATGCTGTTCTGAGGTGCAGAATAATGATTTGTTCTGGTTTGTCAATAAAGTGGTAATCATCTTGCGTTGGTGTTGATGGCTTTCTGATTGATTTGACGATTCTTTTCTTTTGCTGGTATGTGAGAGATGCATCAGGTTACTCTTCTGTTGTTCCTTCCTTAGCTTGTTGATCAGCTCTCTTTCCAGGCATTCCACTGTATGGTGACCTTATGCTGGCTGCCTGGTTCAGATAGTAGTGTCTCTAGTACTCACAATTTCCCAGACTGGAGTGCCTCAAGTATTGATTTTTACATCTGTCAAAAGCACAACAAGCTGTGTACCATAATTAGTATTAAGTAATTTCTCTGCTGCTATCTTGATGGTTATGGAGGGTAAGATGGTTTGAAAACTCACAGTCATAGAAGATATCTGTTCTCTGTGTCACCAAATCACCTAGATATTTGTTAAGCTATGAGTCTGTATTTTCTGTATATTCTACATACTGAGATATGCCAGCAGCTTGTTAAATAATATAGTTTGACAGGAGTTTGACATAGGGATAAAATGAGAAGGCCATCCTAGTTTGTTTCAAACTATATAATTCTTGCCTTCTCCTTTAATCCTGCTTTAATAACCTATAACAGTTACTATTCTTTGCCTCTCTTAAGTGCCCCAGTAACACATAGGTAAAAACCTCCTTAGTCGCCTCTTATGACATGCATGGTATGGTACAGTCTTATAATTTATTGCTTCCCCTTAGGGTCCTGATTACACATAAGCGATAACACCTATGTACCACTTACAAAAAGACTCAATTTACCCTATAATATTTTTTGATGTTTTTTTTTTTAATGTTGCATATCCCTTGCAGGACGTTGCAGTCAACACCAGCATTTTTCAGCTGCTGTTGATGTACTAGGCAAGGTTTTACGTTCAGTAATTTGCCATTGCTTTCTGAACGACCGGCTCCCATACCAAGACGTTATAACATAACAAATCAGTCGCGGCTGTGTTTTGAACGCCTGGCTCTTCTTCTTCTTCTGCGTTTATCCGGAGTGTTTATTCAGATGTAATTGTTGTGTCCGGTTATACGCCCTTAGGCCGACACATCCGACTTTGGTGGGCGTTTGTTGACCGGGTTAGCCTTCCCGGAAATTTAGATAACAATAACAGCAAAAGACTTACATTCCTACATCACAAAGGATGTCTTGGCAATCAGAATGTGCTATAATGCGTGCAAGTACTTCCCACGAATGCAAGAAAGTGTCGCTCTCAAAAAAATGGTCACTGCAGCTGTAACCACTGAAGAAAGCAAATATAAATATTAATATTAATTATCACAGTAGCTAAAGACAAATATGTTATTAAGTTCAAAGTACAAGTTTTACTATTTAATTCAGTCACCCAATAAATAAAAGCATCTACAAATTATATATACCAATAATACTATTTTTACATACAATTATTTATTTAATTTAAATTATGAAAGAAACCTGATCTCCAATTCTTGACCAGTGCGAAAACGTGCACCTCTGGATTTTGCTTCAGATATGCCTGAGAAAACAAAATTAGTAAAATTGTTAACATTGATTACAAACAAAGGCTACACTGAAACTTATATTCACTTCCAACAACATAAATAACATCTTCAACACAACTAAATATCATTTTTCCACATATTTTTGGGCGCCCGCTTGATTTGAACTCAAGCGTAGTGCAAGCATTTATGAAGTAAGCATGAGCATGGTAGAAGTTACAAAAAGAAAAATCAGCATAGCCACTCGGAAGTGGCTAGGAGTGCCATTAGGTCTGCTGGACATAGTGCTGTACTCCAAGAAAGCAAAGCTCATGCTCCCATTCAAGTATGTTATAGAGGTATACAAAGTAAAAAAAAAAAAAAAAAGACGTGATGATCACGAGTCCCCAGAAAAACAGTTCATGGCTCCCAACCCACTCTCAAAACAGGGAGGAGGTGGAAGGTTAACAGCATGGTCAGTTTGGCACAGGGGTCGCTTAAGCTGACGGAAGTAATTTTACACATCTAGTCCAACAGACTTTTGAATCTTTGATCATCAAAATGACCTTCAGTGGTAGTTAAAGGCTTTGGTCAGGAAATGCAGAGACATGGTCCAGGAGATCCATGAAGAAGAGGACAAGAGAGTGCAAAAGACTGTGCAGCAGTCACAGCAAGGTCAACAGGTATTATGAAGGAGGACACTACAGAGGTCCCTCATTTGAAATTATATATAGCATATGGCACCATTAAGGTTAAGCTTTGCTGTCAGATTACTTTAAGATGCTCTACCATTAGCTGCCACCCAGCATTGTAACCATTGAAAAAATGATTGATTGATTGATTGATTGATTTAGGAACCGACATCACAGCATTCGGGGCATTCCCATGAGCGCTCCGTCCCCATCCTCAGCAGCCAGCGAAGAGTTCCAAACACTAATAGTACCAGTAGCAATCTGATTATATGTCCGTCTCGCCTTTCCTCTGAGCGTTGATCGTCGGCCAGTACCCCTCGTCACACCTCGCTGTCGCATTCTTGCTAGACCATGGTGATCCATTTGCTCCTCTGAGGTGTACACATGCTCCCACAAGGTCGTAACCACATCTGCTTTGTCATGCATCAATACTCCAAGTTTTGCCGAGCCAGCGAATCTGTCCGCCTGTTCATTCCCCAACACACCAGCATGCCCCAGAGAAATGATCCAGGCGATGCTCGTCACCCGTGACTTCCGAAGCGAAGCAAGCCACTCTGCACGAAGCTTGCCTGTCTTCACCCTACTCAGCATGCTTTCTGAGTCAGTTACAATCACGACGTGTGTGTGTATCGTATTCTCCATCCAGCGGAAAGCCGCACTGACCGCCTCCACCTCTATTCTTAAGCTAGATGTTGTGGTATCATATGCCAGGCTCTCCTGCACCATACGTCGACCATTGGCTTTTGCTAAGAACCCCCAGGCACTTCTCCTACCTCTCAACACCGACCCATCTGTGTAGATAATCACATCACCCGAGCGAGCATTATCCGATTTAGTTGCTGGATTTCCACTTCCGTGGCCTCTGCTGGCCACTCCCTGCTCAATGTGATTATAACTCTGCACAAGTCTGACTGCTCCGCTGACACTCTGACCCACTCTTCTCCTCTCCTAATGTTCTCAAAGGGGCACACCTGCCTGATCGTATCCTCCGCCTGAGCCAGCCATGATTTCCCTCTTATCAGTCGCTGACCCTTAACGGCGTCCAGCGCCTCATGCAACGGGTGATCTGTGTCTGCAGCTACTCTGAGGTATGCCTTCGCCTGCATCACATTGAGCCTACCTGCAACAGACGGCAAACCAAGGATGTAACGCATACACACAACTGGGGTGTCTCTGGTGTATCCCAGAATGACTCGCATCGCTTCATTCTGTATGCGCTCTAATTTCACCAGCTGACTCTTTGAGACAGTGAGCAGTCCTAGTCCATAATCAATCACTGAGAGGATCAAGTGCTGGTATAGTCTGAAAAGCATTCTCTGCTCTGTGTCCATTGCAGCCATAGTTTTAAGTGCATTGAGTCCCTTTTAAGACCTTGTCACAACCGTCTCCACATGGTCCTTGAAGGACAGGCTCCTGTCAAATGTGATTCTCAGATACTTCAGTTTGTTTTCTCTGTTGACGCTTCTACCATCTATCATGAGGCTTGGGACATCAGCTCTCACAATCCTGTTGTCCAGAGAGCACCACAAAACAGCTGCCTTTTCTGGGTGGATGACAGCACCCATTTCAGTGCACCAGTCAATCACATTGTCTACTGTTGCCTGTAGCTCCTGGGCTGTTTGCTCCCTATCTCTCCCCTGCCTATATGCAAGAATATCATCTGCAAATGTTAGTATCCTTCCAACCCCTGGTGCTTCTAGGTTTGCAATCTTGCTCGTATACACATTAAAGAGCACCGGTGAGATTGCTGATCCCTGTGGCAGTCACGGGGTTAAAATATGTGGCTATGAGGTCCACGCACCCAGACGGAGAGCAACCCGGCGAGAATGTAGGACGGCTGCTATCCAGTTCACCAGCCAGGGATTGACCCCCTTCTCCATCAGTACAGTCATCAAAATATCATATCGAACTCTATTGTATGCATCCTCGAGATCAAGCGCTACCGCCATCGTTTCCTGTCTACTCTGGAACCCCTCATAAACATCAAAGGCAAAAGTGGCTGCATTTGACCAGGTATCTTTTCCTGGCCTGTAGCTCCCCAGGCCTCTTGGAAGAAGCTTCCCCCTTTCCAAGAACTCTTGCAGCTTGACAGCGACTATCTTCTCTAGAATCTTCCCAAATGTATTTTGAAGGGTGATGATCCTAAAGCCACTAAGCTTTGAATGATCCTTGAATGGTTTTGGGAGAGGGATGAGATAGCTGTGCACCCAATCCTGCGGTACTGATGCTGTCCTAATGCTCTGGTTAAACCAGTCGGTCATTTCCTTCAGATCTGCATCGCTCAAAGCCTTCATGTGGCCATACCTAACCCCATCGGGCCCTGGTGCCGTGTCGTTTGCCTTTTTCAAAATATGTTTAACATCTTCAACCCATATGATGTCTTCATAATGCATACTCTTTATGGTGCCAGATAATTCCTCCCTAACTGCACCTCTGGTGTCCGCATCATTATGATTGGTCTGCTCTAAAAATCTCTGGAGAAACACCTCCCCTTTCTCTTTGTCTGTTGTCACGCGCACACCATCATCTCTATAAATTGTTCCCACTGTCATAGGCCGATCTTTTCTTTGCATGTGTCTGTGCAGTTTCCAGAATTTTCAGTGTTTTATCACCTCCAATCTCCTTCATGAAACATTCCCATTTTGCATTTTTGGCCTCTGCAGCACAGCGCTTGAAGACCTCCACCTTGTCTTTCTTGCACTTTCCTTAGCTGCTTTACTGCAGCTCTCTTTGCTTTCCAAGCCTGGTCTACTTCTGGGGTCCACCATGGGGCTGCAAAAAATGAGTTTTAACATTCCTGTTGCAAGCCCATTGTCTGAGGTGTCCAAGAAGGCTATCAGTCCACTCATACCGGAAAGTATTGCGCGCTCTCCCAGCCTTAACTTTCCTGGCTTTAGAGATCAGGACTGAGCATGGCAAGTGATCACTCCCATGGTCATTCAAAACAGTCCACTTTACATCAAGGACTGATGACTGGGAGGCAAGTGCCAAGTCAATAGCTGTGTCTGCATCGCCAGGCCTCATTGCCATTCTAGTCGGCCTACCATCATTTATGCAGACCACATCGGAGTCCACCATGGCATCCGCAAGGGCAATTCCCTGTCGGTTTTCTCCACTACTGTCCCAATCTCTGTTCCTCGCATTGAAGTCTCCACATATGAGTAGCCTATCACCTGGTAATTCCTCCAATTCCTTAAGCCAGTCCCAGTGTTCCTTTCTGACAAAACAGTCCACTGTAGCATATACATTTATGATGTTCCAACTTAAGCCACCAATCTCCATTTGTATACCCTGGACCTCTCTTGCACTATGATTCCACTGGCTCAAGTCAAGTACCACATGCTTCACTCCTTTCTTCACCAGCAGACCTTGCCCATGTCTCTTCTGCCCAGTAGGGTTTATATAACTGGCGTACCCAGGGCAATGGTATTTGTCTGTATTTAGCTCCTGGAGCATGAGGACATCAAAATCATATATAAGCCTCTCCACTATAGGACCTCTCTGCCTGGCACTACGACAATTCCAGTATCCCACTCTTACATGGTTGAATCCTAGTCTCTCCACTTTTCGTCTTGTTCTCCTGGTGCCTGCCCTCCTATTTCTATGTCTTCTTCTCACACCATTTCCTTGTCTTCTCCTCCTCTCTCTCTTCGCTAGCCTCTGAAAGATGTGTCAAGCGCAGAGCACGTGCTCCGTAGCTCCGGCGATGATTCCCGTGTTGAATTAATTCCATAAGCAGAGTTTGATATTGCAGGAAATAAACGGTCACCCCAGCATTGCCTGCTTGCTAGGGAAGAGGCAGGGGATGTCCCGCAGGAGTCCATACGCCTGGTACTGCCCCACACGCCTGCCAGACGTCCAACGTTCACGACCAGTTTACCCATGGCCATCCAGTTCCTCAGCACGCTGGTCCACCTTGAACTTGGGGGTTTATATTTGGAGTTTTCCGTCTCCTAGATGGACTGCTGTCCAAAGCTAACAGGTTCCACCTACCCTGGGATGGGGTTAGAGCGCCCCTGACTCGCTTGGCAGGCACGTCTCCGAGCATATGAGGCATTTTCTAAGGAACTCAGAACCCACCCTGAGATCCTGCCTCGCCCTCTGTGCCCACAGCCAGTTGGTCCGCGGCTGCTTATTGGGTATTCGCAGCTAACCTCTATATCTAGAGGCCGTTCCACTATCCGCCACCTGTGGATGCGTTGGGGATGGTCGCCCCAGCCCATTGAAAAGCAAACAAACAGAAAGAAGATGCAGATACTAGGTGTACAATGTTAGCCGAAAGTGTCTATTCGGACTCCAGCTCGGAATAAACTACTCCGTTTATTCAGAGCTGAACTATCACGTGATTTTTCCCGTTCCCGGAAACCCCGGGTGGTCCTGGTCACGTGATTTGCCTAGTCACATGACTTAACGTATGTGACATCATCGGGACATGAGCGTGGCTATGTTATATACTATTGTTGATTCAAAATCATATCCTCAGTAGCACAGTGGTAAGTGTCTCTGCCTGATAAGCGGGAGCTGTTGGTTCGATTCCCTGCTGGACGCTTATTTTTTATTTTTTTTTATTTTTCAGCAATTAATTGGGTGCAAGCGACTTTTTAATAAAAAAAATATTAGGAACTATGATTATGAACAGATGTTTTGTCACTTATATTATCTTATTTGTATTATATAAAAGTTATCACTTTTTTATGTCTTTCAACACATCTTTCTCATATCTCTGTCTCTCACACTAGCTTCGTTATCTATCTATCTCCTCTCTCTTTTCAACCTGCTTCACATATACCAGGTTTTCCTGCACTTTATGTGCGTAGCATTTCCTTGTTTATTTGTTAATTCATCAGGCCAGTAAGTCGGAAGCCTGGTGTTTGAATTGCCTAATCATGTCTTTCTGAGGCGACGCATATTGCTGTCAGCTTGGACCGGAATTATGAGGCCAGGGTTGCCACTTTTTTTTGGACCAAAAGTATCTAGAAACTGCCCAAACAACATCCATAAATATCTAGATTTCGTTGGAAAGTATCTAGGAAAAATATCCAGATTGAGAAAGTAAGAAATTACATATGTATTGATGTGACTGCCGCTCTCCCTGGCGAAAAGTTACGGCTGTCGCCGTTATCCCGTATATTCTCGTGAGTAACGCAGCTGCGCCCGAACCGACAGCGGTTCGAGCCGCTCAGGTAACTTACAGGGGTATGTGAGCCGGTCGCTCAGAAAGCAATGGCAAACTACTGAGCGTAATCTTGCCTTGTACATCAACAGCAGCTGAAAAATTCTGATGTTGACTGCACCATCCTGTAAGGGATATGCAACATTAAAAAGAAAATTGATGTGACTTACCTATAGAATCATGTCCTCATCTTCACTGATGCCTGTCTCACAAGATGCACTTAGCTTGGATGATGAAGTTGAAGCTTCACATTCAAAATGACTCTGGTGTACTTTAGCTGTTCCAATTTCTTTTATTATATGATCAGGGAGCTGATAAGTTGAACAGCATTTTCCTGCTCTCATCAGGCCAAATCTTATTGTCAATATAGCATTTAAGAGATCAAGTTTCATTCTGTTTCTTAGTTTACATTTTGTATAATTCACAGTACTGAAAACTCTTTCCGCATCAGCAAATTGAATGGGGTAGTATCATGGCAGACATCGCACATTCAAAGAGCTCACGGAATGGACTGTTACCTGAGACATCTTTAAATTGTCTTACTTCACTCCAAAAAGCTTCAGTTTCTGTTTTGTTTGTCCAGTCAACCAAATTTAGTTTTGTTAACTAATATTCTGCTTCTGCCAGAGGAGGAGACTTGACAGCGGCTCTCACACAACAGAGCCCGGAGGAGTTTTGATCGAATAACGTGGCTTCAATACCAACATCTTGAAGAACTTTCTCCAGCGTTCACTAGAGATCATATTAGGTGCTATGGTGCCGAAGGTATCGAATTTTCCAAAATCTGTTGTACAAGCACGGTATAGATCTCTGGCCTCATCAAGTATAGTGGTGCAGTACTTGGTTCAAACTCGATCCTGGTCTGGGCAACATTTCTGTACTGTAACAGTACAGCGAAGTAATGGTGAACTGGCAATAACTCCAAGACAGTTCCTTATTCTATATTTCTTTATTCTGAATCAACGTGGATAGTTATAACAAACCTTCAATCAAGCCAGATATTGCCCAGCTAAATCATACATCCATATCGGAGGATGGGTCATTCACCACTGACCTTGTTTCCAAGATCCTCGTCATCGGACGACCCATCCTAACTACCCCATATTATGGTGCTTGACCGTGCCCTATTTCCCTATTGACTATGCACACCTCGTTGCCCCTTCTTCCTATTCCTAACTCTGTTACAGTAATTTAACTTTATCAACATTTTGAGATTCAAATAGTTTATTAACTTGTTGCACTTCACTTAAAATGGGTTGTGAAAAGAGAAGGAATGCCAAATTTTTTTCATCACTGTACATTCCATATAGTATTTCAGCTGTGTAGCACTTTTCATTTTGTCTTGTTATTCCTCATGCTCCAGGAGCTAAATACAGACAAATACCATTGCCCTGGGTACGTCAGTTATATAAACCCCTGGGGAGCTACAGGCCAGGAAAAGATACCTGGTCAAATGCAGCCACTTTTGCCTTTGATGTTTATGAGGGGTTCCAGAGTAGACATGAAACGATGGCGGTAGCGCTTGATCTCGAGGATGCGTACAATAGAGTTCGATATGATATTTTGATGACTGTACTGATGGAGAAGGGGGTCAATCCCTGGCTGGTGAACTGGATAGCAGCCGTCCTGCACTCTCGTCGGGTTGCTCTCCGTCTGGGCGCATGGACCTCAGAGACCTCTTAGAGCCACATATGTTAACCCCGGGACTGCCACAGGGATCTGCAATCTCACCGGTGCTCTTTAATGTGTATACGAGCAAGACTGCAAACCTAGAAGCACCAGGGGTTGGAAGAATACTAACATTTGCAGATGATATTCTTGCATATAGGCAGGGGAGAGATAGGGAGCAAACAGCCCAGGAGTTACAGGCGACAGTAGATAAAGTGATTGACTGGTGCACAGAAATGAGTGCTGTCATCCACCCGGAAAAGGCGGCTGTTTTGTGGTGCTCTCTGGACAACAGGATTGTAAGAGCTGATGTCCCAAGCCTCACGATAGATGGCAGAAATGTCAGCAGAGAGAACAAACTGAAGTATCTGGGGATCACATTTGACAGGAGCCTATCCTTCAAGGACCATGTGGAGACGGTCGTGACAAGATCTCAAAAGGGACTCAATGCACTTAAAACTATGGCTGCAATGGACATAGAGCAGAGAATGCTTTTCACACTATACCAGCACTTGATCCTCTCAGTAATTGATTATGGATTAGGTCTGCTCAATGTCTCAGAGAGTCAGCTGGTGAAGTTAGAGCGCATACAGAACGAAGCTATGCGGGTCATTCTGGGATGCACTAGAGACACCCCAGTAGTGTGTATGCGTTACATCCTTGGTCTGCCGACTGTTGCTGGTAGGCTCAAGGTGATGCAGGTGAAAGCATACCTCAGAGTAGCTGCAGACACAGACCACCCACTGCATGAGGCGCTGGACGCAGTTAAGGGTCTTCTGGACGCAGAAGGGGGGGGGGGGGGGGGGGGGGGGGGGGGTTTGCCAGATTGTTGAGCGTTGACCCAAGTCAGTTCAAAGTTTAAATAGTGGCAGTTACCATAATTTACGCGCATCCAGACCGAACATAAAATGGGTAAATGACACCGAAAGAAAAGTAAAATCTAGAAAGTATTCAAAATATCCGACTACAAATGAAAAGTATCTAGAATTGCATCCAGCATCCAAACATCAGAAAACGGTTTCCAGATGCCGGCAAAAAATCTCTAGATCTGGATATAAAATGGGAGAGTTTATACCGCGATATCTCGGAATAGACAGAGTAGTTTATACCGCGATAGCTCGGAATAGACAGAGTAGTTTATTCCGAGCCGGCGCGGAATAGACAGAGTAGTTTATACCGAGCTGGCGTATGAAGCTGTTTTAATATCAAGAATAATTTTCCAGATTGGTATCCCCAATAAAAATAATTGTGTCCCCATGCAAGAATTCTTAACTTGCGTTTCTGTACTCTTACTGTTTACAGGCATCCATCTTTGTTTACATTACCGACCTACTATTTCCTGATATTTATGTCATCATAATTCCGGTCCAAGCTGACAGTAATATGCGTTGCTTCAGAAAGACGTGATTAGCCAATTCAAACACCAGGCTTCCGACTTACTGGCCTGATGAATTAACAAATAAACAAGGAAATGCTACGCAAATAAAGTGCAGGAAAACCTGGTATATGTGAAGCAGGTTGAAAAGAGAGAGGGGGGAGATAGATAACGAAGATAGTGTGAGAGACAGAGATACGAGAAAGATGTGTTGAAAGACATAACAAAGTGATATAGACAAGTGAGAGAGAGGGAGGGATATATATATATATATATATATATATATATATATATATATATATATATATATATATATATATATAGAGAGAGAGAGAGAGAGAGAGAGAGAGAGAGAGAGAGAGAGAGAGAGAGAGAGAGAGTGAGAACTCGTGTTCGGTTGGCTAAGCGCCTTTCCCAAGACAACAAAAGTAGAGGACAGATAAGAACAGAAAGACAAGTGTGCAGGTTCTTGTGCAGCCAGATAAAGACCAACACAAAACACAAAAACCCTAGGAAACACTCTTGCTGCCAAAAGCGCGATCATCAGACCTGTACTGGTTGATACCAACAAATTTTTTCTTCATTTACCAGGTATCTGTTATGTGGCAACTTCAATTGGCGAATGGGACAGGTCGGGAGAGAACATACCGGGCACTGCTCTTGCTGAGGCCCCGCTTGATACGGATGTTGTCTGTCTAAATCAGGGGTCACCAACTTTTTTCACGGCGGGCTGGATAATGACGAGCGCGGGCCGCTTACTCATTCTGTACAATACTTGCGCCGCCCTCCGTGGCGAAGGTTCATAATCCTGTATACCCGCGTTCAAAACACAGCTGAGCGCGATTTGGCAGCTGATATTTGGCTTTCAAGATATCATCAATGTTTGGGTTAGAATTGCTGCATCCAATCAAGAGAATTGCTTTCAAATGTTCATCAGTCAATCTCGTTGGATGTGTTGACTTCATATACTTCATTTTTTTAAAAATGTTTGCTCACAGACATAAGTTGTTCCAAACACTGGTGACATACAAGCGGCAAATTTCTTCAGTTTCGGAAACTCAACATCAGGTAAGTAGCGGTAAAATTCAACAAGTTGTCCTCTAGTTATTGATCCATGCAAGCTGCAAACGGATGCCAACTCTTCCGTTATCTGAAAGTCCAAATTGACGCAACGAATGAACACGAGAAGTTGTGGCGCACTCGAGAGATCAGTAGACTCATTCAGCGCCAGAGAATACAACAAGTTCCTAGTTTGCTGGCGTATCTGTAGCACTGTGTTCTCTCCAAGTTGTTCTGTTCTTCGCACAACTGAGCTTGTCGAAAGGCTGATAGTTCCAAACAAATCGGTTTACTCAGGACACAAGTCATTTGCTGCTTCCATCATACGAACGAAAGAAGAAGAAGAAGAAGAAGAAGAAGAAGAAGAAGAAGAAGAAGAAGAAGAAGAAGAAGAAGAAGAAGAAGAAGAAGAACGTACCTTTCCAGAAAACTTATAGATGTTTTGTTTCGTAGTGTCGCCGAAGATTGTACTTTTTCAAAACGGCAATACTTTTCGCTGCATATTACACAACTTTGGTTTTCTGGTTCCACAAAGAAGTACTTTACTCCCCATTTTTCATTGAAAACGCGACACTCGGTGTCCTTGGGGATTATAGAAGCAACCACCTGCCCCGCTCTGTACTGGTACCTAAGCCCAGTACAGTCAGGGCTAATAGACCAAGCCATGTGAGAAAACCCGGGTCAAGGAGGTCTTTCTGGTGACTTTCTGGTAACTTTGACGTTTATGATGGCTTCCAGAGTAGACAGGAAACGATGGCGGCAGCGCTTGATCTCGAGGATGCGTACAATAGAGTTCGCTATGATATTTTGATGACTGCACTTATGGAGAAGGGGGTCAATCCCTGGTTGGTGAACTGGATAGCAGTAGTCCTGCATTCTCGTCAGGTTGCTCTCCGTCTGGGCGCATGGACCTGAGAGTCACATATATGATATTTTAACCCCGGGACTGCCACAGGGATCTGCAATCTCACCGGTGCTATTTAATGTGTATACGAGCAAGATTGCATACCTAGAAGCACCAGGGGTTGGAAGGATTATAACATTTGCAGATGATATTCTTGTCAGCTGGTGAAATTAGAGCGCATACAGAATGAAGCTATGCGGGCCATTCTGGGATATGGGATTATTTGTGCATGAATGCTCCAAATAGACAGACAGAAAAACCAATGACCAAAGTGTGTATGCGTTACATACTACATCTGCCTACTGTTGCTGGTAGGCACAAGGTGATGCAAGCGAAGGCATACCTCAGAGTATCTGCAGAGGACAGATTGGCTGGCTCGGCAAAACTTGGTGGAGTATTGATGCATGACAAGGCAGACGTGGTTGCGGCCTTGTGGGAGCACATGTACACCTCGGAGGAGCAAATGGATTACCATGGTCTGGCAAGAATGAAACAGCGAGGAGTGACGAGGTGATCTGGCCGACGCTCAACGCTCAGTTACTAACTAACAGTCAGGGCTATAGGAGACCGCGAAGCATTCAGTTATGATTACTCTTCGCTCTTGATTAAGGATGGTTGAGAGGGAGAAGAGGTATGTGTAATGGTAGGATCTTCCAGTAGGGCATCTGCTGGGTTTCTACCCGTTCCTTTATTCTTTCCTGGTGTTGCCATGTATAAGACCATTGTGATGCGCGTATGACAGAGATCGGATCTCTGTTATAGATCTGAGTGCTGTTATTGGCCTACAATCACCTAATTACGGTCAGGACTGAGTTGCCCTCACCATGATGTTATCTACTCTACAGGTTCCATTTCCAGTTCCCCTTGAGTGTTCCACGTGAGTGTGAGATGATTTATTACGAAGAAGCAGTTCCAAGTTTTATACAATGATGACTCATGGAAAGAAGACAGAGGTTGCTGAGAGGTTTTACACGGGGCTCAGTACCTAGTTGTTCCGCAGAAACCTGGCTTCTGCTGAGTAGAATTGTATGAACAGAAGTGTTGTGTTTAATGAGTGATAAGCTTCATCACCGAAGATTAATAACTCGCATACTAAGGACATATATATATATATATATATATATATATATATATATATATATATATATATATATATATCTATATACACATCTACCTAACATTAAAAGGTTGTGTTCTAAAAGAGGGGACATGTTATAATCAGAGACTTATGAACATTAAAACTTTCCCCAAGTGACATTTCAGTTAATTGGAAGATTATCCGTTCAAAAAAAAAACATTAGGAAACAGAGTAACTTCACCGTGTGGTATTCTCCTCACTCCAGGGACGACACTAAAGTGGTAAAGAAGAACAAGGAACTACTACGACATTCATTCTTTACACACACGACGGCCGCCTTGGGCTCAAGAGGACAGACTAACTAACTAACACTAACTTTAAACACAACACATATCAAACCCAACACACAATCACTCAATCATGTGCCATGCCGGAAAGCGTGGGGCGGTCATGACTCGCCATTTCATTCGATCACCAATGTCATGGATCAGCTCAGTGTTCCTGCCTCGTCCATGCCATCCAGGTATTTTCCTCTTGGTCTGTTCCCTTCAATCTTGCCAGTTGTCACCAAGTTCTCCAATCCATTTCTTCTCATAACATGTCCAAAAAATTTTGACTGTCTACGTCTAATGACTGATGTTCATTTGTCTCTTGTAGTACTTGGTCATTGGTTTTTCTGTCTGTCCATGGTATTCTTTGCATTTTCCTCATTAACCACATTTCTGCAGCCATCAGATGTTTTTCAGCTTGACTGCTCATAGTCCAAGTTTCACATCCATACACACAAGAACAGACATTCAAATAAGAGCTGTCAGATGAATTGTGGGAGGACCACAGTCAGGGATCCAGCACAATGTTGGACAAGGCAGATTGTTGCAAAATGGTTGTTAACATTATCATAGAATCAGCAATGTCTATAAGCAGTAACATAGAATCAGCAATGGTTGTCAACAATAATATAGAAGCAGCAATGACTGTGGACATTAATGAAGAAGCAACAATGGGTGTGAACACCGGTGAGATATTTTTTAAGTGCAATGATTGTGGAGCTGCATTCAGATTGGCATTTTGAAATATCACATGACAACACACACAGGAGATACCTCTCCGCTACCAACAAAATAATTAATCAAGCGTTGTTAATTAAAACAATTTTACTACAACAAGAAAACTCTCAAAAAGAAAATACCCTTATTTTCAAAATTTATTATACATAAATGATGATATTGGTTATACATGTACATGTCATAAAATAACAATCCACTTTACAACAAAGGACATATACATATTACATTATAACTATCTATGACCTTGATGCTTTGACCTTTCAGTTATTTACATCACTGATAGACCAGTTCCATTTGTAGTGACTACCCATCTTCCCTTGGGGTAGGTTAAGTCTGAAACTGGGTATGCGAGTGTTACCTATTCTGTTTCGTGGAACTTCTTCCAGGTAATATTTGCCTTCAGCTTGCTTATCAGCTGCATCACCCAGTAAATGACACGACCTCAGTTTTATGATTTAACTAGCTGACACAGCCCGGCTTCGCCCAGCCCCTGGCGGGGATCTATCGATCGATATATCTATCAATCTGCCTTCTTCTCCATTTCCTCTCATACATTCTTTCATTCAACATCTCTTATGAAGCAGCTGCACCTCTTTGCTGTTCTTTGTACACTAACAAACTATGACAATTAGCTTCTATATTTATAGTTATATATATATATATATAAACATAATCTGACAAAACAAATATACCACAAAATATAACATTATACATTTTAAAAACTTTTACATATTTTACTAACATTAAAGGGTATCATATATAAAATTATTATCTACCCCCAGCAATCAGTACAAAACCATTTCTTAGGTTTAGAAGCAGTACGCACACCAACACAATCGAAGTGATACCACTCAAAACAGCCGTCACACTCAATCATCTTTACCCCCCCCCCCCCCCCCCCCCCCCCCATCGTCCCTAACTGCGCAAGGATTGCAGTTGAAAAGTACATTTGTTTTTTTTCTTCAATTCTGGCCTGCAAGGTTACCCATGCCTCTTGAACAAAGAGACTTTCAATTGATGACAAAGAAATGCTTTCATTAGTAAAGATGGATAGTATGTTCTCTGCTGACTTTAGATTAGAAACAGAGTAAGGTGGAAGGACAGACGAATCGAGCAGACAGCCAGATAGAAGCATCTGCTTCTTCACCTCATATGATCTGGAATGAAAATCCTGTGGACACGTTTTTCTTTGTTTGCTTTTTGCGCTCTCGCAGGAAGAAGGAAGGAAATTATCGCCAACCGGGGTTTCCTTCCGAGCTATCGCGGAATAAACTACTCTGTCTATTCCGAGCTATCGCGGTATAAACTGCTCTGTCTATTCCGAGATATCGCGGTATAGACACTTCCATATAAAATATCTAGAATGGCAACTATGGTGAGGACATTAATAGCAGGAAATAGTAGGTCGGTAATGTCAACAAAGATGGAAGCCTGTAAACAGTAAGAGTACAGAAACGCAAGTTAACAATTCTTTAACTCGCATGGGAACACAATTATTGTTATTGGGGATACCAATCTGGAAAATTATTCTTGATATTTAAACAGCTTCATACTCCAGCTCCGAATAAACTACTCTGTCTATTCGAACTCCAGCTCGGAATAAACTCTCCCATGTTAGCCTCCCAAAGAAAGGAGGAATGGCTTGTGGGTAGGCACACATACTATGTGACATAGCGATGTTCCTGTGGGATAAGTTTGAAACATGAAACGTCTCGAGGATGAAAGTGCAAAAGCACGACAGGTAAATCACACCTGGACTGGGGAAGTCATGTCCCGCCCACTGAGAGTGAGAGTGCCAAGAATGTCGAGGGATAGAAACATTCGACGAAAAAGATGAAGACTCCTGTCGTGCTTACTATTACTAGGCTGCGAAGCTCATACTATTGTTTCATAATTTCTTTATACCTGAAAATTTTACTAAAATCTACTAGTACTACAACATATTACAAGACCTACTTACTTTCGACTATCCGTTTCATATTTCCCAAAAAGTCCATAGACCACTGATTGAGCGAGCAGGCCGCCACAATAACTTTTCTACCCATTTTCAGCAATGCACTGACTGTTTTAAAAATGTGTTTTACTTTAACAGTACTACAATTCAAAGTGCTAGAAATGTCTTTTAGTTAATATCACTCAAACTTTAATTCATATCAATTGTTGACAGTATTTTCTGACCACTGAAACAACACCGCCATTGTTGAGTGTTAAAAAGTACGATTTCGAACGCACGTGTTTTCTTATTTTCTTTATTTGTACAGCCTCTGTAATTGTCAAAATAACCTAATAAACTGATTATTTTTTAATGATTGTACTCAATATAGTTTTATATATATATTCATTAAGTATATGATTAAAAGTCCTTAAATTTTATCAAATTATAATTATCATGTAATCTCCTAAGTGACACGAAACAAATCGACTTCACGATTCCCAAAACAAAACAAAAATCATTTGCTGTTCGGTTTACGTACTTATTCTACTTGGGAGTCTTCGTGGCGAAGTGATCAAGCCGTTTGACTCGAGCTCCGAAGGTTGTAGGTTCGATTCCCGGCCTCGTCCTTCGGTTCATAAATGCATTTTATTCAGGAGACCCTTGAGGGTCGTCGCTGAAGCTACGGAGTTCGTGCTTTGTGCGACGCTTTCCGCGCTGCGAAAAGAGATTGAGCCATATGGGATAAAACCCCGTGCAATGAAGTCAACTCTGTCAATTTTTAAGCGACTTTTTTTCTTATAGTCCGTGCCGTATGGCATTTGTAATCATGTTTGTCCATAGCCCTCTGTCTCGTGTACTGCCAGTCATTTATTATACCGATGTTCACCCACGCCTTGCTCTCTCTCTCTCTCTCTCTCTCTCTCTCTCTCTCTCTCTCTCTCTCTCCCCTGCCCCTCCAAGTTTCCATCTGTCACGACGTACTCCAGCTATTCCCCTTCTCATGACATGCCTCAAGGTGGTCTGTCTTGTGAGTAATCAGTTCTATTTGAGAGTTAACTTCTTCCAGATATTGTCATTACTCGTTTGATCTATCCTTGGTGTTCTCAGCATTATTTTGTAAAACCACATTACCGCAGCTTCCACATAATTCCTCAATATTCTGCTAACTGTCCATGATTTGCTTCCATGCATCTGGATTGACTCGATATAGATTTATTATTAATATGGGTTCCAAATGTTGCTTATGTAGCCGAGGCGCGGTGTTGGGGTGAGCGCCCTACATTGCTCAAATACCTCAATGGCTCGTGAATACATAACCTATGCAGCAAAAGTCCAACTCCTGGCCTTCACGTGGCGGGCCCGTTTAAACTAACAGGAGAAGGGGCGACGGCGAGTCTCTGGCGCCGGAAAATTACCAGTATGCTCTAGATGTGTATGCACGTACATGCATGCGCAGACAGGCGTGTGCGCGCGTACACATCTACACTCGAGTGAGACCACAGTCTGCTCTAGCAAAGAAAGGTGCTGAAGACGGAGGCAACCAGCCAAGAGGCGCACCACAGAAATCAGGATGCCACGCAATCACGCAAAATGGAATATGTCGACTACTGCTAATCGTTATGGTGCTTGCCCTGCTCTGGACCCCCAGGCAGGTGCAGTGCCGGGCCCTATGTCTCGAAAGGGTCCAACCCCAACTACTGGAGGTCCTTCTCAGATGTCCTGTGGAGCCAGGGGACATGAGAATAGGACGACTGGCCATACTAAACGAAGACTTAAAATAATGCACTGGAATGCGGAGGGAGTCAGCAACAAAAAAATAGAATTAGAAAAAATCTTGGACCAAGAAAAAGTAAGCATATGTTGCTTGCAAGAAACTCACCTCAATGAAAATATAGCCTTCAAAATCAGAGGCTACCAGTGTTACCGATCTGACCGAAAGGACAGGCGAAAAGGTGGGATACTGACCCTTGTAAGAAATAACATCATGGCTTCCCAAATCAAAGTCTACATGGAAGGGGCTGAGTATCAGACACTTAAACTTAAGACAGGTAATACAGATCTACATCTGATCAATTACTACTGTCCAAGTGACCGCCCACAGGCACTGGACACTCTACCACTAAAAGAAAAAATTATTGTGTGTGGCGATTTCAACAGCCACTCGCAGAGCTGGGGCTATGATCACATGGACCAGAGAGGAGAGAGACTGGAAGACTGGCAGGATGAGAATAGATTCATGTTGATTAACAAGCCGTCCGACCCACATACTTTCTACTCGAGATCATGGCACTCTACAACTACACCTGACCTGGCTTTTCATTCACCAGACCTGGAGTGGAACATTACACGAATTGTTGGGAAACAACTTGGTGGCAGTGACCATCGGCCAGTCTTTCTAACCGTAGAAAATGAGCTTGTAAGTGAAAGCAGCACCCTCTCGAGGTGGAACTACAAGAAAGCAGACTGGGCAATGTACAAGCATCGCACCAGCATACTGGTTAGAAACCTGAACACTGAGAAAGACATAAATAAAGCAGTTGAAGAGTTTGGGAAATGCATACTACAGGCAGCGCGAGAAACAGTACCAAGAGGAGCCCGTAAACAATATAAACCCTACTGGAGTAGTGAACTGGAACAGTTGCATAATGATGTTGAAGTGTGTAGAAAGCAAGCAGAGGCCACACCCAGCCAAGAGCACCACAATAAATTCCAGCATGCAAAAGCCAAATTTCAAAGGGCCAAGCTGCAGGCTAGACGGAAAAGCTGGCAGGAGAAAACGGAGTCTCTGAACTTTGAAAGAGACACAGGGAAATTGTGGAAGCTAATAAAACAGCTTAATGACGAGGGCACAGGGAGAAACTCAAAAATTGCACTACATAAAGATGGAAAAATCTTAACAAGAAAGCAAGCAGCTGACCATTTTGCGGACTCGTTCGCACAAGATAGCAATATCAAAATTAGTCCAGAGAAACAAGAAGAGATTCGAGAGAAACGACAACATACAGGACAGAAGGAAATAGTACATGAGGTTCTGGAGGCACCCATCACAATCAGCGAACTGGAGCTAGCCATATCAAAACTGAAAATGAGAAAGTCACCAGGAGCTGATGGTATCTCCAATGAAATGATCAGGAACCTAGGAACAGAGGCCAAAACAAAGCTGTTGCAGATCTTCAATAACATCTGGACCTTAGGCAGTGTTCCACAAGCCTGGAGAGAAGCAATCATGATACCCCTCCTAAAATCAGGGAAAGATGGTTCCATTGCCTCTAGCTACAGACCAATTAGCCTCACCAGCTGTCTCTGCAAAACACTGGAGCGCATCATCAATCACAGACTGCAGTGGTACATTGAAAGTAAAAACATCCTTGTGCCACAGCAGGCTGGCTTTAGGCAGTGCTACTCTACGGAAGATCAGACAACCTACCTCTCTCAAGAAATTGAGGATGCATTCCAAGAGAAGAAGCTGGTGCTTGCGGCATGGATAGATCTGAAGAAAGCCTTTGACAAAGTCTGGAAAGAAGGTCTGATGAAGAAACTGAGAAACTGCAAAGTCAATGGAAGAATGTACAAATGGGTGAAAGCATACTTGCACAACAGAAGAGCCCGAGTACAGATAGACGGACTCAAGAGCAAGAAAGTACTACTGCGTCACGGTGTCCCCCAGGGCGGAGTCTTGTCCCCCACACTTTTTCTAATCTTCATCAATGATCTTGTTGCTCACCTACCGCATGGAATTAAAGCGGCAATGTACGTCGATGACCTGGTTCTATGGAGCACAAATGAATATGCATCAGTGGCCACCAGATTGCTACAAAGAGCTGTAGATACATTTGCTGCATGGGCAAATAGATGGTGTGTCAGCATAAACACTGACAAGTGCAGCACCACCCTATTTACCCTCTCTCCAAAACAAAAGGCAGGGATCATCCAGATAAATGGAACACCCCTAAGAGAAGATAAAGAACCAACATACCTTGGAATAACATTTGATGGCAAGCTGACATGGAGAAAGCACATCAACAAAGCAGTAGCAAAAGCCAGAAGGAAAATAGCCATCCTGAGAAAGCTAAGTGGAACCACATGGGGAGCCAGTACGAAAATACTTAGCAAAGTTTACCAACAGAGCATACGACCACACCTGGAATATGGGTCAACTGCGTGGTGTTCAGCATCAAATACCACACTACAAGAGCTGGACAAGGTGCAAAATCAAGCACTTAGAGTCACCACAGGAGGGATGAGATCAACCCCTATAGTGGAAATGGAGAAGATGGGGAGGACACAGGCACTGAGTAAGCTCAGAGATACGAAAACGCTAATACAAGCAGAAAAGTTCCTCAGCTTGCCAGGCCACCATATGAAGAACAGATTTGAAAACCTAGCTATGGGGCGGTTGAAAAGAAGTAGTTTTATCCACCAGGCCAAACGACTCTGCAGAGAAACCACTGATCTGCCCACAGTTGGTATCCCCCTAACAACTATTCCAGAGCGAACTCCATGGAAAGATGAGCATAGACTATCGTTACAAATCCAGACAAAAGTGAGAGGAATATTTGACAAGGAAGAACAGAACAGTGTGCAGCGCAGAACAGCCACTCTCAGCTTCCTTGATGAAGAATACCCACAGGACCTCTGGATCCGAGTCTACACAGATGGGTCAGCACAAAATGCTGTTCGAAATGGAGGAGCGGGAGTGTACATAGAATACCCAAATAATACTACGGACACAGCCAGAGTACCGACAGGAAAGTACTGCCATAACTATGATGCCGAAATTGAGGCAATCAAGATAGCAACAGAGAAATTACTAAATAACAGCAATGGTACACAACCTGTGGTGCTACTAACAGATGCAAAATCAGTACTCGAGGCGCTCCTCTCTGGGAAATTGCCAGTACTAAGGACACTACTTTCTGAACTTAGCAGTCAGCATAAAGTCAACTTACAGTGGATACCATCCCACTGTGGAGTACCCGGAAACGACAGAGCTGATCAATTGGCTAAGGAAGGAGCCAAAGAGGAACAGCCTGATGTGCCCGTTACATACCACCAAAAGAAAAGAATGATCAAATCAGTCAGAAAGCCACCAAAACCTGCTCAAGATGACTACCACATTATGGACAGACCAGAACAAGTCATTATTCTGCGCCTCAGAACAGGACACGATAGATTACGCAACCACATGTATACAAAATTCAAGATTGGTGAAACAGCCATGTGCACATGTGGATTGGCGTCGCAGACAGCAGAGCACATACTCCAAGACTGCCCAAAATATAACATATCTAGGCAAACCTTCTGGCCTAGAGAGACGACAGTGGAAGATAAACTCTATGGACCACTGTGTGAACTGAAAAAAAAAACAGTTCAATTCATGCAAGAGACGACATTGCAGATATAGACATATTTCAAGCGAACGAAAGAAGAAGAAGAAGATTATTAATATTATTAATCTGCCTGCAATTCTCTTCTTCAAGTGTTTTTAAGTCTCCCACTATTTCGTTTGCCTTGTGGATTCCAGACAAAAGATTGTCTCATAATATCGTCCTGCGCAATTACGCGATGAAATAATTCAAATATGTCGATCACTGAAAACCCTTATGGTACTCGCCCTGCTAGACCCCAACGCGGGTGCAATAGTGGGCCCTATGCTTCAAAAGAGTCCAACCAAAACGACTGGAGGTCCTTCTCAGATGTCCCGTTGAGTCAGGTGACTTGATTATAGAGAGCCTGGCCACCCCCCCCCCCCCACCCCCAAATGAAAATAATTCACTGGAATGCGGAGGGAGTCAGAAACTATAACAGTAAGGGAGTTAGCTTAGTAGTAGAGAGTTAATGAATGCTGCGCATTCATTAACTAGTGGGAAATCATAGTTGGTGAACGTGTGTGCACGAATGGGTCGAGGTATCCAGGGGTTGCACACACGTCACTTGGGACTTGGGATTCAACTAGGTAAACAGAAAACATGTCTGTAAATAACATCACCAGTTTGAAGATGTATTATTTCAACCAATAAACGCATGTTTATATAATAGACGAGACTTGTCCACTATATCGACACGAGCCATCCATTATACACAGCCTTATCGTATCACCTGTACTGTTATACAGGCTGTTTTGGTGCCGTGACCAGGATATTATATTTTAGATAAAACGGTTGTCACTAAATATGGTTGATCCTAGTTCATATATAATAGAAATAGGGAAATATAAAATTAGAACATTAGTTGACTCGGGAGCGCAAGTTAGCGTGATTAAAGAAACATTTTTATATCGAATATTACCGGGAAGGTTAACCCGGTCAACAAATGCCCGCAGAAGTCGGATGTGTCGGCCTAACGGCGCAAGAAGCTCTGCTGTGGACAGGCACAACGCAATCACGTCCGAAAAAAAAAACTCCGGATGAACGAAGAAGAAGAAGAAGATATCGAATATTAAAAAATTGTAAAATATTTAGAATTCAGGAGAATCTTCATTCGGTAACTGGACACAAATTAGAAGTGCTTGGACAAACGATGATAAATTTTAAATTAGGAGGGATAAATGTTAGGCATATGTTCCATGTGGTCAAGGATTTAAATATAAATATGATATTGGGTAGAGATTTTTTATTGAAAAAATGGGGTGAGACTTTTTTTTGATTTGCATAAATTAAAATTCCAAGATGTTTACGTGGATTTAGAAGAGGATATGCATGTGTCGACACTAGTTAGAGTCAAAACGACCATGAATTTGAAACCACAAACGGTTAATTTAATACAGGCAAAAATGAAAAAAAATCCGTACTTTTCGGTTGGACAAACAGTTAAAATAACGGAATTAGAGAGAGAAATAATACAGGAACCTGGCTTAGAAGTCACCGATGGGTTAATAGTATTAGATAAACATCTCAGCTTTCCAGTGATGCTCCTAAATAATACAGGAAAAAATATTAAATTATATAGAGGTTGTGTAATCGCTAAAGTAGCGTATAATGATGATAACATGTTAACTATAGAAAAAGAAAACATATTGGGAAATGATTATTCAGAAACTGCCATGGTTAGAAATAATGTTAGAAAGAAGTATAAAAGAAGCTGGAAAAGACGAAATGATGAATTGATCCATACATTTAAAAAATATCCATCTCAAATAGATACAGTTGACAAAAGGACAAGAGAACAAGAATTGTTATCACAATTAAAAGCCCCACCGGAGAATAAAGAAATATTAGAAAAATTGGTGAAAGAAAATCAAGACGTTTTTGCAATTAATGATTTAGAATTGGGAAGGACTAGTACAGTTACAATGGAAATAGATACTGGAGATCATCCACCAATTAGTTTAAAACCGTATAGAACATCCTTAAGGAATAGAGAAGTTGTTGAAAAAGCAATAGAAGACATGCTGAAGGCAGGAATAATAACAAGATCGAAGTCAGAATGGTCATCTCCGATCGTCATCGTGACCAAATCTGATGGTTCAAATCGATTCTGTTGCGACTACAGGGCGTTGAACAAAATCACTAAGAATCTAGCGTACCCATTGCCAGTGATTGATGATATTTTGGGTTTACTTAATGGGTCTACTTTCTTTACCACATTAGATGCAAGATCAGGATTTTGGTGTATACCTTTGTCCCCAGACGCCCAGAAAAAGAGTGCTTTTTGTACACACGCAGGTTCTTACGAATTCTTACGAATGCCTTTTGGAGTTCGTACCTCGCCCTCGTATTATATGCTATTAATCAATCAAGTTTTAGAGGGTATGCAAAAATTTGCATTGGCATATATAGATGACATTTTAATTTATACAGCAGGAGATATAGATGATCACTTAAAACATGTAAAATTAGTATTCGACAGATTAAGAATACATGATGTTAAACTGAAGCTTAGTAAATGCGAATTTTTAAAAACAGAAACAAAGTACTTGGGGTATATTATTAATAGAGACGGAATTAAACCAGATCAAGATAAGATTAAAATTATTAGAGAATTATCCCCTCCAACTAACGTAAAAGAAGTGCGTGCGTTTATTGGAACCTGTGGGTATTATAGGCGGTTCATTCCAGGGTTCTCAAAGATAGCAGAGCCTATTACTAACTTAACTGGAAAATACGCTAGATTTAAGTGGGATGATGAATGTCAAAAAGCATTCGAGTTTTTAAAAAATAGCTTAACAATAGTGCCACTATTGACATATCCAGATTTGAATAAACAGCTAATATTATATACAGATGCTTCAGATAATGCTATAGGAGCGTGTTTGGTTCAACCATATGAAGGAAAAGAATCTGGAATACCAGGGGTTAAAAATGAAAGGCCAATTTATTTCTTGTCTCATAAACTTAGCAGGTCTCAAAAGAAATGGTCGACTATTGAGAATGAGGCTTATGCTATACACTATGCTCTCCAAAACCTAAATTACTACTTACATAACGCCAATTTCATTATTAGAACTGATCACATGCCATTAAAGTCTATATTAGAAGCACCAATACAAAATAGGAAAATACAAACGTGGGCATTAAATCTACAGGGATACAATGCTAAAGTAGAATATGTTTCAGGGAAACATAATACATGCGCCGATTTATTGTCTAGAATCCCGTATCCACAGTCATCAGGAAACACGGAAGATGAAGGAGAACCGGAGATAGACGATAGAAACTGGCAAGTAAATATATTAGATTCTGTCATAATAAATAGAGAAGACTTTGAGAGTTTACCGTCGGATCAAGAGTCTGAACCTAGAACAGAAGACCCACATTTAGAACAATTTAATATGAAAGATGAACAAGAATTAGATCCAAAAATAATACAGATAAAAAGAAAACTGAAAGAAACAGGGGAAAACAGTTTTAAAAGAAAATTTTTAGAGCTACAAGAAGACAATCAATTATATTATATCGGTGAAAACGGTGAGGGATTAAGAAAATATATTCCGAAACATTTAGAACGAGAAGTTTTAAAGGCATATCATGATAATAATGGTCATTTTGGACGAGATAAGTTAGTGAAGTCTATTAGCAGTAAATATTACTGGCCGAATTTATTTAAAAGCGTATATGAATATGTTGAAGCATGTGAAAAGTGTAGGTTAAGAAACATGAAGATAATTAAACGTCCCTTACAAGATACAGATATTCCTCAATTTCCAATGCAGAAAGTAAGTTTGGATATTTCAGGTCCTCATCCAAAAACATTATCGGGAAATGTATACCTACTACATATCGTAGATTCATATAGTCTCTGGCCAGAAGTTTATCCAATTCCAGACAAGAGTTCTGATTCAGTTATAAATATGCTTTTACAAGAATTTATACCAAGGTTTGGGTGTCCACAAACAATACTTACAGACAATGGGAAAGAATTTGTAAATAGAAAGTTTGAAAAATTGGTAAAAGATTTGAATATAAAACACATTAAAACTTCGTATTACAGACCATCTTCGAATGCCAAAAATGAGCGACAACATAGGACATTATATAATATACTAGCGAAAAATGTAGAAGAACACGATATGGATTGGGATCTTTATTTGGGAATAGCATTAGGGGCGATCCGTACACACCAAAATGAAGGAACAGGCTTCTCACCATTTTACCTAGTACATGGGAGAGAACCAATATTACCAATTGACAATTTATTAAAGCCTAGGAGAAAATATGTGGGGGAGGATTTTCAGGAAACAAGGTTGCAAGAAATGCACAAAGCACATATACGTTTAAGAAATAATATAATTAAGGCTCGAGAAAGACAGAAGAAATACACAAATAAAAATGCACACTTACAAGAGTTCAACATAGGTGATAGAGTTTATTACAAAAAACATAGGAAAAACTCTAAGTTTGATGCTCATTGGGTCCCAGGATATTATATTTTAGAAAAAAAGGGTCCAGTATCGTATACTATTAAGAATCAAGTTACAGGGCATGTTGCACGTTCACATGTAGAGTACTTAAGACGGGATAATGAGGAAAAAGATGCAGAAAATAATAATTATTATTATTATTCAGAAGAAATATTGTCAGATGGACAGATTATCAGACAAACGGAATATCCAATACTTATAGAGAATGGGAAACAAGTAACAACAGCATCTACTCCTGCTGAACAAGAAGAAACAATACCAAAAACAGTCATGACAGAGGAAAACAACACGTATGACGGTTATAATAGTGAAGGATCAATCAAAGAAAAAATAGACGCTCCATTTATGAATACAAGACAGGCAGTAAAAAGAAAGTTAGATAGACAGAAAGAAAAAGAAATTAAGAGGCAAAGGAAATTTAGAGTGAATTCCTCAAGTGATGAAGATATGCCACTGTTTGAAAATTTATTAAGACATCAAGATAGGAAGATTAGATTGGATTTAGAAAGGAAGAGATTAGCGGTTGCTAGTAATGGGTATACAGATGCGGAACAAGAGATGGATGAAAAGTCAGAAACTGACGAGGATGCTGATATGAAAGAAGATAGTTCTCCTCGGGAGGATGGCGACATTGATGTAGATATTGCACTTATAGAAAAAAATTTGGAGTTATTAAGAAAATGGAGAAGTGATAAATAGCGTGGTAGAATATTCTGGAGATTGCAGATAGAAGAAGAAGTTAGACACGGTATTTGTGAATTTCTAAGGAAGAAAGTTAGCAAATAACTTAATCAAGAGTTATTGAGAGTTGTCGGGATGAGTAGACATAATATTGTAGTAAGTTAAGACTTATTGATATATGCTTTATTATCATTTTGATTTTTAAGTTGAAGTGTTGAGTTTTTCTTAGACGGAAAATAATTGATTAGTAGTCATAATATGTATGTATATATATATGGTCTTTCATTTCATCACATATGGTTATTTTGAATAATGTGTGGGGATAAAAATGATGTCAAAGAATGAGGGGGTTGATATTGTTTGCTCTATTGTTTTGACTTCAGTTGTTCTTTATAAAATGTGATAATATGTTACCGTAGCTGTTTATTTTTACAAAACTTTGCTTTTGTTTTTCTTGAGTTACCCTGGGTGTGTTTAAAATGATTTCTATCTTGACGTTCAGTTATGGGAAAAATGAAGAGTTGTTTTGGGGAGATTGCAGAAAATATGAAACATAGAGTAAGGGCCATGCTTCGTTTTATGAATTTTGTGACTTGAAGTTGAGTTGCTTAACGTGTATAACGGTTATAAATTGAGGATGAAACATGATTGAGTTAAGGGGGAAGTTTTGGTGATTAGTGAAGTGACTCAGTATGTTGTAGAGAAAGTAATGGAGGAGTATATTTAAAAGTGGCTGGGGTTGTCAGCAACAATTGATAATTACATGTGGGTTGGAAAGAGTTAAACCGTTAAAAATGGTTTGGGGGATTGAATTAGGGACTACATTAGACGGTTCGTAATGTAAATACATGGATCGAAAGCCATGGATGAGGGGAATGACGGGCAATAATGGGTAAATGGGAGTTGAAATAGGAGCTGGGTTGAACAGCGTTTAATGGGAGAATATGGGGGGAATGCCAGGTTGAATTTTGGCATTTAAATAAGTGGACACTGGAAGAAGAAGACTGTACTTAACAGTATACTAATAATTTGGAGGTTTTGAAGGAATGGTTGAACTTGACGAGGTGAATAATACAAAAGGTTGTAGTTTTGGATTAACATAACTTTTTGATAACAACAATTATTATTGACGGAAATGAAGATAAATTTTGGAAACTTTATTTTATAAAGTTTTGAGAATGCATGGGAAGAGAAATGTGATTACTTCTTACTTTTTCCTTACTTTCTAAACTTCCTTAGGTGCGCACCTAACCAAACCAAACCAATCTTTTTTCTGTCTATCCTAGAATAGCGAGAATGTGATTAAGTGAGAAAAAATAAAGAAAATATCTTCAATTTTTGTCAATCATAATTTAGATGGACACTTTAAAAGCGGTTCGCTTATAGAGAGTTTTGTAGAGAGTTTTTGTGGAGAACTTTATAACGAATTTTGTAGAGAGTTTTGTATTATTTATATTGTATGAAGTATGTCTCTGGTTAGCATTTGGCTATGATGAGATAGGAGGGTGAGATTTGAATTAGGAAATATATGTGAAGGGATTGTTGGGCAGATGTGGTATAGAACCGTAGAGTTAAGTGGTTAAGAGTTGGGGTTGAGACTTTTTCAGGGAAAATGTCTCCTTGAAGAAGGGGAAGTGTATAACAGTAAGAGAGTTAGCTTAGTAGTAGAGAGTTAATGAATGCTGCGCATTCATTAACTAGTGGGAAATCATAGTTGGTGAACGTGTGTGCACGAATGGGTCGAGGTATCCAGGGGTTGCACACACGTCACTTGGGACTTGGGATTCAACTAGGTAAACAGAAAACATGTCTGTAAATAACATCACCAGTTTGAAGATGTATTATTTCAACCAATAAACGCATGTTTATATAATAGACGAGACTTGTCCACTATATCGACACGAGCCATCCATTATACACAGCCTTATCGTATCACCTGTACTGTTATAAAACAACAAAAATAGAGCTAGAAAACATCTTGAATCAAGAATAAGTAAAGGTGTATTGCTTGCAAGAAACTCGCCTCGGTGAAAACAGTCTTCAAAATCAGGGGCTACCAGTGTTACCGATTTGTCCGAGAGGACAGACGAAAGGGTAGGATACTGACCCTTGTAAAGAATAGAGCATCACTGCTGCCCACATTGAAGTTTACATAGAAGGGGCTGAGTATCATACACTTAAACTTAAGACAGACAATGCAGATATACTCATCTCATCTCATCATCTCATCATGTTCCTCTTGTACCTTGCGGTGTCAAGGTGAAGTATAAACATCGTGTGAGTGCCCGCTTATGAGCTTCATGTATCGATATTCCCATGGACTCTGCTATTCCCTCCGTCCAAGGTTTACGTGGTCGGCTTCTTCCTCTGTTTCCATCTGGTCTGTACATCATTGCTTGTTGTGGTATGCTGTTGTATGGTAACCTACTTGCATGGCCAAACCATTTGACTTGCTGCTTTCTAATAAAATCTAGTGCTGCTATAACCCCACCTTCCCCCCTCTCCCCCCCCCCCACTTTAGTCCTGATTTTTTCATTTCTGATCTTATCTCTTCTTGATAAGTTGAGTATTCTTCTCAGGAATCTCATTTCTGTTGTTGTGATTTTTCTTTTCTCTTTTTCTGTCATTGTCCAGGTTTGGCATTGGTAACATAGAGTTAGTAGGAAGATTGTGTCCTAAAGTGTTTTCTTAGTATTTATTGATACATGTTTGTTCTTTAGTATTGGTGCCATTTGTCCAATGAGTTGGTTTGCCTTATTGATTTATTGCATCTATTTTCAATCTCGTCTTCTGATCTGCCATTTGATGATATTATACTTCCTAGGTACTTGAAACTCTTTACTTGTTTCAAGGGATGTACGTTTAGGTGAATTGTTGTTGTTGTTTTTTTTTCTTCTTTAGTTATAGTCATTACCTCTGTTTTGCTTGTGCTAATTTTCAGGTTATTTTCCCTACACATTTCGTTTAGACTATTCACCTGGTCTTGTAATTCAGCTTCTGATTTTGCTATTAGTGCTTGGTCGTCCGCAAACAGGAGTTCTCTAATGGTTAGATTTGCAGATGGTTCTTCTTCTGTGTTCTCGTCATGCGGTATTCTTGTGGTCTCTGTTTGGCTGGTTTCTTTACATATGTTGTCTATATATGTTATGAACAATATAGGGGACAGGACACAACCTTGTCGTACTCCGGATCTTATGGTGAAGGGTTCTGAGTGTCCTCCAGTTGCTCTCACTGTGCATTCACTGTTGTATAAGCTTCTACATAGGTTTGTTAGATGTATACTCACTCCATATTGTTTAAGGATTTCGCACAGCTTGTTTATATCTACTCTATCAAATGCCTTTTCTTGGTCGACAAAGGCTAAGTAGAGTGTTTCATTGAATTCGATTGATTTTTCCATAAGTTGTCTAAGAGCAAAAATGGCGTCGATGCATCCTTTGTTTTTCCTAAATCCAAGTTGTGTTTCGCTTAGCTGGGGTTCTATAGTAGGTCGTAATGCAGATATACATCTGATCAATTACTATTGTCCAAGTGACCGTCCACATGCTCTGGACACACTACCATTAAAAGAGTAAATGATTTTGTGTGGCGATTTTAACAGCCACTGGTAGCAACAGAGACATTACTAAATACAAACCATTGTAGGCCTACACAACATGTGGCGCTAATGACAGATGCAAAATCAGTACTTGAGGTGTTCCTGTCTGAGAAATTGCCAGTACTACGGATACTACTTTCTGAACATGGCAGCCAGTGTCAGGTCACCATACAGTGGATACCATTTAACTGATGGATTAGCTAAGCAAGGAGCAATAGAAGAAAAACCTGATGTGGCCGTTACATACTACCAAAAGAAAAGAATTAGTTAATTAGTCGCAGTTCCAACTTCACAGCAACGGGTCGTCCCCATTATGCTCCGTTCCTGTGCCAGTGAATATCACACAAAACGCTCCCCACTGCCCAATATGAAAAGTGGAAAGGACAGGAGTCTCGACAAACAACAGCCCGCACAAATACAATGTGCATAATGCCGCCACTAGAATGTCAACACACCAGTCCCCCACAAAACACCCAGTTCATCTCTGATGGAATCGGCTGTCATTTTCCTGTCTGAATGTTTCCTAGATGTTCACCCACACAGTCCACGAAAATACAGTTCAGCAGCCACGCATTTCTGCATAAGGCAAAAACCGGTCAACTCTGGGACATAGCCATCTGCCATCACTCCGAACATGCAGTCACGTTCCAAAAAACTTCAGGCAGATTCAAAAGCATTTCACACGAAACTCACAGCTCACAGTGTCGTGCCACGCACTCACTCAGATGCAGGGCGACGGAACCATCAAGCCTCCTTAGTCGCCTCTTACGACATGCATGGTAGGCTACAGTGTTGCTATTCTTTGCTTCCCTTATGGGCCCCGGCAACACACGGGAGAAAAAGAAAAGAATGTTCACATCAATCAGAGAGCCACCATAACCTACCCAAGACGACTGTGTTGTTTGTCCATCAACAATGATGATGACCATTCATTTCATCCAGTGGGGTTGAAAGTATGGAGCCGTGAGTTCTAAGATGGCAGATAAGGCCTATTTTGGCTCGACATGTTATTTGCCAATGTGGACAAAGATTGCTTAACGTTCCAGGAGGAGGATCTCCTGCAGTGGTTTTTCTGTCCAGTCTATTTTTCACAGCTCTTGCAGTCCTGGTTGCTTCACAAGTGACTGCACCCTTGCATAATGATAGTAGTATGTAATGGCGGAACAAGTCGCTATTCTGGAGCAGACTGATGGAGAGAGAGGAATTATTCGGTATAAATCGTTATATATGAGCTATACCGCCCACCCCACTCCATCAGAAAAGAGGACCGCATTTAACCTAGTTTTTTTTTTCAAATTTCGTGCTCTTTTGTACTTAACAACATACGGTTTTGGGAGCTTAAGAAGTTAAATTGTATGAATTAAAAGGTAAATTATATACCAAGTATTATTTTAAATTCAGGTCCATGTTTATTGTGTGTGAGTGTGTGAGTGTGTGTGTGTGTGTGTGTGTGTGTGTGTGTGTGTGTGTGTGTGTGTGTGTGTGTGTGTGCGCGGGATAAGTTTACGTGGGGAGGGGGTGGGGGCAGGGGAATGGGCCCTAAGTCCGACTATGAGTCTTTGCCCACTGTGGTCCACCAGACTTACAGCTACTGTGAAGAGGTGTGAAGTTTGATGATCATCTCGGCCCCTGACCAGACAAAGAACAGTACTGAGAGGGCAATACAACACTTTGACCTGTAGCCAAAGGGCCGAAACGGTGTGAGCAAACCGCACATAATTCTTGTTACAGCCTCATTAAATAAATTGAGATTCCATCATGGTTTAACATATTATCGAGGATATAGAAAGCATAAAGAAATAAGCTAGATAACATAGAAAATTGTCTTATTCCTACATATTTTAACATAAATTATTAATTTAATTTTGAAAAAAATATTCAATTGAATTATCATACTTTGCGACTTTTGTAAAAAATCTTTAAATTATAATAGCATAATATTAATGCGAATTATTTTCCTTGCCCAGTCATTTTCAAAATTAGGTCAAGGGATGTAACTCATGAATAACAAATCGACTGGCTTATTGCGATCTCCTCACTTTTTTTTTTGTTAAAGAGAACCTTAATTTTTTATTTATCTTTATTTTTTTCCCATTGAAAATAAAAGATAGCGGTTATTAGTGATCTGTAGAGAGCCATAGTGGTATAAACACTATAGCCAAACAGCTCTTGAAATGTAGACCTTAAAAAGTAAACATGGTCTATAGTAGTGGATGAAGTGGTCGAAATGTATGTGCATGTGCGTGTGGCCGGGTGTGTTGGGGTTACTGTGCTGTTCCTCCGAATATGGGAGTTGCTGTGGAGTTGGTGTCAGATGGGTTTTCGTTGGTAAAGAGGTGGCCAGGTCGAATCGCGGCGTAATTGTATGGTGGAGATGGGGTGGCAAAGTAGCTAGCGAGGAGGTTGCCGTGGCTGACGGGTTGGAAAGTCAACGAGGCAAGCCCCGGGTATGTCTTCTGCTCTAAAAATTAGTGTAATATCGCAGTGACTGAATCGACCTCTGAGGTGTACCATTCGTAACAATTCATACATTAGCAAGGTATTTTAGGTCATTCCCAGTACCACTACAAAACTGTGATGACCAAACGAAATCAGCAAGGCAAGACTCTGGCATGTTTTCTGCTCTAAAAATTTTCTTTTGGTAGTATGTAACGGGCAGATCAGACTGTTCTTCGTTTGCTCCTTCCTGAGCCAATCGATCTTCGCTGTCGTTTCTGGGTACTCCACAGTGAGATAGTTTCCACTGTATGGTGACCTTATGCTGACTGCTAAGTTCAGAAAGCAGTGTCCTTAGTACTGGCAATTTAATATACAGGAGCGCATCTAGCACTGATTTTGCATCTGTCAATAGCACTACAGGTTGTGTACCATGTCTGGTATTTAGTAATTTCCTGTAAGCAATAGTATATACGAGGTAATAATTTCAATAGTATTTTTGCTGTGTAAATTAAAAGATGGCGGCATGGGGTAGGAGGTCGACTATCGACAGCTTCGATGCATATATTGAGAATCCGACCGTAAGAAGCCTTGGGTTTTCCCCACTATATCTAATGAAAAGTTGCCGACTGTGTATTATAATGGCGGTTATTACAGTGTAGTGGATGGGACTTAAACACTATCATAATACCAATGGCAATGTGGTAGAGACACCAGACTAGTCCCCGGGTTGTGTGATGATTATACAAATGATCACATAATCACATTATAAGGGGTACACGTGGGTAATGGTTACATGCTTTCAAAGACGGTGGTGCTTCCGGTCACATGCATAAGGATATATCCAGTACACGTGCTCACTGGCTAAAGCCGGTCAAAGCTGGCGCTGTTTCTGGTCACATTATATGGGTACATCTGGTACGTGTGGGTAATGGTTACATCCGATCAAAAATGGTGATGCTTCCGGTAACATGTGTAAGGAGTACACCCAGTACACGTGCTTACTGACTAAATCCGGTCAAATATGGTGGTGCAGTTGGTCACATGCATAAGGTTAAAACTGGTACACGAGGGTAATAGTTACATCAGGTCAAATATGGTGGTGATTCCGATCACATATGTAAGGAGTACATCTGAGACATGTGGGTAATTGTTACATTTGGTCAAAGATATCTCTTCAGCCGGTCACATGTGTAAGGGTACACCCGAGACACATGGGTAATGGTTACCTCTAGTCAAAGATGGTGTCGGACCCTGTCACATATGTAATGGTATATCCGAGACACGAGAGTAATGGCTACGACCGGACCACGTGGGGGAGCTGCTTCCGATCACATGTGTAATGGTTTATCCGAGATACGTGGTTAACAGGGATACTACAAAAAAGAGTGCCTTAATGGTTGTCGAACTAAGGTACCTAACTCATGGTTATCGCCTTGTATGGGAGTGATTCCAATACATCGTCAACAAAGCATCAGAAGTTTAAAATTGTTTCCCTTCTCTCTCTTTTCTATATCCGTTAGGGTGGTCCACGGAGTAACACCAAAGAACATCCCGAAATACACCATAAGATAGTTTCGGCTGTAGTATACGAGAGTGTAAACAATTCATTACATTGTCCGAGTAAGCCTTTCTCATAGTCATAGTGTAGAGATGAGATCATCGATGCCAATCGGGGGAATTTCTATCTGTACGTAACAGCTATCAGGTCGTACAGCGACGAGTGGTTAGCGCATGTTATCAGATGTATAATATTACACACTAACACAACAACCTGTCCTGACTCAACCTTAGGCGTCTCATGTAACATGCCATGTCACGTGTCCGCTGACCTGACCAGTGATGTTAGCACGGCGCAAAGCAAGCATTTTACACGTTCACTACCTCTCTGTGTGTCTATACGAGATATTACAACTTTCCCCAGAAACCCATGTCAATATATGTTTTACAACTTGTCTGCTTATTGTTCTATGTTTCAAAAGTATAGATTATATATATATATATATCACTTCAACAGTCAAATAAGAAACTACAGTAGACAAATTATTTAAAATGTTGGCCAGATACAGACATACATCGACCAAATTTATAAATATCTCCGCCAAACTTATGAAAAATAGGAAAATTTGTTAACCAAACGGGAAAAATATTCGTCAAGTAAAGAAATATATCGTCCACACTGATAAAATGTAGGAACATGTGTTGGATCCAAATGGGAAAAATATCGATCAAGTAGGAAAATGTGTTAACCAAATGTCGGAAAAAATATTGACCAAGTAAAGAAATATAGCATCCAAACTTGTAAAATGTAGGAAACTTTGTTAACCAAACGGGAAAAATATTAATTAAGTAAAGACATATTTCAACCAAACTTATAAATATCTTAGCCAAATCTATTAAAAGTAGGAAAACTTGTTAACCAAATTTGAAAAATATTGGCCAAGTAAGTAAATATTTCAATCAAACTTATAAATATCTCAGCCAAACCTATAAAATGTAAGAAAATATACTAACCAACGTAACCAAAATGTTGGCCGAATTAATACATATTTCAACCAAACTTATAAATATTTCAACCAAACTTATAAAAAGTAGTAAAATATGTTGACAAAATTAAAAGAAAATAGGTTTGGCAAAGTAAGAAATAGATCGACCAAACTAGGAAAAACGTGTTGCCCAAGCTATGAAAAGGGTAGCTTCTGTAGTGTCAAGAGTGCCTTGAACTTTCATGTGTAATTGCATTTCACGCTACATAATGATCAACGGCAACACGTTCTCCCTTTTACATTACCGAAAGCTTCAACTTACCACTCCAAGGTATCTGCTAAAGAAACACGTATACAGACTACTCACACATCGCTCCACACTCGTGGTTTTTTCTTTTACCAAAAATGGCTCTGTCTTTCATAGATAGCTTCACAACTTTTCCATATCACAGAACCAAGAACTCCAAACTTTCGTTGTACAAGAGCTCTAATGAAACAATCATAACAACGTTTATGACAATGCAGTTTGTGGCTCCACCTGGGATAGTTTCGATATCATCTGAGTATTCGGCATCAAGGGACCATTTCCTATGGCTGACTTCTTCAACTTTCCATATCACAATGTTCGCTACACTAACCGTCCTTCATTCTATCTCTCAACATTAGAAGGGTTTTCTTGAAGTCTAGCTAAAATATAATTTCTTACTTTATCTACCGCTATCTCACTTTGTCATTTATATCCACAATAGCGTAAAGTCTCCAACCAACCACCAGTGCTTGTTATGAATTTGGCCATTTTTAAAACAATGCCTGCCTTATTGATCCCTTGAATACCATTTACTACATCTTCTAACCGACTGTTTGGTTGAAATATTTCTTTAATTGGCTAATATGTTTCCCATTTGGTTAACAAATTTTTATACTTTCTGTAGGTTTGGCTGAGATATTTATAAATTTGGTTTAAATATGTCTTTACGTGTCCATTATTTTTTCCCGTTTAGTTAACAAAGTTTCCTACTTTTTATAAGGTTGGACGTGATATTTCTTTACTTGACCAATATTTTCCCCGTTTGGTTAACAAATGTTCCTACTTTTTATAAGTTTGGTTAAGATATTGCTTTACTTGGTTACATTTTCCCATACTGTTTATAATGTGGTCGAGATATTTCTGTATCTGTCCATTTTTCCTAATTGGTTAACAAATTTTCCTACATTTTATCAATTTGGACGAGCTATTTCTTTATTTGGTCAATATTTTCCAAGTTGGTTAACAGATTTTCCTACTTTTATAAATTTTGACGCGACATTTCTTTACTTGACCAGTATTCTTTTTCTGTTTGGTTAACAAATTTTCCTACTATTTATAAGTTTGGTTGAGATATTGCTTAACTTGGTAACATTTTCCCCTACTTTTTATCAATTTGATCTAGATATTTTTTGTATTTGGCCAACATTTTTTTTAATTTGGTTAACAAAGTTTCCTAATTTTCATAAATTTGGACTAGAAATTTCTGTATTTGGCCAAAATTTGTCCCATTTGGTAAAACATTTCCCTACATTTTATCAATTTAGAAGCGATATTTCTTTATTTGGCCAATATTTCGCACATTTGGTTAACAAATTTTCCTACGTTTTATAAGTTTTACTGAGAAATTTGCAAGTTTCGTTGAAATATGCTTTTACTTGGTCAATATTTTTCACAGTTGGTTAACAAATTGTCTACGTTTGGACGCGATATTTCTTTACTTGGCCAATATTTTTCACATTTTGTTGAAAAAGTTTCCTACTTTTCATAAGTTTGGCCGATATGTTTGCAAGTTTTGTTCACATATGTTTTTACTGGTCAATATTTTTCTCGAAAGGTTAGCAAATTTTCCTACTTTTCATAAGTTTGGTTGAGATATTTCTTTACTTGACCAATATTTTTGGCCAAGTTAATTTGAGACCGTTTGTTGTGTTCGTGTGTAATAATATACATCTGATAACATGCGCTAACCACTCGTCGCTGTACGACCTGATAGATATTACGTACAGATACGCCTTCCCCAACTGGCATCGGCGATCTCATCTCTGCCCTATAACTATGAGACAGGCTTAGTGGGACAATGTAATGAATTGTTTACACTCACGTATACTACAGTCGAAACAGTCCTATGGTGTGTTGATGCCGGGATATTCTTTGGTGTTATGTAACAGAGCATCGTCTCTGTTAATAGTTTAAGAGGGATAGATGTGCAAAGACTGGGCACGGTTGAGCATCATAGGAAGACGTAGGGAAGGACGCTCAAGCCGTGACGCAGTGCTTAGGGTAGTTAGTTACCGCCTGGATCTGAACATGTCAACATCGATTGTATTCTGAAATCATCATGTAACTTATTTTATACTTGTGGACTTATTTCGGTAAATAAAACCCTTTTGAAAATATCATCGGGACTCAGCGTAAATACTTCATTCTAACCGTTTACTCTATAACAGAGTAAAATTGGTGCCGCTTAACCAGGATTTTTGGACTTAGATGTCGCGGACACAATGCAGAAGTACTAAGAAACAGCAGAGAACTTTTACTGAACACCTTTTCTCGGCTTGCTGCGACGACAACAATGTATGATGTTACCAAGTGAATTTTGAATCTTATTAAAAGCAGTACTCAAAAGATCCAGACCAGACCACCTTATGAAAGCGTGTAACTTACAATAGAACCACCACAAAGCATTTTTTTTCCGGCTACTCGATTGGAGCGCCGCCATATATAGTCGAATGAATTGGTGGATCTTACCATCGTAAGCTGTATGTCAGAATCGGAAGCTGTTTGTCATCATGAACTGGAGTGATCTGACTGTCGTCACTATGCTGTGAGTTTTGACCTGCCGTTATCGCAGCCGTTGATTGACCTTGCTTGTCTGAAGGTCACTTACTTACTAGAACTGCCCAAGATCGAAGAAACTTTTCAACTCTCAAAATTAAAACAGCCACAACCAACTTGAAAACTACAGATTATCGAGATGTCAAGAAGAATGCGATTTACTTGCTTTGGTCTCTTTGGACGCGGCTAGGCATAGTGGGTTGCCGACCTGCTGAAAAAGAGAACCTATTGTAATCGCTTCATTTCTCTTAAGCCGTTTCAAGTCGTCAAGAAGTGCCATTTTTTTCCGGGTGAAGTCGTCCAGAAGTGCCCTGTATCGGGTGAAAAGAAGCCGCAAGTCTGGTGTGCCCAACCATGGGTGAAAGTGGAAGTACTCCTCGCGCTAGAGAAGCCTGAGATGTCTGAGGATTGACGTAACTACCAGAGATTGCTTGCCGGGGATCCAAAAACCGACAGGACAACTGGAAGATAAGGTCGTCGTTTAGAGAAATCTAAGAAATTACAGCTTCAAGTATCCTTATATAAAATGAACGGTATGTTGATTTTAGGACAATTATTATAATTGTGTAATAATTAAATCGACATTATACAATGGGGGAAGTAAAGAGTCCAGTATTGTCCTCTTGCTGATGGAGTAGAAGAACACGACACGCTTGTTTTTTAGGTGAAGCCTACACTTGTCAAACGTTACCCTCAGCCGATGTATGTGGATTTACTTTCCTGTTAGACCTACGGACGATGTGTTTCAGCCCTTTAATGGTATTTAATTAAGGTTTAACCAAGATAATAAAATTCAATATTTATAAAAGGAAAAACAGTTGATTATGTCTCTTGTTTAATTTAAATAAGATCATATATTTAGTGATATTTATTAACTAAATTATTAAGAAATTAAACTATTTCAGCATATTTCAACATGGCAGAAGAACAAGTTTTATTAACACAAGTGTTAACTGGGGTAGGTACGGCTATAGGCAGACTCAACACAGCAATAAAGCAACAAGGAATAGGAACAGAGATTGAAAAATTTAGTGGACAGGCGAAAGACTTTAAGAAGTGGATAACTTCGATAGAAAAACATGCCTTCTTAGTGGCAGCAACAGATGAGGAAAAGATGAAAATTGCTTATCAGGCCACTATAGAACCAGTTTCAGATCACATTGGAAGAAAATTAGAAGCAAGGACTGATGAGACATGGGAACAGTTCAAGGATGACCTAGCCCGGAAGTATGCTGAAATTACAGATCCTCAGTATGCGTTTTCAGTGTTAAGACAATCCAAACAAAACACTGGAGAAACTGTACAATTATTTAGTGATAGGTTGATTAACCTAGCCGAAGAAGCATTCCTGGGACAGAACGTACGAGGGGAGGAAGTGGAACGAATGTTGGTCGGGATTTTTGTAGATGGTATCAAGTCAGATGGACTGAAATTTAAATTAATGAGAGAGAACCCTGAGAGATTATCACAGGCTGTAGATATAGCTGTACAAGAAGAGAATTTGAGACGAAGATTTAGACTGAGAGTAGGACGAGAATTAGGAACTAGTCGGGAAGATAGGATTGAAGAGCCCATGGAGATCGGACAAACAAGGTTCGGATGGAATAGGAGAGGAGGAATACAGACGTTACATGGAGGTAACGAAAATGCTTATGATAGAAGAAGACAAATGAGAAATCCTATAAGAGAGACGGTAGATAACACAAATAACACAAATATAGTCTGTTGGGGTTGTGGCCAACGTGGACACATTGTCGCTTCTGTGGTAACAGGCGTGTCCAGTCGAATACACAAAATAGAAATGTCAATAACAGATCAAATAGAAATGTCAATGACAGACACAGGAATTGTACAAGCCCAAGAACGCAGGAAAACCGGCGTCCCACCTATTGAATAGGACCTGCAGTAGGAGGGAAGATAACAAGGTCCCAAGATTTAAAGAATATTTTAATGACAGGTATAGCAGCACGAGTAGAAAGTGCTCTCAAATGGCTGAAATCAAACAATTTTCAGTAAATAAAAAGGACCCCAGTTCATGCATAATAGAAATAGGGAAATATAGAATCCGTACATTAATTGATTCAGGAGCTCAGGTTAGTGTAATCAAAGACAATTTTCTATACAAAATAATAAAAAATTGTAAAATATTCAGGAGTCATGATAATCTTCACTCTGTTACAGGACAAAATTTACAAGTAGTTGGTCAAACGATAATAAATCTCAAATTAGGAGGAATCAACGTAAGACATCTTTTTCATGTAGTGAAAGACGTAAATAGAAACATGCTTATAGGTAGGGATTTCTTATTAAAAAATGGTGTAAGACTTTTCTTTGATCTGCACAAATTAAGATTCAAAGACGTGTATGTAGATTTGGAAGAAGACATGCACATATCAGCACTGGTTAGAGTTAAAACGTCCACGACGTTAAAACCACAGACGGTTAATTTGATACAGGCAAAAGTAAAAAGAAATCCGTATTATTTAGTAGGACACACAGTTAGAATCACTGAATTACAAAGGGAGGTAATAGATGAGCCTGGTCTAGAAGTTCCGGATGGAATAATATCATTAGATAAACACTTAACTTTTCCAGTAATGATTATTAACAACACAGGCAAGGAAATTAAATTGTACAGAGGGTGTGTAATAGCCAAAGTAGAACATGATATTAACAGCGTATTAGCAACAGACAGAGTAGAAATGCCGAGAATGAATTATTCAGAAAGAATTAATACCAGAAATAGACGTGGAAGAAGATGGAACAGGCGGAATGATGAATTTATCCATCCATTCAGAAAACATACATCTCAAATATATTCAGTAGACAAAACAACAAGAGAACAAGAATTATTAGCACAGTTAAAAGCTCCACCAGAAAATAAGGAAATATTACAAAAACTTGTAAAAGAGAATCAGGATGTTTTTGCAATTAATGACTTAGAATTTGGGAAGACCAAAACAGTCACTATGGAAATAGATACTGGAGATCACCCACCAATTAGTTTGAAACCGTATAGAACTCCCTTAAGGAATAGAGAAATTGTCGAAAAGGCAATAGAAGACATGTTGAAAGCAGGAATAATAACAAGATCAAAGTCGCAATGGTCATCTCCGATCGCCATAGTGACCAAGGCTGATGGTTCACATCGATTTTGCTGTGACTACAGGGCGTTGAAAAAGATCACTAAGAATGTAGCTTACCCATTGCCGGTCATCGACGATATTTTAGGGTTACTTAATGGGTCTACCTTCTTCACTACATTAGATGCAAGGTCAGGATTTTGGTGTATCCCTATGTCTCCAGATGCCCAAAAGAAAAGTGCTTTTTGTACACACGCAGGTTCGTACGAATTTCTACGAATGCCTTTTGAGGTCAAGACGGCTCCTTCTCACTATATGTTATTATTAAATCAGGTATTGGAAGGCATGCAAAAGTATGCATTAGCATACATAGATGACATTTTGATCTACACAGCAGGAGACGTACAAGATCACCTGAAACATGTAAAATTAGTATTTGACAGATTAAGAATACATGATGTTAAACTGAAACTCAGTAAATGTGAATTTCTAAAAACAGAAACAAAGTATTTGGGGTACATCATTGATAGGGACGGAATTAAACCAGATCAGAATAAAGTAAAGGTTATTAGAGAATTACCTGCTCCGACCAACATAAGAGAAGTTCGTGCGTTTATCGGTACATGTGGGTATTATCGTCGTTTTATTCCAAATTTCTCGAAAATAGCAGAGCCCATCACTAACCTGACTGGCAAATACGCTAGATTTAAGTGGAATGATGAGTGTCAAAGAGCATTTGAGTTTTTAAAAAATAGCTTAACAGTAGTGCCACTATTGACACATCCATATTTGGATAAACAGTTAATTTTGTATACAGATGCTTCAGATAATGCAATAGGAGCATGTTTAGCACAACCATATGAAGGAGAAAGATCAGGAATACCAGGAGTTAAGAATGAAAGACCAATTTATTTTTTGTCACACAAACTTAGCAAATCTCAGCGTAAGTGGTCGACTATAGAGAAGGAGGCCTACGCTATTCATTATGCTCTTCAGAAACTTAATTATTATCTACATAACGCAAATTTTATCATTAGAACTGACCACATGCCTTTAAAATCTTTACTGGAAGCTCCAGTGCAGAACAGAAAAATACAGACATGGGCGTTGAATTTGCAGGGGTACAACGCGAAGATAGAATACGTGGCAGGTAGGGACAACACCTGTGCAGATTTATTATTCAGAATTCCGTATCCAGATACGTCAGGAAGCACTGAGGATGAGGGTGAACCCGAAATAGACGATCGAAACTGGCAAGTAAATATATTAGATTCTGCCATACTAAATAGAGAAGATTTTAGGAGTTTACCGTCGGATCTAGAATCTGAACCTAAAGCGGAAGACCCACATTTGATGCAATTTAATATGAAGGAAGAACAGGAATTGGATCCAAAAGTTGTAGAAATAAAACAGAAATTAAACGAAACGGGTGAGAATAAATATAAGAAGAATTATTTAGTCTTGCAGGATGACGATCAGTTATATTACGTGAATGAAAAAAGCGAACAGTTGAGAAAATACATTCCAAAACATTTTTAAATTGAGATTCTAAAGGCATATCATGATGAGAATGGTCATCTAGGTCGTGATAAGTTAGTAAAAGCACTCAATAATAAATATTATTGGCCGAACTTATTTAAAACTGCTTGTGAATACGTCGATGCGTGTGAGAAGTGTAGATTAAGAAATATGAAAACGATCAAATGTCCCTTACAAGATACAGACGTTCCTCAGTTTCCTATGCAAAAAGTCAGCTTAGATATATCAGGTCCTCACCCTAGAACACTATCGGGGAACGTATATTTAATTCATATCGTAGATATCTATAGTCTGTGGCCGGAAGTTTATGCTATTCCGGATAAAAGCGCGGATACCATCATTAATATTTTTCTACAGGAATACATACCAAGATTTAGTTGCCCACAGATCATACTCACAGATAATGGTAAGGAGTTTGTGAACAAGAAGTTCGAAAAGTTATTACAAGATTTGAATATAAGCCACATAAAAACGTCCTATTATAGACCTACTTCAAATGCGAAAAATGAGAGACAACATCGGACATTGTATAACATAATAGCAAAAATTGTAGAAGAACATGAAAAAGATTGGGACCTTTACTTAGGACCTGCACTGAGCGCGATACGTACTAATCAAAATGAGGGGACAGGGTTTTCACCATTCTACTTATTACACGGGAGAGAGCCTATACTACCAATTGACAATCAGTTAAAACCAAGACGTAAATATATGGGGGGAAATTTTCAGGAAATTATTTTACAAGAAATTCACAAAGCGCATGTAAGGTTAAGGAACAATATAATTAAAGCCAGAGAAAGACAAAAAAGGTACACAAACAAAAATACACAATTACAGGAATTTAAAGTAGGTGATAGAGTTTATTATAAGAAGCATAGAAGGAACTCCAAATTTGATGCTCATTGGATTCCAGGTTATTATATTTTAGAAAGGTTAGGTACTGTATCATACATTAAAAAGAACCAAATCACAGGACATGTAGCAAGGGCACACGTAGAGCACTTAAGAAGAGATAATGAAGATAAGAAAGACAATAATAATAATAATTATTATTATTATTATTCAGACGGACACCTCGTCAGAAGAACTACAATACCCCTAGATTTTGGAAAAGATCCGGTACAAAGTCAATTAATAACAACACCAGTTTACGATGATACTTATGAACAGACAATACCGAAAACGTTGATGAAAGAAGAGAGGAATACGTATGATGATTGTTATGATAGTGTTAAATCTATGGAAGAAGAGGTAACCGCTCCATTAAAAAATACCAGACAAGCAGTGAAAAGGAGAATAGAAAGACAGAGAGAAAGAGAGGTGAAAAGACAGAGGAGAATCAGAGAAAATTCATCAAGCGACGATGACATGCCACTACTTGAAAGATCGTTAAGAAACTATGATAAACAGATTAGATTGGATATAGAAAGGAAAAAATTAGCGGCTGCTAGCAATAGACATACAGATGAAGAAGAAGGAATGGATGAAAATTCAGAATCTAATAGAGATAGTAGCATGAAGGAAAATATTTCTTTACGAGAGGATGAAGACATTGATGTGGAGATAGCACTTATACAGAAAAATCTAGAGTTACTGAAGAAATGGAGACACAGTAGATAAAGTGATAGAAAATGCTGCAGATAGCAGGATGAAAATTTGGTGGTTTAAAGAGGAAATTGATAAGTGTTGAAATACGATAGCTGTGTATTACAAGTGTTATATAGAAACAGAGTGGCAAATGGCTTGATTAATACTTGTACTGAGTTGTCTTGAGGAGTAGACATGATGTTGTGTATTTTAGTAATAGGTTAGATAATATGGATGTTAATTCTCGTGTGGTCTTGAAGATGTATTTTTATTGCTATTTGATTTTAAGATCTGACTTGTCGAGTTTTCTTAATAGATAAATAATTTATTGTTAGTCCGTAAAAGTGACTAACAATGGATAGGATGTATGTCATATTATCTTGAATAATGTCTTTCTTTGAATTGGTTAATTACCTTTATTTGATATGAGGGGAAAGAAAATGTGTCTTCAAAACGTGGGGGGTATGATATCCTGTTTTGACTTCGTTTTGTTTGGCTCACGAATTATGAATTTAGTTGAATTGTCTTGCATATTGAATAGTATTTACCCTTGTTTACAAATGAGTTGAAAATTGTTTAAAATTTTGTTCACAAGTAATACTGTTTGGTTTAGAATAGAAAGTAATAAGTCAGGGCCTTATTTGAAACCTTTCGTTTAGAAAATGGCAAACAAACGACTGTGGACTAGAAGAGAGACATATTTCCCTTGTGAGTAATAAGTTTTAGTAAACATGAGTATTATGAACTTCGGACTCATGAAAGTAAGAAGGCTGCTGCACCAGTCAGCATGAATGATTGGAATATGGGAGCTTAATTACATAGTGTTTAGAAACACATGAAATGCTTGGGTAACGGGGTTTTATGATGGATTGATGGATCCTACACAAATAAAAGGGTTCTAGGGAGTTAAAATAGGAGCTGCATTAGGTCAGCATTGATTGAAGGTATATGGATTGGATGCCATATTATATTAAGGCGGGTGTAAAAAGAGGCTGTGATAGTTAGAAAATATAAGAAGCTGGTTGATGGGGAATGGATATTAATGGGGCTGTAGATAGTAGCACATATGGTTTAGTACAAAGTTAGAACAAGAATGCTTATCATGGGATGTGAGGGGGTAAAAATAGGAGCTGTGATAAACAGCGTTAATTAATTTACAATATGTTCATGGAAAATGAACATGGTTAATGGTTTTATGATGGGACATAAGACAGGTGAAATATGGTCAGGAGTGTGGATGGCAATACAAATATTGAGTATATGGAAGAAATTTTGGGATCAACTTAATTTATAACAAACAGAGATGTAGATTCATAGATCATAAGATGTGTTTTTGAAAAACTTTTATTTGTAAAAGTTTTTACGTTTGCAAGGGAGGTAAATGTGATTGTTTTTGACTACTTCTTTATGTCTTCATAACTGGGTGCGCACCCCATCTTTTATGTCTATCCTGTGTTGTGTTGTTGATGTTGAGAAAGAATGAGAAGTTACATAACGCAAAGTATATACCAACGATTTTTTGAACAATTGTATATATGAATTGAAATATCCGTATGAACTATGTTTTTTTTAATGAAACCTTGTAGATTCAGAAACGAAGAAGAAGTATAAGTATCACTTCATGACATAGCGGGTAGCTATAAGAGAGTATTATAAGAGATAAGAGAGTATTATAAGAGATAAGAGAGTATTATAAGAGATAAGAGAATATTATAAGAGATAAGAGAGTATTATAAGAGACAAGAGAGAATTATAAGAGACAAGTGGAGAATTAGATTCGAAGGATGTAGAGGTAAAGTTCATTAGTTAGTTTAAGATGAGTTGGAGAAATAATATTGGGGTTAAAATTTTAGTGAGGGAAAGAATAATTAGAATAAGTAGGTTAGGGATTAAGACTTTTGAGGAAAAGTCTTTTTAAAGAAAGGGAGTTCTGTAACAGAGCATCGTCTCTGTTAATAGTTTAAGAGGGATAGATGTGCAAAGACTTGGCACGGTTGAGCATCCTAGGAAGACGTAGGGAAGGACGCTCAAGCCGTGACGCAGTGCTTAGGGTAGTTAGTTACCGCCTGGATCTGAACATGTCAATATCGATTATATTCTGAAATCATCATGTAACTTATTTTATACTTGTGGACTTATTTCGGTAAATAAAACCCTTTTGAAAATATCATCGGGACTCAGCGTAAATACTTCATTCTAATCGTTTACTCTATAACAGTTACTCGGTGGGCCACCTTAAGAAATGTAGAAAGCTTGGAAAAGGGAGACCATTTTAAACTTCCGATGCTCTATTGGCGATTCATATTTGTCGTATTTAGTTCACTCAGCGGTCCATAGAGTTTATCTTCCACTGTCGTCACTCTAGGCCAGAAGGTATGCCTAGGCATGTTGTAATTTGGGCAGTCTTGGAGTATTACTCTGCTGTCTGCGACGCCAATCCACTTTGGCACATGGCTGTTTCAACAATCTTAAATTTTGTATACATGTGGTTGCGTAGTCTATTGTGTCCTGTTCTGAGGCGCAGAATAATGACTTGTTCTGGTCTGTCCAAAATGTGGTAGTTGTCTTGAGCAGGTTTTGGTAGCTTTCTGAATGATTTGATCATTCTTTTCTTTTGGTGGTATGTAACGGACATATAAGGCTGTTCTTCTTTTGCTCCTTCCTTAGCTAATCTATCAGCTCTGACGTTTCCATGTATTCCACAGTGGGATGGTATCCACTGTATGGTGGCCTTATGCTGACTGCTAAGTTCAGAAAGTAGTGTCCTTAGTACTGGCAATTTCCCAGACAGGAGTGGCTCGGTACTAATTGTGCATCTGTCAATAGCACCACAGGTAGTGTACCACGGCTGGTATTTAATAATTCCTCTGTTGCTATCTTGATTGCCCCAATTTTAGCATCATAGTTATGGCAGTACTTTCCTGTTGCTACACTGGTCGTGTTCCTAGTATTATTTGGGTATTCTATGTACACTCCCGCTCCTCCATTTCGAACAGCATTTTGTGCTGATCCAACTGTGTAGACTCGGATCCAGAGGTCCCGTGGATATTCTTCATCAAGGAAGCTGAGAGTGGCTGTTATGTGCCGTACACTGTTCTAATCTTCCTTGTCAAATATTCCTCTCACTTTTGTCTGGATTTGTTGTGATAGTCTATGTTCATCTTTCCAGGGAGTTCGCTCTGGTATAGTTTTCAGGGGGGGGGGGGTACCAACTGTGGGAAGATCGGTGGTTTCTCTACAGAGTCGTTTGGCCTGGTGGATAAAACTACTTCTTTTCTGCTTGAATTAGCGTTTTCGTATCTCAGCGCTTGTTCAGTGCTTGTGTCCTGCCCATCTTCTCCATCTACACTATAGGGGTTGATCTCATCTCTTCTGTGATGACTCTAAGTGCTTGATTTTGCACCTTGTCCAGCTCTTGTAGTGTGATTTATTATACTGAACACCATAAGGGAAGCAAAGAATAGCAACACTGTAGCCTACCATGCATGTCGTAAGAGGCGACTAAGGAGGCTTGATGGTTCCGTCGCCCTGCTACTGAGTGTGTGCGTGGTGCGACACTGTGAGCTGTGAGTTTCGTGTGAAATACTTTTGAATCTGCCCGAGGTTTTTTGGAACGTGACTGCATGTTCGGAGCGACGGTAGATGGCTATGTCCCAGAGTTGACCCTTTTTTGCCTTATGCAGAAATGCGTGGCTGCTGGGCTTCTGGTTGACTGCCACTGCCATCGACGACGAACTGTATTTTCGTGGACTGTGTGGGTGAACATCTAGGAAACATCCAGATGGGAAAATGACTGCCGATTCCATCAGAGATGAACTGGGTGTTTCGTTGGGGACTATTTTGTTGACATTCTGGCGGCGGCATTATGCACAGTGTATCTGTGCGGGCTGTTGTTTGTCGAGACTCCTGTCCTTTCCACTTTTCACATTGGGCAGTGGGGAGCGTATTTGTGTGATATTCATTGGCACAGGAATGGAGCATAATAGGGACAACCCGTTGCTATGAGGTTGGAACTACGACTAACTAACTAACTAACTAACTAACTAACTAACTAACTAACTAACTAACTAACTAACTAACTAACTAACTAACTAACCAACTAACTAACAACGCAGTTGACCCGTATTCCAGGTGTGGTCGTATGCTCTGTTGATAAACTTTGCTAATTATTTTCCTACAGGCTCCCCATGTGGTTCTATTTAGTTTTCTCAGGATGGCTATTTTCCTTCTGGCTTTTGCTACTGTTTTATTGATGTGCTTTCTCCATGTCAGCCTGCTATCACATGTTACTCCAAGGTATGTTGGTTCTTTATCTTCTCTAAGGGGTATTCCATTTATTTGAATGATCCCTGCCTTTTGTTTTCGAGAGATGGTAAATAGAGTGGGGCTACACTTGTCAGTGTTTATGTTGACACACCATTTATTTCTCATGGAACAAATGCATCTACAGCTCTTTGTAGCGATGTGGTGTCCACCATCTGCATGTTCATTTGTGCTCCATAGAACCAGGTCATCAGCATACATTGCCGCTTTAATACCATGCGGTAGATTAGCAAGAAGATCATTGATAAAAATTAGAAAAAGTGTGGGGGACAAGGCTCCGCGTTGGGTAACACCGTGGCGCAGTAGTACTTTCTTGCTCTTGAGTCTGTCTATCTGGACTCGGGCTCTTCTGTTGTACAAGTATACTTTCACCCATGTGTACATTGTTCCATTGACGTTAAAGTTTCTCAGTTTCCTCATCAGACCTTCTTTCCAGACTTTGCCAAAGGCTTTCTTCAGATCTATCCATGCAGCAAGCACCAGCTTCTTCTCTTGAAATGCGTCCTCAATTTCATGAGAGAGGTAGGATGTCTGGTCTTCCGTAAAGTAGCACTGCCTAAAGCCAGCTTGCTGTGGCACAAGGATGTTTACACTTTCAATGTACCACTGCAGTCTGTGATTGATGATGCACTCCATTGTTTTGCAGAGACAGCTGGTGAGGCTAACTGATGTGTAGCTGGTGGCAATGGAAATATCTTTCCCAGATTTTAGGAGAGGTATCATGATTACTTCTCTCCAGGCTTGTAGAACACTGCCTAAGGTCGAGCTGTTACTGAAGATCTGCAACAGCTTTGCTTTGGCCTCTGTCCCTAGGCTCCTGATCATTTCATTAGAAATACCATCAGACCCTGGTGACTTTCTCATTTTCGGGTTTGATATGGCTAGCTCCAGTTCACTGATTGTGATAGGTGCCTCCAGAACCTCATGTACTGTTTCATTATGTCCTGTATGTTGCAATTTCTCTCGAATCTTTTGTTGTTTCTCTGGACAACTGTCGATATAGTTATCTTGTGCTAATGAGTCCGCAAAATGGTCAGCTGCTTGCTTTCATGTTATGATGTTTCCATCTTTATGTAGTGCAATTTTTGAGTTCTACCTGTGCTATCATCGTTAAGTTTTAATAGTTTCTACAATTTCCCTGTGTCTCTTTCAAAGTTCAGAGACTGTTTTCTCCTGCCAGCTTTTCCGTCTAGTCTGCAGTTTGGCCCTTTGAAATTCGGCTTGTGCGTGCTGGTATTAATTGGGTGCTGTTGGCTGGGTTTGGCATCTGCTTGCTTTCTACACACTTCCACATCATTATCCAACTGTTCTAGTTCACTACTCCAGTACGGTTTATAATGTTTACGGCTCCTCTTGGTGCTATTTCTCGTGCTGCCTGTACTAATCATTTCCCAAACTCTTCAACTACTTTATTTATGTCTTTCTCGGTGTTCAGGATTCTAACCAGTATGCTGGTGCGATGCTTGTACATTGCCCAGTCTGCTTTCTTGTAGTTCCACCTGGAACACTTACAAGCTCATTTTCTACAGTTAGAAAGACTAGCCGATTGTCACAGCCACTAAGCCGTTTCGCAACAATTCGTGTAATGTTCCACTCCAGGTCTGGTGAATGAAACGCCAGGTCTGGTGTACTTGTAGTGTGCCATGATCTCGAGTAGAAGGTATGTGGGTCAATCCTCAAACCTGCAGGATGCGTCTCCAAAATATCGATTAATTTTTATTTAAATTAATCTTTGGTCGCTGTCTAGGTCAAGGGCTAGGAGGGGTGGTGGGTTTAGTACAACACAATTTTATATATATATACAACATTGATATGACTGGCAAAGGAACGATAAAAGCCTACATGATTGTAGATAACTTCTTTAAACATAAAAAGATGAGTTAGAAAATTTTCACTATTTAAATAGATGCATTACTTTTATGAAAACTTTGAAAATGCCTTAAAGATTTTATCATTATATATTATAACGCATATGCCTGTAGATAACTGTATCGAAATGGTCCACCTATTTGAGAAATATGCAACAATTATTATAATTGTAATTATATAGCAATGATATTAAAAGTTATGCCCCTTGAAATAACTTTTCTTAAGTTAAGTCCCCTCGCTATATATAAATTATAATGTAATAACGAAATTTAATTTTATTACGTAAATAGGTGTTTGTAAACTAACAAACTATGACAGTTGGTTGCACGGGAATGTTAAGAACACGTGTAGAAAATTTAATCTCAATCGGATGGACGGTCCGCGAACTCATAAATAACATACATACAGAGATACAGACAGACATACATTGTATGTATGAGACCAAGAAGACGGTGGAGAGATAATATATATATATATATACAGACCTACAAGCACTTGGAATTAACGACTGGCAAGAGAAGGTCAACCAGAGAGACGAATGGAGACGGATTGTATCTGCAGCAAAGAACCTCAATGGCTCGGAACGCTGAAGTCTATATATATATATATATATATATATATATATATATATATATATATATATATATAAAGTTTCATTGTCTATATATACATATATATATATAGACAATGAAACTATATATATATATATATATATATATATATATATATATATATATAAAGTTTCATTGTCTATATATATATATATATATATATATATATATATATATATATATATATATATATATATATATACCAGCCGGACTGCCTGTCTGTTTGTCTGTCTGTCTGCCTGCCCGTCTGCCTGCCTGCCTACCCGTCCGTCCGTCTCTCCCTCAGGCTATCCCTCCCTCCTCCCTCCTTCCCTCCCTCCCTATATATATATATATGGCGTGGCCTCAATGACTTAAGAGGGGTAGTAAAGTGACCTGTGTTCTACCTTCAAAGGAAAACTGTAATAAGGTATGGCTCCCTGTGGAGCAGAGTATAATGTATAGATATCTGTCATCATCTTCACTGACGGTACAAACAGGTTCCCAGCAGAGCATAATCGCGTTTTGTGGATCCGAGCGTCAGAAACGATAGGGTTTTCTTGTGTGTGTGTGTGTGTGTGTGTGTGTGTATATATATATATAAAATGCAATGTATGGCTGTCTGTATCTCTGTATATATGTTATTTATGCGTTCGCGAACGGTCCACCCGATTGAGATGAAATTTTCTACACCTCTTCGTCTCATTCCGGTGCTGCCAACTGTCATAGTTTGTTAGTGTACATACAGTTATTTACTTAATACAATTTAATATTTTAATTTACATTATAATTTATATATAGCAAGGGGACATAACATTTAATAGCATTGCTATATATGTAAAATTGTTGCATATTTCTCACATAGGTGGACGTTTTCGCTACAGTTATCTACAGGCATATGCGTTATAATCCTCCTCCTCCCCCTCCTCATTCTCCTCCTCCTCCTCCTTCTTTTTCTTCTGCTACTGCTCCATTTACCCAAGTTAATTGTTGGAGGAGGATGTAAAAATCTTTCAAGTGCTCTTTCTAGTGCTTTTTGTAAGTTGGTCTTCGTTTATCTAAGGTTGTTCTCGATACCACCACATCATTTTTTACATGAAAATTACACGACAACATTTTAAAAAATTAATCCTTGCATTAAGCGAAATTTTCTAACTGCAACCAATAATTTATTGGACAGGCAGGCAGGCAGGCAGGCAGGCAGGGAAGGAGGGAGGAGGGAGGGATAGCCGGAGGGAGAGACGGACGGACGGACGGGTAGGCAGGCAGGCAGAAGGGCAGGCAGACAGACAGACAAACAGACAGGCAGGCAGGCAGACAGGCAGGCAGGTAGGTAGATAGGTAGGTAGGTAGATAGATAGATAGATAGATAGATAGATAGATAGATAGATAGATAGATAGATAGATAGATCCCCGCCAGGGTCTGGGCGAAGCCGGGCTGAGTCTGCCAGTGTGTGTGTGTGTGTGTGTGTGTGTATATACATACATACATACATACATACATACATACATACATACATACATACATACACACACATACATACATACACCCATACACACACACATAGTCACACTCACACACACACACACACACATATATATATATATATATATATATATATATATATATATATATATATATATATATATATATATATCTTCTTCTTCTTCAGCGTTCCGAGCCATTGAGGTTCTTTGCTGCAGATACAATCCGTCTCCATTTGTCTCTCTGGTTGACCTTCTCTTGCTAGTCGTTGATTCCAAGTGCTTGTAGGTATGTATATATATATTATCTCTCCACCGTCTTCTTGGTCTACCTCGGGGGCTACGGTCATTTATTTCCTGAGTGTAAGCGAGTTTTGTTTCCCTATTATCTTCCATTCTTTCTATATGCTCCAGCCATTGTAGTCTATTAGCCTTCATAATACCAGTGATTAGCGGGGACTTAAACATATCATAAATGTCTTTGTTACTTCTTCTTTTCCGCTCTCCACTTTGTGTATCCATAATGGGTCCAAAGATGCGTCTTAAAACTTTGTTCTCAAAGGTTTGAAGCAAGGCTTCGTCTCCTTTCGTTGTACTCCAGGTTTCAGAGCCATACAGCACAACTGGTCTGATCAGTGTTTTGTATATTGTGATCTTTGGTGTAATATATATATATATATATATATATATATATATATATATATATATATATATATATATATATATATATATATATTTATTTATTTATATTAGGGCTGCGACCGATTAATTTAAATTTAAAAGTTAACTTTTGAAATATTAACGATTAGTTAATAGTTAATTTTGATTAAAGCAAAAAATTTATAGTAACAAAACTCTATTATAGTCGTATTTGTCAAAAATTGAAATGACACGGGATCTTGAGTTAGAGGACGGGGATATCCTATTAGTGAGAATCCAGCTAGAGTGAATGTGGATAGGGGTTAAGACACTTATCTTACCTGTTCACACCTCACACGTCTGCATAGGTCTGTGGTCCGGATTCTACTCTTTTTCACTGAGTGATTGTGTTGTGTTGTGCTGTGTGTTATTAAATATATAGATTAATTGTACTTGTTCATTATCTATATATTTATCTTGGGGTTAATCTACACTCTATCTGCTGACGTTCTTCTCTGAAAAATGGCCACTCCTAAGTTAGATATGGCAGAACTAAGGGCAACGGGGGAAGCAATGGGATTGTCAGGTTCTGCACTAACAGATTACGTACAGGAGGTGGAGAGGGATTTTCGCCAAGAAGAAAGGGAAAATCGGAAGGCCGAGATTGAATTAAGAAAGATGGAGTTGGAGCAAGCTGCAAAGAAACTGGAAGCTGAGCAGGCAGTTAAGAAACTTGAAGTTGAGAAAGCTGCTAGGCAACTTGAAGCTGAGCAGGTAGCTAAGAAACTTGAAGTTGAGGAAGCTGCTAGGAAACGGGAAGCTGAGCAAGAAGCTCAGAAAAGGGAGCAAGAGTACCGGATTCGGGAATTGGAGCTTAAGAGGCAATCTAGTGGGGAAACTGAGGGAGCAGGGGGAGGTTCCTCTCTCCCCAGCTCAACACCAGTAGGTGGACATAGTTACCATGCTATGAAGTTCCCTCTAGCGATATACGAGGAGGACAAAGAGAAGATTGACCAGTACCTTCAACGCTTCGAGGCTATGTCAGTTGCTATGGGTCTGGAGAGTGATAAATGGAACCTTTAAGCTATTCCAGGGATTACGCGGGACTGGTTATGAGGTCTATTCTCGCCTGCCACCAGGATACGAGAACAATTATGACGAGTTGAAGACCGCTCTGCTGAAACGATTCGAGGTTACGTCACATATCTACCGGAAAAAAATTTCGAGGAGCGAAACGAGAACCGGGGGAGTTGTTTACCGCCTATAGTCTGCGTCTGAAAGCCTATCTCCATAAGTGGATGGATTTGGCTGGGTTCGCGCATGACTATGAGAGTCTGGAAGAGCTCATGGTAGTCGACCAGATGCGAAAGCAAATGTCGAAACCTCTCAGGACATTCTTGGGAGAACAACGGGCGGAACGTATCGACATGGTGACGAAATTGGCAGAACGGTTCTTCGAGGTACATGGGGAGGCAGCAGAAAACCTTTCTACAAACACCAAAAGTCAGGAAAAACATAACCTGAAGAAAGCCAAGAGCACAGGAACTAAGAAGGTGGAACCTATGTTAAAACTTCAGAGGAGAGTTTGGAGAAGACGAAGGAGGGAAGCAAGAGCACTTTGAGCTCTACACAAATACGACCGTGGTCGGAGAAGTGGTGTTCGATTTGTAAGTCACCTTCTCACAATACGAAGGAATGCAAATCGAAGGCTAAGAACCCTCACTTCACGGCATGTCAAGTGACTTCAAAGCAGGTGGTCACTGAAAATGCCAAGGTCGACAAGGAAGCTCGCCACCAGGAGAGCTCATTAAAGTCCCGCACTAGAAAATCTAGGACAGGGAAATGGTGCAAACACTGCAGGTCGAATACGCACAATGCTATTGACTGCAGGGGAAAGTCAGGAGACTCTCAATTCGTCGGGTGCCCCGGGAAACCTAAGGTGGAGCCCACCGAACAGGTCGAGGCCGAGGAAGAGACTCCAGACCAGGATAAACCACCTGTAGTGGAATTGGTAGAAGGTAACGGTCGTCAAGTGGAGTGTTTGTACGACACAGGCCTGGACGGGGAGGTCGTGAATTCTGCGGATCTGGTACATCCAGAACAATTCACAGGTGAGACCATGGAGATACAGCTTGCACAGAAGAGTGCTGTAACCATGAAGTTGCCCATTGCCAGAGTGGAGATTCGGTCAAGATATGTCACCGGCACCATCAAGGCCGCGGTGTTGACCGATCCAATATTTCCCGTAATCCTCAGTTGCCGGTATGTCTTTCTGGGAATGCCCAGGGAGCCAATCCATATGGGAGCAATACAGACTCGCTCTCAGACGAGAATGGATCTGGCAGAAGCAATTGTGACTAACCCACTGCCAGGGGAGTTGCGAACTTCCCAGAGTGAGGATGCTACTTTACGTCCTTGCTACAAGAAGCTGCAGAAAAGTGCTGATCCAAACAAAACGGGGGCAGTACTATATGAAGAATAGGATACTCTACAGGAGAGCCGGAAGGGGAGACAAGCTACACGGTCAGTTGGTGGTCCCGAAGGCCCACCGCTCCCAGATTCTTCATATGGGGCATACCATCTCATTCAGTGGGCATATGGGTATTGCCGCCACGATGCAGCTGATTTCCTGACACTACTATTGGCCGGGAATGACAGGTGATGTGCGTCGATATGTGAAGTCATGCCCGGAGTGCCAGATGGTGGCACCGAAACACTGGACAGCGCCGGTGGTCTTGGGTGAAATGCCCATCATGAACTCTCGTTTCGAGAGGGTAGCCATCGATATTGTGGGTCCCCTTCCTAGGACTAGGATGAGGAACACGTACATACTCACCATGGTGGATTGCTGTACAATGTGGGGTGAAGCCATACCGTTGACCACAATTGACTCGAAAATAGTGGCGGACGCACTGATGGAGGCCTTTACAAGATTAGGCTTTCCTGAACAAATTCTGACGGACAATGGGTCCCAGTTTTGTGGAAAATTGATGGAGGAGGTATTTAGGGTGTTCCACTCTAACCATATCCATACCAGCCCTTGCCATCCTGAAGCCAATGGACAAGTAGAGCGTTTCAACGGCACGTTGATGACAATGCTCAGGAAACTGGCACAGGAAAAACCTGATAGGTGGGATGAATATATCCCAGCAGCACTTTTTGCTTATCGGGAAGTACCTCATGGCTCAACAGGACTACCACCTGCTACGTTGCTGTTTGGTCGTCCAATCAAAGGACCGTTGGAAGCCATGCCGAGGAGTTGGACTGAAGAGGGGACTTCAGAAGAAGTGATCTCTTCTTACAAATATGTGGAGGAACTGAAAGAAAAACTTCACAAGGGATGGACTCTGGCGAATCAAAACTTGAAAAAGGCCAGAAAAAGACATGCGGCTTACTACAACCGTAGGTCTAAAGACAGATCTCTAGAGGTGGGAGACAAAGTATTGTTGCTACTCCCAACGGGAAGCAACAAACTGGAGATAGGTTGACAAGGACAATTTCCCGTGGAAAGGGTGATATCCAGGACCAACTATCAGATCCGGATCCGGGGAAAGTCGAAGATTTTCCATATCAATCTCTTGCGGAAATACGAGGAGAGACCCGGAGAAAAAGTAGCTCACCTCATGGCAATGGCAGTTGCAGTGGAGACAGAAGTGGGAACCAACGAGGGCAGGGAATATCCCTTGGTACACCAGGAAACCTATAGGGATGTGCAAGTGAACCCTGATCTGACTTCCCAGGAGAGGGAAAAGATAACCCAGGTTCTCGAGTCTCATAAGGAGATACTGACTGATAAACCAGGACGAACGAGGTTGGTGGAGTTCGAGATGACTTTGACCACCCAAGAGCCTTTTCGCCAAAAGGTTTACCCAGTGCCATTCTCTAAAAAAAAGGCCCTGGAGGAGGAAATACAGAAACTGCTGGAGGATGACGTGATTGCTCCATCCACATCCCCATACGCAAACCAAGGGGAGAACACCGGTTGTGTATAGACTACCGACTTCTGAACAGTCATACACAATTTCAGGTGGAACCTTTGCCGAATCCAACTCAGTTATTCGCGAGGCTCCATAAGGCAAAGTATTTCTCAAAGGTGGATCTGAGTCGCGGGTATTATCAGATTCCGGTCAAACCAGAAGTTCGACCCCTACTGGCTTTCAGTACCCCCAGTGGACATTACGAATTCAAGGTCATGCCCTTTGGACTCAGCAATGCACCTTGTGTGTTTACTCGCATGATGAGGACTTTACTAAATCCCTTACAGGATCCGTCCATCATCTCATTCATGGATGATATTCTGATTTACAGTGACAGTTTGGATGACCATTTGCAATCCTTCAAGAGAGTTTTCAATAGGCTCAGAGAAGCAGGGCTTACCGCTCGCCCAGCCAAGTTCATGATTGGTTACCAAACTCTGGAATTTCTAGGTCACATCATCACTCCAGGACAAATTGCCCCAGAGGAAAAGAACCTAGAGAATATCAGATGTGTTCCAAGGCAAAAACGAAGAAGGATGTGCGATCCTTTCTCTCGTTATGTGGGTTCTACCACAAATTTATCCCACATTTCACTGAACTGGGAGCTCCATTTACGGAAACCTTGAAAAAGGGATTCCCGGACCAAATCGTTTGGACACCAGAATGTGAGAGTGCTTACAGTCAGTTGAAGGAGGCCTTGGTTGAATAATGAATAATGCCTGGATGAATAATGAGCCCCCACTGCTAATGTATTCTCACACAACAGGAGATAAGACAGATTTATAAGTATAGATATAGTCCTTTCACTCGTCACACAATCTGATGATGCTATAATCTAATTCTATAATGACAGACGCAGTTTGTTAAAATTGCAAATATAACATAGCTTGTTTAATTCTAAAGAACACTACGTGAGCCCCACGGAGAACTCACTGACACATAAGAGATACGCAGATCTCTGATAAACCTAAATGATTATAGTAGTGTACATTAATCAGCTATTCGATGTTAACATCACTGACAATGTGTACCATAGCCAATAGCAGACAAAATTGGTAATTGCTGTGCAGTGGCAAACGGGTGGTTAGCCACTCATCTGATAATTCTTGGCCTCCTGGATGGTAAGCTGACAGTGATGACTGGATAGTGGTATGGACTCCACTCTCTGCTGCATCAAGTGAGTGGTTCGTAGCTCAATCACCGGTCGTGACTACGGCTACAGATGATCAGGGTGCAGGCTCTGTGAATGACAGTGAGAAGGAGTGAATAATCCTTCAAGACGGAGTTGTAAATTCTTTTGGCCATGTCATAATCCTGCATGGCCTGCTTGTCTCATATAATTTTTGATAGCATGAACTATCTTAATTTACATATTTTGATTCCTTATCTGAAATCTACAACAGCAAACTGATCTAATGGAAACAGCACACAAATGATATTCTATTCTCTCTGCTGATATTTAGATGAAACATGTACAACCACAATGCTCTACTTCAAAGACCACATTCCAATATGTATATATATATATATATATATATATATATATATATATATATATATATATTCTAAGTCATGATTAATCATGGAAACATGAACCACAATTCACATAATGAATTAACAGTACATATCATTGGATGATTTCAATGGAATGAAACTCAGACGCCACAACTCCGACTTCACCATATACATTAACAAACCATTAAATCGACGAAACAACACACGTCGTTTTCCAAGTATGGAAACACACAAACTACACTCCGTACGATGAATTAACATCACATATTGATGAATTACATAGAATGCAATGAAATCACACACAACAACTATAACGTCACGATGTACACGAGTGAACCATTAAATCCATGAAACACCACAAGTTCACTTAAAGAGTTATGAGTTGTACTACTAGCAAGTCTTCCTTATATAATACATAAAACATAATTAATTATCTAGAAGATTTCTTAGCTAGGTTTAAGATTACTTTCACTATACACAAGAACAATAGTAGAGTTGGAGAATTCCCCCAAGGTTTGAACTTTGTTAAGTGGGCCATCTTGGACCACATGGTAGTAATCTGACTATGGGCAAGATAGAGATTAATAGAGAATAATTAATTGTAACTTATTCACTCTCTGAACTAATTCCTTCCACTAAAAAGTATATTATCTAGAGAAATACTCTAGTTCCGAAGTTAAGCACGTAATTAATATATCTTAACTCTAATCTCTACTGACTAACTCAGGTGTCCTTCCGCAGGCGGATACCTAATTTCGAGAATCAAGTAATGTAATTAGCCCTGCTTTTTAATGCCACATGTGACGAGCTTTGCGTTTTTCCCTTGTCAGCAAGCCACATGGCACAAACATGGTACTAATTCTAAACTAACACTAGTTTTAATTACTAGTATCTATTATCGATCGGCATGGCCGTTAGATTTTGCCGGCATATATACACACACAGAAAAATTGTTAACAAAATTATTATTAACTCACCCTGCAACTAGATTTTGACTGGCCTATCGGGTGTGGAGACTATCGCTGGCTTTTCTATGTTTTAGTGGGTTGGTCGGCTTAACAAGAGCCAGAAAAAGTCTAAGACACAAAGGAGAAGTTCTAATACTTACACGAAATACAATACCTTGCAGCGAAGTATCTGTGATCTCTGACAACCAAACGGAAATTATAGGTGTTGATATAATGATAAAGGACGTGAAAATAAGAATCTACAATCTGTATAGCCCAGCAGATAAGGACCTTACACTTTCAAACATGAAAATAACTCATTATTGTCGGAGACTTTAATAGCCGTTCAGAAAGATGGGGATACCCAGATACTGACAGAAGAGGAGATGAAGTGGAGGACTGGGAAATATACTCAAATATCCATCTACTCAACAAAGCGGATGACACACCGAGCTTCTACTCCAGAAAATGGCTTACCACTTCTACTCCAGACTTAGCTTTCTGCACAGGAGACATCCTCCACAAAATCGATCGCCATGTGCTGGACCAATTAGCAGGTAGTGACCACAGACCTATCAAGCTTGTAATGAATATGGAGTATGTTCCAAAGGAGCAAAAGCCCTTGCCCCGCTGGAATTACAAACGAGCAGATTGGGACAGATTTGCCATACTAACAGACAAATATTGTGAAAACATAAATACACGATATGGCAACATAAAGCAAATGGTGGAAAGTCTAAACAGAGCGATAATACAGGCAGCCACTGAGTCCATTCCAAGAGGAGCGAGGAAAAATTACAAACCATACTGGACTGAAAAACTACAAAGTTTGGAGGACAAAGTTGAAGATGCCAGGAAGACAGCAGAGAGAGAACAAACAATTGAAGCGAACATCTCTCTCAAAGCCATCTCAGCAAAATATAAAAGAACAGTAAATCGAACAACAAGAGATTGTTGGAGGGAAAAAACAGAAAACCTGAATTTTGACAGGGATGGAAACAAACTATGGAAACTAGTGAAAGCCATGAACAATGAAGGACCTAGAAACAAACAAATAACAATTAAACAAGGAAATGCCTTGCTTACAGGAAAAAAGGCTGCAAATGCACTAATGGAACACTATGCAAATGCAAACCACATTGATATTACAACCGAACAGAAGAAAGCAATCAAAGACAAACAGATACATCATAGAAATACAGAGACAGCAGCAGAATATATGATGGCAAATCTAACAATGGAAGAAATGGAACAGGCAATGAATACCCTAAAAAAGAAGAAATCACCAGGAAAGGATGGAATCACAAATGAAATGCTAATAGGACTAGGCACCAAGTCAAAGAAGAAACTACTAGCAGTCCTAAATAACAGCTGGAAGAGAGGAATAGTCCCACAGGCATGGAAGGAAGCTATACTAATACCAGTCCCAAAGAAAGGAAAAGACCTGGAAGAACCAAATGGCTATCGACCTATCAGTCTACTTAGCTGTGTAGGAAAATTAATGGAACGCATTATCAATGGCAGGCTAACATGGCATCTGGAAGAAAACCAACTCTTAACACCACACCAAGCAGGAATCAGAAAGTACAGATCCACTTAAGATCAAATAACCTATATAGCTCAGGAAATAGAGGATGCCTTCCAAGAGAAAAAGCACACACTAGCAGTCTCGATAGATTTAGAAAAAGCATTTGATAAAGTATGGAAAGAAGGACTGAAAGTAAAACTGCATAAAATGCATGTTTGTGGGAAAATGTACAAATGGATCAGCCACTACCTTGAGAACAGAACTGCCAGGACAAAAGTGCAAGGACAAACCAGCAAAATGATGCTGTTGGAGCAAGGTGTCCCCCAAGGAGGAGTTCTTTCACCAACATTATTCCTAGCGTATATAAATGACATCACGGAAAATTTTCCAGCCAGGGTACACACATCATCCTTTGCAGATGACCTAGCCATATGGACATCTGAAGAATATATTAGTACAGCTAACAGCAGAATACAGCAAGCCCTATTAGTGCTAGAGGACTGGTCAAAATCATGGCTAGTGAAGATAAGTGAGGAGAAAACAACATGCACAGTGTTCTCCCTCTCAAATAAAACTCAGCAACCTAAGCTGGTATTGAATGGAAAAATATTGCGCCATGAAGAAAATCCAAACTATCTAGGAGTTACCTTTGATCGTCACCTGACATGGAAAACACAGGTTGAGAAAAATCGAACAAGAGCAAGGCAAAGAATGGCAATCATGAAAAAGCTTGCTGGTACAACGTGGGGAGCAGATGAGAAAGTTCTCAAGAAGTTATATACTGGACGGGTGAGGCCAGTACTGCAATATGGCATTGCAGCTTGGGCAACAGCAGCAAAGTCAAACTTTAACAAAATAAGTAGAGTCCAAATTCAAGGAATGCGAATCATATCTGGAAGCCTGAAGACAACGCCTATTAATGAACTAGAAAAGACCACTTGTTTACAACCAATGCAGGATAGAAGAGATAGCAGAACCCAGCAACAAGCAGAAAAATTTAGAAGATTGACAGACCACCCTATGTATAAAAGGTTCAGTGGTGTTTGGAAAGGGAAGACTGAAGCGTAGCAACTTTGTAGAAACTGCAAAACGAAAGATTAGGGCAGATCCTATACTTAACATATCAACAGTCAAACCCAATTACAATGCAGACAAGTTCCCAGCTTGGAGACAGCAGCAACTGCCTGAGATGATAGAAAACATTCCTGGTATTGAGAAAAAGAACACTCAGCATGAAACCGAAAGAAGAGAAATAACCCTAAACTACATAAAAGAACATTACCCAAGCAGCAGTTGGACCCATGCATATACAGATGGATCAGCCAAAGATTCAATTAAAAATGGAGGAGGAGGAATTCTCCTTAGTTTAAAAAATGGAGTGATAAAAACACAGTCAGTGGCAACTGGAAAATTTTCAAGTAACTTCAATGCGGAGGTAGAGGCTTTGAAAACTGCAGCAGAAATGCTCTTGATGGAGGAAAATAAAGAGAAGCAAATAGCTATCTTCACAGATGCAAAGTCAGCTGTCTCAATACTGAAGAGCAAAAACAGCACAGAACTAGCTGACCTAAGAGCAGCACTCCATGGTCTATGCCAGAAATCCAAAAAAGTTGTAATTCAGTGGATCCCATCACATTGCCGTATACCTGGAAATGAAGAGGCTGACAGACTGGCAAAAGAGGGTGGACGATTACCACAGCCTGACATAGACATAACCTATAATGAGGCAAAAAGGTTTATAAAAAGCACTTATAGAACCAAATGGGAATCAGAGCATCCAGGCCACCAGAAGGATGATGCATATTACAAACTCGACCGAAGAGAACAAGTAGCAATCTTCAGACTCCGCACAGGACATAACAGGCTGAAACACCACTTGTTCAATAAACTAAAGATAGGAGATACCGATGAATGTAATTGTGGAACTGGTAAAATGACAGCTAAACATTTGCTGCAGGAGTGCCCAATATATGCAGAACAGAGAAAGATATTTTTGCCCACGCCTGCTTCATTTGAGGACAAGCTCTATGGAGATATCAACAAGCTCAAGTTGACTACAGCTTACTTTAACTACATTCAGGTTGACATCTAAAGGTGCATGAAGATGTATTTAGACTGCCACACTTCATACCACAGGTAATGTCGGTTACAAAAGCGTCCCAGAGGCATGAAATGGAATATTGCTTGGATAGCACATCCATTACGTGGAAAGTCCGAATCGAAAGCTCACTGTGTAGGCTTCATAAAAGGTGGAAAAAGTGTCCTAGTGGCACGAAATGGAATATTGCTTGGATAACAAATCCATTATTTGGAAAGTCTTAATCGAAAGCTCACTGTGTGGATGTCATCTGCAGACTGCATTCTTCTGGTTTCCGGAGGAACAGCCTATGGTGAACGGAAGGCCCAATATACGGAAGTGAGGCTAAGCAGCCATGTGCAGGACGTGACGATTCCTTGGGTGAGCCCAGTACCAGAGCGCTGTGTGATGGCTCTGCAAGTATGGAAGCCTCCTTGGATGGCGGGGAATGCCCATGGTCTGCCCCTGCCTTCCCTTGAGGGTTGACCAGGATGTCTTTGGCTGTTCTATATGGGCCAGCTAGGATGAGGGATAACACCACAACAGTGAGATTCAAACGTCCTAAGAAACCCCCGGGAAGGTTAACCCGGTCAACAAATGCTCGCAGAAGTCGGATGTGTCGGCCTGACGGCGCAAGAACGCATCTCTGCTGTAAACAGGCACAACGCAGTCACATCCGGAAAAAAAATCCGGATGAACGCAGAAGAAGAAGAAAATCACTGACAATGTGTACCATAGCCAATAGCAGACAAAATTTGTGACTGCTGTGCAGCGGCAAACGGGTGGTTAGCCACTCATCTGATAATTCTTGGCCTCCTGGATGGTAAGCTGACAGTGCTGACTGGATAGTGGTATGGACTCCACTCTCTGCTGCATCAAGTGAGTGGTTCGTAGCTCAATCACCGGTCGTGACTACGGCTACAGATGATCAGGGTGCAGGCTCTGTGAATGACAGTGAGAAGGAGTGAATAATCCTTCAAGACGGAGTTGTAAATTCTTTTGGCCATGTCATAATCCTGCATGGCCTGCTTGTCTCATATAATTTTTGATAGCATGAACTATCTTAATTTACATATTTTGATTCCTTATCTGAAATCTACAACAGCAAACTGATCTAATGGAAACAGCATACAAATGATATTCTATTCTCTCTGCTGATATTTAGATGAAACATGTACAATCACAATGCTCTACTTCAAAGACCACATTCCAATATGTATATATATATATATATATTCTAAGTCATGATTAATCATGGAAACATGAACCACAATTCACATAATGAATTAACAGTACATATCATTGGATGATTTCAATGGAATGAAACTCAGACGCCACAACTCCGACGTCACCATATACATTAACAAACCATTAAATCGATGAAACAACACACGTCGTTTTCCAAGTATGGAAACACACAAACTACACTCCATACGATGAATTAACATCACATATTGATGAATTACATAGAATGCAATGAAATCACACACAACAACTATAATGTCACGATGTACACGAGTGAACCATTAAATCCATGAAACACCACAAGTTCACTTAAAGAGTTATGAGTTGTACTACTAGCAAGTCTTCCTTATATTAATTGTCGTGTCTTACTTTAAAGTGTCGTCCCTGGAGTGAGGGGAGTCAACACCCACATTACATTTAACCCCTTATCAATATCCTGGAGAAACCCCTAGAATCCGTCCACAAAACTCCGTCAATTCATGGATACCTCTTTCTCTCTCTCTCACACACACACTTCTGTATCATGCCCCCTCTCATTCTTCCCCAACGCAACATACTCAACAACTCTAGCTTCTAAAAATTAATAACAATTAATTTATTAAAAGAAAAGTGTAATGTATGTGAGAAGCGTATGCGAAGAATGTGTGACGTGTTCTATAAAGTGTGTAGAATCGGACCCTCAGATAATAGCCCAGTCAGTTCATCCTTGCAAGGACACACCACAGCACGATAAGTCAGAACAAGTCCACCTCACCCAGTGCTGTATCTCTCCTGCCGGACACCGACTCTCTTCTGTAGCTACCTGGTAATCCATCTTCTTGATCATCCGAAATATAACTAATGTTTGTAATTTATGACTGATCATGGACCGGTTGTTCAATGCACATTATAAGTTCTTATCGTTCCTAAAGAATGTACAAATCCTTTATATTGTGAAATTATGTATCAATGTTATTGTTAATATACTTTATCCTAACTAGTGTCTATATAGTCTCAAGTACAATGTTTCCTGTAATATTTCATTGGAATCTACCACACCATGTGAATGTTACATCTAAAGTTCTCGTTTAATTAATAATGTTTGTATGATGTGTGATGTACCAACAATCATCACCCATCCTAGGTGAATCTTAACACACAGGAATCGTTATATTGGTTTGCTCTTCTGAGCCATGTTATGGTGGACCCTCCTGATCATGAGTCCAGCGTAAACATTATTATACCACCTTTCTTCTCTGACGTTATTCATTTTCCGTAAGAAAACATTTGACTGTTCAACTGGTTTTCTTCCCAATTGGAGTTGAACTTCTTCAAAACCAGTGTTGAACTTCCTCATAACTGGCAGGGAACCTGTTAGAGAAACAACACATCTGGTGATAGCACTAGTCACGGATCCTACCGGCTGAGTGTAAGCCTATTACCTTGCTCTGATAATTTTCCGCTAACTAAACTCTGTCATAGAGCAGATTAGCTCCTCATCTAGGTCCGAATCAGGCTATGACAAGGAAAGACCAATAAACAGAGTGCAAAACCCCAGTGGGCAAACCACTGAAAGATTCCCCCATTGGACACTTTCTCTATCTCCCAACCCATCTTCAATCTCTCCAAATATCACCCCGCTACACTATACACCCTAGCAGAACTACTTCTCACTTCACCATTCTATTTTCAACTAACAGAGCTAATCATCACAATCTAATTTTAACAAGGCTACTGCCTATATTAGTTAGGCCTAAATATACTATATTTGGTACCTTATGTAAACCCGCATTAATCCTGGATGGCATCTATAACTTGCCATTAAGGCATATGTTATTTAATGTTACTTAAATCTAACACAATAGATGCTCTCCGAATTTCCTACCTGCGGTAACACAACACGTCAATCCCAGTCAACTTTTTGATCCACACTAATGTACACAAGTCTTGTATCTGTCAAGAACTGGGAGTGTTCCAGTGAAATCTTTGATGTCACGCAGGTGTCTCTCAAGGGCCCCAACTAATTCCAGAATCTTATCTCCCTTTTGTGTAATCAATGTAAGAGTTGTCTTTCTTTGCCATGACAACCAACAAAATACAACAGATGGTTTCAGGGGCACTAACTATTTCAGCAATCTTCTCTTAGCTCCACTCCTTAATCAATGCAAAAATGGTCCCCCTTGTTTCATCATCCAAAACAAGGTAGCGAGTTCCTGCATTGTCCCAATTCGGTTCACAATAACAAGCCCACACATTTTTATGTCTTGTGGGGATTTTCAAAGATGCCCGTATTGATTGATCTCGCCGACACCTCCGTCGTAAACAACTTGTAGTTGCGAATCAAACTGTCTGTATTGTCATCATCTGGTTAATACACAGTGATTCCATGACATTAATTAAAACATAATTAATTATCTACTTATCGGGTGTGGAGACTATCGCTGGCTTTTCTATGTTTTAGTGGGTTTGTCGGCTTAACAAGAGCCAGAAAAAGGTCTAAGACACAGATATGTGTTCTACTCTAGCCAGCTGACGTGATAGCTCCAGTCACCTTCAAGCCTCATGTAGAAATGGCAGTTTGTAGGGTTTTTACAGGTGAGTTATCTTCCCTAATTGAAGAGGTCTTCACTTCCTGTGGCCAAATTAAATTCACAGCCAAACTGAATATTATATTCAGCCTGGCGTGATTTATTGGCGTGTAAACAAACTCTACACTACCTCTACTTCTAACTATTAGAAGAAATCTTATTTTAGCTCTCTCTCTCTATAGTGGTATGTGTATAAATACACTAACCACAGATGATCTTAGCTAATATATGAAAATATAGACAACAATGAAAAATAATACAGAATACATAGAGGGGTTTACTGAGGGCTATCTCCATCTAATACAAAACGATCTGAGAGTTGGGCCAACCTGTCACACCATTTGTGTTGAGAACGGATGCAAGTGGGATTGGAATTGGGGCAGCTGTATTACAGGAAGGGAAAGACGATTCTTCGGTTTTAAAACCTGTGGCATAATCAAGCAAGAAACTTCGACCGTCGACAGAGAGTGTTTATCTCTAGTATGGGCCGTACAAAAATTCCAGCCCTATTTGTATGGAGTTAAGTTTCGAGTTCAGTCGGATCATCAACCCTTGATGTTTCTGACAACTTCTCAGAAGCTCAACGCCCGTTTGATGCGGTGGTCGTTGCTACTTCAGCCATACCACTTTACAGTGGAGTATATACCTGGGAAGGAAAATGTTGGAGCTGATTTCTTGTCAAGACATCCAGTTTCGGAAGAAGAGGAATAGATCATCTGGATCGAACCTCCAAGGAGAAAATTGTTGCGGACTACTCTCTTAGGAGGGGCCTATGTCACGAAAAACAACTTGATGTTTCGATCGATGACAGAACGACGTGAAGATCGTCTACCAAAAACCTACAAACCTCTTTGATGAGTGGGAGAATATGGAATAAACAAGTCGCGAAAACTGTCTGCACACTGTCGGCATTTCTGTATGATGTGGGTTGTTCGAGAAAAGGACAATAGCGCCATACGTCTGCAAGGCGGTAGTTAGCCTTTGAAGTGTAGACGAAATGTCTGAATACACGTCGGATGGATTCTGTGATGTGGGAATAAATTCCCTGGTTCACAGGCAGACAGGACTTTTGTTGTACGAGACAAAGTGCCACTTTGCGTTTAGACATAATGACGTCATCGGAAAAGGCGGTAGAAAATCATATAAGGAAAACCCCACAAGAAACTAGGAAACGGTTGGTAAACAACACAAAGGAGTGACGTGAGACGACAACAGGGAAGGAACGGAGAGGACCTTGTGTGACTCGGCTGAGGCGAGACATATTTCGTGGAGCCGTGGGCGTTCAGAGATTTTGGTTGTAAGGATTATCAGGTGGAGGATGTCTGACGAGAAGATTGTCAATATCGATTAGAAGACCTGTGGGCACGGAATACCTAGACAATGTTCAGATGAGAATGGCGGGATAAACGGCGATCCGAGGTAAAGTCAGATAATACGTGGATATAGTTTGCAGATATTGTGTAATGCCATCCCTGTGTTAAAAGGGAACTTTACGGTCTGGACGACCACTGTATTGATCTAACACCACAAATAAACGTGTGTGTAAGTACTTTCACTATCGGAATGGCGTCGGTTGATTCTTCGCATTTCATTTGCAAAGTTTGATGTGAGACTTTAACTGTTGTTGAGCCAAAGCTTTGACGTTGACTTTTCCAGTTAATTGTTACGGGAGGAGTTGCTTCGAGGCAGATGTGGGAGCATCGATCCGGAGCTCAAGATATTGATTATCAAGTAAATTATTGTCAAGATAGCCCCTACCAAAATAGTCGAAAGTAAAGATGAATGCACACCATAACTCAAAGTAACGCACGGTACAACACGGGAACTGAAAGAGCGCAGGAAGAGGCGGTGGTCAAAATGTCGGCACAAACAGTGGAACATTCAGAAATCAGTGAAAGTAATTCATAATGTATTATTCTGAAAATACCTGTGTTCGGTAAGAGGAACATTAGATTATATTTTAATATACCGTTGTATCGGACACATACAAGAGAGCTGACGTGCCTAAAAATGTACGAACGCCACAATATTCACGGCGATAGTTGCACGTCACAGAAAGAACACACTATACTACACGCACCATTTGTAGCATACTAAAGAACGCGACACTGCATTAATGAAGAAACGCTGATGTAAACAGTGCAGCCTACAAACATTGAATATTTATACGCACATTGAGTTATTTGTATGAACTAGGTACACAGTTGACACGACACACCGGACACTTAAACATATTTGATACGCAACTGTCAACGAAGAAAATGACACCAAACATGATGATACTTGTTGCCGACACTCTATCATAAATTCACTATCGGCGCGAAGGACATTAATTATTCTACATTTCGTGAAATACTTGCGGACGTCGGATGTTATAGAATGATGTACAATATGATGAAGTTTACCTTTGGCACCTACATTGTCATCCACCTGAATTCTTTCGATAACACTCGATTGAACGCTACACGTTAGATGTCACATCAGGACTTGTTAAATTTATATTTACACTGATTCTCGGACACCAAGACATTGGGACAACACCGGATGCATCACCACAGAATACCACACACGATTCGAAGAATTTACGATTTATATTGACCCATAATCAAGTCACCGAAATTAAGTGAAGACATGCTCATGGATCTTATGTCGTACACATTGCGTTGAATCAAGCATTTATCAACGTCATTCCAGTAATCAAGGTCGTCACTGGGACACTGTCGCTAGCTGTTAGAGCAGCATTTCGTTTATCACGGTGCCATTTCAATATATTAGACTGACACCTCACTTGCATATAATCAACGCAACGAGTTTTCTGCACAGAATGTCGGATTATTCAACGTCAACGCTTCACACTGGACACTACCTGAATTTACACAGATACACTGCACACTTTATCATAGACAAATTATAGGACATACAGGACAAGTCACACAATAGTCATTGTATTCTGGACTTTAAATACGCAACTACATTTAGTCACTGCGGGTATCATACATTCAGATACCCACTTCAACTGGTCAACCAGGATTTATCTCGTTAAGGCCAGTACATTTGCTGTTTGTTGTTATATAACTGTGATCTGTTTGGGTGTCTAATATATAACATATTTTTTCCTTCCGATAGCCGATTCCGTAATAGGTTTAACAAGGCGGGAGATTGAAGCGCTATCTGAATGTCACATGAGTTTATTTGTCTGACATTCAGACACGTTATTTACTGACGGCTTGTCAGCTTGTGACAAATATATATTTTGTGACGAACTTGCGATTCGTTGGTAGTATATTAATTTTTTTTCGTGTTGTACCGTTAGGCATTTACATTCCTTATTCTATCACGTCTCCTTATTTATATGTGATTAAATATTATGTTGGTATGTCACTTCGTAGTTCGTTATCGTAATAGCGTTATTGTTGTGTCAGTATATTCTTTATATTGAATATATATTTTTACTACTAATTTCTAGTGCTTACATTTTGTAACGGTTAGGACGTTATCTATCTCGCGCCGAGTTGCTATTCTTCTCGTGTGTTTATACTCTTCTATATTATTGATTTCGAGTTGACTTCTCGTTCAACTTGCATATATATTTGGATACGCTGGTTATTGTCTGCCTACGCATTCTATCGGCCGTGCGTCGCATATCTACTATCGTAGCGGCATAATTTACAGATCATTAAGACAACATGTCAACACTTAAAGACTTCATGGACATGGGTGAAAAGTCTGGTTTGACTGGTTCAGACCTCAGGAATTGGGCGAAGCAAGAATTGAAAGATTTTCAGACACAGCAACGTGAAGAGAGAGCTGAAAAATTGGCAGCAGAGAAAGAAGCAAAACAACTTGAGAAAAAGAAACTTGTTAAAAGAAAAAGAGATGGCGTTGGAACGTGACAAAATTGCAGCTAGGGAAAAGGAATTAACGCTAGAACGGGAGAGGAGAGCAGCTGAAAAAGAGATGAAAGATAAGCAACTGGCATTTGAGAAAGAAAAACTTTTGGCCGAACAACTTCTTAAGGACAAGGAAGTTGAAGGTAATTTGAAAGTCAAGTCATTGGAAATGGATCGTGAAGCTGAGATTGAACGAGAAAGAATTCAAGCAAAACATAATGATCCAATAAAGAAGTATCAAGGTCTTTTTCGCAATTTCCAGCAAGGTGATTCTGTCAGTTCTTGGATTACCAATTTTGAAGTGCTCGTAAAGTACTACAAGGTACCGGAACTAGACGTACCGATTCTGTTCCACAGGCATCTCGCATTGGAGCCTTTAAAGGTAATCGAGTTAATACCTGAGGACTTACGTACTAACTACAAATACATGAGAGATCGTGTTTTGGCAAACTTTAGTTTAGATGAATCGGGCTTACGTACTAAGTTCAAAACACTCACTCCTAAATCTAACCAAACTTTCCTAGACTTTGTTTCTGAATTAACCTCATCTTTTGATAAATAGACTAAAGCCGCTGATATTGGGTCTGACTACAATAAAATTCGAGATTTAATAATTAGAGATAGACTACTATCTGCGGTACCAGAGGCCATGTCTATATTTCTAGTGGAGAATAAATGCAAAGATCTTAAGGAAATGGAAACGAGGGGAGAATCATATTTCAATGCACACCGTGACATATTTGCGGAATGCACACAACCTGAACTGGTAATAGGGGCTAGTGCTAGAATTCAGAATAACAGAAGTAATAGTAAGTTCAAGAAATTCTCTAATAGAAACAGGGGACCTTACCAGAACACAAACAGAGATTCTGACAGACCTAGAAAAGGTCACTTCACACGATGTCAATATTGTAAACTCTCACATGGTGCTTTAGAAATGTGTGACCAACATCCTGGGTATCCTGCGTACCTAAGAGACATCATATCTAAGAAAAAGACTAAGTATGACTCCTACAAGAATAGTGTTAAATGTTATTCTTGTCGGGCTTACGGACATAAAAGCCGGTCGTGCGCGATGAGAAACACTTGGAAGGAGGCGAATGCTGCATACGTGTTCTCCAGTAGCGATTCTGACGACTTAGAGGACACACATGCAGCAATAATTCAGACATGCAATAACAAAACAGGTAAGGAGGGCCATGATGATGATGATGACCATAAGAGACATATACATGAAGCTAATGCAGTATACACGCATAAAGGTACTCTTGTGATCCACCAAGCATGGGTTAATGGTTCACCAACAACTTGTTTTAGAGACACAGGATCTGATATTGCGGGAGTTAGTCACAAACTAGTCAACAAAAAAGACTTCACACATGACAACATTTATTGCAGACCATTTGGGGGTACAATAGAACCATACAAGACCGCATGGGTCGGGATAAAATGCCCATACTATGAAGGTGAAATATGCGCAGCAGTATTACCAAACCCGTGTGCCGGGTTGATAATTGGTAATATCCCTAATGTCAAAGATTACGTTCAAGAAGTGACCATCAAACACAAACCTGACAAGACACTCACAAGAACCAAAATTCACACGATGCAAGAAGAAGAAAATACGCAATTGAAACAAGTGACATCAAATAGAAATAGAAACAAACACGATGTAACACAAAAGAGAGACAACACAACAGTACAAAAATGTGTACAATATAATAAACAAATCCAAACAAAGGAAATTGAATTCTCCATTAAATAAGTTTATTTCTGTGAGTGTAAGTGAAAAACAAAAGCAAACAACCAGGCAACCTCATATGTCGACGAATGACACCATTCACAAACATCAAAAACAGAGAACGAAAATTATACACACTAGTAACAAACAGAGGCAGTGGGATGTTGTAACCATATTTGTTGCTCAGATCATGATCTTAATGAAATCAACCCTATCCCATGTTGAATGCGTCATTATGAACATTTACTCACAAACAAAGAGGTATGTTACTTGTATCAGTACAAACATTTACGCACAGGTCCAGAAACATATTGCAAACATGTTCATACGAATAAAAAGGCATATCACAAGCATGCACACAGAAGTCAAGAAATGTGTCACAAACATGTACTCACAATCAAAGAAAGAGATTACTTGCGCCATTACAAACATTCACTCGCAAGTCAAGAAAAATTGCGCACAAGATAATAATCGCAAAGAATATTACAATAGACAAACTACACTTATCTTTGCTTACTCTATTTACTTGGTTTATTTCTTTTAAAAATGCGCCAATATACGTTACACAGTATACACACAAGTGAAAACCACAACATTGTTCCAATCAACAAAGTTACAATGTACAAATATTGGCATGCGTGCAGAAGAGAGATTCTATAGGTTTGAAACAAAGAAAGAAAGAAAGAAAATGAATGAAAGAAAGAATAACAGAAAAAAAAAGAAAAATCAAATGGGATGAAAGTGTTAGGTTCATATCAACACATTGTACACTACAGACACATTATGGTCTTATTAAGTAGTTATTCCAAGTATCTCTGATATAAAGTTATGCTTGTCAGAATTGTTCACACTATCTCATATGTCTACAATTCGTCTTGAGGAAATATTTCAATTCTCTATTCTTTGGTAATAATATCCATAATAGAGAACATTACTAATTTATATGAATATTATTAGATTTAAATATTTATTCTTCTTGAATCCGAATATTATATTATATTTCTGGTTTAATTTCGTAGAAGTCCTTACGGATTATTCTGTGCATGACAACGATTTCAAGATCTGCCAAATTCTAGACAATGATAATTTTCTTAAAGATCTTCTTAGTCGTCTCTAAAAAAATTATGTATGTTATATTCTCTTACTTATTGTCTGCCTTCGTATTTGGATTTTCGTTAGGCTGATTAACATATGTTGCATACATTCACCCAGGTAGATTACTGTTGAAAACAACAAATTGCGAATTGTTATTGTTATATGGATATGTACATAGTTTGTTTAATTCGTTCTTTGGCAGGGACATTGTTCGCCATGACGAAGTGACACACTGCACAGTCGAGTGCAATTAACCATCTGCGCTGTAATTGATGAACTATACCTGAACATTTCTGGATTATCGGAAATCGTTTGTATTTCTAAAATAATGTTATGTCATATTATTACAGCATATTCGCGATAAACATTGATAGTTATAGTGCTATTTCGTGGATCGAAACCTGACTATTGATTAGAGTGTATGTGTTGAACACTGATACAGTAAATGAGAATAGACACGGTTTTCGTCGCGAAACGACATATTAATTGTACCCTTGTGATTACTACTTGAGTAACATTAATAATTTATTGCTAATGCGTAGCATAGAATTATATATATATTTTCTTTCACATAATTTCAGTTCATAGAGTTAAGTAGTTACATATTCTTATTATTATTATTATTGTTCATATTTAGTACTTAATTATACATATGATGGGTCGTAGATTTTTCAATTCTCATTGTGAACGCCATTGCCAAGTATAGCCACCACATTATGAAATACGCCGTTAGATGATATTGTCACTCGGTCATTATTGCCACACCTACACAAAGAGTTTATGATGACGTCTCTAAAGAGCATTTACCTCGATTACGCCTAAAATTATGACGTCATAATACTGGTACCTCACCTACCCATTTGATGAGATTAAGATTCACGACATAGCAGTCGAGATAATTGCACAGATGGTTACAAGACAATAGTAAATGCAACTGGTACCTGTTTATTCTTCACGTCCCCTTACTCCAGGTTTTGACCTAGAGAAGAACGATTGTCCTTAGGGACAAATGAGGGACTGATCTTTATGATTAGTTAGTACAGCCTCCCCATGGGCTGTATACACATCTACCGTTGGTGTGTAGATTGGAGGGCGTGCCCGTTATATATTTTTTTTTTATTTTGTGGGTAATCGATAGGTGTCCATAGCATCTTGCTAGTCCGATAAAAGTCATTGTGTCTGCACTGCTATGTGTCAGGTTAATTCTCTTGATGTAAAAAATGATTACATCGTTTTAAAAGGGAGGGGGGCATACTGCCACATTGCGTTTAGACATAATGACGTCATCAGAAAAGGCGGTAGAAAATCATATAAGGAAAACCCCACAAGAAACTAGGAAACGGTTGGTAAACAACACAAAGGAGTGACGTGAGACGACAACAGGGAAGGAACGGAGAGGACCTTGTGTGACTCGGCTGAGGCGAGACATATTTCGTGGAGCCGTGGGCGTTCAGAGATTTTGGTTGTAAGGATTATCAGGTGGAGGATGTCTGACGAGAAGATTGTCAATATCGATTAGAAGACCCGTGGGCACGGAATACCTAGACAATGTTCAGATGAGAATGGCGGGATAAACGGCGATCCGAGGTAAAGTCAGATAATACGTGGATATAGTTTGCAGATATTGTGTAATGCCATCCCTGTGTTAAAAGGGAACTTTACGGTCTGGACGACCACTGTATTGATCTAACACCACAAATAAACGTGTGTGTAAGTACTTTCACTATCGGAATGGCGTCGGTTGATTCTTCGCATTTCATTTGCAAAGTTTGATGTGAAACTTTAACTGTTGTTGAGCCAAAGCTTTGACGTTGACTTTTCCAGTTAATTGTTACGGGAGGAGTTGCTTCGAGGCACAAAGGATTCCCTGATGAAAGCAAACTAGACAGCGGGGTGATTCCACACTGTCTAAAACAAAGGGAGAAATCCAGATCCTGGACTGTCTAGCGTCTAGGCAATTTGGTGACGTCACTCAAGCCTCGAAATTAAAACTAGTTGAGGTAAACAAAGTTGAGTTAGTCGACCACAAGTTCTGAAGTGAAGAGGAGAGAAACGGCATTCTCAGTTGTGTTATAGAGCGAGATTATAATGTCAATTTGTTGATATAGATATATCGGCGGACATCGATCCTGTCTGTGATTATATAATCTCCATCTGCAACGAGAATTGCTATATGGTATTCTATTAATCATATTTAGCTTAGATTATGATTAGTGATAGAATGTATGATAAGTGCGGTGATAGAAAATATCATAGGAGCGTCGGCACCAGTAGCCAATTTGTAGTTTAAACTAGCCTGCGTGATATATCATTTAACTCAGGGAGTTAAGGCCAATGTAGTGGGACACTATTCAGAGAGATTGAGGATGGTGGGGAGGGATGAGGGGAATGTGAAATGGTAGGATCTTCCAGTAGGGCCTCTGCTGAGTTTCTACCCTTTTCCTTTAATCTTTCCTTGTTTTACCATGACTCAGATAATGTGATGAGCTATTTGGCCGTATAACAGAGTTCGGTTCTCTGTTATAGAGCAGGGTGCTGCTATCGGCCTACACTCACCTAATGAAGGTCAGAATTGAGTTGCTCTCACCAGGGTGTTCTATTCTACAGGTTCCATCTGAGTGTGCTTCGATATTCCACAGTGAAGCTAGAAACACAGTTATTGAAAATGATAGCTTGCAAACTGAAGACAGAGATTTCTGAGAGGCATCTTAAATTGGGTTTATACACCAGTTGGTCTGCGGGAACCTGGCTTCAGCTGAGCCGGACATGCTAATGATATGTGTGTTTATTAAGTGATAGCTTGATCACTGAACAGTCAGAACATTATAGATAACACAGATACCAGGCACCCTCATATAACTATATACATACCTGGAACATTTAGATTATGTTATTGAGATGGGGAATCTGTTATAACCAGTGACAATAGAACAATTAAGATTTCCCAAGTAACAGTAACAATAGTGATAGAATTATGTGATTAACAAACAGTTAATAGCATAGAAGATTCACAGAGTATAGGAAATTGAAGAACAGCATTCGACAGTGTTCGACATGGATGTCCAAGCATCCTAATGGTTCGAGAGACAACGGAGAAAGTTGTCACGTGACCGGAGAAGCATCACCTGGGTGAGGTTGTCTGTCCGGAATACATGGTGCTGGTGTGTGCTCAGCACAATGATGAGAATGACTTTTGCTCCTGAAACACTGATCTGAGTATATATACACCTTAGAATATACGACACACACTCTACACATTATACACACACACACTTCTCCCACATATACTCTTTGCTTTAATAAATTTCTTGTATTTATTTGTTGAAGCTAGAGTTGTCAAGTATGTTATGTTGGGGAAGAATGAGAGGGGGCATGATCCAGGGGTGAGTAAGAGTGAGAAGAATGTGTCTTTAGACTGAGGGAGTGTTGTGGACAGAGTCTGGTGGATATCTCCAGAATAGTGATATTGAATTAAAATAAAAGTGGGTGTTGATTCCCCTCACTCCAGGGACGACACTAAAGTAATAAAGCATTACTATTACGACACAAGTACATCAACAAGCTGTCTAAAAACTAAAGATGGCAAAATCATAATAGAAAAAGATCAGATTCTACATGTATGGACAGATTATGTGAAAAACCTTTATAATGATAACAGAGAGGAACAGTATGATATTAGATTTAATAATGAAGGGCTGCCAATTTTGAAGATGGAAGTTCGAATGTTCTTAAGCATATGAAAGCTGGCAAGGCCCCCGGTGCAGATAACATCACAACAGAAATGATTAAAGCTTTAGAAGAATTTGGACTAGATCAAGTCACCAGACTGCTGAACACATTATATGATAATGGATATGTACCTTCTGAATTATGTAACTCTGTATTGATTGCAATCCCAAAGAAATCTGGAACCTTGGAATGTGATCAACATACAACAATTAGTATAATGAGTCACATCACAAAGATTTTGCTATGAATTATCATGCAAAGAGTGAGGAAGAAAATACAGCCTGAAATAGGGGAAGAACAATGTGGGTTTGTAGAAGGAAAGGGTACATTAAATGCTGTGTATATGCTGCGAACAGTTATTGAACGTGTTATAGCTCCCCCGATGTGTCTCCACCTTGCCGTGGTGGGGGAGCTTGCGTGTCCCATTGACCCCATCTGCTTGCCGATGGATGAAAACTATATATCGGACAGCTTATGGGATATGGGCCAGACTAAGAGAGACACAACCTGCTGCTCTGCAGGTAGACTGAGGATAACAGTCAAAAGATTAAATCAGGTACACGAAGGCAGAAGACCTTGGTCTGGACAATACTCTCTGAGAGCCGGGCCGATACACACCTACCGATAAATAGAGGTAGATACTGAGCACGCTACATGCCCAGTTCTGATACTGTGTCAGCGACTTATGCGCTGCAGCTTTTCAAGACTCCGCTACTTTCGCACTGCACGAAATAATAATTCATGACATTTGCGAAAGGAATGCAATTTATTCAGAGCCGACATTTGAATGGCTCTACGAGCGTTATGTTTCATCATCATTACACAACATGAATGCATTAACGTGATGATAGATGATGCTAGCATTTCACAATCTAAATGAACAGCCCTATGTTTGCCTATGGTCTAGAAAGCTATCGCATTGGTCAAGGATACGTCTGCTCTCTCTACCGTCTCCAGTCAGTCCGTCCACACGCTACACATTGCGTGGACAAGCCCGGACACTTTACTCTCCGTGCAGTAGCTATTATTGCGTGCCTGGTCTTGCCAGCACGCCGGCTGGTGAGTTCGAGTAACCTGGCATATCACGGTTACTCGCAAGGACCAGCTACCCAATTGCTTGGGGAAAGCCCTCGCTCATCTGTACTTATCGACCTCTGGTCTGACACAAATGTGTCTCCTTGTGAGGCTATTAATAGTACTCGGTGTCTTGTCCTGTCTGGTGTCTCCCTACTAGACTAGTATTAACTCATTGCCTCTGATAAGGCCTTATTGGGGATGCTGACAGGGTCCCCTCCTCTCCGCGAAGTGTTACTTTCCTTTTTCTCATGTTTGTAACACTTCTGGTCACAAAAGAAAAATTGGTTGTCCCAATTTTGTCAGATCTCCAATAAGTATAGAACTTTCTAGTTTGGGGATAGAACAATATTTTCTACCTTCATTCACAGTGTTCTATCTTTTCACTTGGCTAATTCAGTAGCCCATGTCTTAGTATAGTTGGTTCCATAGATATTTTTGGGATTGGTAGTGAACCGGAAACCGTTGTCTTATGACTTATTTCCTGGCTTCTGTCGTTTGACCCTATGTATTTTGACTTCCACCTATTGACTTCCGTCTTGACCTGTTCCTCCAATTGCCCGAAATGACAACCCACACACTAGTTGACTCTATTATGAGTACAACACATGAGCACCAAGTGTTCATGTTCCCTTTAATATCCCCTCCAACTCTATACACACAGCTCTACTGTTCACCTTCTTGCTTCCGCATGTGAAAAAGCTATATTCACTGTTACATTTAGGTTTCTAATAATTTATTGTGTCCCCTGAATTTAGAGTTATTGTTCTTTGAACTGAATGGTGTGTGCATCTTTTATGTGTTCTTTTTCCTGTTTGTTTGCGTGTTTTCTAATAAACTACAATGTACTTAACTCTCTAACATGTTATGCGTTAGTGTACTAAATGTGTGTGTTCCTTCGAGCGCCGCAAATCGGTTTATTGTGGTTACAAACGTTCGTTATTTTTATTTGTGACCACAACTCCGCTTTCTGAAGCTCAAAGTACGTTCTCTATATACTCTGTTAAAGTGTGGCTGTAACACACATAAAAACCTCGACAACACATTGGAAACACAAATGACACAGACAAGTCAAATAAGACTTTTCCAGCGGTGGGAAAAATTTTTCCGCTGTCTTTCTCTCTCGCTCTCTTTCTTTCAATGTTTACTAAGTTTTTGCATTCTCTCCTCGCATTTTCTCCTCTTTCATTCATCTTTCATACCCTTTCATACGAAGGTTAACCCGGTCAACAAATGCCCGCAGAAGTCGGATGTGTCGGCCTAACGGCGCAAGAACGCAGCTCTGCTGTAAACAGGCACAACGCAATCACGTCCGAAAAAAAAACTCCGGATGAACGAAGAAGAAGATACCCTTTCATACTATTCTTTCACTCAATCATTCTCTCGTCATTAAAATATGTTTCATAGTATTACATACATAAACAATATATATATATACAATAAACGATTGGCTGAAATTTTAACAGTGATCACGCCAAATGACTGCATTTTGTTTGCACGCGTCATGTCTGTACAAAACATATACATAGTTATAAGGATGGTTTGTTACCGATCCTGTTATGTAACTTCCATAATTTGGTGTGCTGACCTAAATTACCCTCAAGGGAAATAATTTACTACTACTTTCATTTAAGAAAAATGGGTTAATTACCTTAAATGTTATTTGTGAAAAAGATGATATTAATTCCTAAATGATTGGTATTAGTTTTGAAATGATATTAGCTAAATGGATGTATAAATGATTATGATTATAAGTTACTAAACTAATATAAGATCTAACAATTATATTCCTATAATGGATGTTTTAATAAATGGATTATTAATTAAATGATGGTGATTTCTAACTACGCAAATAAGAAAATAACGTTATATATGCGTTTACATAATTTGCAATAGATTACATAATAGAAAATGAAGTTATAGATACTGTAAATAAAATAATAATGTACATATATCACAGTTACATTTCTATATCTAATTACACTAAGTCGACGTCCTCCTCTGCGTTGTGAAGATGGAGCAATTCTCTTTGTAGACTATTCTAACATAGTTCATTCCGGCAAAGTCTTTTATGCTCTCCTCGACGGATAGTGTATTAATATAGTTGCCTACCACATTATGTAGGTTCGTAGCTAACACTGGACTGTTATTCGGGGTCTAAGCGTTGGTTCAATATATTCTAGATTCGGGGTCTAAGCTGTCTTCTTGGCGTTAGTTCCCATAATCTAACTTATGTGTGTGTCAGCGCATGTTAATTCTGCGTCTGTTCGTTACACTTTTCATAGCACTGTTCTATTTACACAAGTTATATATCAGGCGATGATAACGCACTTACGATATGTCTTAATCACCACACATGGCACTTGGTTATCTAACATTACAGTGTCACTGTTTCTGGTGGTGTATGGTCGACTCCTTCCTGTAACTCAGGTATTTGAATGGATGAAGGACGACTCAAAATGTCTGCAATCGTATTTAATCTCCCTTTTAAATACTGGATGGTAAATGTGTAATTTTGGAGAATCAAAGCCCACCTGTAAATTCTATTGTTGGTAGGATGTCCAGATTGCATCACAGACAATGGAGAGTTATCGGATTGGATTACAAACTGTGTTCCTGCCAAAAATCGGTGAAACTTTCTCACGCAATAGATCAAACTAAGGCCCTCCAATTCTGATGCTGAATATCTTCCTTCAGCAGGAGTAATCTTGCGACTTACGTACATTACGGGGTGGAACGTCCCGTCGTAGAACTGTTCTAGTATTCCAGATATGGATATGGCACTCGCATCTGTGCGTAAGAAATAAGTGAGTTTTGGATTAGGCATACGAAGGATAGGTGGAATGCTGAAAAAATGATTCAATTTCGATACCGCACTAATTAATCGTGCATCTTTTACAGATAACTTAGCCGAAGCTTTTAAGATGTTAGAAAAAACACTGGTGATTTCCCCCAGGTTTGGAATGAATTTACTATAGTAGTTTCGGACCTGTTTCTTGGTCGTCGGCATTGTCAGATTAAGAATCTTAGTGACGATTCTGTCATCAGTTTTCAATTGGCCCCTGCAGATCGTATGACCCAGTAAGTCAATTTGTTCCATGCCCAACTCTACTTTGGACGGCTTCGCTGTGAGTCCAAACAATCTCAACCTGTCGAAGACTTGTCTAAGTTTCAGTAGGTGTGTTGTCCAGTCTTCTGTATGGATGCAAATGTCATCTATATAAGTCGAAATATTTGTCATCTCGTGGAGAAGATCCCTAGTTAGACGGACGAAAGTCGCTGGAGCGTTACGAAGGCCGAAAGGAAGAAAGCGCCACTCATATAGTCCAAGAGGAGTGGAGAAAGCTGTTAGATGGATGGAATTTACTTCCATCGGGACTTGCCAATAACCTTTCGTGAGGTCAATCTTGCTGAATATGCGGGATGTAGACATGTCCAAGATTAGATCCTCGCATGATGGAATCGGTTCAGCGTCACTTTTAGTTATCTTATTTAGGCGGCTATAATCGACGCATAGTCGAATAGAAGAGTCCTTTTTGGCGACAAGGACAATAGGGAAGGAATACTCTGACTGAGATTTTTGGATGATTCCGCTCGACTCGAGAGATAGAATTTCTTAGTCGAGGTTCGACCGATAGTTTAATGGAATAGAGTAAGGTCGACACTTGATAGGTGTGGTGTCAGTCAGAACGATAGAATGTTCTATTCTATCTGTCTTTCCAGGGATGTCGGAGAAAATGTCTCTGTATTCCGTCACTAGCTCTAAGATTTGTCGTCGTTGGTCATCTGTCAGTTTCGTTTCTATCTTTATGCTGTCAATGGTCGCAGTCGCGTCTACAGTAGGAACGGGTAATTCCATGTCGTCTTCGTCTGTCTCGTTCAATACTGTTGTGGTACTAGCTGTGTGTGCTGTTATCTGGCTAAGTGTGGTTGCGTTGTCGCTGTCGTGTGTCGCCCTATCTAGTGAAGTTGTGTTGTGTTCGTCTGTCGTCTCATTGCTTGGTGATGGTGCAATTTGTTCGTCTGTCTGCTGTTCTTGTGAAAAATATGGTTTCAGCATGTTGATATGGAATATCTTTAAGTGTCCTTTTATTGATATTTCATAATCAACATCTGATATTTTACGTTCGACGTTGAAAGGCCCTTGCCAAGATGTTAGTAACAAATTACGTTTGTCGGGTAGTAGAAGCAAAACCTTTTGGTTTGGTTCGAGGTGAATAGTTTTTGCACCCTTGTTTGCATAATCGCGGTACATCTGTCCTTTCCTCTCCAAAGATGCTTTGGCTAGTACACACGCTTTCATTATTCTATCGCGTGTTTCGGTTACCATCTCATATGGTGTTACTCCGGTTGGATTGTCTGGTAAGCTAGTGATTAGCTGATGGTAGATTGTTAGGGGTCCTCGAGGGTTCGCCCCATAAACTAATTCAAAAGGTGAGAAACCCGTACTCGTGTGTGGTATCTCTCTATGGGCAAATAGCACTGCTGGCAATAATGTGTCCCAATCAGCTGGGATTTCTGCTGTTACTTTAGCCAGCATGTGTTTGAGATCGCCGTTAATTTTCGTCCGCTACACACTCAAATGGTCTGGATGCTAATAATGACCGTTGAACTTCGGCAGTCACATGCTTTCCCTTTCGTACAAGATGTTGACAAATAGTACAAGAACGACAGAAAGATTTTATGTAAGATAAAGAAAAGAAAGAATAAAGAAAAATAAAGAAAATAGAAAGATTTCCTCTGGAGGCACACGCTGCGTTAGCATCTTCATTTGAACATGGTATTATATGCCCACATTCTAATTTCCCATCCGCATGAAATTGATGGCATACTTTACATTTCTTAAAGTCTAAAATATCGGTTACTGATGATACACTCTGACATTCATTCGTTGGCAATACATTGACAAGTTCGGGATCTATGTCACTCTCATCGTCTGATGATGTAACGATGAGGGCTGCGTTGTTTGCCTTCATTCTCTGTCTCCCAAGACATTTATTGCTATAGTGGCCATAACTTGAACAAAAATAACATTTTACAGCACGTTTAAACGCTGATCTTCTGCTTTCTTGCTTCTTTAACACTTGTTCTAGGTGTGACGGATATGTGGGGTTCTTATCACACATCGAATAAGTTGGGTGAAAAAGATTGCAATAATTACATCGAGGTGGTTTCTGATATGGTTTATCCTTCTTACTGTAGTCTTTCTGTTTGTAGGATCTATCAGGGACTCTATTTGCAAAAGCTGTAATTTCTGTGTCATGTGATGTAGTTTTAAATATGTCCCGATTAGAGGAAAAATAAGCTGACCCCCGTTTCTCTAATTGTTGAATGGAATCAATATCTGACTGTTGTAAGAATTTAGCAAAAGGGGTAGGCACTGTAGAAACGACTTTGTCCATTACCATTAGCTCTTCTAGTTTTTCATAGCTGTTACCTACTTTAGCCGCTTTAGTCCATTTTTTAAATGTGCTCTGCACGTTAGAAATGTAGTCTAAGAACGTTTCAGTTGCTTTTGGTTTAATCTGTGAGAATTGAATTTGGTAACCAGTAGCGTCCAAAAGAAAATGTTGCATTATCCTATCGTGTATGTACTGGTAATTGTTTCTAAGATCTGTAGGTATGGATTCTATTACTTTTAAAGGCTCCCCACTCAGGTTCCTCATGTAAATCATTGCCCAATCCTCTAAAGTTATTTTCTGTGTCTTTAGTTGGAACTCTATATTTTCAGTCCATGCGCTGATTGAATCACCTACAGTGTATGGTTTGATAAGGCCCTTGTACTTACTAAATTTGTTCTGTTCTTCTTGGCTCTTTTGTTTGCTAGAGGCTATTTGTATGTTAGAATCAACCTCCATTTCCTTCATCTTTATTTTAGTTTCTGCGTCTACTTGTATCTGCTTTTCTTTGGTAGCATGCTCTAAGTCTAACTGTTTCTGTTTGATAATTTGGTCTAATTCTAATTGTTTATTTTTGGTATCTTGATCCGACTCTAATTCTTTCTGGTCTAACTCTAATTGTTTCTGTTTGGTAGCCTCCTCGATCTCTTTCATTTCTTTTTGATGTTGCCTTTCTAATGCTCTTTCATCTCTGTCAAGAGCAGCTTTCCTTTCTGTTTCTTCTTTATATTTTTGATCCGCCCACTTTTCTAGTTTACCTCCAGTGTGGCCCATTGCGATGCCCGCCTGGATACATTCATTTAGTGACGCCATTTTTTGGCGTAATGTTAGTTCAAAATGATAATACAATAATATGCACAGAATAGTTTACAATAATGTGTTAGTAAATGTACATCTTTCGCTGGAAAAGAAGATGCATGATTAAGTTAGAGCATATCAAAATATTCGGAAAATATACTCATCTAATTTGTTGGAAAGTACGGTACTTGGGATGTTCCACCGCAGTCTTTCACACTACACACTGGTTTGATTTGATACCACACGGGCTGCTTCTGGTTAGTAGAGCAGCAAAAATTAGACACACGCTTAAGTTGTAAATACAAGCTCACAATTCATCATATTTTATCAAATATTTCATATTTCATCAAGTTGTTAATACAATCTCCTATTTCATGCGAATGATGAATGAAAATGTGCTAAATAGTGATAAATAGTATTAATGATGAATGATATGATCGTCTGAATGATTGTTAGATGATAAATGAGATGATTAGTCGTACGGCCGTCAATGTCGTCTTGTCTTCGCCGCTTGACTCTGGCGTACCTTCGTTCTAGGCTGCAGTTCGTCGCTAATCTATTTACTGATTTCGTAGACTGGTGACATTGATGGCTGTATCACACGCAATGAAATGTACACGGTGTTTACGATGGTAATGTTCACTGATGATTTTATACATTTCAATTGCTTTTAGTATAATAACACACTTTCTAAATAATATTGGTAGAATTTCACACTTTACCGCTCCAATTTGACTCAATTGTGGTTCACACTCCACAAATTGGCGATCGTATAATTCACCACAAGGAAAAAAAATAATTTATAGCATGTATCACAACAAATTTGTATTACTTTGCAATATATCACACATCAATAATGTTGAAACGTGCATTAAATTAATTCTGGTACAGAATTTTGTAATATCAATCGATAGCCAGCGTTCGTTCAGTGGTTTATAATACCACTTGCATGTTGGCGTTAACTGATCGTTGAATATTACCACAACTGCCTGCTATGACTGCTCAGAAACGTTCACTGTAATCTGACAGTAATTGTACTGCTGGCGTTGGTTCGCTGTGTTCTGACACCAATTCGGGGTCTACTGGTGTTTATTCCCTGTGTTCTGACACCAATTCGCCGCTGGCGTTGATTCACTGACCATTCTGAGACCAATTCGGGGTCTACTGGTGTTTATTCCCTGTGTTCTGACACCAATTCGCCGCTGGCGTTGATTCACTGACCATTCTGACACCAATTCGGGGTCTAGCCTGTCAGCGACTTGTGCGCTGCAGCTTTTCAAGACTCCGCTACTTTCGCACTGCACGAAATAACAATTCATGACATTTGCGAAAGGAATGCAATTTATTCAGAGCCGACATTTGAATGGCTCTACGAGCGTTATGTTTCATCATCATTACACAACATGAATGCATTAACGTGATGATAGATGATGCTAGCATTTCACAATCTAAATGAACAGCCCTATGTTTGCCTATGGTCTAGAAAGCTATCGCATTGGTCAAGGATACGTCTGCTCTCTCTACCGTCTCCAGTCAGTCCGTCCACACGCTACACATTGCGTGGACAAGCCCGGACACTTTACTCTCCGTGCAGTAGCTATTATTGCGTGCCTGGTCTTGCCAGCACGCCGGCTGGTGAGTTCGAGTAACCTGGCATATCACGGTTACTCGCAAGGACCAGCTACCCAATTGCTTGGGGAAAGCCCTCGCTCATCTGTACTTATCGACCTCTGGTCTGACACAAATGTGTCTCCTTGTGAGGCTATTAATAGTACTCGGTGTCTTGTCCTGTCTGGTGTCTCCCTACTAGACTAGTATTAACTCATTGCCTCTGATAAGGCCTTATTGGGGATGCTGACAGGGTCCCCTCCTCTCCGCGAAGTGTTACTTTCCTTTTTCTCATGTTTGTAACACTTCTGGTCACAAAAGAAAAATTGGTTGTCCCAATTTTGTCAGATCTCCAATAAGTATAGAACTTTCTAGTTTGGGGATAGAACAATATTTTCTACCTTCATTCACAGTGTTCTATCTTTTCACTTGGCTAATTCAGTAGCCCATGTCTTAGTATAGTTGGTTCCATAGATATTTTTGGGATTGGTAGTGAACCGGAAACCGTTGTCTTATGACTTATTTCCTGGCTTCTGTCGTTTGACCCTATGTATTTTGACTTCCACCTATTGACTTCCGTCTTGACCTGTTCCTCCAATTGCCCGAAATGACAACCCACACACTAGTTGACTCTATTATGAGTACAACACATGAGCACCAAGTGTTCATGTTCCCTTTAATATCCCCTCCAACTCTATACACACAGCTCTACTGTTCACCTTCTTGCTTCCGCATGTGAAAAAGCTATATTCACTGTTACATTTAGGTTTCTAATAATTTATTGTGTCCCCTGAATTTAGAGTTATTGTTCTTTGAACTGAATGGTGTGTGCATCTTTTATGTGTTCTTTTTCCTGTTTGTTTGCGTGTTTTCTAATAAACTACAATGTACTTAACTCTCTAACATGTTATGCGTTAGTGTACTAAATGTGTGTGTTCCTTCGAGCGCCGCAAATCGGTTTATTGTGGTTACAAACGTTCGTTATTTTTATTTGTGACCACAACTCCGCTTTCTGAAGCTCAAAGTACGTTCTCTATATACTCTGTTAAAGTGTGGCTGTAACACACATAAAAACCTCGACAACACATTGGAAACACAAATGACACAGACAAGTCAAATAAGACTTTTCCAGCGGTGGGAAAAATTTTTCCGCTGTCTTTCTCTCTCGCTCTCTTTCTTTCAATGTTTACTAAGTTTTTGCATTCTCTCCTCGCATTTTCTCCTCTTTCATTCATCTTTCATACCCTTTCATACGAAGGTTAACCCGGTCAACAAATGCCCGCAGAAGTCGGATGTGTCGGCCTAACGGCGCAAGAACGCAGCTCTGCTGTAAACAGGCACAACGCAATCACGTCCGAAAAAAAAACTCCGGATGAACGAAGAAGAAGATACCCTTTCATACTATTCTTTCACTCAATCATTCTCTCGTCATTAAAATATGTTTCATAGTATTACATACATAAACAATATATATATATACAATAAACGATTGGCTGAAATTTTAACAGTGATCACGCCAAATGACTGCATTTTGTTTGCACGCGTCATGTCTGTACAAAACATATACATAGTTATAAGGATGGTTTGTTACCGATCCTGTTATGTAACTTCCATAATTTGGTGTGCTGACCTAAATTACCCTCAAGGGAAATAATTTACTACTACTTTCATTTAAGAAAAATGGGTTAATTACCTTAAATGTTATTTGTGAAAAAGATGATATTAATTCCTAAATGATTGGTATTAGTTTTGAAATGATATTAGCTAAATGGATGTATAAATGATTATGATTATAAGTTACTAAACTAATATAAGATCTAACAATTATATTCCTATAATGGATGTTTTAATAAATGGATTATTAATTAAATGATGGTGATTTCTAACTACGCAAATAAGAAAATAACGTTATATATGCGTTTACATAATTTGCAATAGATTACATAATAGAAAATGAAGTTATAGATACTGTAAATAAAATAATAATGTACATATATCACAGTTACATTTCTATATCTAATTACACTAAGTCGACGTCCTCCTCTGCGTTGTGAAGATGGAGCAATTCTCTTTGTAGACTATTCTAACATAGTTCATTCCGGCAAAGTCTTTTATGCTCTCCTCGACGGATAGTGTATTAATATAGTTGCCTACCACATTATGTAGGTTCGTAGCTAACACTGGACTGTTATTCGGGGTCTAAGCGTTGGTTCAATATATTCTAGATTCGGGGTCTAAGCTGTCTTCTTGGCGTTAGTTCCCATAATCTAACTTATGTGTGTGTCAGCGCATGTTAATTCTGCGTCTGTTCGTTACACTTTTCATAGCACTGTTCTATTTACACAAGTTATATATCAGGCGATGATAACGCACTTACGATATGTCTTAATCACCACACATGGCACTTGGTTATCTAACATTACAGTGTCACTGTTTCTGGTGGTGTATGGTCGACTCCTTCCTGTAACTCAGGTATTTGAATGGATGAAGGACGACTCAAAATGTCTGCAATCGTATTTAATCTCCCTTTTAAATACTGGATGGTAAATGTGTAATTTTGGAGAATCAAAGCCCACCTGTAAATTCTATTGTTGGTAGGATGTCCAGATTGCATCACAGACAATGGAGAGTTATCGGATTGGATTACAAACTGTGTTCCTGCCAAAAATCGGTGAAACTTTCTCACGCAATAGATCAAACTAAGGCCCTCCAATTCTGATGCTGAATATCTTCCTTCAGCAGGAGTAATCTTGCGACTTACGTACATTACGGGGTGGAACGTCCCGTCGTAGAACTGTTCTAGTATTCCAGATATGGATATGGCACTCGCATCTGTGCGTAAGAAATAAGTGAGTTTTGGATTAGGCATACGAAGGATAGGTGGAATGCTGAAAAAATGATTCAATTTCGATACCGCACTAATTAATCGTGCATCTTTTACAGATAACTTAGCCGAAGCTTTTAAGATGTTAGAAAAAACACTGGTGATTTCCCCCAGGTTTGGAATGAATTTACTATAGTAGTTTCGGACCTGTTTCTTGGTCGTCGGCATTGTCAGATTAAGAATCTTAGTGACGATTCTGTCATCAGTTTTCAATTGGCCCCTGCAGATCGTATGACCCAGTAAGTCAATTTGTTCCATGCCCAACTCTACTTTGGACGGCTTCGCTGTGAGTCCAAACAATCTCAACCTGTCGAAGACTTGTCTAAGTTTCAGTAGGTGTGTTGTCCAGTCTTCTGTATGGATGCAAATGTCATCTATATAAGTCGAAATATTTGTCATCTCGTGGAGAAGATCCCTAGTTAGACGGACGAAAGTCGCTGGAGCGTTACGAAGGCCGAAAGGAAGAAAGCGCCACTCATATAGTCCAAGAGGAGTGGAGAAAGCTGTTAGATGGATGGAATTTACTTCCATCGGGACTTGCCAATAACCTTTCGTGAGGTCAATCTTGCTGAATATGCGGGATGTAGACATGTCCAAGATTAGATCCTCGCATGATGGAATCGGTTCAGCGTCACTTTTAGTTATCTTATTTAGGCGGCTATAATCGACGCATAGTCGAATAGAAGAGTCCTTTTTGGCGACAAGGACAATAGGGAAGGAATACTCTGACTGAGATTTTTGGATGATTCCGCTCGACTCGAGAGATAGAATTTCTTAGTCGAGGTTCGACCGATAGTTTAATGGAATAGAGTAAGGTCGACACTTGATAGGTGTGGTGTCAGTCAGAACGATAGAATGTTCTATTCTATCTGTCTTTCCAGGGATGTCGGAGAAAATGTCTCTGTATTCCGTCACTAGCTCTAAGATTTGTCGTCGTTGGTCATCTGTCAGTTTCGTTTCTATCTTTATGCTGTCAATGGTCGCAGTCGCGTCTACAGTAGGAACGGGTAATTCCATGTCGTCTTCGTCTGTCTCGTTCAATACTGTTGTGGTACTAGCTGTGTGTGCTGTTATCTGGCTAAGTGTGGTTGCGTTGTCGCTGTCGTGTGTCGCCCTATCTAGTGAAGTTGTGTTGTGTTCGTCTGTCGTCTCATTGCTTGGTGATGGTGCAATTTGTTCGTCTGTCTGCTGTTCTTGTGAAAAATATGGTTTCAGCATGTTGATATGGAATATCTTTAAGTGTCCTTTTATTGATATTTCATAATCAACATCTGATATTTTACGTTCGACGTTGAAAGGCCCTTGCCAAGATGTTAGTAACAAATTACGTTTGTCGGGTAGTAGAAGCAAAACCTTTTGGTTTGGTTCGAGGTGAATAGTTTTTGCACCCTTGTTTGCATAATCGCGGTACATCTGTCCTTTCCTCTCCAAAGATGCTTTGGCTAGTACACACGCTTTCATTATTCTATCGCGTGTTTCGGTTACCATCTCATATGGTGTTACTCCGGTTGGATTGTCTGGTAAGCTAGTGATTAGCTGATGGTAGATTGTTAGGGGTCCTCGAGGGTTCGCCCCATAAACTAATTCAAAAGGTGAGAAACCCGTACTCGTGTGTGGTATCTCTCTATGGGCAAATAGCACTGCTGGCAATAATGTGTCCCAATCAGCTGGGATTTCTGCTGTTACTTTAGCCAGCATGTGTTTGAGATCGCCGTTAATTTTCGTCCGCTACACACTCAAATGGTCTGGATGCTAATAATGACCGTTGAACTTCGGCAGTCACATGCTTTCCCTTTCGTACAAGATGTTGACAAATAGTACAAGAACGACAGAAAGATTTTATGTAAGATAAAGAAAAGAAAGAATAAAGAAAAATAAAGAAAATAGAAAGATTTCCTCTGGAGGCACACGCTGCGTTAGCATCTTCATTTGAACATGGTATTATATGCCCACATTCTAATTTCCCATCCGCATGAAATTGATGGCATACTTTACATTTCTTAAAGTCTAAAATATCGGTTACTGATGATACACTCTGACATTCATTCGTTGGCAATACATTGACAAGTTCGGGATCTATGTCACTCTCATCGTCTGATGATGTAACGATGAGGGCTGCGTTGTTTGCCTTCATTCTCTGTCTCCCAAGACATTTATTGCTATAGTGGCCATAACTTGAACAAAAATAACATTTTACAGCACGTTTAAACGCTGATCTTCTGCTTTCTTGCTTCTTTAACACTTGTTCTAGGTGTGACGGATATGTGGGGTTCTTATCACACATCGAATAAGTTGGGTGAAAAAGATTGCAATAATTACATCGAGGTGGTTTCTGATATGGTTTATCCTTCTTACTGTAGTCTTTCTGTTTGTAGGATCTATCAGGGACTCTATTTGCAAAAGCTGTAATTTCTGTGTCATGTGATGTAGTTTTAAATATGTCCCGATTAGAGGAAAAATAAGCTGACCCCCGTTTCTCTAATTGTTGAATGGAATCAATATCTGACTGTTGTAAGAATTTAGCAAAAGGGGTAGGCACTGTAGAAACGACTTTGTCCATTACCATTAGCTCTTCTAGTTTTTCATAGCTGTTACCTACTTTAGCCGCTTTAGTCCATTTTTTAAATGTGCTCTGCACGTTAGAAATGTAGTCTAAGAACGTTTCAGTTGCTTTTGGTTTAATCTGTGAGAATTGAATTTGGTAACCAGTAGCGTCCAAAAGAAAATGTTGCATTATCCTATCGTGTATGTACTGGTAATTGTTTCTAAGATCTGTAGGTATGGATTCTATTACTTTTAAAGGCTCCCCACTCAGGTTCCTCATGTAAATCATTGCCCAATCCTCTAAAGTTATTTTCTGTGTCTTTAGTTGGAACTCTATATTTTCAGTCCATGCGCTGATTGAATCACCTACAGTGTATGGTTTGATAAGGCCCTTGTACTTACTAAATTTGTTCTGTTCTTCTTGGCTCTTTTGTTTGCTAGAGGCTATTTGTATGTTAGAATCAACCTCCATTTCCTTCATCTTTATTTTAGTTTCTGCGTCTACTTGTATCTGCTTTTCTTTGGTAGCATGCTCTAAGTCTAACTGTTTCTGTTTGATAATTTGGTCTAATTCTAATTGTTTATTTTTGGTATCTTGATCCGACTCTAATTTTTTCTGGTCTAACTCTAATTGTTTCTGTTTGGTAGCCTCCTCGATCTCTTTCATTTCTTTTTGATGTTGCCTTTCTAATGCTCTTTCATCTCTGTCAAGAGCAGCTTTCCTTTCTGTTTCTTCTTTATATTTTTGATCCGCCCACTTTTCTAGTTTACCTCCAGTGTGGCCCATTGCGATGCCCGCCTGGATACATTCATTTAGTGACGCCATTTTTTGGCGTAATGTTAGTTCAAAATGATAATACAATAATATGCACAGAATAGTTTACAATAATGTGTTAGTAAATGTACATCTTTCGCTGGAAAAGAAGATGCATGATTAAGTTAGAGCATATCAAAATATTCGGAAAATATACTCATCTAATTTGTTGGAAAGTACGGTACTTGGGATGTTCCACCGCAGTCTTTCACACTACACACTGGTTTGATTTGATACCACACGGGCTGCTTCTGGTTAGTAGAGCAGCAAAAATTAGACACACGCTTAAGTTGTAAATACAAGCTCACAATTCATCATATTTTATCAAATATTTCATATTTCATCAAGTTGTTAATACAATCTCCTATTTCATGCGAATGATGAATGAAAATGTGCTAAATAGTGATAAATGGTATTAATGATGAATGATATGATCGTCTGAATGATTGTTAGATGATAAATGAGATGATTAGTCGTATGGCCGTCAATGTCGTCTTGTCTTCGCCGCTTGACTCTGGCGTACCTTCGTTCTAGGCTGCAGTTCGTCGCTAATCTATTTACTGATTTCGTAGACTGGTGACATTGATGGCTGTATCACACGCAATGAAATGTACACGGTGTTTACGATGGTAATGTTCACTGATGATTTTATACATTTCAATTGCTTTTAGTATAATAACACACTTTCTAAATAATATTGGTAGAATTTCACACTTTACCGCTCCAATTTGACTCAATTGTGGTTCACACTCCACAAATTGGCGATCGTATAATTCACCACAAGGAAAAAAAATAATTTATAGCATGTATCACAACAAATTTGTATTACTTTGCAATATATCACACATCAATAATGTTGAAACGTGCATTAAATTAATTCTGGTACAGAATTTTGTAATATCAATCGATAGCCAGCGTTCGTTCAGTGGTTTATAATACCACTTGCATGTTGGCGTTAACTGATCGTTGAATATTACCACAACTGCCTGCTATGACTGCTCAGAAACGTTCACTGTAATCTGACAGTAATTGTACTGCTGGCGTTGGTTCGCTGTGTTCTGACACCAATTCGGGGTCTACTGGTGTTTATTCCCTGTGTTCTGACACCAATTCGCCGCTGGCGTTGATTCACTGACCATTCTGAGACCAATTCGGGGTCTACTGGTGTTTATTCCCTGTGTTCTGACACCAATTCGCCGCTGGCGTTGATTCACTGACCATTCTGACACCAATTCGGGGTCTAGCCTGTCAGCGACTTGTGCGCTGCAGCTTTTCAAGACTCCGCTACTTTCGCACTGCACGAAATAACAATTCATGACATTTGCGAAAGGAATGCAATTTATTCAGAGCCGACATTTGAATGGCTCTACGAGCGTTATGTTTCATCATCATTACACAACATGAATGCATTAACGTGATGATAGATGATGCTAGCATTTCACAATCTAAATGAACAGCCCTATGTTTGCCTATGGTCTAGAAAGCTATCGCATTGGTCAAGGATACGTCTGCTCTCTCTACCGTCTCCAGTCAGTCCGTCCACACGCTACACATTGCGTGGACAAGCCCGGACACTTTACTCTCCGTGCAGTAGCTATTATTGCGTGCCTGGTCTTGCCAGCACGCCGGCTGGTGAGTTCGAGTAACCTGGCATATCACGGTTACTCGCAAGGACCAGCTACCCAATTGCTTGGGGAAAGCCCTCGCTCATCTGTACTTATCGACCTCTGGTCTGACACAAATGTGTCTCCTTGTGAGGCTATTAATAGTACTCGGTGTCTTGTCCTGTCTGGTGTCTCCCTACTAGACTAGTATTAACTCATTGCCTCTGTTAAGGCCTTATTGGGGATGCTGACATACTGTGTGGCTGAAGGCTCTCAGCTGGGGGATATGACGGATTCCTGGATGAGAGGGCCTGGCCGTTTCTCGCGCACTGCTACACGGAGGTAAGGTGCTGAGCCGGCAGCACATGTAGCCTACCTCGTGAGCGAGAATAAAAAATGCAGAAAGTGTCCCAGTCGAATGAAATGGCTACGAAAACTGACTGTATCTAACACATAGAGTGTAGACAAAAGTGAAAAAACGTCTCAATAACACGAAATGGAACGCACGGCTAGCGGATCCATTGCGTGGTCCGAAGTCAAAAGCAAAAGCTTACCGAGTGGATGTCGCCCGCAGTCTGACCGTTCCTGGTGTGTGCTTGAGCGACCAGTGGCAAGCGAGATGCCCAACACATGGAAGTGAGGAACTAAAGCAGCCATGAGCAGGACGTCGCAACTCCTTGGGTGAACCCAGTCTCAGAGCAATATGTGCCGGCTCTGCAATTATGGAAGCCTCCTTGGATAGCCTTGGATATGCCCATGGTCTGCCCCTGCCTTCCCTTGAGGGTTAACCGTGATGTCGATGATCGTTCTATCTTGACCAGCTGAGATGTGGGCGACATCACAACAATAAGTCTAACGTGCCTCGAAACCCGAGGAAGCTAACCTCATTTAAAAAATGCCTGCTGAAGTCGGAAGTGCCGTCCTACGGGTGGCAAACTAAAAATTGGCACTACGCATTTACGTCGGAGTGTAATGTCTCGTCCGAATGTCTCTCGTGCTAGGAACAGCTCTGACTTCCTAGTTTCCGAATGCTGCTCTTGTTCGGAACAGCTCTGACTAGGTAGTTTTCAGAATGTCTGTCGTGCCTGGAACAGCTCTGACGGGCGCAACGACAAGCACATGTCCGAAAACTCACTGAGTGGATACCGTCTGCAGACCTGTCTGGTTTGTGCGGGAACGGCACAGGGCGAACGAAATACCCAATATATTGAAGTGAGGAATCAAGGCAGCCATGAGCAGGACGTGACGATTCCTTCGATGAGCCCAGTACCAGAGCGTTATGTGTCGGCTCTGCAATTATGGAATCCACCCGGGATGGCGGAAAATGCTATGGACTGTCCCTGCCTTCATTTGAGGGAGGACCGTGCTGTCTTCGACTGTTCCAACTTGACCAGCTAGGAGGTGGACAGTACCACAAAAGTGAGAGTCTCCCAGGAATGCTAACCTGGTCAAAAATGCACGCTAAAAGTCGGATGTGTTGGCCTAAGGGTTTCGACCCAAGGTTGCCTAACCAGACACACCGCAATCACATCTGAAAAAACACTCCGGATGAACGCAAAGAAGAAGAAGAAGAACGTGTTATAGAAGTAAACAATGATATACACCTTTGCTTTATTGACTACACAAAGGCTTTTGAAGAGTTAGACATGTCAACATGGTAGATATGCTTGCAGATCTACAAATTGATGGGAAAGACATTAGACTTATAAAAAACATATATTGGAAACAACAAGTTGCCATAAGGATTGATAATGAAGTGGGACAATATCAATCTATTAAGAGAGGTGTTAGGCAGGGATGTGTAATGTCTCCAGATCTTTTTTCCCTCTACAGTGAAAATATTTTCAGGAATGTAGAAAATATAAATGGAATCAGCATTGGAGGACGACACACCAATAACATTAGATATGGAGATGATACAGTATTGATTACAGACAATGCACAAGATCTACAACAATTAGTAGACGCAGTTGTTGTACACAGTGAGCAACTGGGGTTCGAATTAAATTGTAAGAAGGCACAGGTTATGGTGGTCACTAGGAAGAACGAAGTACCACAAGTAAATGGGAATATTCTTCAACAAGTGAATCGGTACAATTATCTCGGAACAGTCATAACATCTGATGGGAGATGCCTTGAAGAGATTAGAACAAGAATCGCCATAGCGAAAGTAGCCTTTAGCAAGATGAAAACCATTCTGACCAATAAAAAGATGTCAACTGAAACGAGAAAAAGAGTGTTGAGGGGATACATAGAGCCTGTTCTTTTGTATGGATGTGAAACTTGGACAATGTGCAGTCAAGCTGAAAAACATCTGATGGCTGCAGAAATGTGGTTTCTGAGGAAAATGCAAAGAATACCATGGACAGACAGAAAAACCAATGACCAAGTACTACAGGAGACAAATGAAAATCGTAAATTGATTAGAGAAATTAGACGTAGACAGTCACAATTTTTTGGACATGTTATGAGAAGAAATGGATTGGAAAACTTAGTGACAACTGGCAAGATCGAAGGGAACAGACCAAGATGAAGACCGAGAGGAAAATACCTGGATGGCTTGGCCACATGGCATGGACGAGACAGGAACACTGAGCTTATCCACGACGCTGGTGATCGAGTGAAATGGCGAGTCATGACCACCCACGCTTTCCGGCATGGCACATGATTGATTGAATGTATACGACACTACTTTACACTCAATAAAATGGCGGCATTTTGTTAGCCACAGCCATCTTCTCTACGTGGTGCATCCGCACGGAACGACGTCCACGGCTAGACTGAAAATCTGGATGCTCTTGTCACCTTCCCAATCACGTGTGTTCGCTCCGGTGACAATCTCACTCGCACCGTAGGTCATGATCAACGATTGTCACGTTCTTCTGGGTGACTTTTCGTCACTATGCCATAAGGTACAATTCAACCTGTGGCAAATACATTACACAACATACAACACAAACTAGTTTTATACTACATAGCACACAAGATACCACAACTTAGAACATAAGACACAGTATGCTGGTATATTACCGAATTTCTACTCCACCTGTATGCAAGAGACAACACCCAAGATATACAAATACCTAGTGAAACAACAAGCACCACCCTTACATAATAAAACAGTTAATTTCCTAAGAAAATATATTTAGCTACCTTGTTAGATTCTCCAAACAGACAATCACAGACATAGACAAATATGCATACCTGCTTATATGATTAATCAAATACATACACCTGTTAGTACTACTACTACTACTACTACTACTACTACTACTACTACTACTACTACTACTACTACTACTACTACTACTACTACTACTACTACTACTACTACTACTAATACTGCTTCTGTTGCTGCCTCTGCTGTTGATACAACAACAACAACAAGGATCACCAACTACTACTACTACTACTACTACTACTACTACTACTACTACTACTACTACTACTACTACTACTACTACTACTACTACTACTGCTGCTGCTGCTGCTACTACTACTACTACTACTAATACTACGTCTACTACTACTACTACTACTACTACTGCTACTACTACTACTACTACTACTACTACAACTACTACTACTACTACTACTACTACTACTACTACTACTACTACTACTACTACTACTACTACTACTACTACTACTACTACTACTACTACCACTACTACTACTACTACTTTTTTTTCGCATATCCTTTACAGGACATCGCTGTCAACACCAGCATCTTTCAGCTGTATGTTGATTTCTTGGCAAGATTACGTTCAGTAGACTACTACTACTAATTTTTCTACTATCACCATTGCTGTTGCTAATAATACTACACGGTAGCATCCTATGATAGTATATTACCGAATTTCTACAACGGTTACACGAAACAACACACTAAATATACACATACTTAATGAAACAACAAGCGCCGCCATTACATAATGAAGCAATTAATTTCGTAAGAAATTATATTTAGCTGCCTTGTTAGATTCCCCCAAACAGACAATCACAGATATAGACAAATATGCAACATTTGTTTATAGGATTAGTCGAATAAATACACATACATGTCGAAACTCAGGTGGAAGTATCGATATTCACACACATACGTCACACCGGCCATTTTATTTCAGCCCAACACAACCATTACTACAACAACAACTACTACTACTACTACTACTACTACTACTACTACTACTACTACTACTACTACTACTACTACTACTACTACTACTACTACTACTACTACTACTACTACTACTACTACTACCACCACCACCACCGCCATCACTGTCGTATTTTATTTTATAATATATGTCGTCACTGGGGTGAGGGGAATCAACATGGACATCCTTTTAACCCCATATCACTATCTTGAGGATCTTGATTTCTGTCCACAAAACCCCGTCGGTCCCTGGATCCCTCCCCCCCCCCCTCTCTCTCTCTCTCTCTCTCTCTCTCTCTCTCTCTCTCTCTCTCTCTCTCTCTCTCTCTCTCTCTGTCAATACTGTATCAAGCCCCCTCTCATTCTTTTCCCAAAACACACTAAACAACACTGGCTCTAACAAAATAACAATTTAGTTTAATAGAGAAAAGTGTCGTGTATGTGCAAAGTGTATGAGTAGAATGTCTGTCGTATAATCTAGTGTGTGTGCAGAATCAGACCGAACAGCCAAGGAGCACAGTCTGCTTCATCATCGTACTGGCCACACCACAACACCATATCAGGGACAGAAAACCTCACCCAAGTGATGTGTCTCTCAGGCCACGTGTCGACTTCTTCAGATAGCTCGTGAACAATCAGGATGCTTGGTCTTCAATAGTGGCAACAATCCAATATTGATCATCGATCTAGCACACACAGTGTAATTACTCTGTTCATTAAATGTTCTGTGATCAGAGAATCCTACAAATATCGTTAATGTCACTTTGGAAAAACCTAAATGTTCGTATGTCACTTGTTGTAAGATTTTCCCAATATTAACACACAATGTTACTGTTCCAGGTAGTTATATCTATTAGTGTTCCTGGTACAGGTGTTATTTACAGTTAAGAAAACACACGTATAATCATTATGTCCTGCTCAGCAGAGGCCAGATTCCTGTAGACCATCTGGGTTATGGGCCCTGTGCAAAAGCCTCTCAGTAAACTCTGCCCTCAATCCTCGAGCCATCACTTTCTATGACTTTGTTGCTAGCTTCTTGGTAGAATAACGTGGAACAATCGAGTGGAACCTGCTGAATAGAGAACAGACCTGGTGAGAGCAACCCGATTCTGACCTTTATTAGGTGAGTGAAGGCCACCGGCCGCACTCAGAAAAAATAACAAAGAACCAAACTCTGTCATAAGGCCGAGGAGCTCATCACTTCGGTCTGAGTCATGGTAAGACAAGGAAAGACTAAAGGAAACGGGTAGAAATCCAGCAGATGCCCTACTGGAAGATCCTACCATTTCACATTCCCTCAATTCCCCCCCCCCCCAAACCATCCTCAATCTCTCTAAATATTATCCCACTACATTGTCCTTAACTCACTGAGTTAAATGATATCTCACACCAGCTAGTTTAAGCTACGCGATAGGCTACTGTTGCCGACGCTCTTATAATACGTTCTATCACCGCACAGTACTGCACTCTATTCCTAAGAATAAACTAAGTTAGATATGTTTAATAGAATACCATATAGTTATTCCCGTTGTAGATGGAGACTATGAAATCACACACTGGATCGATGTCCGCCGAATATACATCAACACTAGACACTATAGTCTCTCTCTAAAAAAACAACTAGGAATACTGCACCGGTCCGTAGCGCTTCACAACGTTTGGTCGACTAACCCCAAGTTGTTTATCTCAATGTTTTTTATACTGGGTACCAATGACGTCACAAAACTGTCTAGACACTAGACAGTCTAGAATCTATTTTTCTCCCTCCTGTTTAGACTGGGTGGAAACAACCCGCCGTCTATTTCGCTTTCATCTGAGGACCTGTCCCGGCACTTCAGAGAATCCCGCTAGTTTGTAATCTGGGGAATCATTTTCCCACACAAAAGATCTAGCCGACTTCTGCCCAGACATTCCGCCTATCACATCAAAGGATGGCTGCCGCCTTGCAGACGTATGACGCTATAGTCCCTCCTCGAGCAACAACATATTAAAGAAATGCCGACTGTGTGTAGACATTTGGCGCGACTTTCTGTCATCGATCGAAACCTTCAAGTTTTTAATGTGACAATCACTACTACTACTACTACTACTACTACTACTACTACTACTACTACTACTACTACTACTACTACTACTACTACTACTACTACTACTACTACCACCACCACCACCACCACCACCACCACCACCACCACCACCACCACCACCACCATCACTACTACTACTACTACTACTACTACTACTACTACTACTACTGCTGCTGCTGCTACTACTACTACTAATACTATTACTACTACTATTACGACTACAACCGCCATTGCTAATACTACTACTAATACTACCACTACGACTACTACTACTACTACTACTACTACTACTACTACTACTACTACTACTACTACTACTACTACTACTACTACTACTACTACTACGACTACTACTGCTGCTGCTGCTGCTGCTACTACTACTACTAATACTACTACTACTACTACTACTATTACAACTACAACCGCCATTGTTAATACTACTACCAATACTACCACTACGACTACTACTACTACTACTACTACTACTACTACTACTACTACTACTACTACTACTACTACTACTACTACTTACCACTTCTACTACTACTACTACTACTACTACTACTACTACTACTACTACTACTACTACTACTACTACTACTACTACTACTACTACTACTACTACTACTACTACCGTTCAAGCCCCGGTGAGGATCGGGATTTTTTGTCACGTGGACTTCTAGTAATAAAATTTCCCCTTGTCTCTGGGTAGTGAGATCGGACGCCCGTGTGTATTGTTGCGCACGTAAAAAATCCCTTGGCAGTTGGAAATCGAAAAAAAGTAGCCTAACAGCGTTGCCCGGGTAAAATTTCGAGTTAAAAATCTACTCAAACTATTTCAGGATCCTCGCCGGTGCTACGGAGTTCGTGCACTGAGCTGAGTTTCTCCAGACTCAGGTTTGAGTTAGGAGGAGAACGGAGCACTTATGCGTTACACCCGTGTGCCGTGATGTTGATCCATCGACAAAACTAAACTAAACTAAACTAAACTACTACTACCAATTACTAGTCCTTCTCCGCATCTCTTTCTTCTTCTTCTTCTTCTTCTTCTTCTTCTTCTTCTTCTTCTTCTTCTTCTTCTTCTTCTTCTTCTTCTTCTTCTTCTTCTTCTTCTCCTTTTCCCCCCTCCTCCTCATCTTTCTTCTGCATCATTCAAGAAATATATTACTATACAAATACAACCTCGCTACTCGCACACTAGGTGATCAGTATAATGATGATGCTGTAATCATACCTACCACCCTAGGAAACACCGCATGGGATAATCCATTGATGACAGGCACTAACACGGCGTTTTTAATTTCTCTGCCAACACAAGACACGGTCGGTAAACGCATTATAACATACACTCGAACAGCGACATCCTACCCATAGCAGACAGCGCGATACATCGACGACTGAGACACTCCAACCTCTGGACCTAATAACTACGGCACCTCAACACCACTGGCCAAATCAATGCACCACCATAATCCTAATCCGTACTCCTAAATATGCGTATGATGATGATGTTTCTATAATGTATGATGATAGTGATTATGTCACATCGACCTTTAAAAACCAGTGGTCTATTATTATTATTATTATTATTATTATTATTATTATTATTATTATATATCTCATCTCGTCTTATCATGTTCCTCTTGTACCTTGCGGTGTCGAGGTGAAGTATAAACAGCGGGAGAGTGCCCGCTTATGGGCTTCATGTATCGACATTTCCATGGACTCTGTTATTCCCTGCGTCCATCGTTTACGTGGTCGGCCTCTTCCTCTGCTTCCGTCTGGTCTGGCCAAACCATTTGACTTGCTGCCTTCTAATAACATCTAGTGCAGCTATAACCCCCACTTTAGTCCTGATTTCTTCATTTCTGATCTTATTTCTTCTTGATACATTGGGTATTCTTCTCAGGAATCTCATTTCTGCTGTTGTGATTTCTTCTTTTCTCCTTTTCTGACATTGTCCAGGTTTGGCATTGGTAACATAGAGTTGGCAGGAAGATTGTGTTGTAAAGTGCTTTCTTAATAGTTATTGATACATGTTTGTTTTTTAGTATTGATGCCATTTGTCCAAAGAATTGGTTTGCCTTATTGCATCTATTTTCGATCTCGTCTTCTGATTTGCCATTTGATGATATTATACTTCCTAGGTACTTGAAACTTTTTACTTGTTTCAAGGGATGTTCGTTTAGGTGAATCGTTGTTGCTTTTTCTTCTTTAGTTACGGTCATTACCTCTGGTTTACTTGTGCTAATTTTCATGTTATGTTCCCTATACATTTCGTTTAGACTATTCATGTGGGATTGTAATTCAGCTTCTGATTTTGCTACTAGTGCTTGGTCGTCCGTAAACAGGAATTCTCTAATGGTTAGATTTGCAGACGGTTCTTCTTCTATGTTCTCGTCATGCGGTGTTCTTGCGGTCTCTGTTTTGCCGGTTTCTTTACATATGTTGCCTATATATTGTAGCAGAATGAATATCATATCAGTATTAGCTTAGGGGTGCAAGACTACAGCACGCTTGAGCATCGATATAGAACAGTAAGAAGGATGCTCAAGTCGTGACGTAGCTTGTTGTTGGGTAGTGACCACCAAGGACGAGGGAAGAGAAGACAACATCATAATTGATTAGTACTTGGATTTTGTATCGACCATCATGTGTAAATAAAGCCTGTTTTGAAATAACACAGTAGAATTTGTTGATCCTCTGTATACGCATTGTTACAGATGGATAAATGGTGCCGTGACCAGGTTTCGATTTTTTACTTGAAGGTCGCGTGAACAACGTGAAGTATGAAAGTCAACATGCCGCATGCTAAAGTGGACTAACCAATTTGTTGAGGTATGAACGATATTTTAGACATTCATTAAATAAAAGAAAAAAAAAGAGTTCAAAATCGGACCAACTATAATTGAATCAAGGTCAAAATTTAAGCGTTTTTCAGACTACCTAAATTAAACTTACACACATCAAGATTTTTGAATGGAGCCACCTACATAATATGATTGCCTATGACTGTGGAGTTTTATCAAGCTGTTTTTCGTCAGAAATACTTGAAGCAACGTGATGTTTGTCGAATTGCTGTGAGGTTTGACTTGCATTATTTCAGCCGTTAAGTAACCTTGTGTTGAAGGTCACACACTTACATACTAGCAAAGAAATCTCCAGACAGCTATAAACAACTTGAGTTCAATAGAGAATTGGTTTAAAGGAGAATTGGTTTAAAGGAGCTGTTTCCTTTTGTTATGTTCATTTAATATTGACTTTGAGAACCTGAAGAAAAATGAGAGCTTATTTTAAGTCAACCCTATTGCTCTTTCAATTGGAAATTACGAGAAAATACAGTTGCATTCGCTCATCCTGAACTCCAGCAAATCAAAATGTTTTCAACAAAAGCGAATATTTCAACAGGGTGTCGACCTGCTGAAGAGAAGACCTAAATTAAATCGTTCTATCGAGCTGGACTCGCTTTCAAGCCGACGCCTTGAAGAGCCCTGTTAGGGTGAAAAGAAACTGCAAGTCTGGTAGGGGCTCAACCAGGGGCTGAAAGTGAAAGTGAAAGTAACGAAACCTGAGACGCTGGAAGAAGGATATCACTGAAGTTACGTTTGGATGGCTACTAAATAATACGAACTCCAGACGTTTGAGTTATACATGAACCGTGACAAGGGATATTTTTAAAGAACGTACGTGAATTCACGCTTCTCTTGGATCAAGGAAAGACATGCTTGACGGTAATTAATTTAAGTATAACTGCTAGGAGAACATTTTTAATATAATTTAAATAAGATCATTTAGATACGTTATTACAAATGTGAGTTTGCTTGTATAAGTATATAAGTTGATATTTCAGCATAGCAAAAGAAACAACAGGGTATGGCAACAGGCAGACCCAACACAGCACAGTAGAGAAACATACATTATTTCAGCTAAGCTCGGGACGAGGTTTTTTTTCAGGTACCAAAGAAATATACAGAGGAAGAAGTAGGCATATTGTTTTAAGCTAGATATAAATTACAAAGAAGAAGAAGAAGTTAATATGAATTACCTACATGTAGAATTACAACGTATCAGTACATGGTTGGGAGAATTAAAAGTAGCAGTTAATGAAGTAGAAAATTTTGTAGAAACGTTGCAGAACAGAATGACTAGACAAGAGCCTTATAGATTTAAGGTAGACTGTAATACAGTACGAAAGAATAACAGGAGACAGTCACTGCTTAATAAGGACAGAAGACAATATGGTTATGACGAACCAATGCCTGATGTTTATAGGGTAAAAGACGGTGAGAACAGACGTAATGGTGAAAGGTCGGATTGGTATAGGTGTTATAGATACAAGAATGGTCCTGAGAGAGACCTTTCCAAGAAATTATGGAATTGGCCGTCCCATAGCAAGACTGCTAGGAGAAAACGTGACGACTGGTTTGAACAAAGACGAAGACAATATCTGAGGTCAGAGTCAAGGAACAGAGTAGAAAACGTAAGTACTCCTAAGATGGTTGCGAATCTGACTCTTAGACAAGAAAAGAAGAAAATAGACCAAGAAACTCAGACGCAGGTGTTTGAAGTGGTAGAAGAAAACACACAGACACAGGTTGATACAGTAGAGAAAAAAGTCCAGGTACAACCAACCAGCAAGATAATAAAGGGAAGTCAAACCGAGTTAGTAGAGACTCAGTCAAAACCAACTCACTGGACTAAGGGAGACACGGTTGAAATTGGGAAAAATAAACAGACGAGAACCAAAGATGAAAAGAGACCAAAAAGGAAAAGTATTGAGGAAAGAAATATTAACAGTCTGATAGTTAATAAAGGTACAACTGAGATGCCAAGTTCCTCAGGTATAGACATTAACTTAATCCCTAAATGGTGTAGAAATGTTAAGTGTGAGAGTTCAGGTTATGGAGAGAATATTTCAGGTAAAGATATAGGAGTTGTACAGAACCGGAGCATGAGGAATAGAAGTAAGAAGAAAGTCAGACGTTCTAAAGCCGACTATGGGAATAGGATCGACGTGTCTGCAGTAAACTACTATGAGTCTGATGAGGGAACTATTATCAGTGTGTCATCTGAAGACGAGATGGGGAAATATAAACGTTATGTAAGGTATACAGGAAACAGTGAGCAGACCGACGCAAATAAAGGAAATAGAAAGAAAGCATTTAAGAAGAAAAATAGTAATAAACAGATAGCGGAAATTTACTCGACGACAGAAAGTGGCTTAAGAAAATTAGAAGAATATATGACCTTAAGACCTGAGTTCTTTGACAACATATTAACAACGGATAGTGAAGATGATATAATTGACGAAAGACGTACTAATGTAATGGGAGACAATGAGATATTTGACTTAGATGCACTTTATAACTGTTAGAATTCAGAGGGTGAGGAAGGACATAGGGCATTGGTTGGTTTATGAAAGGAATTGCGGTTTGAGCACATATATATGGGATGTCTAAAATAGGCAGAGGAACTTGTTGGTGAGGCATCACATGGTACAGAGTAGGCAATAGTGTTGTTGAGGATAGAGAGTCACGGCAACTGATATTCTACGTGGATACGTTATACAGAATATCTTGTATTTGGTTGCGGTGTAGGGAGAGTAAACAAGGTAGAAATTGAAATGTTCCTTGTCCGGAATGGCTGGATAAAGAGGGTTGATCACGTTGAGTGATGTATAACTGCTATGATTAAAGTAGGATAGATTCAGCACAGAAATTGCAGAGAGAGAGATAAACTATTTATGAATGCTCGTACTAGAGTGGATGGTTCGACTCAGAGCTATGACGTGATGTCTGAGATAGTTTCGCTTGGTAGTTGAGAAGTAAGTACAGTATTGTTGACAGGTGAACCGAGAGTGTCTGATGAGGAGATATAGATTGAGGAGGAATTAAGTATCCTGTGTAAAATAGCCAGTGGAACGCAAGAGTATTAAGAGTAAAAGACTGTGGAAACTGATGTTGAAGAATACGAGGTCTTGGTGAGGGGGATAAAGTAATTACGTCATGCTTGCGAAGAAAGAAGAGGTGATTAAATCTGAGAAACTTGTTGTGTGGAGAAGTATAGAATGATAGTTACGAGGTTAGTGGCTCGTCGGAGTGAAGTTTGTTCTGAGAGATCGTTGATAGGGCTGGTTAGTGTGTAAAAGAGATATAGTTGCGAGAGATAATGCATAGGTTATGACCTTTGAAAAGGAGAGTATGAGTGAGAAAAGTAGAAATAAGAAAACAGTTGAATTGTGAAAGTCCTGTTGAGTGTTGAAGTAGTTTGTCTGATAATCCGTTGTTCTTGTAGGTGTAAAAATGTAGACAAACATATGTGCGTCGAGTATGGATAGGATGATGACAAGTGATAAGTACCGCATGCATGTACGAGGCGTTTAGTCCGTGCGTGAGTATAAGTGTAGACAAACAGGTGTTCGTCGCGATGAGTGAAGTAGGAGTGAGGTTTTGAGACGCCGTCTAAGTGGAGTACATGGATAAAATGTTGTCAAGCGATTGGTAATAGTTGTGCGATTGATATATCTTGTGTCAATGTGTGTAGAGGAGATCGACACGCTTAGACTGTGGTGAGTGATTGCTGGAATGTTGAATTGGCGTCTAAATTGTTTTTTTTTTTTTTTTTGAAGTAATGGTATGGACACGTCAGGTTGTCGCGATGCGAGAGTAGTAGTGAGATGAGAGCGAAGTTGTGTATCACTGTCTGAGCAAACATAAAATACGAATAACGTGTGAATATGCGAAGAGTGGCTGATAAGTGACGTTGATAAAACGTGGAACATAGAGTATGCGAAAATTGAGAGGTAGAAAGAACATGATTAGAGAATTGTGATGTCTTTTCGTTAGAATATCTGACGTTAGACAGAGTTAATGAAAGTTGTATGACAGGCTGACGGAAAGAGAGTTAACATTCTGAATGACGTTTCATAAAACATGTTTAGTATTGTTGACAGGGACATGTCGAAGCATGAATGCCTAATACTGAGAAATGAGAAAAGTGAGGTCTGTTGTCAGTTGTATGTGGGGTGGTTTGCTGTTTCTGAAAGAATCCCGATAAATAGGAAGAGGAGTGAAAGATAGTGAGGTAAACAAGATTAGTTAAATGAATGTTGGAGAACGTGTTCCGATAAGTGTGACTAGTATCATCGCGGTGCAAGAACGCTAGGAGAGACTTGAGGATAGCTTAGAGTTGTTGTGGTGAGATGTTAGAAAGTACTGATGCAGGAGAATGAAATATTACTTGCGTCGGGTAGACGAGAAACTTAAAAGTAGAATTAGTTGTTGGTACAGTAGATAGATGTATTGGTGAGAGGTCTATAGTAAATAGACAAAGTTTTGTTGGATGTAGCAGGGTGGAGATACCGTAGTTAACGGTAATGATTAAGAAGTTGTAGTAATTCTTGGTACAAATCTAGGGGAAACAACTAGTGTGCCGAGCCACAGGTTCTATTAGTAGATAGATGACTGCTGGTACATTGAGGTAACATTGAGATAGTCGCCACACTGGTATTAGGTGAAGTGATTTGACCTGTAGTTTACAGCGGAATTAGTTTTGTAAAGAAGGAAATATTAAGAGGGGAGATAATCAATGATTGACTTCCAGAAAAAGTACAGTCATTTGTTGATTAATGACTTTTGGTGAGAGAACAGATATTGTTCTAAGTTAAGAATTGGTCTGTAGGTAACAGATATATATATATATATATATATATATATATATATATATATATATATATATATATATTGGGGTTAATGCTTAGCATTGAGTTGTTTTGTTTTATCTGTTATAAGAATAACGGAATAGGCATGACTTGGGTGAATAGATATGTATTTCATTGGTTAGTATAAGAGACCAATGTTGATTGAATATGTATGGTATGTTATATTTTTTTGCTTGATTTGGTCCTGTAAAATGATTGTTACTATTTGATTTTAGAATAGGATTATTGTGTTTTTAGTCTTTTGCGTACAAACTACTGGTCCGTAAAAGAGACCAGTAGTGTTAGGTAACACTAGATATTTTCTTCAAATTTAAATTGATGCATCTTTTATTGTTGGGGATAAACAGTTCAAAACCTGGGGGGTATGACATCCTGTTGTTTTATTTTGGTTGACTCATAATTTAACTTGAATTGTCTTGTATGTTGAATAGTAATTACATTGTTTATAAATATGTTAGAAATTAGTTAAGTTAAGTTTAATTTACAAACAGTTATGGTTTTGTCTAGAATAAAGGCAATACATGGGGCTTTATTTAGGACCCTTCGTTCAGAAAATGGTTAATAGACTGCTGAGGACTAGAAGAGAGACACATTCTCTTTGTGAATAATAAGTTTATGAGTATATTCTTCTAGCAAGATTGCTGTGATAATCAGCGTTGAGAGGTTAAGTTGTGGAAACATAGGCCATACTTAAGTGACGGGGTTACTACACAAATAAAATGGTTATGGGGAAGTTAAAAATAAGAGCTACATTAAGTCAGCATCGATTGAATATATATGGATTGGACGCCATATTGGGGAAGAAAAGATTAATGTGAATAACGTATATAACAGTGGGGTAAATGAGGGGAAAGTTTATAACATGGTCTCCACGGGGTCGCAAGTTAACATGGATTTTATAGAAGAAGAAGTGGGTAACGTGCTACGTCAGACAGTAGGAAGACAAACAGTGAAACATGAATTGAATACCATGTTTTACTTCGAAGAATAACTATATACTGTAGATATCAAAGGGGGGTAAGTACGAAATAAACAATTGTCAGTGTGGAGTTCTGTGGTCACAGAGAACATAGATTAAATGGGGTTGTAATATATGGACTGAGAAAGAATATTATTGCTGTTGATAACGGCATAAATTGAGGTTCAGGAGAAATGCCCATAATAAATGGACATTAATGAGTTGCTGAAGTTTTCGGCAAGATTAAAAGGGAATTCTGAGTGAGGTATAGGAGAAGATTAGTTATGTGAGGTGATGTGGGGAAAGAGGTCTGTAATATATAGACATTTGGGAGTGAATTTTTGATGGTTGGTGCTTGATGCTGTAGATAGCAGCGTAAACTGTTGCCATAATAAGTGGTATAAGTGAACTGTAGAAGATATAATTGTTTTAGACTTTATTACATAAAGTCTCAGATGACATAGGGGAGTAAAGGTGAGTGTGGTTTAGGTGAGTGTGGTTTGTGTGAGGAAGAGTTCTACTTCTTTAAATCTCCGGTGCGCACCGATTCTTTGTCTTCCTATCGTGTGCAAGTGATTTCAGGTTGGTTGAAAATAGAGAAGTAGTAATGTGGGGGTAACACGATTAGTGATGACAATAGGGAGTTGAGGTAGTATCTGAAGAGTACAGCGTTTGAATTTTTAAGCGGATTGCTTATGAAGAGAAGAAGAAGTATTTTAAAAAGGTAACCATATGTGTTATGATGTATTGTATAAAGTTGAGATTTAAATGTTATAATATATGTTATGTTTTTTTTGAAGGGCCAGAAACGAAGAAGAAATATAACTTCATAGTGATTTGCTATGTGACACGGGGACGAGGTACAATTAGAAGGAAATATTTACTTAAGATAGAGTTAGTTTGGGGCGGCTTAGAGAAATTATGGGAGGTAAGGAGAGAAGGTGTAGGATAAAGGGGTCAGGAGTTAAGACTTTTGAAGAAGAAAAGTCTTTTAAAAGACAGGGAGGTGTAGCAGAATGAATATCATATCAGTATTAGCTTAGGGGTGCAAGACTACAGCACGCTTGAGCATCGATATAGAACAGTAAGAAGGATGCTCAAGTCGTGACGTAGCTTGTTGTTGGGTAGTGACCACCAAGGACGAGGGAAGAGAAGACAACATCATAATTGATTAGTACTTGGATTTTGTATCGACCATCATGTGTAAATAAAGCCTGTTTTGAAATAACACAGCAGAACTTGTTGATCCTCTGTATACGCATTGTTACAATATGTTATAAACGAGAGAGGGGACAGGACACAACCTTGTCGTACTTCGGATCTTATGGTGAAGGGTTCTGAGTGTCCTCCAGTCGCTCTCACTATGCATTCACTGTTGATGTATAAGCATCTACATAGGTTTGTTAGATGTGTACTCACACCATATTGTTTAAGGATTTCCCACAGCTTGTTTCTATCTACTCTATCAAATACCCTTTCTTGGTCGATAATGGCTAAGTAGAGTGTTTCATTGAATTAGATTGATTTTTCTATAAGTTGTCTAAGAGCAAAAATAGCATCTGTGCACCCTTCGTTTTCCTAAATCCAAGTTGTGTTTCGCTTAGCTGGGGTTCTATAATAGTTCATAATCTTTTCTCAAGAATTTTGCAAAATATTTTCCCAGTATGACTCAACAGTGAAATGCCTCTGTATTGTTTGCAGTCTCTTTTGCTGTCTTTGCTTTTCTAAATTGGGATAATTATGGCATTTCCCCAGTCTCGTGGTGTCTGTTGTTCTACCAAAACATGGTTGAATAGTCTATGTAGCCATGCTGTTCCTACTTCTCTTGCTGCTTTAATTAGTTCATTTGGTATTTCATCTTGTCCTGGTGATTTGTTCAATGGGGATAATCTTAAAAAAGTCGCTTAAAAGTCGATAGGGTTGACTTCATTGCACCGGGTTTTATCCTATATGGCTCGGTCTCTTTCCGCAGCACGGAAAACTTTGCACAAAGCACGAACTCCGTAGCTTTTAGCGACGACCCACAGGAGTTTCCGAAACATTTAACTCGTAAACCGAAGGACGAGGCCCGGAATTGAACCCACAACCTTCGGAGCACGAGTCAAACGGCTTGACCACTTTGCCACAGAGACTCCCATGGGGCTAATCTGATGGCTTCTATAATTTCTTCTTTCAGTATGTCTGGTTCTAGTTCTTCGGTGGCATTCGTGTAGGTTTCTTGAATTCCTGTGACATCTGACGGGATGTTGAGAAGTTGTTCGAAGTACTGTTTCCATCTTATTAGGATTTGTTTTTGTTCACTTATTGGTTCTCCGTTTTCGCTGTTAATTATTTCAGTTGGGTCAAAGGGTTCTCCTCTGGTTCTACCCATTTAGAGAGGGAACATGTCGTTTGGGCACCACATGTTTCTATGAAGCTCTGCCCAGGCATTGTGGTGGAATTTTTGGCCACATTCCAACTCACATACTTTGGTCTGCCATGACTGTAAGGTCGCATAAGTACTTGGTGTGATGAAGCTGGGGCAATGGTCAACCCAACAAAGGCAACAGTGACTTGGTTCTCGTTGAATAATCATATTGTCAACAATCCAACACCAACTGTAATGCTGTGTTCAGAGACGGTGGAAAGAACGCAGGCAATGAATTACCTGGGGATACGGTTTGATCGAAGCCTTGCTTATAATGTGCACATAGACCAGGTGATAACAAAGGCCAAGCGGGGTTTGGCAGCGATGCGGGTGATGGCGGCAGCAAACTGTGAGCAGCGCCATCTATGTCTTCTGTACGAGGGGCTGGTCATGTCTGTTTTGGAGTATGCAATGGCAATCCTGACTCTCAGCCATAAGCAGATAGAAAGGATGGAAAGGATACAGAATGAAGCTATGCGCATTATTCTTGGATGTACAAGAGATACAGCATGCAGGGCGATGCGCTACCTTCTTGATTTTCCAACCATTGAAGAGAGAATACAAGTTTGCAGGGCACGTGCCTACTTCAGAATTAACGCAAACACACAACATCCACTGCATAGTGAAATTAGGAAGGTGAAGGGCAGCAGGTTAAAAAGAGGACGGTCGTGGATGGATCAAGCCGAAGACATTCTTCAACAGGTGTGTTCACTTGAGGACTTAGAACCTGGCGAGGAGTGGGTGCAAGTGCCAACAGACTTCTGCACATCCTTTTCAGTTTGCATCCAACTAGATAGAAAATGCAGACAAGAAAATCCGGCTGCTGTTGAGGCTGAAGTACAAGCGTTGATTTTCGAGAATTCGCTAGACGGTGACGCGGTCATCTACACAGATGGGTCGGTCGTCCGACATGTGAGAAGCTCATGGGCCTTTACAGCTCGGGCCGGAGGGAGAATTGTGAAGGAGGACTCTGGTGCTTTCACTGAAACCACAAGTAGCCTGACCATGGAAGTCATGGCAGTAAGTAAAGCAATAACATGGCTCGAGACACAGACATTCACTAGGGTTGTCACGATGTTCTCCAATACCTCTATTTTCATCACATGACCGAAGAAAACTGTTTGTCTCTTTCTTATTGTTGTTTATAATGATCTAGTTTCGTTAGCCTGTCTCATGCAATCGTTGTTAGTTACTCTGGTAGTCCAAGGAATTCGCAACATTCGTCTCAGGAACCACATCTCTGTTGCTTCTAATTTCTTCTTAATTTGCTTGCTTGCTTGTGTTCGTTGGCTTGAGCTCCAACGCGAAGTCCTGTATGTCGGATGAAGGCATCCTGTTGTCCAACATCAGTATGATGTCATACAGGACCTGAGGTTTGCGTGAGTATCCGTTGTCCCATGTCTGGCTTATTGGTGTGCAGACTGGTAGTTCCTCGCCGTACAGGCAGACACTCTCCGACTTCGGAGGAATCGGCGATCCTACTGACTTTAGCCAGGTCCCCGAAGAGACCTGTTGCCCAGGACGCTCGACGAGGACGCGTCAATAGGTCTGGGCCAGTATATAACCCGGCCCTGGTGCCGTGGAAACACCTCTGCGTCCCTTTTCTTAATTTGTTCATTTACATTCCACGATTTCCTGCCATACAGCAAAACTGGTTCTATATAGCATTTCAGCACTCGCTTTCTTACATTTAGTGACAGTGACTTATTGCATAAGATACTCTTCATTTTCTGAAATGTGGCTTTTGTGTTCCATATTCTGCTCTTAATCTCTGTTGTACATCTTCCATCTGATGTTATAAATTACCCCGGGTATTTAAAATTATCCGCTTGGTTAAGAATTTTCCTTTCAATTTCTATTTCACATTTGGATGTCACCATTTTCTTTGAATTCACCATTGTTACTGTTTTCTTGATATTCAAGGAGAGTCCTTTCCTTGCACTCTCTGTTACTACAATGTCCAGCAATTGCTGTAGGTCTGTTGAATTATCTGTCAGCAATACTGTGTCATCTGCATAGCGTATATTATTTATATTATAACCTTCAAATAGTATTCCTGGCGTTTCTTTCATCTCTCTCATTATTACATCGCTATATAGGGAGAAGATATCTGGTGACAAGACACACCCCTGTCGTACTCCTAGCTTTATCTGTTCGTAACTACCCTCTTTATTTCCCATCTTTTTAATTGCTGCTACTTGGTTCCAGTAAATGTTCTTTATTATTCTTAAATCTTTCCCATCAATGTTGATATCTTCCAACATCAGTTCATCATGTTTTACTTTATCAAATGCCTTAGTATAATCTATGAAGCACAAATATATGTCTTTCTGTTTCTCTATTGAACTTTCTATTAGTGTCCGTAATGTAAAAATTGCATTGTTTGTGCCCTTTCCCTCCAGAAATCCATGCTGTTCTTCGTTAATTTCCATTTTTATTTTCTTTCTGGTTCTTCTCATTATGATTCTGGGTAGAAGCTTAGTGATATAGTTTATGAGGTTTATTGTGCGAAAATCTTTACATTCAATTGCTCCTGGTCTTTTTGGTATAGCTATAAATACAGCTTTCAGCATATTATTGGGTAAATATCCACTGCTGTAAATATCATTCAACATTTTGGTTAACATATCTATTCCACATTCTCCTAATACTTCTAATTCTTCTATTGTGATTTCATCTGGCCCAGCTGTTTTTCCTTTCTTCGTATATTTGACAGTATCAGCGACTTCTTCTTTTAAAATAGGTGGGCCTTCTAAGTTACTTTCTTCTGTTAATTCTTCCCTTTCTCCATCATATAATTCTCTTATATACTCATTCCACCTCTTCATTATAGAACTTTCCTCCAATAATATCTTTCCTGTTTTTGATTTCAAACACCCTGTATTTATTCTTATTGTTCTTCCTGTGAGCTCACTGATTTATCTGTGCATATTTTTTTTTTAAATCTTTAATTGAATTTAATTCATTTTTTTTTTTTTGTTGCACTGCTCGTTTAACCAACTTTCTTTTGCCTTCACACATTTATCTATTATTTCTTTACTTAACTTAGCATATTCTTGTTTGTCATTTTCACCCTGTTTTCTTTTGTCCATCAGCATTAAGATTTCTTAATTCATCCATTTTTTCTGGGCTATTTGGCTTCTCTTCGGTAATATTTCTTTGCTAGTTTGATTAAAGGAGTCCCTTAACATTTCCCATTGTTAATGTATACTCTGTATTTTAGCTATTGCATTGTACCTTTTTTTCACAACCACTCTGTATTGTTCTTGAATTTCTTAATCTACTTTCAGAACCTCTTTATTAAGTCTCACGTTCTTAATCATTTCCCCCCTCTCTTTAATATTACTTGTATTTGTCCACATAGTGGTACATGATCACTATTACAATCAGCACCAGGCATTGTCTTTACATTAATTAAAGCATTTCTAAATCTTTTATTAGAATGCGAGAACAGCAAGTTAGAAGAGGGTGGCCAGACAAGAGCACTACGCAGAAAACCAAAGAAGACTAATAAACCAACACAGGACTCGTGTCGTAAGCTGCTACACGATGTGGGATTTACAGAGGAGGGAATCCGAGCGCTTATAGACTGAATGGTTCGATGTGCAGTAAGGATGATCTGTCGACTAACTATTAGAAAGATGAATGGAGTACTGTAGAGAAATTAATGAAGATATGACAAGGAGCCCAGCAAGTACGATTAGCAATACAGATGAGTTGAACTAAGAACCGACATCAATGCACTCAGGACATTTCCATATGCGCTCCGTCCCTTCGTTCAACAGCCAGCGAAGAGTCACACCACTAATCGTTCCCACCGCTATTTGATTGAAAGTTCTCCTGGTCTTCCTTCTTGCTAGGGGGGGGGGGGATGCTAGTTAATGATGAATAATAACAGTCAACAACAAAACAAACTGTCTTCTTACCTGTTTGAAAAATGCTCAAACGCGGCGAACGGAAAATAACAACTGACAGCAGCTCGTGAGAACTAGATGACGGCATGTATTAATGCACTGCGGAATTTCACTTGGCAAACTACTCTAGACAATATGTGAAGTGCACTTTAAGACAGGGTCGGCCTTCACCTAGTAAAATCTAATAACTAGTTCCCTATTCCACACAATCCTAGATCTCCGACTCCCAGCTATTTTCTTCCAATGTTCCATTGTTCGTTCCTGCTAAAACATCGTCTAGGTCCTTTCGCGGAATGAATATGAATCTTCGTTGTTGACACATCATTCCTCGCCTCAGAGAACACTGCATCGTCCAGATCTTTCCCGCTTGCTTGTCTGCACGGAACTCCTTGAAAACCGAACTGCCTCCTGTCGCAGTTGCACAGCGAATCGCCCGTTGCTCTTCTCTGACGCTATTAGTAGTGTATTTCGGGCTAAAGCCGCTCGTTTTGTGGTGCACAAAAGGGTGATAACTCTCCGGGTTTTTAAATTTCCTCCGCAAAGGGCGATAACTCTCCTGGTTTTTTAATAGGCGTAGTCCGAGTAGGTGTGGTCTAGTGACGCTAGGTACGTGTACAACATAGAAAATACAACATAAAACATTCAAAATAACAAACGAGTCAAGTAAGGTATATGTTTTTATTAAACCATGTATAGACAAAGTTATAAAGTTTTTTTGTTTTGTTTTTCTTGGCGGGGACCTGTGGACACATCTGGAAGGTAGTACTGGGAACTTATACATCGACGAAGTGTGGGAAAATCTCGTACGGGTGTGACGGGGGTCGGTTCATAACAGACGTGGAGGGGTGCATATGGAAAAGTCATTAAGTAACGGGTTGTAAAAACATTGGTGAGTGGTGTGTTAAAATATTTTGAACTGTTAGCGCATTGGTGGTGTATATTAGTACGAATAAAAGGAATAGGTGCGGTGGGGATAGTAGTGAGTATGGGTTAGTGAAATTAGTTTATAAGGGGTGGTTATTAGTGCTTTGTAGATGGTCATAGTAGCTTATTCACTAACATCACACGTGTTACAAATGAAATATTGAAAGCTAAAGATCGTCGGTTGTAATGGATATGGTATAGTGTCATTCGGTGGAAAGGGGTGGGTACCAGGTATTAGTGGTCAAGAGAGGAAGATTTTAGGTGAAAGTGGTTGTAATGATATCGTGATGATTAAATGGTGGTAAATTAGTGGTCAAACAGTGGTCAACCAGTGGTCAAGTGGTGTTCAAGTGAGGAAATTTTAGGGGAAAGTGCTTGTAATGATATGGTGATGATTAAAGGGTGGTAAATTAGTGGTCAAGCAGTGGTCAACCAGTGGTCAAGTGGTGGTCAAATGAGGAAATTTTTAGGGGAAAGTGGTTGTAATGATATGGTGATGATTAAAGGGTGGTAAATTAGTGGTCAAACAGTGGTCAACCAGTGGTCAAGTGGTGGTCAAATGAGGAAATTTTGAGGGGAAAGTTGTTGTAATGATATGGGGATGATTAAAGAGTGGTAAATTAATGGTCAAGCAATGGTCAAGTAGTGGTCAAGTAGTGCCTAAGTAGCGGTCAAGTAGTGGTTAAGTGGTCGAGTGACCACTTAAATTGTAAGGGAAAGTACGTGTAGTGAACCTGTGTTTGTTAAAGTGATCGATGACGTGGTCAAGTAGTGGTCAAGTAGTGGTAAATGATCAAGTGGCTACTTAAATTGTCTGTGAAAGTAGGTATAGTGGCATGGTGATGATCAAGATGTGGTCAAGGGGTGTTCAAATAGTGGGCAAGTACTGGTCAAGTAGTGGTAAAGTAGTCGAATGACCACTTAAATTGTAGGGTATAGTACGTGTAGTGAAACGGTGATGGTAAAATAAGTAATGACATGGTCAAATAGTGCCCAAGTAGCGGTCAAGTAGTGGTTAAGTGGTCGAGTGATCACTTAAAATGTAGAGGAAAGTACGTGTAGTGAACCTGTGTTTGTTAAAGTGATCGATGACGTGGTCAAGTAATGGTCAAGTAGTGGTAAATGAGCAAGTGACTACTTAAATTGTCTGTGAAAGTAGGTATAATGGCATGGTGATGATCAAGATGTGGTCAAGGGGTGTTCAAATAGTGGGCAAGTACTGGTCAAGTAGTGGTCAAGTAGTCGAATGACCACATAAATTGTAGGGTATGGTACGTGTAGTGAAACGGTGATGGTAAAATAAGTAATGACATGGTCAAATAGTGGTCAAGTAGTGGTCAAATAGTCGAGTGATCACTTAAAATGTAGAGGAAAGTACGTGTAGTGAAACGGTGTTGGTTAAAGTGATCGATGAGGTGGTCAAGTAATGGTCAAGTAGTGGTCAAGTGGTCAAATGACCACTTAAATTGTAGAGGACGATTTGCCTAAGATTATGGTAGTGATTAAAGTGATCGATGACGTGGTCAAGCAGTGGTCAAGTGGTCGAGTGACCACTTAAATTGCAGGGGAAAGTACGTATAATGCAATGGTGGTGGGTAAAGTGAGGAGGAATCACTAGTAGTGATAATAGTACTACCAATATTAGCGATAAGAATATTAGCTGGTGCGTTGTTAGAGATACAAGTCTCTTTTTTGTGGGGTGTGTAAAAATCATACAAAGAGGGTCATACAACCACAAAGACAGCCAAGTACACACACATACACACACACGTACACACATACAGATACAGAAGTACAGACAAACCATACCATTACTACTGTCATCACAACTATACACAAGTACACACAGACACACTCACCCATACACAAGAACACTCAAAGACAAACACAAAGACAACCAAACAAACACACGTACACACATACAGACTCAGAAGTACAGACAAACCATACCATTACTACTGTCACAACAACAGCTATACACAAGTACACACCCATAATCAAATACACAAAGAGGGTCACACAAACACACATACAAACACAAAGATAACCATACACAGACAACCCATACCATTATTACTGTCACATCAACAGATATACTCATAAGCACACACACCACAAAGACATCAACCATACAAGTATACACATAAGCACACACATCACAAAGACATCAACCACACAAGTATACATACAGATACCACAAAGACATCAACCATACAAGTATACACATAAGCACACACATCACAAAGACATCAACCATACAAGTATACATACAGATACCACAAAGACATCAACCATACAAGTATACATACAGATACCACAAAGACATCAACCATACAAGTATACACATAAGCACACATAACAAATACATAAACAAAAAGACACGTACACACATGTACACACCCACAAAGACAACCAAACACACGTACACACATACAGATACAGAAGTACAGACAAACCATACCATTACTACTGTCATCACAAGTACACACAGACACACTCACCCATACACAAGAACACTCAAAGACAAACACAAAGACAACCAAACAAACACACGTACACGCATACAGACACAGAAGTACAGACAAAACATACCATTACTACTGTCATCACAACTATACACAAGTACACACAGACACACTTACCCATACACAAGAACAATCATAGACATACACACCCATCTCCTACCATTACTACTGTCACAACAACAGCTATACACAAATACACACATACAAACAAAAAGCAGAGCCCAGAAGAACGAAGATCACTAATCCAGAACTTTTTCGTTTTTTCACTAATCATGTATGTCAGTGATTTTTTATTCTTATATCTCTAAACTGTTTTGATGAATATGTATGTCATTGATTTTTTTCTTATAGCACTAAACTGTTTTGATGAATAACACACATATTTTGGTGATAAAAATATTGAAATCAAGTTTTGTTGTCGTTGATTTTCTTTAGTGGTTTTGTTTTCATGACGTTGTCTTGATGGAACAGAGCTTACATTACCAGATATGAACAAAGTCTTAGAAGAAGTTATGAAAAGTTGAAACAGTCAAATGTATAAAACCTAGGAGTTAACCAAGTATGAAAAGGCCTAAAGAGAGAAATGTCTCGGCCAAATTTATAAAAATAATCAATGGGAAAAAAAAAAAACTTGGCCAAATAGGAAAATGTGTCAACCAAAGGGGAAAAAATATTGACCAAGTAATGACATACACCATTCAAGGTTATGAAAAGTCGGGAAATTTGTCAACCAAAAAGGGAAAGATGTCGGCCAAATACAGATATAGCTCGTCCAAATTTATAAAAACCTAGGAGATAATAACCAAATGTGAAAAAACCAAAATACGAAATGTCTCGACCAAACTTATAAAAATCTAGGGAAAAATATTACAACTAAAATTTTGATCAAAATCCAAACATATAAAAATAACCAAATGTGAAAAACATCGTCCAAAGACAGAAATATTTCAACTAAACTTATAAATAAGTCACCAAAACTTGTGAAAATTTTTGGTCAAGTACAGAAATAGCTATGGAAACAGTAAGTCCACAAAACTAAGAAAAAAAAATGTAACTTCTGTAGTCAAATGTGTCTTGAAGTTTTATCTGAAAAGACATTTCACAATACATAATCAGCACCACTTTCCTTGTTTTACATTACCGAAGGCCTTCACCGTATCTGGTACAGAAACCCTTATACATCACTCATCTCTCCACACTCTTGGTTTCTTTCTAATACAAAGTGGTCACATCACCAAGAACGTCAAACCTCCATTGTACACGTGCTCCATTGAAACACCCATGACAGTTAACAACATGTATGGCCATGTAATCTGTGACTCCAACGGGGATAGTTCATCCGAGTATTCGTCACCTAAGATCCATTTCCCATGGCTGACATCTTCAACTTGCTATACCACATCCTAATCTAACATATACTTTACATGAAATTTCCCAAATTTGGGATCTATTAAAGAATACGTAATGAGATACACAAAGACACCAAGAACATATCAGACAAAACAACTCACAAACCAGACTTAGAACTAATACCATATCAGATGAACCTCCCAGCCAACAAAAGCAACTAGAACACAAACATATAATAAGGAAACACATGACACACAGAGCTTACATCACCAGACAAATCACCTGGACTCAAACAAATTTTGCTTCTTGTACTGTAGAATTCTACCAACACTTCTTTCCTATCACCAAAACTAAACATCTACCACACAACCACTGGGCATTTGTCCAACATAATACCCAAATAAACATACAACCCTCGCCAACGACATTAAGGAAACGCATACTAGTTTATTTATGGTTATAACTGTTTTTAATATGGCAGAGACAAAGATGGTAATTAGACTACAGCTGCCTTCTTCACTGCTGTCCTTTGTTCGATGACTTTTCTTCTGTGCTTGTCCTTCAGGACTGGGTTCAAAATTTTTTCCAAGTCTAGTATACGGCTTTCAAATTTCTCACGGTCTCTGATTACATGATGCCAGTTACCATTGCGTTCTTCGGTGCCAACAATATGGACTGTCAAGAAGTGAGGCTCTGGTGCAAAATTAACGTGTGGAGGTAAATAAAACACATTGAAACTTACAAGACTGCAATACCTACTACTTCAGTAAAGAAAAAACAGTAAAATATTCACAATGAGAAGTGGTAAAAGGCATAAAAACAGACTGTCGACATTCTTTTGGTCACGCCTTGAGAAAGGGTAAAGGTATAGTCACTGATGGTTTGTGGTATAGAGAGATGTACATAGAAAACATGTATAGCACATAGGTTTTCGGTATTGGTCATGTTTACAAAAATACACACGTGAATTATGATCATTACTACCCATACACACCTTATTCGTCTTCAGATGAAGATATTGACCTTTTGGCTAGTAGTCATGCCCCAGAGTCTCTTAAGAAAATTAATGTGATGTGGAACGAAAAATATCCTACTGATGGTGTCCGAAAGTGGTCAACCAGTGGTCAAGTAGTCGAGTGACCACTTAAAGTATAGGGGAAAGTACGTATACTGCAATGGTGGTGTGTAAAGTAAGGAGGAATCAGTAGTAGTGATAATAGTACTACCAATATTAGCGATAATAATATTAGCTGGTGCGTTGTTAGAGATACAAGTCTCTTTTTTGTGGTGTGTGCTAATGTGTATATCTGTTGATGTGATAGTAATAATGGTATGGGTTGTCTGTGTATGGTTGTCTTTGTGTTTGTATGTGTGTTTGTGTGACCCTCTTTGTGTATTTGATTATGGGTGTGTACTTGTGTATAGCTGTTGTTGTGACAGTAGTAATGGTATGGTTTGTCTGTACTTCTGTGTCTGTATGTGTGTACGTGTGTTTGTTTGGTTGTCTTTGTGTTTGTCTTTGAGTGTTCTTGTGTATGGGTGAGTGTGTCTGTGTGTACTTGTGTATAGTTGTGATGACAGTAGTAATGGTATGGTTTGTCTGTACTTCTGTATATGTATGTGTGTACGTGTGTGTGTATGTGTGTGTACTTGGCTGTCTTTGTGGTTGTATGACCCTCTTTGTATGATTTTTACTCACCCCACAAAAAAGAGACTTGTATCTCTAACAACGCACCAGCTAATATTCTTATCGCTAATATTGGTAGTACTATTATCACTACTAGTGATTCCTCCTCACTTTACCCACCACCATTGCATTATACGTACTTTCCCCTGCAATTTAAGTGGTCACTCGACCACTTGACCACTGCTTGACCACTGCTTGACCACGTCATCGATCACTTTAATCACTACCATAATCTTAGGCAAATCGCCCTCTACAATTTAAGTGGTCATTTGACCACTTGACCACTACTTGACCATTACTTGACCACCTCATCGATCACTTTAACCAACACCGTTTCACTACACGTACTTTCCTCTACATTTTAAGTGATCACTCGACCATTTGACCACTACTTGACCCCTACTTGACCACTATTTGACCATGTCATTACTTATTTTACCATCACCGTTTCACTACACGTACCATACATTACAATTTATGTGGTCATTCGACTACTTGACCACTACTTGACCAGTACTTGCCCACTATTTGAACACCCCTTGACCACATCTTGATCATCACCATGCCATTATACCTACTTTCACAGACAATTTAAGTAGTCACTTGCTCATTTACCACTACTTGACCACTACTTGACCATTACTTGACCACGTCATCGATCACTTTAACAAACACAGGTTCACTACACGTACTTTCCTCTACATTTTAAGTGATATCTCGACCACTTAACTACTACTTGACCGCTACTTGGGCACTATTTGACAATGTCGTTACTTATTTTACCATCACTGTTTCACTACACGTACCATACCCTACAATTTAAGTGGTCATTCGACTACTTGACCACTACTTGCCCACTATTTGAACACCCCTTGACCACATCTTGATCATCACCATGCCACTATACCTACTTTCACAGACAATTTAAGTAGTCACTTGATCATTTACCACTACTTGACCACTACTTGACCATGTCATCGATCACTTTAACAAACACAGGTTCACTACACGTACTTTCCCTTACAATTTAAGTGGTCATTCGACCATTTAACCACTACTTGACTGCTACTTTTGCACTACTTGACCACTACTTGACCATTGCTTGACCATTAATTTACCACTCTTTAATCATCCCCATATCATTACAACCACTTTCCCCTCAAAATTTCCTCATTTGACCACCACTTGACTACTGGTTGACAATGTCATCGATCACTTTAACAAACACAGGTTCACTACACGTACTTTCCCTTACAATTTAAGTGGTCATTCGACCACTTAACCACTACTTGACCGCTACTTGGGCACTACTTGACCACTACTTGACCATTGCTTGACCATTAATTTACCACTCTTTAATCATCCCCATATCATTACAACCACTTTCCCCTCAAAATGTCCTCATTTGACCACTGGTTGACTACTGGTTGACCACTGTTTGACCACTAATTTACCACCCTTTAATCATCACCATATCATTACAACCACTTTCCCCTCAAAATTTCCTCATTTGACCACCACTTGACCACTGGTTGACCACTGCTTGACCACTAATTTACCACCATTTAATCATCACCATATCATTACAACCACTTTCCCCTAAAAATTTCCTCATTTGACCACCACTTGACCACTGGTTGACCACTGTTTGACCACTAATTTACCACCCTTTAATCATCACAATATCATTACAACCACTTTCACCTAAAATTTTCCTCACTTGACCACCACTTGACCATCTCTTGACCACTAATACCTGGTACCCATCCCTTACCACCGAATGACACTATACCATATCCATTACAACCGACGATCTTTAGCTTTCAAGGTTTCATTTGTAACACGTGTGATGTCAGTGAATAAGCTACTATGATCATCTACAAAGCACTAATAACCACCCCTTATAAACTAATTTCACTAACCCATACCCACTACTATCCCCACCGCACCTATTCCATTTATTCGTACTAATATACACCACCAATGCGCTAACAGTTCAAAATATTTTAACACACCACTCACCAATGTTTTTACAACCCGTTATTTAATGACTTTTCCATATGCACCCCTCCACGTCTGTTATGAACCGACCCCCGTCACACCCGTACGAGATTTTCCCACACTTCGTCGATGTATAAGTTCCCAGTACTACCTTCCAGATGTGTCCACAGGTCCCCGCCAAGAAAAACAAAACAAAAAAACTTTATAACTTTGTCTATACATGGTTTAATAAAAACATATACCTTACTTGACTCGTTTGTTATTTTGAATGTTTTATGTTGTATTTTCTATGTTGTACACGTACCTAGCGTCACTAGACCACACCTACTCGGACCACGCCTATTAAAAAACCCGGAGAGTTATCACCCTTTGCGGAGGAAATTTTAAAACCCGGAGAGTTATCGCCCTTTGCGGCGCAAAAGCAATGTGCGCCGCAAAACGGGCGGCTTTAGCCCGAAATACACTAATTCTGTTCCCTTTGGTTTCTCTCTCTTATTGCTGTCCACTCTAGTGTCCGTATGGGGAAAATCCTGTTCACCCTTTTGTATGTTTGGTGGTGCGTGCCGTGTCTTATGGCACTTCTCAGTTTTGAGATTCTACCAGAACCCCTGCCAATCCCCCGCGATCTCATCCTTTCCACATAAGGGTTCTCGGCCTGTTCCCCCACTTTCTCCACCTGGTCCCACAGGCGCACGGCCACCTCTCCCTTGTCCATAGATAAACGACCACCAAGAGATGCTTTCCCTGCCAGCCTATCAGCCTGTTCGTTCCCCCGCACTCCCATGTGACCAAGGCAACAAATCCATACAGTTCTTACCATCTGTGATCTCTGAAGCGAGGTGAGCCATTCCATACGAAACATTCCTTTCTCCGCTTTACTAAGCATACTCCTTGAATCTGTGATGAAGACAATGTGTGTTGTAGTGGTCTCCTCTGTGACTGCTTCCACCTCCATTCTCATGCTGGAGGTCATAACCTCATTTGCCATACTCTCCTTTTTCAAGAATCGTACATTAGCCTTCGCAGTGACACCCCAATACAATTGTCCAGCAGTGACATTCAACAGAAGAACTTGCCACATGCAACACTCCAGCAATGTATTAAATTATTAATCAAATATGTATCATTAAAATATTTTGGGCATGTAAAAAGTACTAAAAAGACACTCCATGTCTTTAATTAAACAAATTAACAAATTTAGATATCAAGGTTCAGTCATATCACCAGTTGGCTCCCTGGCGAAGGGAAGTTACGGGCGCAGCTCGTAACCCCGTATACTAGAGTTCGAAACACAGCAGTGTCAGTTTTTTTATGAAATGATTAGGATGCCGGCTGTCCAGAAAGCAATGGCAATCTACTGAACGTAAACTTTCCCAGGAATCACGAATGGCAAAGAATGCTGGGGTTTACTGCTACGTCCTGTAAAGGACATGCAACTTACTTTGCCGACCTCCGTGGCGAAGAGGTTACGGGCGCAAATTCGTAATCCCGTATACCCGGGTTCGAAACACAGCGATGCTGGATTTTTTTTCGAAAAAGGTATACGTGCCCGTCGTTCAGAAAGCAATGGCAAACTATGAACGTAAAACTTGCCCAGGAATCACGAACAGCCGAAATGCTGGGGTTGACTGCTACGTCCTGTGAATGGCATGCAACTAAAAAAAAAACATCATCAGATGAAGGTGCGTGACAGAGATTAAGATCAGAATAGGGCAAGCAAAAGTTGCATTTCAGAAAATTAGAAGCATCTTATACAATAAGACACTATAATTAAATGTTACAAAGTGAGTGCTGAAATCTTGTATAGAACCTGACCATTTTATGGCAGTGAATCAATGAACAAATTAGGGACAGTTTGGGGGCAACAAAAATGCAATACCTAAAACGAATGCTGGTGGGGCTGGTCTGGTTCGCTAGATCAGTTCCGCGTCTAGCGTTCGTTGTCTCGGATGGCTGTGTGAGGTGCACCAAAATGGGATCTTCCCAGCCAACGTGAGTTAGCGAGGCAGGCGTTTCAAGAATGTAACCGCATCGTGCAGCCAGGGTCGTGGTTTGAGCGGGCAAAAGAGCAAAATTTGTACGACCGTTCGACAAAGTCTCGATAAGCGCCCACTCTCTCTCGATGAGTAGTGGGCCTGCAGTCAGTAAGCTGGTATAGCTTTTGTTTTTCGGTTAGTCCTGCCGGCGTAGCTTGAAAGCTCGTCGGTAGGCGTCCAGTGGTTTTGCATGTATCACCTTGTACCGGGAGGGCGCGCTTTAGCGATGCTACTCTTGGCTTGCGTGTGCGTGAATAGTCCGTCTGTCCGATAGATATCTGGTTGATCCTGCCAGTAGTCATATGCTTGTCTCAAAGATTAAGCCATGCATGTCTAAGTTCACACTGTCTCACGGTGAAACCGCGAATGGCTCATTAAATCAGTCGAGGTTCCTTAGATGACACGATCCTACTTGGATAACTGTGGCAATTCTAGAGCTAATACATGCTTACCAAGCTCCGACCCTCGCGGAAAGAGCGCTTTTATTAGTTCAAAACCAATCGTCGTTGCCCTTCGCGGGGCGCGGCGTTCCCACTGGTGACTCTGGATAACTTTGTGCTGATCGCATGGCCTTACGTGCCGGCGACGCATCTTTCAAATGTCTGCCCTATCAAATGTCGATGGTACGTGACATGCCTACCATGTTTGTAACGGGTAACGGGGAATCAGGGTTCGATTCCGGAGAGGGAGCATGAGAAACGGCTACCACATCCAAGGAAGGCAGCAGGCGCGCAACTTACCCACTCCCGGCACGGGGAGGTAGTGACGAAAAATAACAATACGGGACTCTATCGAGGCCCCGTAATTGGAATGAGTACACTTTAAACCCTTTAACGAGGATCTATTGGAGGGCAAGTCTGGTGCCAGCAGCCGCGGTAATTCCAGCTCCAATAGCGTATATTAAAGTTGTTGCAGTTAAAAAGCTCGTAGTTGGATCTCAGGTGCAGGCGGGCGGTCCGGCTCGCGCCGGTTCACTGCCCGTTGTTCCTGCCCTACCGTCTGCCGGCTCTCTCCCGTGGGTGCTCTTCGCTGAGCGTCCCGGGTGGCCGGCGCGTTTACTTTGAAAAAATTAGAGTGTTCAAAGCAGGCCTCGGCTGCCTGAATAATGGTGCATGGAATAATGGAATAGGTCCTCGGTTCTATTTTGTTGGTTTTCGGAATTGGAGGAAATGATTAACAGGGACAAACGGGGGCATTCGTATTGCGGCGTTAGAGATGAAATTCTTGGATCGCCGCAAGACGAGCTACTGCGAAAGCATTTGTCAAGAATGTTTTCATTAATCAAGAACGAACGTCAGAGGCGCGAAGACGATCAGATACCGTCGTAGTTCTGACCATAAACGATGCCGACTAGCGATCCGCAGGAGTTGCTTCGATGACTCTGCGGGCAGCTTCCGGGAAACCAAAGTGTTTGGGTTCCGGGGGAAGTATGGTTGCAAAGCTGAAACTTAAAGGAATTGACGGAAGGGCACCACCAGGAGTGGAGCCTGCGGCTTAATTTGACTCAACACGGGAAAACTCACCCGGTCCGGACACTGTAAGGATTGACAGATTGATAGCTCTTTCTTGATTCGGTGGGTGGTGGTGCATGGCCGTTCTTAGTTGGTGGAGCGATTTGTCTGGTTAATTCCGATAACGAACGAGACTCTAGCCTATACGAAGGTAAGGTGCTGAGCCGGCAGCACATGTAGCCTACCTCGTGAGCGAGTACAAAAAAAAAGAAAGAAAAGTGCCCCAGTCGAAGGGCAGGGTTACGGAAACCCTGTATCTAACTCATAGAGAGTGTAGATATAAGTGGAAGAACGTCTCAACGCAAAATGGAACGCACGGCGAGCGTACCTATTGCGTGGGTTGAAGTCACAAGCAAGAGCTTACCGAGTGGATGTCGCCCGCAATCTGACCGCTCCTGGTGTGTGCTTGAGCGATCAGTGGCAAGCGGGATGCTCAACACATGGAAGTGAGGAACAAAAGCAGCCATGAGCAGGACGCGGAAACTCCTTGGGTGAGCCCAGTCTCAGAGCAATATGTGCCGGCTCTGCAATTATGGAAGCCTCCTCGGATAGTGAGATGATGCCCATGGTCTGCCCCTGCCTTCCCTTGAGGGCCGTCCGCGATATCGTTGATCGTTCTGTCTTGACCAGCTGAGATGTGGGTGACATTACAACAGTCTAACGTGTCTCGAAATCAGAGGAAGGCTAACCTCACTAAAAAATGCCCGCCAGAAGTCGGAAGTGTCGGCCTACGGGTGGCAAACTAAAAATTGACACTACGCAATTACGTCCGAGTGAAATGTCTCGCCCGAATGTCTCTCGTGCTAGGAACAGCTCTGACTACCTAGTTTCCGAATGCCGCTCTTGTTCGGAACAGCTCTGACTGGGTAGTTTTCCGAATGTCTGTTGAGCCTGGAAAAGCTCTGATGGGCGCAACGACAAGCACATGTCCGAAAACTCGCTGAGTGGATGCCGTCTGCAAACCTGTCTGGTTTGTGCGGGAATGACCCGAGGAAACGAAATGACCAATATATTGAAGTGAGGATTTAAAGCAGCCATGAGCAGGACGTGACGATCTCCCTCGGTGAGCCCAGATCCAGGGCGTTATGTGTCGGCCCTGCAACTATGGAAGCAACCTTGGATGGCGGAAAATGCTATGGACTGTCCCTGCCTTCCTTTGAGGGATGACCGTTGTCTTCGACCGTTCCACTTTGGCCAGCATGGTTGCAGATGGCGCCACAAAAGTGAGAGTCTCCCAGGAATGCTAACCTGGTCAAAAATGCACGCTAAAAGCCGGATGTGTTGGCCTAAGGGTTTCGATCCAAGGGTGCCTAACTAGACACACCGCAATCACATCTGAAAAAACACTCCGGATGAACGCAAAGAAGAAGAAGAAACGAATGCTGTGGATACCTTTCAATGTCAGGGTAACTGACAACGATTGCTAGAAAAAGGCAGGTGACAGTAAAACACTATATAGAAATATAAGAAAAAACAACGTCCTTTGGTCATGTAATGAGAAGAGATGATTTGGTAAACATCCTGACGGCTGGGAAGATCCGCGGCAGAAAAGACAGCCGCATACTGAGAGAAATTATGCTGGACGGGTTGAGCTGCGGCACGGATATTTATCCTCAGTGGAATTGATTCGGAACACTAGAGACGGAGATCTGTGGAAATGTAGGAACACCTATGCCAGTTGGCATGGCACACGATGATGATGATGATGTCTGAGAAAGATAATTATGCAAGGAGACATACCGGGAAAACGGAGAAGAGGAAGACCACAAATTAGATACATAATGTGATGGATATGATAGAGAACATTTTATAAAACTGTTAATGAGAGAAAGTGCTGCAAGGGATAATCCACTGGATGAAGATCATCATCATTAACATCCTCTTGGACAATACTAATAATAATCAATACTCAAAGCGTAGAGGAACAACCAGATGCACTTTTAATTAAACTGCTCCTGGAACTATCTGTACTATCAGCATAGGAACTCTTAGGTGGCTTTTGAGGAGAGGGACGGAGCATGTGTCAGAATGCCCCAAGTGCAGTGCTGTGCTGTCGATTCTGAAACTAAGTACCTATTAACCAATTATTGAATTGCACTAATTAAACGAAAAGTTAATGTTCCGTAGAGAAAGGAGAACGTATTGGCTATACACGACGCAACCAGGGTTGCCATTCTAGATATTTTATATCCAGTTCTAGAGGTTTTTGCCGGCGATTGGATACCGTTTTCTGACGCTTGGATGCTGGATGCAATTCTAAATACTTTTCATTTGGAGTTGGATATTTTGGATACTTTCTAGATTTTACTTTTCTTTCGGTGTTATTTACCCATTATTTGTTTGGTCTGGACGCGCGTAAATTATGGTAACAGCCATTATTTAAACTTTGAACTGACTTAGGTAAACTCCGGTCAATGCTCAACAATCTGGCAACCCCCCCCCCCCCACCCCCCCTGGTACAGTTAGTGCTCGACTTACGACCACGATCGGTTCCGACAGACCGGTCGTAACACGATTTGGTCGTAAGTTGAGTACGCTATGTGTACAGTAATGTGAAGTGATGTTATATAAAAATATTTAAGTTAAATTATATCATAAATTTCTTTTATTATTGTTATAAATCATAATTTTCGATGTTCATTTTGTGCCATTTGTATCATCTCTACACCATTTTGTTTCTTATTTTTACATCGTCAGGTTTAAGAAAAACACTGCATTAACTGTACATGTACAACTACTACAACTGGTTTAATATTTGCAAAACATACAAAATACAGGTGTGGAAAATACTATAGGAAATATTTTCCCAATCGCAAAACACATCAAATTGTCATTAACATCAGAATATATAAACATGTACGAAACATTTTATTGGCCACTGGTGCTTGGCTGCAGATCATTAATGTCGTCATCTAAGGCAGCAGTTGGGGGTACCGGAGTTGGTTTTTTCATAAACATGGCGAGCTTTGTCTGAATTGTATGTTTCTTTTTTTCATCATAAATTTCACGATGCGGACGAAACACATCGTGCGCCATCCGTTCAATCCTCGCAAATCGTTCGATGTTTGGGTCCATTGCTTCGAAATGTATAAGAAGTTTATTCAGTAAAGATAAATCTTCTGATAATCCCTTAGTGGTGAACTTTCTTTCTGGCTCATCCTCTTCTTTCTTGGCTTCTCTTCTTTCTTCTTCCGCCACTCTTTCTTCTTCCAGCTCGATTAACTCTTCATTTGTAAGTTCTCCGGATTCTTTGTCTAGCAACTCTTCGACATCTTCAATTTCACACTCCAAAGAAAGGTCTTTGGCGCGTTTTACTATAATTATTCAAGTTCATGTTCACTGTCAAATCCATGAAAATCATTAACATAGCGCTTAACACAATTTTTCCAGATACCATTCATGCACTTTGTCGTCACAGCCTTCCAGGCGGTAGCGATATTCTTGATACACATTAAAATGTTGTAGTGTTTCCAAAAATCTCGCAATGTTAACGACTGCCGATGATAATTGAGGCAGAAATAAATCTGAAATCTAATATGGCTAGTGATTGTGGTCTTGTGTGTGTGGTGATGTGGCTTGGCCACATGGCATGGACGAGACAGGAACACTGAGCTGATCCACGACACTGGTGATCGAGTGAAATGGCGAGTCATGACCGCCCACGCTTTCCGGCATGGCACATGATTGATTGATTGATTGATTGTGGTCGTAAAGTTGAATAGTCGTAAGTTGCATAAGTCGTAAGTCGATCAATACCTGTAATGAGTAAAAGGGCGCATAAATTACAATGACATTATTTGAACTGTTAACTCACCGTGTTGCGAATTATTGCTGTGATGCCACAGCTGCTTTGTGATTCTTTTTCATGTGATTTTTAAAAATAATTGCTCACCTTCATATGTGTCTTCCACTTTGAACAAATCTTTCAACATGTCAAAAGTAAAGCAATATGAACACAAATTTCGGAAATAGTGGCTGCAGGATGATATAATTAAAGATTGGGTGATGTCAATTTATGGGCTCGTTGTAAGTACTGCAAGTGCGAAATGAAAGCGAAAATACAAGACTTGAAGAAACATGCAGAGACTAAACAACATAAAAATGCAGTGCCATTTAGGGATATGCCACCGTTGACATCTGTTTTCAGAAGTACACAGAGTAATGAATCACCAACAGTTGAAGGATCTGTCGCAATGTTTTTAAGTTGTCAATGTGCAATCGTAAAAATATGAATAAAATGGGTGGAACTGTGGCAAAGCTGTGAACATGTAAACAATATAAAATGACACAAAATAGTGCAGCTTTACATAACAGATTTACGACACATACAGGACGTTGCGGCGATTAGCCTTCGTCAGCAAACAAACACATTCACAAACAAAACATATAGTCAAGGAGATCTCCTGTGACTACATCAAAAGGTGACGACAGGACGAGAAGAACAAAAATGAAAGCAATGAAGAGAAAATGAGAATTGAAAAAAATGTTCATACTTACCTCACAGCTCCGATCCGTGAGTAACTCAGAATGTCCCCGATGTATTATTTTTTACCCAACCGACGGAGCGAGATGGAGGATGATGACAAGATGATATGTGTTACAGTTCAATGAGCACATAGAAAGAAGGGGGGGGGACGGAGGCAGGGGGGCAGGACGGCAACCTGACCGGCAGGGGCATCCGAGCAATCACAGTGGACGCACTGTACTTTGTATAACAATCAACCTTACTGACTCTATTTCATAGGGAACAGAATGAGTGAAACCTCGTATTTGTAGGCCGACCTACTCCGCACACTTCATGTGGTATGTCGCAGGCACTATTATAACCTTCTCTCTCTCTCTCTCTCTCTCTCTCTCTCTCTCTCTCTCTCTCTCTCTCTCTCTCTCTCTCTCTCTCTCTCTCTCTACAATCTTGCTTCTCTGTGCCTACCTATGCCATGTGTATTGCTGGTGGTCGGATCTTATACAGCCCCAATAACACAAGCACTGGGTGATTTGATCCTAAAATACGTTGTATAACAATCAACTTTACTGACTCTATTTCATAGGGAACAGTATGAGAGAAGCCTCGTATTTGTAGACCGACCTACTCCGCATACCCCACGAGGCACATCACAGGAACGATACCTACCTCTCTCTCTCTTTCTTTCTCTCCCTCCATCCCTCTTTCTCTTCTTATATATACCTTGCACAAGCCCATGTACACTGGTGTATGAATGTCTGTTGAGCGGTGTATATGTATGTATGTGCGCTCACGCATATCAGTCCACCCAGACTTTGAGACTCGCCTCATAACAACATATATGAGTGCATAATGTGGTTTTGGTCAGTACCACCAACATGCTTGCGCCCACTCATGCTTCGTCAGTGCATCCACTGTGATTGCTCGGATGCCCCTGCCGGACAGGTTGCCGTCCTGTCCTCCTGCCTCCGTCCCCCTTCTTTCTATGTGCTCACTGAACCGTAACACCTATCATCCTGTCATCGTCCTCCATCTTTCATATTCTGAGTTACTCACGGATCGGAGCTGTGAGTAAGTATGAACATTTTTTTTCAAATCTCATTTTCTCTTCATTGCTTTCATTTTTTCATCCTTTTGTTCTTCTCGTCCTGTCGTTACCTTTTGATGTTGTCACAGGAGATCTCCTCGACTATATGTTGTGTTTGTGAATGTATTTGTTTGCTGATGAAGGCTAATCGCCGCAACGTCCTGTATGTTTCGTAAATCTGTTATGTAAAGCTGCACTACTTTGTGTCATTTTATATTGTTTACATTGTGCAATCGTGAACTGTGACCATTTGATTGGTTTGTTTAAAAACACTATTTCTGACAGTAAAGTGCTAAAGGACGTGAAAATGCATCGCAGCAAGTGTACAAATATGATCAGAAGTACTTTGTTTTCTCACTTTGAAGAAGGTTTGATCAGTGATATTTCTACAAATAAATATAGTTTATTATTAGACGAATTGAATGACGTTTCGGTTCTGAAAGTGCTTGGTGTATGTGTTATATATTATAACAACAGCAAAGACAAAGTAGTTTCTACATTTCTTGGACTAGTTCACCTGGATGAGTGTGATGCAAAAAGTATAGTTCAGGAACTGAAGAAACTTTTGGTCAGTAAACATTTAAGCTTGAAGAATTTGGCTGCAATTGGAACCGATAATGCATCGGTAATGGTTGGTATCAACCATGACGTTTATGCAAAATTGAATGAAGATATCCCATCTTTAATCCTCATAAAATGTGCGTGTCATTCCTTGCAGCTAGCATTATCACATGCCTCATCAGAATGTTTATCAAAGAATTCGGAATTCCTTATTGCTGAAACACATAACTGATTCTCCAAATCATATGTCAGACAACAGCAATAGAATAATTTATATAAAGCATTAAATGGTAGTTCCTCACCACTGAAAATTCTGTCACATTGCAAAACTAGATGGTTATCAATTCAACCAGCTGTTGAAGTAACTGTGAACCAATGGTTGGAGTTGAAGACACACTTCGAAATAACAAGACAAAGTGAAAAATGCTACACAGCTGAAATACTATTAGGAATGTACAGTGATGGGAAAAATTTGGCATTCCTTCTCTTTTTACAATTCATTTTAAGTGAAGTGCAAAGAGTTAATAAACTGTTTGAATCTCAAAATGTTAATAAAGTTAAATTACTTGACGATCTCACTTTGCTATTTCACTCAATTGGTAAAAGTCTTATATTGCCAATTTCTAAAGATGGCTTGTTCACTTCCACTATAGAGAGCTATTTGGCTCCTAAGCCATACATGGGATACCAAATCGAATCAAAAATTGATGGTTTAAAAACAAAAGGACTGTTAACAGAAAATGAAGAGAACAACTTAAGATAGCGCTGTCAAGATTTTCTTCTCTCATTATTCAAGCAATTGAAGCAGAGACTTCCTGAAAATTTAGATGTATTGAAAAATATTTCACTCTTTTCTGTGAACAACATACTTCGGCGAGTAAAGGACATATCAAAATATTGTCAAGTTATGCAATTTTTAGGGGCTACTGATAATAGTGTGGCGGAAGCAGAATATCAGTTAACCAAAATAAATTTGGTTGACTGCAGAAACAAAACAGAAACTGAAGCCTTTTGGAGTGAAGTAAGACGATTTAAAGATGCCTCAGGTAACAGTCCATTCTGTGAGCTCTTTGAATGTGCGATGTCTGCCATGATACTACCCCATTCAAATGCTGATGTGGAAAGAGTTTTCAGTACTATGAGTTATACAAATTGTAAACTAAGAAACAGAATGAAACTTGACCTCTTAAATGCTATCTTGACATTAAGATTTGGCCTGATGCAGGAAAATGCTGTTCAACTTATCAGCTCCCTGATCGTGTATTAAAAGAAATAGGAACAGCTAAAGCAGTGGTTCTCAACAGGTGGGGAATTCCCCCCCCCCCCCAGGGGGGAATTTTAGGGTTTTCAGGGGGGGGGGGGATGAAGACCATTTCAAGATCGCGTTAATACAAGAACCGATTACTTGATATTGTTTTTCCCTTCATACTTTACAATTATGTACGTCTCATCCTTCTAAAACTCATTTTATAAAGTAAGTAGACCCATAAATCACGTTTTATGTGGATGTCTAGACTTGTTTTAGTATATGCTATATTACACTTGCCGGTCTCTCTGGCTGTGGGGTTACAACACTTTCTCTCTGTAATCCCGTTTATCACGCAGAGTCTCGCAGCGGAGCGAGAACTGAGGTGGTTCGACCCCCGCTCGTGACTTGCGGATACTGAGCCGGCCGCTCAGAAAGCAATGGCAAACTACTGAGCGTAATCTTGCCAAGAGATCAACAGACAGCTGAAAGATGCTGCTGTTGACAGCTAAGTCCTGTAAAAGGATACGCAAAAAAAAAAAAACATATTACACTTACCTTCCATTTTTACGTATACTGTGTAGGGGTGGGGGTGATTTTTAGGTAGGAAATATGAGGAGGGGGGGGGGGGGAATGACGTTCTGAAAATATGGTGAAAGGGGGCACGGGCCAAATATTTGATAGGAAGGGGGGAATGACGTTCTGAAAATATGGTGAAGGGGGGCACGGGCCAAAAAAAGGTTGAGAACCACTGAGCTAAAGCATACCAGAGTCATTTTGAATCTGAAGCTTCAACTTCATCATCCAAGTTAAGTGCGTCTTGTGAGACAGACATCTGCGAAGATGAGGACATGATTCTATAGGGTAAGTCACATCAATTTATTATTATTAATTTTTTAATATTATTTTAATATTATTATCATTTTTTAAATGTTGCATATCCCTTACAGGACGTTGCAGTCAACATCAGCATTTTCCAGCTGCTGTTGATGTACTAGGCAAGATTACGCTCAGTAGTTTGCCACTGCCTTCTAAGCGACCGGCTCACATACCCCCGTAAGTTACCAGCGCGGCTCGAACCGCTGCCGGTTCGGGCGCAGCTGCGTTACTCACGAGAATATACGGGGATACGGCGAAAGCCGTAAAGTCCTTCGCCAGGGAGCCGGCAGTCACATCAATACATATGTAATTTCTTATTTTCTCAATCTGGATATTTTCCCTAGATACTTTCCAACAAAATCTAGATATTTATGGATGTTGTTTGGGCCCTTTCTAGATTTTTTTTGGTAAAAAAAAGTGGCAACCCTGGACGCAACCAGAGCTTGGCGCTTTTTTGCGCATGCCAGTAGAATATAGAATACTTTTGCTTTTGGCACTCTTCCGATTGACGGGTCTAAATAGTTCCGCAGTGAATAAGTCAGGGGTTAAGGGTTAGGGTTAGTGTTAACACTGACCCTAACCCTTAACCCTAACTTATTCACTGCGGAACTATTTAGACCCGTCAATCGGAAGAGTGCCCTTTTTGCTTATATTTAATATTGTATAGCTGAGCAGCACATAATTATACATTATATTTTGGTTAACAGCATCACATGTCATCATTTTAAGAAATTATTATTGAAATAATTAGTTTTCTCCGAAGACAAGGAAGGCGTGCGTTCGCACAGTCATTCCATTGGTGGACTGGGAAAGTGACCTTTTCTTATCTACACTGTCTGCTTATCTACCGCTGTTTAGTGTTTAGTGTTTACCTTCTTTGGTTCGTAGTCCAAAATCTTTCACATTCTCACATTCTCCTTGTGGCTGATCAGAGAGAAACATGTCGTCCTTAGTGCGGTGCCTCCAACAGGTAACATTAAACTAGATACATTATATTCAATGAAAATCAATGGCATTTAAATAATTATATATATAATATATATATATATATATATATATATATATATATATATATATATATATATATATATATATATATATATATATATATAATTTAAATAACTGCCTAAATAAATATACGTTTCTCAACTTTGTTGTAGTTCTAGAATGAATGATTTTGCCAAAATTTTTGGGTATGTTTAGGATAAAATAAATAATTTAAAAAAAAAAAATACTAGTAAGTAATTACATATATATAATATAACTATTAAAATTAAATAAGCTTCATTATTATTTAAGTAATATTATAAGACTAAACAAGAGCAAGTAAAAAATAAGATATTATATACTAATTTAAATTATAATCATATGATTATTATTTGTTTATATTGAGGCAAATAATATTAATTTCAATATGAATAACTAGAAGAAAAGGAATGCAGGAATGTGTTTTCTTCACAGGCTTATTTATTTTTTAAGCTTTCGCTTGGTATTGTTGAAACAATGTTCAGACTTGACAGACCAGTGGCGGAGTCTCAGGGGACTTTATACCTGACAGATAACATTCAATTGTGTTGGTGTGATAGTTTTGAGTTATGGTTCAAAGTTTGCCAGGAAACTGCTTGAAATATAGATGTGCTGACACCTTTACCATGCCATGAGAAAAAAGCTATCAAGAATCTTCTAGTCTACTGTCTTCTAATATCTCTCTTTCCACAAATCTTTCTGCTTGTCACAACATGATCCATGTTTTCCCTTCTCATGTGGCCAACAAAAAAAAATCACTGCTGCCTGTTTCTGATTTTTGTACTAAGTTGTCTTTGTATTTTAGCCTCTTTGAAAACAGGTCACCACTTTTGCCTATGCCTATCCAAGGAGTTTCACCATTTTTATGATACCACATCTCTCAAATCTGAAGGGATTTTATTTTTGCTTTTTGTCTAATTATCACATATTTTATCTATGTGATGTAGCTTCCGTCTTATCCATGTGCCTAGATAGTTGAATGCGTGCACTTGTTCCAAATCAATAACGATCATTGACTTTAAAAGTACATTTCTTTGATACTTCCATTAATCTGTGTAACTATTTTTCAAGCTAAGGCACATTATTTTCACTTTTTACAACCATCTATCATTTTCAGTAGTTCCTTCTGACTTGTTTCAGTCAAGATGGTGTCCTCAGCATATTATCATTATGCACAAGTATGGGCAGTTATGGTTCTTCATACCACATGATCATGTCTTGGTGGACCAGGTCTATGAATCTCTTGATTTTGCCATGTGACAAAGTATTTACCTCTTTGCTATTTTCCCATCAGTTTTGCCAGTTGTCAAGTTTATTTCTCCTCGTAATGTGTCCAAATTGTCTTGACTGTCTTTGTCTAATTTCTTTAATAAAGTTACGTTGGTTATTTCTTTTTCTGACTGGTATGCTTTGCATTTTCTACAGAAACCACGTTTCCACTGCTTTTATGTTTTTCAGCTTGTCTCTAGGCAACCTGTGGCTCCTAGTAGCTGTCAGCATGCGACAGCGGCCACCCCCCAGGCAACAGCTGTGAGAGGCTGGCAAAACCAGGCGTGGGTAGCCGATTTGGTGTCAAACCAAGCGGTGAACTAGGGTATGCCTACCCAGCATGTGAAGACAGGATTCGGCAGACTGCGCGGTTGAAATAACTGATGATTCAACGGGGAAGACAGCGTTTACCTGAAAAGCGTTGTGGAACGTAATGAGCACAGCAAGGCATGTAGAGCGCCCTGGTCATCCACTGCACCTGTATTCGTCTCCAGTCGTCTTGACTTGTCTTGCCACTGGACTCAGATGGACTCAGGCGAGAGAGTGAAGTCGACGAATTGCGCAACTCTTCCTCACTTTAAATCCAATTCACAGCGCAAGTCATTCTTCATCCAACTTCATATATCACCTTCAAGCCCTGCGGTGAAGCGGCAGGCATGGGTAAGCTGGCAGTCATAGTCGCAGACCTGTACACAGGCGGCTCAGGCCATATGGTCGTCTTCTCCTGGCCGGAGCAGCAGTGGGATTTGGCAGCCCTCTGAGTGACTGAGCAGCCCTCTATAGGAAAGCACTGCTCACCTCCATAGCATGAGGAAGGGGCTAGAAAAGGTGCCGTAAACATTTTCTGCTGCATCATTACCTAACCAGCTAGCTGCGGTTGGTGGGTACCCTTTACTGCGGTCGACATACAAAGAAAGTAAAAACATGTAAAGCTAAAAGAGCTAACCATATTCCCTTGACAATCGGAACTTGGAATGTATGCACCCTACTTGATAGAGATGGCGCATCGGGCCCAGAGAGACGAACAGCACTGATTGGTAGAGAGCTGAGCATGTACAATATCGACATTGCAGTCTTGAGCGAGACATGACTTGCAGAAGAAGGCCAAATCTGTGAAGTAGGTGCTGATTACAAATTTTTTTGGAATGGAAGGAAAAGCGAGGAAAGACGCCAATTCGGTGTGGGATTTGCCATTAAGTCGACCCTGGTTGGCAAACTAGCTGAATTTCCGAAGGCTATAAATGACAGGCTTATGACTATTAAGTTACCTCTGCTGAAAGGAAAGAAGCATGCAACCATCGTGAGTGTCCACGCACCAACCATGACAAATGAAGATGACGTCAAAAACAAGTTCTATGAAGACCTGCACAACATATTAACATCTGTTCCCAAAGGAGACAGACTTATAATCCTTGGAGACTTCAATGCCAGAGTAGGTAAGGACACCGCCTCTTGGAGTGGCATCATTGGAAAGTACGGAGTCGGAAATTGTAACAGCAATGGGCTCCTCCTCCTTTAGACCTGTGCCGAACACGATCTCCTGATCACCAACACAATTTTCTGTCTTCCCATGAGAAATAGGACATCATGGATGCACCCTCGCTCGAAACACTGGCACCTTATTGACTATGTCATTGTCAGGAGGAGTGACAGACAAGACGTACGGGTGACCAAATCCATGTGTGGTGCCGAATGTTGGACAGACCATCGTCTCATTATCTTGAAAATAAATATTCACATCAAACCACTGCGGTGTCCTCAATGGATAAAAATGCAAAAAAAAACTAGTCACCCTTCTAAACAGCAAAAAAATGCGGCTGTCGTTTGAAAACATGCTGGAAGACCGCCTCAAGCCAAATGCTGCAGCTAAACAGGATACAGAAACAGAATGGAGAGCCCTAAAGGACATAATTTACAACACTGCTAAGAAATCCTGGGTCCAGCCCCCCGAATGCATAAAGACGGGTTTGATCAATATTCTGAAGACATCAACCAATTGCTGGCCGAGAAACATCTCCTCAAGGCATATTTGAATGACCCAATGTCAAGATGCCTTCAATAACATTCAGAGAGTAGTGCATCAGAAACTTTGGCACATGCAGGACTCCTGGCTGAGCAACAAAGCTAATGAAATTCAAGGCTTTGCTGACAGACATGATATGAAAAACTTCTATGACTCACTGAAAGTGGTCTACAGTCCTCCATCACCAGGCATAGTTCCCCTCCTCAGTGCAGATGGGGGAACATTGGTCACCGATAAGAAAGAAATTCTTCAACGCTGGGTAGAGCATTTCAGCAACATCTTAAATGCAACTTCCTTTTTCGATGATGAAATCATCAACTGCATTCCTCAAGTTTCCACTAATGATACACTTGATGACCTGCCATCCATAGTGGAACTAAACAAAGCCATCCAGCAACTTTCCAGTGGAAAGGTGCCTGGTCCTGACTCCATCCTAGCAGAGATATACAAAGCAGGTGGGCCGGTCCTAATAGAGCAGCTTCACGAAGTCTTTACAAACATATGGGTGAACAAGACCATGCCACAAGATTTCAAGGACGCGTCAATAGTCCACCTTTACAAACGTAAAGGAAACCGCCAATCCTGTGACAACCACCGAGGCATCTCCTTGCTCTCAGTCGAAGGGAAGATACTCGCCAGAATTCTTCTCAATCGCCTCACAGCCCATCTCGATCAAGGTCTTCTTCCTGAGAGTCAATGTGGCTTCAGAAAAGAACGAGGGACTGTTGACATGATTTTCGCTGCAAGAAGGCAGCTGCAAGAGAAATGTCAGGAACAGAACTCTGAAATGTTCTCCACTTTCATTGACCGTACCAAGGCTTTTGATACAGTCAACAGAGAAGGACTGTGGAAGATTATGGCGAAATATGGCTGTCCACAAAAGTTTGTCCAAATAGTGCGGCTATTTCATGATGGTATGTAGACAAGAGTACAGGAAAATGGTGAACTGTCTGAGCCCTTTTCTGTCACCAATGGAGTGAAGCAAGGATGTGTCCTGGCACAAACACTGTTCAGCCTCATGTTTTCAGCTATGCTGACGAATGCCTTCGAGAGCAATGACATTGGAATAGACATCAACTACCACATGGATGGAAAGTTGTTCAATCTCAGAAGGCTGAAAGCTTGTGAAACATGGACTGTTTATCAGCGACATGCTGGGAAATTAAACCACTTCTACACAGTCTGCCTTAGGAAGCTATTGAAGATTAAATGGCAAGACAAGATCCCAGACACTGAAGTTCTAGAAAGAGCGTCCATGCCAAGTATCCACACTCTACTAATGAAAAATCAGATTAGCTGGGCTGGTCACTTAACTCGTATGCCATATCACAGGCTCCCTAAACAAATATTTTACGGCAAGCTGCATTGTGGTAAATGCTCCCAAGGCGGCCAGAGGAAACGCTTTAAAGACACTCTGAAAATCTCACTGAATGCTTTTGGAATTCATCCTGACACCTGGGAGACTGCTGCTAAAGACTGTAATTCGTGGTGTACATCATTACATTAGGGTGCAGTCACTTATGAAGCAACCAGGACTGCAAGAGCTGTGAAGAAAAGGCTGGACAGAAAAACCACTGCAGGAGATCCTCCTCCTGGAACGTCAAGCATTCTTTGCCCACATTGTCAAAGAACATTTCAAACCAAAATAGGCCTTATCAGCCATTTTAGAACTCACGGCTCCATACTTTCAACCTCATTGGATGAAATGAATGGTCATCATCATTCTTGATGGACAAACAACACACAGGCAACCTGTTGATGTGGGCGTTCTTTTGTTAATTAGGTCACTAATCCACTGCATAGCGAGATTAAGAAGGTAAAGGGCAGAGGTTAAAAATAGGGAAGTCGTGGTTGGGTCAAGCCGAAGACATTCTTCAGCATGTGTGTTCACTTGAGGACTTAGAACCTGGCGAGGAGTGGGTACAAGTGCCAGCAGAGTTCTGTACATCCTTTTCAGTGTGCATCTAACTAGACAGGAAATGCAGATAAGAAAATCCAGCTGCTGTGGAGGCGGAAGTACAGGCTCTGATCTTCGAGAATTCTTTGGAGGATGAAGCTGTCATTTACACGGATGGGTCAGTCATCCGAGGAGTGAGAAGTTCATGGGCCTTTACAGCTCAGGCCGGAGGGAAAACTGAAGGAAGAGTCTGGCGCTTTTGCTTTGACCACATGCAGCCTGACTATGGAAGCCATGGCAGTGAGTAAAGCAATAACATGGCTCGAGACACAGATATTCAATCGGGCATGTGTCTTTAGTGACTTAGTGAGTATGCTCAGGAGGATAGAGATGGGGTGGGTCCGAAGAGAGTGGCTGCTGTCTCTGGAGCGGTCTTGGCTGGCAAAGATTAGTTTCATCTTCGTGCCAGTGCATGCGGCCATACAAGGGAATGAGCAGGCTGACAGGCTTGCAGGTGTGTGAAGTTAGGAATCAATATAATATAAATCAGAATATAGATCAATAATATATAGTATATAGATCAGAAGAATATATACTGTTCAAAAAAAGAAAACGCAACATTATTTGCAGTTTCAATTGCATTCAGGCGCCCTTCAATTTGCACCGGGTCACTTCTTCCCATGAAGTTGATTGCAAAAAAAAAAAAAAAAAAAAACCACACACACACACACACACCCACACCCACCCACCCCCCAATAATTTCACCTCCATCCTTTACTGTGGAAGGCGGATGAGCCATGGACCAGGCAGACATTCTGAATGCTCTACGAGAAGAAAGTCATTTACGAGAACCAGGCGATGATTGGGAATCTACAACCATGGTCAGGATGCGAGATCAGCAAGTTAAAAGAGGTGTGGCCAAACAAGAACACTACGCAGGAAGCCAAAGAAGAGTAATAAACCAACACAGAACTTGTGTCGTGTGCCACTATACGCTGCGGGATTTGCTGAGGAGGGGATCTGAGCACTTATGGACTGAATAGTTCAATGTGCAATGAGGATGATCTGTCGACTAACTAACTAACAGAGGTCATTAATTCTTTTGTGTATTAATTTGGAATTTTGGGTGTTATGTTGTTTTTCTGTTTTCCTCAAGCCATGTGTCTTTTGCCTCTTAATAATTTTCTAATTTTACTTTTAATCTCTTCATATATTTCATGAATATGTTTGTTGTTTCTTCTTGTTTGCATTAGTTTTAAGAGGTCTTCAGTTATCCATTTTCAGTGGTCTATCATCTTCAATTTAGGATAGTTTCTGCAGTCTGAGTTCTTCAATATTTTCCACTAATATAGATCAGAAGAATATATACTGTTCAAAAAAAGAAAACGCAACATTATTTGCAGTTTCAATTGCATTCAGGCGCCCTTCAATTTGCACCGGGTCACTTCTTCCCATGAAGTTGATTGCAAACTCCCCCCATCATTTCACCTCCACCACCACGTGGAGGAGCCTCATCAACACTGTTCTAGGTGTAGCGCTCATGAACTCTTCGACAGCAATTGTGATTCTAGGTCTTCCACCGCGCAGCCAGTCTGCCACTGAGCCAGTTTCTTGAAATCGCCTCCAAAGGTAACTAATGGTGCTTCTAACCACATTAAATTCTCTGGCTACTACACTTTGTGACTATCCAGCCTGTAAAAGTCCAATGATGATGAGTCATTGTTCTGTAGTGAGATGAGCCATACTTGCGCATTAAATTTTCAATTGAATTTATTATAGGATCGTCAATCTTTTATATATATATATATATCAATATGGTCAGAGAGTTGCGTATTCAGTAAGTTTCATGGGATTATCATGAACCTGTCACAAGTTTTTGTCAGAAATGTTCTTGTGACCTTGACTTCTTTCATGAATCATGAGGTGAGTACAATTCAGGTAACCACAAGATGGTAATGACTAGATGGACACAGTCGATAGGTTGACTGATGTTCAGTCAGCGAATATCTTTCATAAAATAACACTAAAATTGTTGCGTATCTTTTTCTGAACAGTATAGAATACATATAGTATATATAGATCTGTTATTTGGTTCTATGTTGAATTTTTCTTTTATCTCAAGGTTCAGCGTACACAGGTCTAAATAATATAATGTTTCTTGGTTTGTATTTGACCTTCTTTAACTTTATAGATATTTTGCCTATAACCAATCCATGATCACTATCAACATAAAATGTTTTTTATATTATGATCACTAACTGTGATCCCAGGCCTATTATCTACAGACCTCATTATGTGATAACTGTATGATGAAAATAAATCAGGGACAGTACAAGTACTAGTCTGACACAATTCTTAATGCACTGAAATTATTCTAAATGGTTGTTGATTCATATAGCTACTGTTATTTGCATATGTTTGCCATCAATTTTTATTGTTCTAGCAGTTTTATTATTCATGTTTCACAGTCATATGCTTTTGTGGAGTCTATGAATATGGGTACAGATATATTTTTACAAATATCTGTGGGTACTAGGACCATCACATCTTATAAACCTGAGTGCACAGAGGAATAGGTAGTGAGTCTTTTCCTCCCTTAGCAAAAAGTCAAGTGCTGACATTGAATGTCGAGTGCTAACATAGAACCCTCTTGTAAAGCGTTCTTGCCATTTTCAGCTTAACACCCTATTCATTACACCAAGAGCCCACTTTTACATCTATAGCTCTTTCTAATAGTGTCCTGAAAATTAATATGTCATTGTTTGTGCTGTTACCATTAGGGTCCATACGGACCCCAACCACTTAATAGTTAAAACTTGACAGTTTTCAATGACATTTAAAAAAATTATTTTGATTTATTAATCATCACAAAGTGTTTAGATAAATGGATGCTGAATTATTTTACTTACACACATGAACCCAGCATAGAATCTTAAAAGTTATAAGGTGCAGCGGTCACAAACAATGTTCTTATGTTGTTTGCAAAGTTATTGCAAGTACCACACACATCTACATTTTCTGTCAGTCTCCCTTGGGCAAAGGTAACAGCGACCTTGTTTTTCTAGATCCACAAGGATTCTCTGGGCACGTGGCAAGAAAAACTCCACTAGACACCCGACGTTCAAAATGAGCAGCCTGGAAGACGCCAAGACTATCAAGATGATGCAAGAAGACAACGTGTCTGCTAGCCGCAGCACAACGCCAGAACCTGAAGAAACATTCAATGAAGCTACCACTTCTACACCAGATGAATCTGCACCCGTAGCTCAACCGACGTCAGAGACTATAACTGAATCCAGCAGCAGCCGTGAAGTTTTCAACAGCACCAAGACGAAGCAGCCCAATTTACCAAAGATCTCAACATCGGAGGAAACTACAACAACTGAGGACTTCACCTGCAAATTACTGCTAAAACAGACAAGCATGGGAGAAGGCAAAACTGCCTGCGCTATCAACAGACAAGATAAGAAAGCTGCTGGACAACAAGCTGGGAAGAAACAGCATCTACCAGCTACGCAAGACACCTGATGGAGTTGTGGTCTCCATCAACAAAAACCCAGAGACCACAGCACTTATGCAGAAAATCGCACAAGAAGAGAAAGTCAACATCAAGCTTCACCGCGGCATCTTATTGGAAGCCACCCGACACAGCAGGATGAAACGATGGGTCATTAAACGAGTCAAGACCCATCTCGCCAGCGATCAGATCAGGGAGATGCTGACAAGGGAGAACAAGAAAATCAAGATCACTATTGCCGAGAGGATCATTGGAAAGAACAATATCCCCTCCACAGTCGTCATAGTAACATCGGAGGACCGAGTGATCCCTCAATACATCAGATGGGACAAGAGAGACCAAGTTCCAGAGCACTACATACCGAGAGTGCTGCAGTGCTCTAAGTGCCAGAAGTTTTGACACATCCGTGCCACCTGCAAAAGTGAGGTGGAGGTATGCAGATACTGCTCTGAACCTCATCCATACAGGCACCTCGGCTGCCCCTGCCACCAAGACAGCAAGGAAGCTATGAGGATTTCCATCAAAACTAACCTGCCCTATAAAGAGGCTAGAAGGCAGTACGAGGTCACCAATCGACTCACAAAAAGCAACAAAGCTCAACTCGAAGGCTATCTGAAGGACCTGCGATCAAAGTTCAACAGCATGGAGGAAGAAGAGACTCTGTCCAGACATGAAAAACCTCATCAAGAAAGTAATGAACGCAACAAACCCATCAGAAGTCGGGAAGCTGACAACAAGCAGCCCAAAGTATGAAAGACAAACTACAAGCTACACCATAAACACCCCTTCATAGCCAAGTCGAAAACTCGAAGGCTGTAAGGGGGTACTAAACCAAAAATTGGATTGCATTGGATGTTAGCACTCTCTGGTGTTGGGTACGTCATTGTGACAAAGCTGAAGTAGGTCAGTCCTCACTGGCTGATGCAAAGCGGACTGGCCATCCATTAACCGCATTGACTCTACACATGTTGTGAAATAAACATGCAAAATTTCTGGTTTGCACTATTGTCAAAAAGGTTGTTCTAAAATTCCTGTTACTTAATGACTTCCCCTCATTGCTAAACTACCAATATTTTTTTTTATACCTTGTATAGATAATATTCACAGAAAGGTTCCATGCTGTAAATCATAAACTGAATTATACTTTCAGGTTCAGAGATTCCAGATAGGGTGCAGAGCATACTCACAAAGTTCTAATTTGAATGTAAGAACTCATTTTTAGTAAATTCTTATCTTCATTCCTAAAGTCAAGTAACCATGTCTACACACCATTAAGGCATATTAAGGATATGATGTTAGGCCCTTATTTTCAATTGATGAATATCAAATGAGAGTAATATGGTTGTTAATATGCTAGTTAGCTTTACTTTTCCAAATATTATGGTATCCATATGGTGAGACTATGATGACGTGGTCAACAGGACATGAAACACCAACTTGGCCGTCTCTCAGCACCTGCTAATTTGTGGGCATAAAGTTAACAAAGAAAAGGCACTTCGTATAATGTATTCAGTGAACAATAAATGATTGCTGAAATTATATCAAGGCTCTAGTAATTAGATGATTCCAACCAATTTTATGCAAACAGAAAGACTTTATTTTATATTTGTTACTACTGTAGGGTTAACAAATGCTCCAAATTAGAGCAATGCCAGTGACCATGTGTTTCAAATATTTGAGCCAAAGTATAATTCATTTATTTACTTTATGTGATATAAAACTGCACTCAGCACCTGGCAAAATATGTCAGACAATAAATCGGGCAACCTTTTGTTTGTAGCTTCTGTCTTTAAATTCACTAAGGGAATACATTGTTTTGGATGACATTATTCTTTACAAGGGTCAGTATCCCACCCTTTCACCTGTCTTTTCTGACAGATCAGTAACACTGTTGGCCTCTGATTTTGAAAACTATGTTCTCATTAAGGTGACGTTCTTGCAAGCAACATATATTTACATGTTCTTCATTCCGGATGTTTTCTAGCTTAATTTTGTTGTTGTTAACGCCTTCCATGTTTCAGTAAATTATTTTAAGTCTTTTCTTTGGTATGGCTCTATTCTCATGTCCCCTGGCTCCACATGAGATCTGAGTAGGACCTCCAGTATTTGTGGTTGGACCCTTTGGAGGCATAGGTCCCAGTACTGCACCTGCCTGAGAGTCTATCACAGGGCAAGCACCGTAGCATTTTACGGATATAAACATATTTCCATTGCGTTTGCATGTGGCATCCCTAACTTACTGGCTGGTTGCCACCATCTACAGCACCATTTTGTTTGGGTAGACTGGTCTAACCTCTGCCGTTTCTCCACCTTGCCATGGTAGAGAGGCTTGCGTGTTCCAATGACCCCAAGAGGTATGCTGACGCAAGACAGCTACTGGTGGGGTCGGACAGGTCAAGAGATAGGAACCAGATGAAGTGAGACACACACCTGCTGCCTTGTAGTTAGACTAGGGACAGTCAAAGGCTAGTGAGAGCACACCCGAACAATGCTTGTTGAAATCGGATGTACTGAGCCACAGGCTTGACAAAACTGCGACGTGACTTAATCTATGTTGCCACAAATGAAAATTAATCAGTATGGTGCTAATCCTGTGAAGTCCCATCATGCGGTAACAGTGCCGGGCCCCCTGCCTCAAGGGAGTCCACCCATTACTACTGGTGGTCACCTCCTGAGCTGTGGAGTCAAGGCACAGAGGAGTAGGATAAGCGCTATTGACCAAACAACCCGGACACTCAACATACTACAGTGGAATCCCGAAGGAGTTTTTAACAAGAAAGTCCCTCTAACAAATCGTCTCCATAAAGATAGAATAGATGTGGCATACATTCAAGATGACACTTGAATACTTGTTACTTACAATACCTCAATGCCCGTCACAGCTTCTCAGTCAGAGAATACCAGGTCACATATCTCGACCGCGAAGAACACAAAGGAGAAGTTCTAATCTCATCTTATCATGTTCCTCTTGTACCTTGCGGTGTCGAGGTGAAGTATAAACAGTGGGAGAGTGCCTGCTTATGGGCTTCATGTATTGATGTTCCCATGGCCTCTCTTATTCCCTGCGTCCATCATTTACATGGTCGGCCTCTTCCTCTGCTTCCATCTGGTCTGTACATCATTGCTTGTTGTGGTAGACTGTTAGTTGGTAACCTACTTGCATGGCCAAACCATTTGACTTGCTGCTTCTAATAAAATTTCATGTCTGTTGTGATTTACATTGAGTATTCTGCTCAGGAATCTCATTTCTGTTGTGATTTTCTTTTCTCTTTTTCTATCATTGTCCAGGTTTGGCATTGGTAACATAGAGGCCGGTCTCCCTGGTCTAGGAGTTACACAACTTTCTCTGTAATCCCGTATACTCTCGTGAGTAATGTGATGTGCGCGAGAATTGGTAGCGGTTCTCTCCGCCTAGGTAACTTAGGGGTTTGTGAGCCGGTCACTCAGAAACTACTGAGCGTAATCTTGCCAAGAAATCAACAGTCAGCTGAAAGATGCTGATGTTGACAGCGATGTCCTGTAAAGGATATGTGAACAAACAAACAAAAAACATAAAGTTGGTATAGTAGGAAAATTGTGTTGTAAAGTTCTTTCTTAGTAGTTATTGATTCCTGTTTGTTCTTTAGTATTGGTGTCACTTGTCCAATGAGTTGGTTTGCCTTATTGCATCTATTTTCAATCTCGTCTTCTGATTTGCCATTTAATGATATTATACTTCCTAGGTATTTGAAACTCTTTACTTGTATCAAGGGATGTTTGTTTAGGTGAATTGTTGGTTTTTCTTCTTTAGTTATAGTCATTACCTCTGTTTTGCTTGTGCTAATTTTCATGTTATGTTCCCTACGAAATGTGTAGACTAATCATGTGGTCTTGTAATTCAGCTTCTGATTTTGCTATTAGTGCTTGGTCGTCCGCAAACAGTTCTCTAATGGTGTAATTTGCAGATGGTTCTTCTGTTTTCTCGTCATGCAGTGTTCTTGCGGTCTCTGTTTGGCTGGTTTCTTTACATACGTTGTCTACATGTTATGAACAACAGAGGGGACAGGACACAATCTTGTCATACTCCGGATCTTATGGTGAAGGGTTCTCCAGTTTTCACTAAGCATTCACTGTTGTTGTATAAGCTTTGCTGATCTGGCAGCTTCTGCAGCTTGTCTTGTTCCAGACATATTGGTGTTACCTTTCCTCTAGAGTACACTAGACAGGCCGAGAGAGGGATCATGCTGCATGGGCAACACATGGTCTCTAAGTTAAGCCCGGGCTTTGTGTTATGGAGAGGTATAACTCTATTTTACAGACTATCGTCTGTCAAGATGGCAAGGTGCCAGTCAGTCAGTCATAAGCTTCTACATAGGTTTGTTAGATGTATACTCACTCCATATTGTTTATGGATCTCCTACAGCTTGTTTCTATCTACTCTATCAAATGCCTTTTCTTGGTAGAGTGTTTCATTGAATTCAATTGATGTTTCTATAAGTTGTCTAAGAGCAAAAATGGCATCTGTGCATTCCTTGTTTTTCCTAAATCCAAGTTGTGTTTCGCTTAGCTGGGGTTTTATGGTAGTTCGTAATCTTTTCTCAAGAATTTTGCAAAATGTTTTTCTAGTATGGCTCAAATTTAAAATGACTGTATTGTGTGCAGTCTCTTTTGCTGCCTTGTTTTTTCGAATTGAGATAATTATGGCATTTTCCTAGTCTTGAGGTGTCTGTTGTTCTACCCAAACATAGTTGAATAGTCTATGTAGCCATGCTGTTCCTACTTCTCTTGCTGCTTTAATTAGTTCATTTGGTATTTCAATTTGTCCTGGTGATTTGTTCAGTGGGGCTAATCTGACGGCTTCTATAATGTCTTCTTTCAGTATGTCTGGTTCTAGTTCTTTGGTGGTATCTGTATTGGTTTCTTGAAATCCTGTGACATCTGATGGGATGTTGAGAAGTTGTTTGAATGACTATTTCCATTTTATTAGGATTTGTTTTTGTTTGGTTATTGGTTCTCCATTTTTTTCTGTTAATTATTTCAGTTGGGTCAAAGGGTTCTCCTCTGATTCTCATTGCACTTATCTAATTGTAAAAGTGTCTAGTTGCCTCTTTGTAGTTTTTATTTAGGGTTTCTCCATACTCCTCCCAGTCTTTTTGTTTTTCTCTCTTTACTGTTGTATTCACGTCTTCTCGCTATTTTATATTCTATGTAATCACGTTCCTGTTTGCCCTTCAACCACTTTTTATATTTTTCCTTTTTGTCTTTTACAGCTTTCTTTACCTCTTCGTCCCACCAACTTGATATTTTCTTTATCTGTGTTTTGCATTTTTTTTTTTGCAGTTCCACATGTTATTTTTGCAGTATTTAAAATGCTTGATTTGAACATCTCCCATTCTTCTTCCACTGTTTTTCTTTCTATAGGTAATTTCACAAAGATTTAAGTTCTTTCTCATAATTTTCCCTCACTGTCTTGTCTTTGAGATTTTTTAAGTTTATTGATTTTTTTGATGATATTAAAGAAGACTTTTATAATGATCTGGAAGATGTCATAGAAGAAACCCCCAAACAGGACATCCTGATTGTGCTGGGAGACTTCAATGCAAAAATAGGTAGAGAGCAAACTAATAAAAAAGTGGCCGGTATGGAAAGCCTACATACAACTTCAAATGATAATGGATGGAGAGTCATCAACCTGGCAGAAGCCAAAGGACTGCAGATTAGCAGTACCAGACTACAAAGAAAGGATATACACAAACAAACTTGGAAATCATGTGACAAGAGAACCTATAATCAAATAGATCACATTTTAATTAACAACAGAAATGCATCAAACATACAGCAAGTCAGAAGTTATAGAGGAGCTGAGTGCCACAGTGACCACTTCCTCGTTGGAGCAAAATTTAAAATAAAACTTAAGAGAGCTTTCTATACTAAATTACAAAGATTACACCCAACATATAACAGAGAAAAACTGCAAGACATTACAGTCAAAGAGAAATTTACAGATGAAATAAAATGTAAACTTGAAACTCTGCAAAACCCTTTGGAGGAAAGCATTGACCAAACTTGGTTGAACATCAAGAATACAATTCAGTCTACCGCAGAAGAATGTCTCGGTGTGTTAACCACGCATAGAAAGAACAGATGGTTCAATCAAAAATGTGAAGAAGCAGTCATTAGGAAGAAGAATGCCAGACATGTATGGTTAAATGACATCAATAACATCCAAAAGGAAGAGCATTATAGAAATGAATGTAAAGAGGCTACAAAAATAGTCAGACAGCAGAAGCGAGAATATATGAGTAATATAATCAAAGATATGGAAACTAATCACCAGAAAAATGAATCCAGAAAATTTTTTAAAGAACTGAAGTCAATGAAACGAGGGCACCAACAAAACACATATGGTTTAAAAGACAAAAATGGGAATATGATAAATACCAATGAGGAAATGTGCAACACATGGAAAGAATATTTTATTGAATTACTAAATTGTGAAGCTCCAAGTAACATTTTCTCACAGGAAGAGGTTCTAACATGCGAACCACAAATTGAAGAACCTACATTTGAAGAAATCCTATATGTAATCACACGACTTAAAAACAATAAGGCAACTGGGACTGATGGAATTGCTGCTGAATTTATAAAGGCAGGTGGCCATGCATTACATCTAAAGCTATACGAACTAATAATAAAAATCTGGAGGACAGAAGAATTACCCCATGACTGGAAAGAGTCATTATTGATACCTATCTTTAAGAAAGGAGACAAGTTCCAATGTGGAAATTATAGAGGAATATCACTACTGTCCACAAGCTATAAGATACTATCCGCAGTATTACTAAATAGACTAAAACCATATTCAGAAGACATATTAGGTGACTACCAGGCGGGTTTTAGACAAAACAGATCAACAATAGATCAGATATTTATCTTACGACAAATAGCCCAGAAACATTGGGAATATAAAAGAGATCTCCATAACATTTTTGTGGATTTTAAAAAGGCTTATGATAGTGTCCATAGGAATAGTCTATGGAATGCTATGCAGGAATTTGGAATACCAAGGAAGTTAATCAACATGACCAGACTATGCATGGAAGATACTTATAATATAGTAACATATAAAGGCAGGAAATCAGACCCCTTCCAAATAACATCTGGCTTGAAACAGGGTGATGCACTATCGCCGCTACTCTTCAATCTGGCTCTAGAGAAAGTTGTAAGGAAGGTAAAGGAGGAATGTGATATTGGAGGAACATCCAAGCTGCTTGGTTATGCAGATGATATAGATATTATAGGGCAAAGTGAACAAAAGACATTGGAAATATTGACTCACTTAAAGGAAAAAGCCCTTCATATGGGGCTGGTTATCAACCAAGATAAGACAGAATATATGGTAATTTCAAGAGACGGAATGGCTAGAAACGCTGGCCACATACAAATAGATAATATGACCATTAAAAGAACGGAAACATACAAATACCTGGGTACGATCTTCAACTGCTCCAACATCATAAGGGAAGAAATACAAACTAGAATCAACTCTGGAAATAAGATATACTATGCACTACAACATCTACTAAAATCAAAGGCGCTATCTCGTAACACCAAAATCACAATATACAAAACACTGATCAGACCAGTTGTGCTGTATGGCTCTGAAACCTGGAGTACAACGAAAGGAGACGAAGCCTTGTTACAAACCTATGAGAACAAAATTTTAAGACGCATCTTTGGACCCATTAGGGATACACAAAGTGGAGAGTGGAAAAGAAGAAGTAACAAAGACATTTATGATCTGTTTAAGTCCCCGCTAATCACTGGTATCATGAAGGCTAATAGACTACAATGGCTGGGGCATATAGAAAGAATGGAAGATAATAGGGAAACAAAACTCGCTTACACTCAGGAAATAAATGACCGTAGACCCCGAGGTAGACCAAGAAGGCGGTGGAGAGATAATACATGTACAGACCTACAAGCACTTAGAATCAACGACTGGCAAGAGAAGGTCCACCAGAGAGACGAATGGAGACGGATTGTATTTGCAGCAAAGAACCTCAATGGCTCGGAACGCTGAAGAAGAAGAAGATTGATTTTTTTGGTCTTTGCTTTCTTCTTCTGATGGTTCTTATTGTGGCAATGACTGTTTTGTGGTCTGTGTTTATGCTTAAGTTGGGCACTGCCATAGCATCTAATATATTTCTCTTTCTGCTATTTCTTGTTAATATAAAACCAATTTGGCTTTTAGTATCTAGATCGTTCCATTTATACCAGGTGTATATTTGTGAGTCTTTTTGTTTATAGAATGTGTTTGTTATAAAGAGGTCATGTTGGCTCCATAGCTCTGTCAGTCTGCTTCCGTTATCATTTCTTTCATTATGTTGGTCTCCAAATGCTCCAAGATGTTTTTCTAGTCCCGCTCTATTGTGTCCTAAGTCTTGCATTGAAGTCTCTCATAACTATGATGTTGTCCTGCTTATCTATTTTATTTAGCATGTTATGGATGTCTTTGTAGAATTACTTGCATTCTTGCTAATATTTGTTTGTATTACATGGTGCGTATATCTGAACATATGTTGTAATTGTTTGTTCTTTTATTCTGACTGTTATGATTCTTTCTGATATATATTTTATTTCTAGTATTCCTTTTGCTAGCTGTGGTTCAGTGACTATTCCCACACCATGTCTTGCCTTTTCTTGCTGTTCCACTTCAGAGTAGACAAACGTGTAACTTTGGTGGATCTCCTTGCATCCTTCTCCATTTATTCTGGTGTCCGCTATTCCTATCAGTCCAGTTTTCCTCTCTTCCATTGTTTCTATAAGTTCTTCTTCTTTACTATTAAAACTGCAGACGTTCATTGTGCCATTTTTTGAATTGCTGATCTGTCTCATAGTCCATTAACATTGCTGGGTCTATATCCATTTGGGTCAGTCCGTTTATACTTTTTAGTTTTTCTACGAGCAATATGAAGATCCCTTGCCGGCTTCCTAGGCCAGTCACAGGTTTAGGAAAAAAATCTGACCCCAGGGTTTCCATTCCCCATGGCGAGCCATGGTTAGTCCATGACCTCGCGGACATGGTTTCCCAGTCTACACCATGTGGAGGTGGGGGTTGACTTGTGTAGTCTGCGGGTCATCGGCAAGCTAATAATTTTCACTTTTCACCCCTCCTGGGAGAGGCTAGCCGATCCTAACCTTGCTGGTTGCAGGGCCAGGTGCAGTCCACATCTTGTAGACCTCTAATAGTTAATGAAATACAATACCTTGCTGTGAAATATCTGTGATCTCTGACAACCAAACGGAAATTATAGATGTTGATATAATGATAATCAATCAATCAATCAATCATGTGCCATGCCGGAAAGCGTGGGCGGTCATGACTCGCCATTTCACTCGATCACCAGTGTCGTGGATCAGCTCAGTGTTCCTGTCTTGTCCATGCCATGTGGCCAAGCCAGCCAGGTATTTTCCTCTCGGTCTGCCTCTTGGTCTGTTCCCTTCGATCTTGCCAGTTGTCACCAAGTTCTCCAATCCATTTCTTCTCATAACATGTAAAAAAAAATTTGACTGTCTACGTCTAATTTCTCTAATCAGTTTACGATGTTCATTTGTCTCCTGTAGTACTTGGTCATTGGTTTTTCTGTCTGTCCATGGTATTCTTTGCATTTTCCTTAGAAACCACATTTCTGCAGCCATCAGATGTTTTTCAGCTTGACTGCCCATTGTCCAAGTTTCACATCCATACAAAAGAACAGGCTCTATGTATCCCCTCAACACGCTTTTTCTCGTTTCAATTGACATCTTTTTATTGGTCAGAATGTTTTTCATCTTGCTAAAGACTACTTTCGCCATGGCGATTCTTGTTCTAATCTCTTCAAGGCATCTCCCATCAGATGTTATGACTGTTCCAAGATAATTGTACCGATTCACTTGTTGAAGAATATTTCCATTTACTTGTATATTACTTTGTGGCACTTCTTCCTTCCTAGTGACGACCATAACCTGAGTCTTTTTACAATTTAATTCTAACCCCAACTGCTCACTGTGTACAACAACCGCATCTACTAATTGTTGCAGGTCCTGCGCATTGTCTGCAATCAATACTGTATCATCTGCATATCTAATGTTATTGATGTTTCGTCCTCCAATGCTGATTCCATTTATATCCTCTACATTTCTGAAAATATTTTCACCCTATAGGGAAAAAAGATCTGGAGACATCACACATCCCTGCCTAACACCTCTCTTAATTGGTTGATACAGTCCCACTTCATTATCAATCCTTATTGCAGCTTGTTGTTTCCAATATATGTTCTTCATAAGTCTAATGTCTTTCCCATCAATTTGTAGATCTGCAAGCATATCCACCATGTTGACATGTCTAACTCTATCAAAAGCCTTTGTATAGCCAATAAAGCAAAGATGTATATCCTTGTTTACTTCTATAGCACATTCAATAACTGTTCGCAGCATATACACAGCATTTACTGTACCCTTTCCTTCTACAAACCCACATTGTTCTTCCCCTATTTCAGGTTGTATCTTCTTCCTCACTCTTTGCATGATAATTTTTAGCAAAATCTTTGTGATGTGACTCATTATACTAATTGTTCTATGTTGATCACATTCCAAGGTTACTGATTTCTTTGGGATTGAAATAAATACAGAGTTACATAATTCAGGAGGTATATTTCCAGTATCATATAATGTGTTCATCAGTCTGGTGACTTGCTCTAGTCCAAATTCTTCTAAAGCTTTAATCATTTCTGTTGTGATGTTATCTGCACCGGGGGCCTTGCCAGCTTTCATATGCTTAAGAACATTTCGAACCTCCATCTCCAAAATTGGCGGTCCTTCATTATTAAATCTAATATCATACTGTTCGTCTCTGTTATCATCATAAAGGTGTTTCACATAATCTGTCCATACATGTAGAATCTGGTCCTTTTCTATTATGATTTTGCCATCTTTAGTTTTTAGACACCCTGTTGATGTACTTGTTCTTTTATTAGTAAGTTCCTGAATTCTTTAGTGCACTAATTTAGTATTTTGACTGTTGTGTTGGTTTTCAATTTCTAAGCACTTTTCCTCAAGCCATGATTCTTTTGCCTCCTTACATAATATTCTGACTTGTCTGTGGATTTCTTCATATTTGACAGAATTATTTTTGTTGAGTCTTCTTGTTTCCATGAGGTGTAAAATTTCTTCAGTCATCCATTTCTTACGACCCACCTTCTTTAATTTTGGAATAGTTGTTTCTGCAGCCACATTGATTGAATTCTTCAACGTTTCCCATTGATCATCCACATCCTGGAATAATATCTCTAGATCAGACAATATTTCAAATCTGTTCTGTACTTCTATGTTGAATTTGTTTTGTATTTCCTTGTCATTACTCAATGTACACAAATCATATTTAGTGTTTCCTGTTATATACTTGACTTTCTTCAACTTTATCCTCAATGTTCCTGTGAGTAATCTGTGGTCACTATAGCAATCAGCACTGGGAACTGTTTTTGCTACTGTTAGCACATTTCTAAATCTTCTGCTAATGAGAATGTAGTCAATCTGGTTTCTAATCCTGCTATCAGGACTCCTCCATGTCCATAATCTTCTAGGGTGTTGCTTAAACCAGGTGTTTCCTACAATCATTTCCTGTTCTTTTGCCCACTCCACGAGTCTGTATCCTCTTTCATTTCTCTCTCCTAAACCATAGTTTCCTACTGTGTATCTATCCCCTTGATTTCCTACTTTTGCATTGAAGTCCCCTATTATGATGTTTATTTCTGAATTTTTACATTTCTTTAAGGCAGCCTCTATGTCATTATAAAATTCTTCTACACTATCTTCACTGGATTCTCCTGTTGGTGCATATACTTGAATAATATTTATGCTAAAAGGTCTGCCACTTAATTTAACTAGTAGAACTCTGTCCGACACGACCCAGTATCCTTGAACAGATATTGATGTTTTCCGGTCCAAAATAATTGCCACTCCCCTATGACGATCTTCACCTCCAGAATAAATCATCTTGAAATCGTCATCTATCTTGATGCCTGATCCTGTCCATCTCGTTTCGCACATACCTAAAATATTAATTTTTTCCTTTTCAATTTCTTGTTTTATGTTCTCTAATGTTCCATCGTTGTTTAACGTCCTAACGTTCCAAGTTGCTAATTTTAACGTCTCTGTCCTTTTCTTGCGATGATCAGTCTTTAAGCGAATCATGATATACTAGGCACTTTTAAAGAGGTAGTTTGCTGTTGTTTTCTTCTATGGCAGTGACCTTACTGGTCGGAGACCGCAGCCATTGACTCAAGAAGAGTTCCTCTGCCTGCCGTCGTAAAACTCGAGGCCATGACCCACAAATATCTGTCGGCTGCCCTCAAAATTTCATCCACCACCTGCCTTCCGTGGCTTCTTTTGAAAACTTCCAATCAAAGAACACAAAATAACATCACATTAGCCACAGGAAATCCATAGGAAATCACACGAAATCCAAAGGAAAACACTAAATAGCGTCCCTCCGAAAAGTAACGCTTAATTTTGTCGCTATTGTACCGGAAGTTTTCCAAAAGTTGATAAAAGACATGAAAATATGATTGATTGATTTAGGAATCGACATCACAGCATTCGGGACATTCCCATAAGCGCTCCGTCCCCATCCTCAGCAGCCAGCGAAGAGTTCCAACACTAATAGTTCCAGTAGCAATCTGATTATATGTCCGTCTCGCCTTTCCTCTGAGCGTCGAGCGTTGGCCAGATCCCCTCGTCACACCTCGCTGTCTCATTCTTACCAGACTATGGTGATCCATTTGCTCCTCCGAGGTGTACACGTGCTCCCACAAGGCCGCAACCACATCTGCCTTGTCATGCATCAATACTCCACCAAGTTTTGCCGAGCCAGCCAATCTGTCCGCCTGTTCATTCCCCAGCACACCGGCATGCCCTGGAGAAAAGATCCAGGTTATGCTTGCTACCCGTGACCTCCGAAGCGAAGCAAGCCACTCTACACAAAGCTTGCCTGTTCTCACCCTTCTCAGCATGCTTTCTGAGTCAGTTACAATCACAATGTGTGTATGTATCGTGTTTTCTATCCAGCGGAAAGCTGCACTGACCGCCTCCACCTCCATTCTTAAGCTAGATGTAGTGTCATCATATGCCAGGCTCTTCTGCACCAAACGCCGACCATTAGATTTTGCCAAGAACCCCCAGACATGAAAATAAGGATTTACAATCTATATAGCCCAGCAGATAAGGACCTAACACTTTCAAACATGAAAATATGACACAAACTGCATTTTTGTTGGAGACTTTAACCCTTTACAGGGCAGACGCTTGTCCGTATTTTAGCCCTGAACGGGCAAGATTTTTTCAGGTTCTGTAAAATTTTGGGTTGCGTTGGTAAAAACATCACAAATAAGGTGTTAGTCAACCGATTTTAGTTAAATAAACAACACAATGAAGGGAAAAGCATGCAGAATATGTTACTCACGTGATTGTTGTCGGTAATCCATATATGAACACAAATATTTACGAAATACAGCATCTTGTTTGTGAATTTCCGTCATCTATACGGCAATTTACAAACACATTTTCAGAATCATAATCACTTTAATAAAGTCCAACTCACGACTGCTAATGCAAAGTAACGCTTTTCACTGATATCTAGTTGCGATTAATAGTCAATTTCGTGCCCTTTAATGTCATTTAAATTGAACCTAGCGAAATCTCGGCTATCACTTGAAGAATCGCCGAAATCCATTTTGAAAAACTAAGCGTAAAAACCCCGAAAACTTTCAAAAAAAGTCCATAAAAGTCAGTTCAAATTCATAGTAGGTTCTTACAAATGGCGGCCACGTTGTCAAGCTATCGGTGAAAGCGAAAGTAGCCGTCGGAAGTATCGGAAAGCCGAGAGATCGCGTTTTTACAATGCATAATAGTATCGGTTTGGGACGTTTCGCCCGTTTACTGTATCGGACGTAAATGGCCGTTCCACCCTGTAAAGGGTTAATAGCTGTACAGAAAGATGGGAATACCCAGATACTGACAACAGAGGAGATGAAGTGGAGGACTCGAAAATAGACTCAAATCTCCATCTACTCAACAAAGCGGATGACACACCGAGCTTCTACGCCAGAAGATGGTTTGCCACTTCTACTCCAGACTTTTCTGTGCTTTCTGCACAGGAGACATCCTCCACAAAATCGATCGCCATGTGCTTGACCAATTAGCAGGCAGTGACCACAGACCAATCAAGCTTGTAATGAATATGGAGTATGTTCCACAGGAGCAAAAGCCTTTGCCTCAGAATTTCAAACAAGCTGATTGGGATAGATTTGCCATACTAACAGACAGATATTGTGAAAACATAAATACATGACATGGCAACATGAAACAAATGGTGGAAAGTCTAAACAAAGCGCTAATACAGGCAGCCACTGAATCCATTCCAAGAGGAGTGAGGAAAAATTACAAACTATACTGGACTGAAGAACTATAAATTTTAGAGGACACAGTTGAAGATGCCAGGAAGACAGCAGAGAGAGAACAAACAATTAAAGCGAACATCTCTCTAAAAGCTATCTCAATAAAATATAAAAGAATAGTAAATGAAACAAGAGATTGTTGGAGGGAAAAAACAGAAGACCTGAACTGAAAAGAAACTATGTAAACTAGTGAAAGCCATGGACTTTGGACATAAAAAACAAGCAAATAACAATTAAATAAGGAAATGCTTTGCTTACAGGAAAAAAGGCTGCAATTGCACTAATGGAACACTATGCTAGTGCAAACCACATTGATATTACAACTGAGCAGAAGAAAGCAATCAAAACAGACACATCATATTAATACAGAGACAGCAGCAGAATATATTATGGCAAATCTAAAAATGGAAGAAATGGAACAGACAATGAATACCCTAAAAAAGAAGAAATCAACAGGAAGGGATGGAATCACAAATGAAATGCTAATAAGACTAGGCACCAAAGCAAAAAAGAAGCTACTAGCAGTCCTAAATTAGGTTTGGAAGAGAGGAATAGTCCCACAGGCATGGAAGGAAGCTATACTAATACCAGTCCCAAAGATAGAAAAAGACCTGAAAGAACCAAATGGCCATTGACCTATCAGTTTACTTAGTTGTTTAGGAAAATTAATGGAATGCATTATCAAGGGCAGGCTAACATGACATCTGGAAGAAAACCAACTCACCACACCAAGCAGGATTAAAAAAGTACAGATCCACTGAAGATCAAATAACCTATATAGCTCTGGATATAAAGGATGCCTTCCAAGAGAAAAAGCACACACTAGCGGTCTGGCTAGATTTAGAAAAAGCATTTGATAAAGTATGGAAGGAAGGACTGAAAGTAAAACTGCAAAATATGCATGTTTGTGAGGAAATGTACAAATGGATCAGCCACTACCTTGAGAACAGAATTGTCAGGACAAAAGTACAAGGACAAACCAGCAAAAGATGCTGTTGGAGCAAGGTGTCCCCCAAGGAGGAGTTCTTTCACCAACATTATGCCTAGCATATATAAATAACATCACATAAAATTTTCCCGCCAGAGTACACACATCCTCCTTTGCAGATGACCTAGCCATATAGACATCTGAAGAATAATAGTACAGCCAATAGCAGAATAAAGAAAGTCTTATTAGCGCTAGAGGACTTGTCAAAATCATGGCTAGTGAAGATAAATGAGGAGAAAACAACGTGCACAGTGTTCTCCCTCTCAAATAAAACTCAGCACCCTAAGCTGGTATTGAATGAAAACATATTGCGCCATGAAGAAAATCCAAACTATCTAGGAATCACATTTGATCGTCACCTGACATGGAAGACACAGGTTGAGAAAAATCGAACAAGAGCATGGCAAAGAATGGCAGTCATGAAAAAGCTTGCTGGTACAATGTGGGGAGCAGATGAGAAAGTTCTCAAGAAGTTATATACTGGACGGGTGAGGCCAGTACTGGAATATAGCATCGCAGCTTGGGCAAAAGCAAAAATCATAACTGGAAGCCTGAAGATAACGCCTATTAATGAACTAGAAAAGATCACTTGTTTACAACCAGTGCAGGATGGAAGAGATAGTAGAGCTCAGCAGTAAGCAGACCAATTTAGAAGATTGACAGACCACCCCATGTATAAAAGGTTTAATGGTTTTGGAAAGGTAAGACTGAAGCATAGCAACTTTGTAGAAACTGCAAAACGAATGATTAGGGCAGATCCTATACTCACATATCAACAGTCAAACCCATTTACAATGCACACAAGTTTCCAGCTTGGAGACAGCAGCAACTGCCTGAGATGATAGAAAACATTCCTGGTATTGAAAAAAAAACAAAAAACATCAGAATGAACACAAAGAAGAAAAATAGCCCTAAACTACCGAAAAGAACATTACTCAAGTAGCAATTGGACCCATGCATATACAGATGGATCAGCCAAAAAATTGAAAATGGAGGAGAAGGAATTCTTCTAAATTAAAAAAAAAATGGAGTGAAAAAAACAGTCAGTGGCAACTGAACTGTAAAATTTTCAAGTAACTTCAAAGCAGAGGTAGAGGCTTTGAAAACTGCAGTCTTGATGGAGAAAAATAAAGAGAAGCAAATAGCTATCTTCACAGATGCAAAGTCAGCTGTCTCAATAGTGAAGAGCAAAAACAGCACAGAACTAGCAGACCTAAGAGCAGCACTCCATGGTCTATGCCAGAAATCCAAAAAAAGTTGTAATATAGTGGATCCCATCACATTGCAGTATACCTGGAAATGAAGAGGCTGACAGACAGGCTACCAGAAAGAGATGCATAATACAAACTCGACCGAAGTGAACAAGTAGCAATCTTCAGACTCTGCACAGGACATAACAGGTTGAAATACCACTTGTTCAATAAACTAAAGATAGGAAATACTGATGAATGTAATTTTGGAACTGGTAAAATTACAGCTAGACATTTGATGCAGGAGTGTCCAATATATGCAGAACAGAGAAAGATATTTTGCCCCACACCTGCTTCATTTGAGGACAAGCTCAAGTTGACTACAGCTTTCTTTAACTATATTCAGGTTGACATCTAAAGGTGCATGAAGAAGATCTTAGCCTGCCACAATTCATGCCACATATATTTCGGTGGCAAAAGCGTCCCAATGGCACGAAATGGAATATTGCTTAGCTTGCAGATCCATTACGTGGAAAGTAGGAATTGAAAGCTCATTGTGTGGGCGTCATCAAAGGTGGAAAAAGCGTCCCAGTGGCACGAAATGGAGTATTGCTTGGATAGCAAATCCATTACGTGGAAAGTCAGAACCCCCGGGAAGGTTAACCTGGTAAACAAACGCCTGCAGAATTCGGATGTGTCAGCCTAAAGGCTCAGTATCGCAGCTCCGCTGTAAACAGGCACAACACAATCACATCAGAAAAGACTCTGGATGAATGCAGAAGAAGAAGAAGAAGAAGACTGGTCTTTCTTATGTTTAGGCACATATGTATACACACTCATATCTAGATATGTATCTAAAGCAATGTGGTTTTATGGTACCTGAGTCTCAGCGATGCCCCTTCTCCTGTTAGTTTAAACAGTTCTGTTGTCTTAAGGCCAGGAGCAGGACTACTGCTCTTAGAGGTGATGAATGCATATGCCCTTGGAGTATTTTGTCATGGTTAATTAAGAGCTCATCCTCAACTCTGCCACTGGCTATGACAGCAATTTGGGACCATTATAGCGCTAGGAAATTTGTGAAAGTCATAAGAAATTAAACCTAGCATCAGGTCCGCATGGCCGAATGGATAAGAACAAGTGTTCTTAAACATCCGGTGTGCTAATGTCAAGGTAAGCGGTTCAACCCCTACACTGGACAGCTGGACTAAAATGTTGACCCGTCGTCCTTGACTTGGGGATGTTAATTACAAGCACCTCTGAAATCAGAGTGGGTTCGCCTGATGGCGAGGGACACTGTTAATAGGGAAAGCTAACCCGCACGCAAAATTAAGTCCACCACTACTATAAATAGTGTGTATGGACTATGCTTGAGTTCAAAGTGAGCAAGCACAAAAAAAACAACAACCTAGCATCAAACTTAGAATATGTAAATAGCGTTAAATCAGGGCTATTGTTTAGATGAGAAAGGATTTTGTTCTGGCTTGTCCATAAAGTGGTAATCATCCTGAGCTGGTGTTGGTGGCATTCTGATTGATTTGATGATTTTCTTTTCTTTTGGTGTGACAAGTACATCTGGTTGCTCTTCTGTTATTCCTTCCTTAGCTAGTTGATCAGCTCTCTCATTTCTGGGCACACCACAGTGAGAAGGTATCTTCTGTATGGAAAGCTTATGTTAACCACATTTCTGTTGCTTCCAATCTCTTCCTAATTTGTTCATTTACATTCCAAGATTTACAGCCATACAGCAAAACAGGTTCTATATAGCACCTTAGCACTCTCTTTCTTACATTTAATGATAGTGACTTATTGCATACGACATTCTTCATTTTTTGAAATGTAGCCTTTGCTTGCCCTATTCTGCTCTTAACCTCTGTTGTGCATTTTCCATCTGATGTTATAAATGTTCCTAGATATTTAAAACTATCCACTGTTGGAATCGCCGCACTTTAATAAAGGAGTTCAGACACATTTCTTGTTTCTTTCCCCCCCCCCCCCCCCCAAGAAAGAATATGTTGCTCACGGTGTGGTGATATTAGTAAAATGCCTGGGGAAAAGTTAAGGTCTTATGGATAAATGGCAATTTAATGCTTGAACTGAACTGGGAGGGAATATTGAAGTTGGTGACCACTAGGGATGTAGTGACCAGAAACCATGGAGTGGAAAAGTCTCTGATACTCAACAGCTTACCCCCAAATCATAGGTAAATTATGTTCATCAAAGGTGTGCTCTACTAATTTGACAATCTAATGTTCAAGTGTGATTCCTACTAAATGACAGTTTGTTTGAAATGTCCATAAAAAGAGAATCCTGCTGAATAACAATACAGTTAAAGTTAAAATGTCCATCACTTGTCATCTACTAAACAGGATGTTGGTGCTAAGAGTGAAACCTTGCTTCATTGTCAAAACCAACTATGCTGTAGTGGTTTGACAGATACATGTGCAAAGTTGCCTCACTTTTCAGAGAAAAAGGACAAACATTGCACAGCATGGTGTCTCAAAGTTGGTGCTCTGATTAGAACATGATGCTTTTCATGTAAATCAGTGCAGAAGCCACTAACCAAGGCTCTGATCCTGGAAACACAGCAAAGTACATTATAATTGTTGGCACTGTGCTGAGTGATAGGATACTCAATGTATGAAGGTCATTAAAAATTCATAATCTATGGACTGCATCATTGTGGTTTCTAAAGGCACAGTCTGCGATGAACTGGAGGTTTAGTATACGGAAGTGAGTGTAAGCAACCACGTAAGGTTGTGACTGTTTCTTGAGTGAGATCAGTACCAGATGTGGCAGCTTTGCATTTATGGAAGCCTCCTTAAATGGTGAGGAATGCCCATCTTCTACCCCTGCCTTCCTATTAGGGCCGACCGATATGCGTGCAACAGTTCTGAATGGGCCTATTTGGAGGGCACCATCTGTAGATGAAAGGGCACAGATGATGTCAGCATTCTGAGGATGTGAAATGGCCTTCGAAACTACCTAGGAATGTCAGTAAATGCCATGAAGATGTTGAATGAGATGGTCGAAAAGACTATTGCAGCTCTTATAAATCGACATACCATAATTATGTAAAAACAAAATATCAGACTTCCAGAATGAAGAAGAAGAAGAATATTTCCTGTCCTTTTTTCTCACAGATTCTAATTGATACATTCTTGATCTTACAGGAGGTTGTGATTGTCAGTGCTGTGCGCACACCAGTTGGATCATTCCTTGGTTCTCTGTCATCTTTGCCAGCCTCAAAATTGGGAGCAGAAGCCATCAAAGCAGCTGTTCATAATGCAGGTATCTTGTTATTGTTTCATGTGATCATTAAAATAGTGATACTGGATTCTGTATTAGTGTTTTGTAGGAATTTTGATAGAGTAAGTATATCCAAGTATGATAAAACTGTTTTAATATCACATTTTCACCCGTTCACTTTTATCAGTCTCACACCATTGTTATAGGGGCAGAGTATCTTGGAGGTTATGACTCCATCTAATTAGAGTAGAACCAGCTTTATTCATTGTCTGGGCTGTTTTTTACAAAATAAGAAAGATAATGGTATTTTCTTCCTTAATCCTGGTATAGTGGATAGTGCATCTTGCCTTCTATGACAAGGGTGAAACATTCAGAGGACCTGTGTGTACATTGCACATGTTAAAAGTAGAGTTGAGTTGAGTTAAGAACCAACATCACTGCACTCAGAACATTCCCATACGTGCTCCGTCCCCTCGTTCAACAGCCAGCGAAGAGTCGTACTACTAATCGTTCCCACCGCTATCTGATTAAAAGTTCTCCTGGTCTTCCCTCTCAGTTTTGAGATTCTTCCAGAACCCCTGCCGATCCCCAGCAATCTCATTCTTTCCACATATGGGTTCTCAATCTGTTCCTCCGCCCTCTCCACCTGGTCCCACAAGCGCACGACCACCTCCCCCTTGTCCATAGTCAAAATACCACCAAGAGGTGCCCTCCCTGCTAGCCTATCAGCCTGTTCATCCCCTCGTACACCCGCATGGCCAGGGCAAAATATCCATACAATTCTCATGATCTGTGACCTCAGAAGCGACGAGAGCCATTCCACACGAAACATTCCTTTCTCCACCTTGCTAAGCATACTCTTTGAATCCGTAATGAATACAACGTGTGTTGCAGTAGTCTCCTCTATCCACCGGAATGCCGCTGTTACTGCCTCCACCTCCATTCTCATGCTGGAGGTCGTAGTCTCATATGTCAGACTCTCCTTTTTCAAGACTCGCCCATTAGCCTTTGCACATGTTAAAAATCCTATAGCAGTTGGAAATCTGAAAGAGTTGGCCAAAAAAGGCCGCTGCCCAGGCTTAATTTCAAAATTAGAAACTTAAAAAGAAAATAGATATGATGTAATTCTAGTATATACACATTTAAATCCTCACCAGTGCTACAGTTCATGCACTGTGGTGAGATTTTTCAAATGTAATGTTATTGGGCATTTCCATGCGTGCGCAGTCATCCAGTGCAGCAGATGTCTCAAAGTATTTGCTCACTGTTCCCAGCAGGAGTTGGTTATGATAATATTTTGGCCTTAATTTTTGCCATGAGTTTTCCTGTGGTGTTCTCTAGGATATGATTCTGTAGCCTTGTATCCTGGTAAGATATTTATTAGGCTTAGGAAGGGGCCTAAGGTAGCTGTGTAACCACACATCAGGGATAAAGCTGGATTTGACACATTGCTGAATACCCTTTAGGTCTATCACCTCTAGGTCTTTTAAATCGCTGCATCTAACAACATCTGGTCCTAGAGTTGTGCCTGGGCAAGTCTTCAATAGCGGACATAGCGGAAAATGACAAGAAAGACAAGGTGGAAGCTTTCAAGCGATGTGCTGCAGAGGCCAAGAAAGTAAAAATTGGAGGTGATAAAACACTGCATAAATTCTGGAAACTGTACAGACAAATGCAAAGAAAAGATCGGCCTATGACAGTGGGAACAATTTATAAAGAGGATGGGGTACGCTTGACAACAGACAAGGAGAAAGGGGAGACATTTCTCCAGAGATTTTTAGAGCAGACCAATCATAGTGATGCGGATACCAGGGAAGCAGTTAGAGTGGAATTATCTGGCACAATAGAGAATATGCCTTACGAAGACATCATAATGTTTGAAGATGTTAAACATATTTTGCAGAAGGCAAAAGACACGGCACCAGGGCCTGATGGTGTCAGGTATGGCCACATGAAGGCTTTGAGCGATGTAGACCTGAAGGAGATGGCCGGCTGCTTTAATCAGAGCATTAGGACAGCGTCAGTACCGCGGGATTGGCTGCATAGCTATCTCATCCCTCTCCCAAAACCATGCAAGGATCATTCAAAGCTTGGCGGCTTTAGGATCATCACCCTTCAAAATACATTTGGGAAGGTTTTAGAGAAGATAGTCGCTGTTAAGCTGCAGGATTTTTTGGAAAGGGGGAAGCTTCTTCCAAGAGGCCTGGGGAGCTACAGGCCAGGAAAAGATACCTGGTCAAATGCAGCCACCTTTGCCTTTGACATTTATGAGGGGTTCCAGAGTAGACAGGAAACGATGGCGGCAGCGCATGATCTCGAAGATGCGTACAATAGAGTTCGCTATGATATTTTGATGACCGCACTTATGGAGAAGGGGGTCAATCCCTGGTTGGTGAACTGGATAGCAGCCGTCCTGCATTCTCGTCAAGTTGCTCTCCGTCTAGGCGCATGGACCTCAGAGCCACATATTTTAACCCCGGGACTGCCACAGGGATCTGCAATCTCACCGGTGCTCTTTAATGTGTATACGAGCTAGATTGCATACCTAGAAGCACCAGGGGTTGGAAGGATTCTAACATTTGCAGATGATATTCTTGCATACAGGCAGGGGAGAAATAGGGATCAAACAGCCCAGGAGCTACAGGTGACAGTGGACAAAGTGATTGACTGGTGCACTGAAATGAGTGCTGTCATCAACCCGGAAAAGGCGGCGGTGTTGTGGTGCTCTCTGGACAACAGGATTGTGAGAGATGATACCCCAAGCCTCACGATAGATGGTAGAAGCGTCAACAGAGAGAACAAACTGAAGTATCTGGGAATCACATTTGACAGGAGTCTGTCCTTCAAGGACCATGTGGAGACGGTTGTGACAAGATCTCAAAAGGGACTCAATGCACTTAAAACTATGGCTGCAATGGACACAGAGCAGAGAATGCTCTTCACACTATACCAGCACTTGATCCTCTCAGTGATTATGGACTAGGAATGCTTACTGTCTCAAAGAGTCAGCTGGTGAAATTAGAGCGCAAACAGAATGAAGCGATGCGGGTCATTCTGGGATGCACTAGAGACACTCCAGTAGTGTGTATGCGTTACATTCTTGGTCTGCCTACTGTTGCTAGTAGGCACAAGGTGATGCAAGCGAAGGCATACCTCAGAGTAGCTGCAGACACAGATCACCCGTTGCATGAGGCGCTGGACGTAGTTAAGGGTCAGAGACTGATAAGAGGGAAATCATGGATGGCTCAGGCGGAGGATACGATCAGACAGGTGTGCCCCTTGGAGAACATCAGGCGAGGAGAGGAGTGGGTCAGAGTGCCAGCCGTGCAGTCAGACTTGTGCAGAGTTGTAATAACATTGAGCCGGGAGTGCAGGGAGTGGCCAGCAGGGGCCACGGAAGTGGAAATTCAGCAACTAATTCAGGAAAATTCTCGCCCGAGTGATGTGATTATCTACACGGATGGGTCAGTGTTGAGAGGTATTAGAAGTGCCTGGGGGTTCTTGGGAAAAACTAATGGTCTGCGTTTGGTGCAGGAGAGCCTGGCGTATGATAACACTACATCTAGCTTAAGAATGGAGGTGGAGGCGGTCAGTGTAGCTTTCCGCTGGATAGAAAACATGATACATACACACATTGTGATTGTAACTGACTCAGAAAGCATGCTGAGAAGGTGAGAACAGGTAGGCTTCGTGCAGAGTGGCTTGCTTCGCTTCGGAGGTCACGGGTAGTAAGCATCACCTGGATCTTTTCTCCTGGGCATGCCGGTGTGCTGGGGAATGAACAGGCGGACAGATTGGCTGGATCTGCAAAATTTGGTGGAGTATTGATGCATGACAAGGCAGACGTGGTTGCGGCCTTGTGGGAGCACGTGTACACCTCGGAGGAGCAGATGGAGCACCATGGTCTGGTAAGAATGAGACAACGAGGTGTGACGAGGGGATCTGGCCGGCGCTCGGCGCTCGGAGGAAAGGCGAGACGGACATATAATCAGATTGCTACTGGAACTATTAGTGTTGGAACTCTTCGCTGGCTGCTGAGGATGGGGACGGAGCGCTTATGGGAATGTCCTGAATGCTGTGATGTCGGTTCCTAAATCAATCAATCAATCAATCAATCAATATTGCTTTGATGCATTCTACCAAGATGTACATTTTGCCCTCTTCTGCATCTAATTCGGCTATGTGCATGTCATGTATTGCCTGTTTCAAGTTTCCTCTCGTCTTGGCCTCTCTTTCTTCGCCAGTTTGTAGCATACATATCTTTTTTTTTTCTTCTTAATTCTTCCAATATTTCTTGTTTCTGTTGTAATTGTGTTGTCAGACTGCAGCAGAGCTGTGAAATTTGCGCCTTTCAGTGGATCAAGTTAGTCTTCCCATAGCACGTTTAACCGTCTCAAAGTTTTGACATCATCTTCATTCCTTCAGCTACAGCTGACAAAAACGGCCACATGCATGCTGGTCAGCCTTTACAGGAAGACATCGGGCATTCCCTACCATCCAAGGAGAGTTCTAAAATTGATTTATTTGGTTGCTTTGGGATTTGAGATTTAAAGATTGAGCACAACCCACTACTGGCAATGCTGATCATATTCCAGTACAAACCTTGGGCCTTGTCCACATCGGATTGGAAGCACTAGACTCAAGCTTCACTCTCGTTTGACATCGTCAGTAGTGCATATCCCTGACTGGACCAGGGATTGAACTCCAGATCACAGGCATGTGAGGTCGGCATGTAACCACTTGACCACACGGCTCACTTCTAAAATTGCATAGTTGACACATGATGCCCTGATACAGAGCTCGCCCAAGAAATTCTGCACAGGGCTGCTTAGCGTCATTTCCGTATATTGAGCCTCATTTTCATCACAGGTTGAACCTTCAGAGACCAGAAGGAAGCAGTCCATAGGTTTGGGACTTTGATTACTTCCACACAACGAGCAGTAGAGTCAGACTTTCTAATAAATTTGCTAGCCAAGCAATTTTCATTTAATAATCAGAGACATTTTATAACACCCACATGGCTGGGGCATGCAGTGTTAGAGACATTCGGAATCTTTCCTTCTATTTTGAGAAACATTTATGGCTTTCTCTCACAGTACATATATTTTGTTTAGTAGACAACATGTGGTGGACATTTAAAATGGAAACAAATAGGTATTTTAAACTCCTGCGAGAAAAAACGAACTAAACATCAACAAACGTTGCACATACCTTACAAGGAGATCCACGTGTCGCGAAATACAGGTGAAAAATCCGAAATCAGAAGCACTCAATAAATATAAAAATGAATAATAAAATAAGATAAAATACACACGAACGCATACAATACGATACACAGACGTTTCGATTCTCCGAATCTTTGTCAATGACAACACAGCTAACAACGAGATACAGCAAACGAAAGACCACAATACACTAACACACGATCTATAACTTCGCCATGTGAGGCCGGAAAGGTGACTTGGCCAGCTGAATTAAAAATGGGTTGCCAAAAAGGATTTGAATAGCCAAAAATATGTGAACGGTCTGCTATGAAAATATAGGAAAGTGAGGACAATTAAGTCTAGATATGGGGGGGGGGGGGGGGGAACAGCATAGTAATAGATAGTGTGAACAATTGGGGAAGATGCCACAGTTATACTGTAGCGTCCACAACCGTATTAATTCCAGCTGGGTGGATGCATCCCAGATTGTTGATTAGTTGGCATTCAATTTTAAGTCTGATGCAGCTATTGGAGAAGCAGGATTTTAATGCGGTGACACATGCATCGTCGGCTCCATTATGGTTGGAGGAATTGAAATGGTTGGGGACAGGTTTGTCAGCGCCCTGATTGATGTCCCTGAGGTGTTCCCTGAAACGATCCGCAAGACGTCTGCCCGTTTGGCCAATGTATTTCATGTCACATCGTTTGCAGATGATAACATAAATCAGATTGCGGGATGTGCAAGTGAAAGAATCTTTCAAGGTGAAGGTACCTCGGGGAAATGCAATCTCTGGTGTCTGAACAACGTATGGGCATGTCAGACAGTTCCTACGATGGCATTCGAATGTGCCCACGGATGAAGTAACCGTGGGGAGGCGACTATGCACAAGGTGGTCTCTGAGGCTCTGGTTATGGCGGAAAATTACCCTGGGGCCATTGGAGAATACCTCACGAGTGGTAGGATCGGATTCCAAGATGGACCAGTGTCTCAGGAAAATGTGCTTGATGGCATAGGCATGTGGGTGGAAGGTGAGGATAAGCTTGGGTTCATTGTTCGGAGGTCGCGTATGCTTGGCGAGGGACATTTCCCGCGAGACCTGGGTTATGCGGCAGAAAGCTGTCGACAAGACATCCTCTGGGTAGGACCGTCTGAGGAAAAAGTCCAGCATTTCGTGGGCTCTCTCGAGGAAGTCATTATCGTCCTGACAGATACGACGAAGGCGGAGTAGCTGGGAATATGGGATGGAATCTTTGCAGCTTTTGGGGTGGGATGAGCTGTACAGGAGGAAACCGTGAGCATCAGTAGGTTTATAGTACACAGAGGTCGTCAGGCCTGTAGGGTTTAACATAATGGTGGTGTCAAGGAAATTGACAGAGGTGGTAGAAATTTCTATGGTGAATTTGATCGATGGATGGAAGTTATTGACATAATTAATGAAACGGTTCAGTTCCGCCTCTGACATGTCAGTGAAACCTATGCCGTCATCGATGTAGCGTCGGTAAAAAGAAGGGAGAAGACCATCATAGCTAAGTTCAATCTGGTGTTCCAGATGTCCCATAAATACACATGCGTAGCTGGGTCCCATTTTAGTGCCCATGGCGACACCGCTGATTTGTTCAAAGTAGTGGCCATTGAACTCAAAGGAATTATTGGTGAGGACCAATTCAGCGAGTCTCACAAGTGTGCGTGTAGGGATGGCTTGATCTGTGCGTTGATCCAGAAAGAACTGTAGCGCCTTGAGGCCATCGGCGTGAGGAATGGAGGTATAGAGGGAACATACATCCATTAGGAATAGTGGACATTTGAACAGAGTTGTTATTCAGTAGGATTCTCGTTCAATGGATATTTCAACTTTTTGTTTGGTATTAATCCAATTAAGTGAATATTAGAAACTTTTTATCAATTTAGTTGAGCGTACCTTTGATGGGCATCATTTACCCATGATTTGGGGATGCTCATGTGAGTGCCAGAATGGCTTCTGGTTGCTGCATCTCTAGGTGCCAATAACTCTGAGAGTTTGGTTTAGGCCTGTGATAACCATTTATCTGTGTGGTATGATGGTGGTGTATGGCAGAATTCTTGCCTAAAATTACCACAGACTTCACTGGTGCCTGAGGTTTGATTGGTGGTTTGCTCTTTATAGGCGTCACAACTATGACTAAAGTTACCACACCACTTATATCCTTTGTCATTACACAACTTCTTCCACATGGCTACCCTTTGTTTGGTAGCACTTTGTTTTTCCATCCAGGCCTTGGCAACTTCATATTTACATCTCTAGTGTCACCTTCTGCCATCCTGTTCTTTCCTTCTTCCACTTTTGATTGATACAGCTGTTTCAGATCTCAGCACAGGTGCACAAACTCCATAGATCAGGGAAGAATTGAATTTATATAAAGTATCAAACATATAAGGGATTAAGGACGTTGTTCGTAATCTCGTGTACTCACATAGGGAACACAGTTGTGCGAGATTTAGCAGTGGATCACGTCGCGTTGGTACTTAAGGAAGTATGTGAGCAGGTCGTTCAGAAAGCAGTGGCAAACTACTGAACATAAAACTTGCCAAGACATCAACAGCAGCTGAAAAATGCTGGTGTTGACCGCAATGTCCTGTAAAGGATATGCGAAAAAAAAAATCAAACATTTTTATTGTATGTAGTAGTGAGGGTTGATTAACAGTTGTCCTAGTAGTGTCCTCGTGCTGCTGAAGGGACCAGGGATGCAACATCCATCAGCTAAGTGCCACCCCTAGAATGAACTGACTGTGTTTGCTATCAACTATGCACCCCGCAGGTATGCAGCTAGTCTGCATGAAGGATACTCTTTGAGCTAGGGGTGTGGTTCCAGATGTTGCTGTATGTAGCAGGGGCGCAGTGTTGGGGGTGAGCGCCCAACATTGCTTAAATACCCCAATGGCTCATGAATACATAATCTCTGCAGCAAAAGTCCAACTCCTGGCCTTCACGTGGCGGAACTGTTTTTACTAACAGGAGAAGGGCAGACGGCGAGTTTCTGGCACCGAAAACCAGTATGCTCTAGATGTGTATGCACATACATGCATGCGCAGACACGTGTGTGCGCGCGTACACATCTAAACTCGAGTGATACCACAGTCTGCTCTAGCAAAGGAAAGGTGCTGAAGACGGAGGCAACCAGCCAGGAGGCGCACCACAGAAATCAGGATGCCATGCAATTACGCAAAATGGAATATGCCGACTACTGCTAAATGTTATGGTGATCGCCCTGCTCTGGACCCCCAGGCAGGTGCAGTGCCGGGCCCTATGTCTCGAAAGGGTCCAACCTCAACTACTGGAGGTCCTTCTCAGATGTCCTGTGGAGCCAGGGGACATGAGAATAGAACGGCTGGCCATATTAAACAAAGACTTAAAATAATGCACTGGAATGCAGAGGGAGTCAGCAACAATAAAATAGAATTAGAAAACATCCTGGACCAATAAAAAGTAAGCGTATGTTGCTTGCAAGAAACTCACCTCAACGAAAATATAGCCTTCAAAATCAGAGGCTACCAGTGTTACCAATATGACTGAAAGAACAGGCGAAAAGGTGGGATACTGACCCTTGTAAAAAATAACATCACTGCTTCCCAAATCGAAGTCTGCATGGAAGGGGCTGAGTATTAGACACTTAAACTTAAGACAGGCAATACAGACTTACATGTGATCAATTAATACTGTCCAAATGACCGTCCACAGGCACTGGACACACTATCATTAACAGAAAAAATGATTGTGTGTGGCGATTTCAACAGCCACTCGCAGAGCTGGGGCTATGATCACTTGGACCAGAGAGGAGAGAGACTGGAGGACTGGAAGGATGAGAATAGATTCATCTTGATTAACAAGCCGTCAGACCCACATACTTTCTACTCCAGATCATGGCACACTACATTTGGAACCACACCCCTAGCTCAAAGAGTATCCTGGCTTTTCATTCACCAGACCTGGAGTGGAACATTCAACAAATTGTTGGGAAACAACTTGGTAGCAGTGACCATCGGCCAGTCTTTCTAATTGTAGAAAATGAGCTTGTAAGTGAAACCAGCACCCTGTCGAGGTGGAACTACAAGAAAGCAGACTGGGCAATGTACAAGAATCGCACCAGCATACTGGTTAGAAACCTGAACACTGAGAGAGACATAAATAAAGTAGTTAAAGAGTTTGGGAAATGCATACTACAGGCAGCGCGAGAAACAGTACCAAGAGGAGCCCATAAGCAATATAAACCCTACTGGAGTAGTGAACTGGAACAGTTGCATAATGACGTGGAAGTGTGTAGAAAGCAAGCAGAGGCCAAACCCAGCCAAGAGCACCACAATAAATTCCAGCATGCAAAAGCCAAATTTCAAAGGGCCAAGCTGCAGGCTAGACAAAGCTGGCAGGAGAAAACGGAGTCTCTGAACTTTGAAAGAGACACAAGGAAATTGTGGAAGCTAATAAAACGACTTAACGATGAGAGCACAGGGAGAAACTCAAAAATTGCACTACATAAAGATGGAAACATGTTAACAAGAAAGCAAGCAGCTGACCATTTTGTGGACTCATTCGCACAAGATAACAATATCAAAATTAGTCCAGAGAAACAACAAGAGATTCGAAAGAAACGGCAACATACAGGACAGAAGGAAATAGTACATGAGGTTCTGGAGGCACCCATCACAATCAGCGAACTGGAGCTAGCCATATCAAAACTGAAAATGAGAAAGTCACCAGGAGCTGATGGTATCTCCAATGAAATGATCAGGAACCTAGGAACAGAGGCCAAAGCAAAGCTGTTGCAGATCTTCAATAACAGTTGGACCTTAGGCAGTGTTCCACAAGCCTGGAGAGAAGTAATCATGATACCCCTCCTAAAATTAGGGAAAGATAGTAATTCCATTGCCTCTAGCTACAGACCAATTAGCCTCACCAGCTGTCTCTGCAGAACACTGGAGCGCATCATCAATCACAGACTACAGTGGTACATTGAAAGTAAAAACATCCTTGTGCCACAGCAGGCTGGCTTTAGGCAGTGCTACTCTACGGAAGATCAGACAACCTACCTCTCTCAAGAAATTGAGGATGCATTCCAAGAGAAGAAGCTGGTGCTTGCGGCATAGATAGATCTGAAGAAAGCCTTTGACAAAGTCTGGAAAGAAGGTCTGATGAAGAAACTGAAAAACTGCAAAGTCAATGGAAGAATGTACAAATGGGTGAAAGCATACTTGCACAACAGAAGAGCCCGAGTACAGATAGACAGACTCAAGAGCAAGAAAGTACTACTGCGTCACGATGTTCCCCAGGGCGAATTCTTGTCCCCCACACTTTTTCTAATCATCAATGATCTCGTTGCTAATCTACCGCATGGAATTACAGTGGCAATGTACGCCGATAACCTGGTTCTATGGAGCACAAATGAACATGCATCAGTGGCCACCAGATTGCTACAAAGAGCTGTAGATACATTTGTTGCATGGGCAAATAGATGGTGTTTCAGCATAAACACTGACAAGTGCAGCACCACTCTACCCTCTCTTCAAAACAAGGCAGGGATCATCCAGATAAATGTAACACCCCTAAAAGAAGATAAAGAACCAACATACCTTGGAGTAACATTTGATGGCAGGCTGACATAGAGAAAGTACATCAACAAAGCAGTAGCAAAATCCAGAAGGAAAATAGCCATCCTGAGAAAGCTAAGTGGAACCACATGGGGAGCCAGTGGGAAAATACTTAGCAAAGTTTATCAACAGGGCATACGACCACACATGGAATATGGGTCAACTGCGTGGTGTTCGGCATCAAAAACCACACTACAAGAGCTGGACAAGGTGCAAAATCAAGCACTTAGAGTCACCACAGGAGGGATGAGATCAACCCCTATAGTGGAAATGGAGAAGATGGGGAGGACACAATCACTGAGACAGCGCAGAGATACAAAAACGCTAATACAAGCAGAAAAGTTCCTCAGCTTGCCAGGCCACCCTATGAAGAACAGATTTGAAAACCTAGCTATGGGGCGGTTGAAAAGAAGTAGTTTTATCCATCAGGCCCAACGACTCTGCAGAGAAACCACCAATCTGCCCACAGTTGATATCCCCCTAACAACTATTCCAGAGCGAACTCCATGGAAAGATGAACATATCCTGCATTACAAATCCAGACAAAAGTGAGAGGAATATTTGACAAGGAAGAACAGAACAGTGTGCAGCGCAGAGCAGCCACTCTCAGCTTCCTTGATGAAGAATACCCACAGGACCTCTGGATCCGAGTCTACACAGAGGGTCAGCACAAAATTCTGTTAGAAATGGAGGAGCAGGAGTGTACATAAAATACCCAAATAATACTAGGGACACAGCCAGAGTACCGACAGGAAATTACTGCCATAACTATGGTGCTGAAATTGAGGCAATCAAGATAGCAACAGAGAAATTACTAAATACCAGCAATGGTACACAATCTGTGGTGCTATTGACAGATGCAAAATCAGTACTCGAGGCACTCCTGTCTGGGAAATTGCCAGTACTAAGGACACTACTTTTTGAACTTAGCAGTCAGCATAAGGTCTCCATACAGTGGATACCATCCCACTGTGGAGTACCCGGAAACGACAAAGCTGATCAATTGGCTATGGAAGGAGTCAAAGAAGAACAGCCTGATGTGCCCGTTACATACCACCAAAAGAAAAGAATGATCAAATCAGTCAGAAAGCCACGAAAACCTGCTCAAGATGACTACCACATTATGGACAGACCAGAACAAGTCATTATTCTGCGCCCCAAAACAGGACAAATAGATTATGCAACCACACATATACAAAATTCAAGATTGGTGAAACAGCCATCTGCATATGTGGATTGGCGTCGCAGACAGCAGAGCAATACTCCAAGACTGCCCAAAATATAATATATCTAGGCAAACCTTCTGGCCTAGAGAGACGACAGTGGAAGATAAACTCTGTGGACCGCTGTGTGAACTAAAGAAGACAGTTAAATGTATACAAGATATAACATTGCAGTTATAGACATATTTCAAGCGAACGAAAGAAGAAGAAGAAGACGCTAGGGGTGTCAATTTTCAATACAGACTGAGACAGGCAGGTCATATTGCTGTCGTACATATTCAATTACTCAGATACACAGAATGTCACATTACATACCTGTTCTGTGCAATAAGTGTTAAAATCACACTAGAAGTTTAAGAGCAAGTGCTCTTAGCCATTTAGCCACACTGGCCTCAGCTGGAATATAGATGATAGTTAGTTAGTCGACAGATCATCCTCATTGCACATCAAACCATTCAGTCCATAAGTGCTCGGATCCCTCCTCAGCAAATCCCGCAGCGTGTAGCCGCTAACGATACCAGTTCTGTGTTGGTTTATCAATCTCTCTTAGTCTGGCCCCTATCCCATAAGCTGTCCAATATGTAGTTTTCATCCATCGCCAAGCACATGGGGTCAGTGAGACATGCAAGCTCCCCCACCATGGCAAGGTGGAGACACATCGGGGGAGCAATGGGTACTCGACTCCCATTGTTGATCCTTCTTCGACTTCAGTAACCACGGCCATGGCCATCAGATGTGCAGGTTCGGTGGTTGAGGGTCATTCATTATATTTCTTCAGAAGGTTTAAGTGAAATATTTTCATCTTGCCTTTGACAGAAATTGTGTAGTTGGCACAAGAGATTTACTCCGTCACTACATAAGGTTCTCTCCATCCTATTTGCAGCTTATTCTGACTAATCGGAAGCTGCAACATCACCTTCTCTCCTACTTCAAGCTCTCGATCTTTTGCCTTCCTGTTGAAGTAATGAGCAATTCTTCGTCTGGCTTGATGTTGATTGACATTCGCTTGTTTCCAACTGTGTTGTAAATGATTTTTCAAGTCGGCAACATACGTCGATGTAGTCACGACTGTATCATCTGTATTATCATTGGTCCAGGTTCGAAGTAACGCCTCTATTGGTCCTTTGATCGGTCGTCCAAACAACAATGTGGCTGGGGCAATACCTGTTGAGTGATGGGGTACTTCCCTGTAGGCGAATAGAGCCGCGGATAGATACAAATCCCAATCTTCTGTCTTTTTCTGGGCAATCTTCCTCAGGATACTGATCAATGTCCCGTTCCACAAGTCCGTTCGACTGATGGTATTATGGAGAACTAAAGATATGGCATAAATGAAAGAGCCTGAACACATCTTCCATAAGTTTACCACGAACATGTGAACCGTTGTCCACCAGGATTCTAAGTGGAAATCCTAGACGTGTGAATATTCCTAATAATGCTTCTGCGACATGCTTGGAGTCACAGCTTAGCATCGGAACCGCTTCGGCCCACATGGTGCATGTGTCTACAGGCATTAATATGTATTGATTCCGTTGCTTCGTTGTGGAGAGGGGTCCGATAATGTCCACTGCTACCTTCTTGAATGGAGTTCCAGTGACTAGCAAATCACCCAACGTTGCCGGGGCTGTCTGATGTTTTGGTGAGACCTTCTGTCACTGCAGGCATGATTTAACAAAACGTATGTGTGCATTCATCCCTGGCCAGAAGTAGTGTGTGGCAATGCGCTGTGTAGTTGCGTTAATGCCCATATGCCCACTGAATGGTAGACTAAGGCCCATTTCAAGGATCTGGGTCCTATAAGGAGTTGGAACAACAAGTTGACTAAACTCTTGTCCAGATCGACCTGCTCGTCTTTAGAGAAGTGCTGACTTCATGTACAGATCACCTTTAGGTAGAGGTAAATGTGACTTCGGCAGTTTTCTGAAGCAGGATTTCAAGGTGCTGTCGGCTTCTTGTGCCCTCTTCAGTTCCTGCGTGCGAGGTATCGGTGTAGTAGTTTCTGGGGTCTTTTTTGTCTGGGATCGAGTCATCATTGAAGACATTGCCACAGGTTGAATAGGGTCTCCCAAAAAATATGTATCTACAACCGAGAATTACGGGATAGATAGGATCATCTAAGACTGCTGCCTTGATTATCCCAGTGACATAACGAGATGCTTTGCTCACCTTTGCCACCTTTGCTAAACATTGCCTATTATTGATTATTTTTCATGCGTTTTAATGCTTATTGTTCTTTTGGTGTCAAAGAATTGCCGCATAAGAGATGTTGAATGAAAGAATGTATTAGAGGAAATAGAAAAGAAGGGCAGGATGTCAGATGGGCCTGCATGCCCAATTCTTAACCCTTTGAAAATAAAGATTTTCGTTCGTTCACTTTTGTATGTAAGATTCAATCTTTCCACGAGCTGAGCATAACTTTCGCCTGGCTCCTTTCTTGCTGATCTGAATTTAATTTTATACGAGTCGCCATTAACTTCAAATCCGCTTAAAAGTGCACTTTTGAGTGTAGCATAGTCTTGTTGTTCCTCACATGTAAGTCGAGAGAACACGTCATACACATTTGATCTCAAGGCTTGTGAAAGTTTAGTCGCCCATTTTTTCTCCTCAAGACCACAGCTAAAGCACATAAGTTCATAGCGTGACGAAAATGCCTCTGTGTTGTCCGTCTGTACGTTAAATGGTTCCAGAGGAAAGGACATGGCTCCAGGATGAAGGTGGGATACATCGGAATGTTATTCTGTTACTGGACCACCTAATGAGTTGGAGGGTGTGAGAGCAATTCCTCCCTCCAGTCTCCGGATCTCCAGATCAGTCTCCATTCTTTTCAACTCCAGCTGGTGTTGACGATCCCTTTCCTTATCTCTGAGTTCCGCCTCCAATCGTTTCTCTCTCTCTGCTGTCTCAGCCTGAAGCTTTTTCTCCTCCAATTAATATGCCTGTAGGCGTTCTTTGTCCTTCTCAGCTAATTCAGCCTGAAGTTGATTCTCTTTATGGGCCATCTCAGCCTGAAGTTGTTTCTCCTTATGGGCCAGATCTGCCTGAAGCCTTTCGTGCTTATCAAATTCGTCCGAGACGTATTTAGCAAGATCGGGTCCTTCCAGTCCACACTGCCTACCAATATCCATTATTTGGGAGCGGAACTTAGCAGCTTCAGCCATGTTTTTCTTTTAAGTTTTTATAGCCTGGTTAAAAAAAAACGTAAGTGCAGTTTTTCCTGACCTGCGTAAGCTTATCACTCTTTGGATCTGGAAATATACAGCAAAACATGCACTATTTAAACATGCAATGGCTAACTAATTCCTCCCAAGTGGGTAAGTAGTTCATATAACATCCACACAATTGAGGTAAAATGACCATGGAATCTTAGGCAACCTTGAAATATGTCTCTCTGCCAATGCTTAATATGCTGGAGACAGAGGGCATATAATACACACTCACTGAATCCTTCCAATTTTAACAAGAGAATTCAAAAGGTAAACAGAAATTTACACCGGGATAGGGAATTCCCAATAAGTGATGACATTCTTTAAGTTCAAATTCTCAAAGGGAGAAACAATTTTTCCCACAGGAAAACAAGTTTTGTAATAGTAGACACCGGCAATATTTTCCTGCTGAAAACTATTTCTGAAATAGAGATCTTATTTATAAAAAGTCCCTATGAATTCAGAAGAATGTGTGACAAGTCACAATAGCCACTAACTTCTCATTTTATAACCTGAAACAAAGTCACAATTGTAAAGTCACAATGAAATTTGAACAAGATCAGTGATTCACAAATGTGAGATGAGTCAGATAAGTACAGTTCCTAGCATGGAGTTATCAATCAATAAACACCATGTTGTTTGTATTATAGGTTTATATCATCTAGTGACAAACACCCAGTATTTAAAGTTCGTAAGCCCAATTTGTAAAGTGGGTTTAAACAAGTGGATGGGTCCAGTGTAGGATATCCCCAGGGTTTAATTCATATCCCGGCGGGCGGCCCAATATGTTATATGTTGATATGAATTTGTGATTGAAATTAGGATCACGTTGTGCATTACCCGTATTCTAGTATTTATAGAAAGATGGAACCAATTCCTCTCAAATGTGTAATAGTCAAAGATAAGAGCATTGACCATTAGGACTTGGGTTGTCTAGGGTAGTCCCGTGGAAGTTAGAAGCACATTATGAAATTATTCTTCTCACAAATGAATCCTAATAGCTCTCAAGCCCCCTAAAGTTTGTAAATTCTAATCAGTCTGTAATGACTGCCTCAGAATGATAGAGGATTCAGTGAAAGAACAATATGAACTATGGGTAGTTTCTGGGAGAAAAGTTCACCTAATTCTCAGCAGATTTCACCCCTCCTTACTTAATTTCCCATTATAATAATTGTGATAATTATATTTTTAAATTATACATAAAACACAACTTGTTCACGAACAATCTTATACAACAAGTGAAATGTAAATAAAATAGAGAAGAATCTAGTGTTAATGGGTTTATTAATTGTTAAACCTGGTTGCAGATGATGCTGCAGTTACGACCCACTCTGAGGAAGAATTGCAATGTCTACTATCTGCATTCTCCAATGCTTGTTCTGAATTTGGTTTAACAATTAGCAAAAAGAAGACACAGATTATGTCACAAGGTGCACATGGGGTACCATCAATCTTTATTGACGACGCCGAACTAGAGATAGTAGACCATTTTACATATCTAGGATCGGTGGTAAATAGCAAATTATCCCTAGATCAGGAAATCAACATCCAGATTGGTAAGGCAGCAACAACAATGAACAGGTTAAGAAAAAGAGTCTGGGAAAACAGGAAGCTTACTGCCAAAACAAAAGTCCTTGTCTATCAAGCCTGTGTCCTTAGTACTCTTCTCTATGGCAGTGAAACCTGGACAACTTACTCACACCAAGAGAACAATTTAAACAGCTTTCATATGCGGTGTCTGCGAAGAATTCTTGGTATTAAGTGGCAAGACAAAATCACAAATACTGAAGTATTGGAAAGATCAGGTTGTGTGACAGTTTATTCCATGCTCAGTCTTCGTAGACTTAGATGGATAGGACATCTTAGGCGGATGGATGATGGTAGAATACCAAAGGATATCTTTTTTGGTGAATTACAGATGGGTAAGAGATCTCAGGGTCGGCCTCTACTACGATACAAAGATGTGTGTAAGCGGGACATGATTGATACAGGCATTGATAATGCACATTGGGAGCAAGTCGCCGCTGAACGTGTTGCATGGAGGGCAAATATCAGAAATGGAATAAAGTCAAAGGAGAAAATTATTGCAGAAAAGTCACACACCAAGCGCTTGAGACGTAAGATGGTGCATGATGGTGGAAATGACCACGTGTTCACATGCACCCACTGTGAACGGACATTTACAGCGCAAATTGGCCTTATCAGTCACACTCGCTACTGCCATAGTTAAAAGTTATTATGCCTTTTTAAAGCACAAACTATCGTCTGTCAAGACGGCAAGGTGCCAATGTAAACCTGGTTTGTATCCAAGGAACACATTTCATGTCATATTCACATGCATATTGGATTATTAAAAAATCATTATACAGAGAATGCATGAATATTATGCCCTCCCCTCTCCAAGTTCACAACCAATCTATGCATGTTCGAATATCTACTATTTGTTTGCTGTGGAGAGAAAATTGTCCTTGTCACAATGGATCAGTTGATCTTCCTGAAAAACAAGAGTTTGGATGGCCTGATGTGTTTGGGGCCTCTTTTGCTCCTGGTTCTTGGAATTTGGGATTACTGTAACCTGAGTGGATGTATATGTGTCAGTAGAACATGTCACCTTGGAGCAACGAGACTGAGCTGTAGCCTGGGTCCATGTGTGGGTGGGGTGGATCCACTTCATTACCTGCCAGTTTGGTCAAACTGAAGGCAGCTCGTTGGTAGATGCCTGAGTCATCTCTGTCTCTCACAAGTTTGGTTGCATCTTCTCTTCTACACTTCCACCACGCTGCACCACTCGTGTGAGAATAAACTACACATGATATTAGGAAAATTTGGCCACCGTCAAGTGAATTGACTGTCCGCCTGGTTCGTGTATGGAAGAATGCGCAATTCAAAAGTTGGATGCTAGCAACGGGCCAAACCAATGGTTATATGTAGTGAGGACGCTTTTTAGTCTAAATATAAGCTGACAAGTGTCCATCTCGAGTGTCAAGTGTGGCGTATGATGTTATCATGCTTTCAAGTGCAACATTTTATTCTGGTTGGTGTGCAGTAGTTGACGCACTGTAACATGGTGAATTCTGTAATGTCACAATGGGCAACTCTGTTCTTCTTGGCATTTTGTCATTTCCTTACAGCACTGTGCTTATCCACCCAGGCCTTCTCCACCTCAAAATTCCACCACGGTGCCTGCTCATTGCAGAGTATTGATGCGGGTTGACCACTTGCAGGTAAGGCTACTGTGGAAGGCGGACGAGCCTTTTGACCAGGCTGACATTCTGAATGCTCTACAAGAAGTAAGACTTTTGCGAGAACCAAGTGATGACTGTGAATCTACAACCATGGTCAGGCTTAGAGAACAGAAAATTTAAAAAAAGGTGTGGCCAAACAAAAACATTCTGCAGGAATCCAAAGAAGATTAATAAACCAACACAGAACTGGTGTTGTCAGTTGCTACTCGCTGCAGGAGTTACTGAGGAGGGGATCCGAGCACTTATGGACTGAATGGTTCGATGTGCAATGAGGATGATCTGTCGACTGACTAACTAACTAGCTAACTAACTAACTAACTAACTAGACAGTTTAGTAGAGACAACATTGCAGTTATAGACAAATTTTAAGCGAACGGAAGAAGAATATTGATTAATAAGTGTGGCAAAGTGGTCATGCTGCCTTTATTGTGCTCTGATGGCATTGGGTTCACTTTTGGACTCTGCCATTTGGTTCCCGAGTACACATTTTCAGAGACCTGCAGGTGCTTTGCTAGCTGGTGCTATGGAGTTTGTGCTCTGAGTGGCTCTTTAGGCAGGCCATTCGGTGAAAAGAGATTGAGCCACATGGGATAAGACTTGGTGCAATGAAATCGATTCTATTTACTTGTTTTAACTACATTTACTAATGTTTTAAGGCACTATATTATGTCGCCTTTGTCGCCATCTTAATTGGATTTCTTTTTGTGATGTATGGAAAAAGACACTTATAGAGTTATATGTGTGCAGTTAAAATGATTCTTCACGAAAAACTAAATTAAAGATAATTGTTGTCTAAAATTCTTTTTATAATAATTAAGTGTCTGTTAATAATGCATTTGAGTGATTAGCTTACATTATTATGTTCCAATATTTTGTGAAGGGATTCAACCAGAAGCAGTCAATGAAGTGTACATGGGAAATGTCCTTCAGGGAGGTCAAGGACAAGCACCAAGTAGACAAGCTACTCTGGGGGCAGGTAAACATGATGGTTAAGTTTTATTTGTTTGTCAGATGCTGTTGATATCTTTTAATGGACCCTTCTCTATTGGAGTGAGTCAACTGTCTAATTGTAAACTTAAGTAACACTCCTGAAAGCAGACAGAATGGTTTATCCCCCCAAAAAAATTAAGAATGCTATAATCAGGGACAACTTTAAGATTTTATTTCATTTCTTGAATCTAAAGAAACAGCACTGATGGAATGTACATTATTTAACTTCTTTTATGCAGGGCTTCCAGTCTCAACCCCAACAACTACAGTCAACAAAGTTTGTGCTTCAGGTATGAAGGCTATAATGCTGGCTTCACAGAGTTTAATGTGTGGTCATCAGGTAGGCACATTTCATTATTGTTTAATCTTTCAGTGATAGTAGAAAATATAGAACATTTTATCTTCCCATGTATTTTCTGCATATTGACAATTTAAGGATCTTAAACATTCTCTGTGTCATGTTAGCGGTGTTTTATTTTTAAATTATAAATTATATAAGTTAGTTTACCTAAAACAGAGAGCTTAACTAGATCAACTTTTCATGCTGATATTAGTAGCACTGTTGTCTTCATCGGCAGGAAGTGATGATTGCAGGTGGGATGGAAAGTATGTCAAATGTTCCATACTATCTTAGGAGAGGAACAACACCTTATGGAGGGATCAAAGTTGATGTATGTATCTTGAATTTCTGTTTGAAAAGATATTTAACACATTATAATAAATGAAAACTGTATAAGTACATAACAGAGAGAAATAGAGTCATTATTACTTATGTCTCCAGACCAGGCAACTGAAGTAGAAGAAGAAAAGAAGTTGTTGAAGAAATACATAGTTGCTTATACAATTATTCACTAAATTTACCAGGGGTCTTTACATCCCTTGAGAATGGGAAGAACCTTGGAATGATAAATTAGTCTCCTTATAGTGAAAAACTCTGGAGAAAATGAGGGTGGGGAACAACTCTTGAAATTTGGTTTCTATAGCCAAGTAAACTCAAAGAGAACAAAGATGATATCGTAAACATTTAGTTTCAGTCATTGGGAATATTTTTGGCTGCCTTAAGCCATAGAAATATATCAAATAAGAATCATATATGTCTCTGGTCATTTATTGGCAAACGTAAGGGTACATTTGAACTGTTGACCAAAATGCTTGACCACCATATCTTGAGACTTCGAGATTATGCTTGGTTGCCAGTTTCAACTTAGTAGCTCAATATGTCTAAGTGTAAACATTCAATATCACTTGTGAAAAGATAATATAATGCAAAGTGCAACATACTTGTTAGGTTGTGTTCGCTGGCATCTGGGTGCAGGGAATGAGTGAGTTCATTGAGTACTTTCTTCTTCTTCTTCTTCTTCTTCTTCTTCTTCTTCTTCTTCTTCTTCTTCTTCTTCTTCTTCTTCTTCTTCTTCTTCTTCTTCTTCTTCAGCGTTCCGAGCCATTGAGGTTCTTTGCTGCAGATACAATCCGTCTCCATTCGTCTCTCTGGTTGACCTTCTCTTGCCAGTCGTTGATTCCAAGTTCCATTTCCATTTCCAATTTTCAAAACAAAAATTCCAAATTTGGGTCGTTCAACCTGCATTTTTCAGCTGTGGTTATTGTTGAGGTCCGTGGTTTTTGTGGGTTCATTCACCCTAATTCTTGTCTTGTGAGTCCTATCTAGGACTGATTATGTTGGTTTGTGTCTGTGACGTCAGCTTGGGGGGGGGGGGGGTCGTTCAGCGGCTATCCTTTGTGCTCGTTTGCACTTGTGGTTCTCTTTGTTAGTGTAGGCTTCTGGCTCGTCTCGGTACAGTCCTTATAAGGACTTTCTATTTGGTCTTTTTGTCTCCTTTTTTTGTGTAGTTTCTGTAGGAGCTTTTCGACGTTTCCATTTTCCTCCTTGCGCCTGTTTTCACTTTCGAGTTTGAGTTTCTGCTGCCTTTTGATTTTTTCCTCCACGGTCATCCATGGTTTTCTCTCTCCGTCTTCTATGTAGTACAAGTAGTCAGGATCATAAGCAGGTTCAAACCATGTACCTAGGTAGTCTACCGGTCTCCTGAGTTTCTTGGGTTTCTTCTTTTCTCTTTCATCCCAAAACCTTTTGAATTCCTGGCGCCTGAGTTCCTCCACTCTTGCACCTTCTCGGAGCTCCTCCATGGTAAATTCCCGTGGTCTCTCCGTGCCGTCATCAGGGTGCTCATCTCAATTTTCTTCGGATGCCTGGTGGGATATTGTCGTGTCTGGGCTGCTGGCTTTTTCTTGCGGTTCTGGCTCGGTCTTGTTGGATTTCATCTTGCGGTTTCTCTGTGTGCTTTTCTGTTTCTTGTGCTGGTTTGATTTGGGTTGGCTCCCTTTCCGTTGTTAGCATTTCTCTTGCTGCTTGATGTCTCGTAGAAACTCTTCATTTATCTTTGTCATCTGCCTCATGTTCTCCACCTCTTGTTTGATGTCCCGCTGGATCTCCTTTATTTCAGCAAGAAGTTTCCCATTGTTGCTGGTTGGTGCCAATGTTTGCAGTAGCTTGACTTGCTTCTTTAACTCTTCAATCTGGCTGTGCAGTTGAATGTAGGCCTGCATATATATATATATTATCTCTCCACCGTCTTCTTGGTCTACCTCGGAGTCTACGGTCATTTATTTCCTGAGTGTAAGCGAGTTTTGTTTCCCTATTATCTTCCATTCTTTCTATATGCCCCAGCCATTGTAGTCTATTCAATCAATCATGTGCCATGCCGGAAAGCGTGGCCGGTCATGATACCAGTGATTAGCAGGGACTTAAACAGATCATAAATGTCTTTGTTACTTCTTTTCCACTCTCCACTTTGTGTATCCCTAATGGGTCCAAAGATGTGTCTTAAAACTTTGTTCTCAAAGGTTTGTAACAAGGCTTTGTCTCCTTTCGTTGTACTCCAGGTTTTAGAGCCATACAGCACAACTGGTCTGATCAGTGTTTTGTATATTGTGACTTTGGTGTTACGAGATAGCGCATTTGATATTAGTAGATGTTGTAGTGCATAGTATATCTTATTTCCAGAATTGATTCTAGTTTGTATTTCTTCCCTTATGATGTTGGAGCAGTTGAAGATCGCACCCAGGTATTTGTATGTTTCCGTTCTTTTAATGGTCATATTATCTATTTGTATGTGGCCAGAGTTTTTAGCCATTCCTTCTCTTGAAATTACCATATATTCTGTCTTATCTTGGATGATAACAAGCACCATCTGTTGGGCTTTTTCCTTTAAGTGAGTCAATATTTCCAATGTCTTTTGTTCATTTTCCCCTATAATATCTATATCATCTGCATAACCAAGCAGCTTCCTGCAATATCACATTCCTCCTTTACCTTCCTTACAACTTTCTCTAGAGCCAGATTGAAGAGTAGCGGCGATAGTGCATCATCTTATTTCAAGCCAGATGTTATTTGGAAAGGGTCTGATTTCCTGCCTTTATATCTACTAAAATCAAAGGCGCTATCTCGTAATACCAAAATCACAATATACAAAACACTGATCAGACCAGTTGTGCTGTATGGCTCTGAAACCTGGAGTACAACAAAAGGAGACGAAGACTTGTTACAAACCTTTGAGAACAAAATTTTAAGACGCATCTTTGGACCCATTAGGGATACACAAAGTGGAGAGGAAAAGAAGTAACAAAGACATTTATGATCTGTTTAGGTCCCCGCTAATCACTGGTATCATGAAGGCTAATAGACTACAATGGCTGGGGCATATAGAAAGAATGGAAGATAATAGGGAAACAAAACTCGCTTACACTCAGGAAATAAATGACCGTAGACCCCGAGGTAGACCAAAAAGGCGGTGGAGAGATAATACATATACAGACCTACAAGCACTTGGAATCAACGACTGGCAAGAGAAGGCCCACCAGAGAGACGAATGGAGACGGATTGTATCTGCAGCAAAGAACCTCAATGGCTCGGAACGCTGAAGAAGAAGAAGAAGAAGATATGTTACTATATTTTAAGTATCTTCCATGCATAGTCTGGTCATGTTCATTAACTTCCTTGATATTCCAAATTCCTGCATAGCATTCCATAGACTATTCCTATGCACACTATCATAAGCCTTTTTAAAATCCACAAAAATGTTATGGAGATCTCTTTTATATTCCCAATTTTTCTCGGCTATTTGTCGTAAGATAAATATCTGATCTATTGTTGATCTGTTTTGTCTAAAACCCGCCTGGTAGTCACCTAATATGTCTTCTGAATATGGTTTTAGTCTATTTAGTAATACTGCGGATAGTATCTTATAGCTTGTGGACAGTAGTGAAATTCCTCCATAATTTTCACATTGGAACTTGTCTCCTTTCTTAAAGATAGGTATCAATAATGACTCTTTCCAGTCATGGGGTAATTCTTCTGTCCTCCAGATTTTTATTATTAGTTCGTATAGTTTTAGATGTAATACATGGCCACCTGCCTTTATAAATTCATCAGCAATTCCATCAGCCTTATTGTTTTTAAGTCGTGTGATTACATATAGGATTTCTTCAAATGCAGGTTCTTCAATTTGTGGTTCACACGTTAGAACCTCTTCCTGTGGGAAAGTGTTACCGGGAGCTTCACAATTTAGTAATTCAACAAAATATTATTTAGTACTTTGTCTTTTAAAAATCATAATGGACTTTCTGATTCTAGCATTAATTATAAAATCACATTTGCTTTATTTTTGTTTTTCTGAAGACAAATGCACAGCAGAGTTGTTCTCTTTCTTACTGCTCTTTTTATTTTTTTTTGCGTCTCCTTTTTACAGGACAGTCAACGCCAGCATTTCTGCCACTGATCTCTTGGCAAGTTTACGTTCAGTAGTTTGCCAATGCTTTCTGAACAACCGGCACTGATACCAATGCAATACCAACGCAACGCGGTCTTCTGCCAAATCGCGGGCATCTGTGTTTCGAACGCGGGTATACGGGATTACAAACCTTGTCCGTAACTCTTTGCCACGGAGACCGGCTCTTACTGCTCTGGACATTAATATTATATGAGATGTGATTTATTACAGTGGTTTTAGTTTTCTGAGTCAAATGACAGATTTTTTCAATTGCCCCAAACCAAGCAGAAATACTTCGACGATTTGCGTTACAGTCTTGAAGCATGTGCTGAATTGAAGTGACACATTCCAAACAAGACACATGGTAGAGAGCAGACCCCTTCAGTGTGAATAGTGTGCCTACAGCGATGAAATTTTGATAAAGAAACTAAACTTCTGATCCATTTTTTACAGAGTTACAAACCTGATGAGAATGTATTTGTTAAAAATGCTTCAGAGTATTGATGCTAATTAAATCTGATGATTGAAACAAGGTTCTGAAGCATTGTCCTACATCTTGAAACTGTAGAAAGTGAAAGAAATTTTGGGAAGATAGCTGTGTTTGTTCATTCTTCATAAGAAACTGTTACTTTGCTATTAATGTCACAAAGAAAATTTTGGAGTAATATAGATTTTGTTAACAATCTTGTTGACTTGTGAACAATTTTGTTGACTCAGGTTATCCTTGGGACTTTACAGGTTATAAGATATTTAACATACACCAAGCAACAGTTTTCATGTTATTTACTGACATTTTGTCAAATTTGTATTAAACTGTAAGTAATTGTAATGTTGTTATTACTATTCATTTTAAATAGTCATATTATTCAGAGGATTAATTGTTTATTGTTACTTTAGGATGGCATTGTGTTTGACGGTCTGACGGATGTGTACAATCATTGTCATATGGTAAGCAATTTTTACAGCAGATATATTGTTAATTTAATATATACACAAAACCGTGTTTGTGTACTGTTAGTTTTTTTTTTTTTTTGCACTAGAGAAAAAGAAATTAAGCAAGTCAGACAATTGGGAGTAATGAATGAAAACAAATATGATATCAGCCAACTTCTTTCCATGAAAACCTTATGGACATGTCATAAATCTGAAACTAACTACAGCTTTTATTGGCATTATTAATCTAGAGGTCTAGTGTGAACAAGGAAGAAGAGGACAACTCATGATGGTTTCTGTGTTTGTCATTGCTGTACATTTATCATAGCAGTACATTTATCATACTCTATGTCTCATGTGATGACATGTCATAACGAACACATATCTTTTGCAGCTAAGACAAGGCTCTTGGGACAAATGTTTCTGCAAACTTTGTTAGAATATTCTGCACATGTGTGCTGTTTTGGCAATTAAGTCTTCAATAAGACAGACTTGGGAGTGCAGTTCATGACCAGAATTTATGTATTTATTCTTATTGATGTGTAAGCACCCACAAATGTGAAACTCCAAAGAATTGTAAACAGTTAAAGAAACTGGTATATCAAAATTCTGTTGGGTGATTTGAATGTCATAATCTGTTGGGGTAGCGGGGTAGGGGTATCCCCTATCAAAGGAGAAGTAAGGCGCCTCCTTCCCTCCGCTAGCCTACAGGACACCCTTGGGCAAGGTGGAGTACCCATTTAGCCCCCGATCAGGGTTACGTGAAGCCATGAGTAGAGGTGGTGGATGAAGATGACGAGCAGCCGACAGATAGTTGTAGGTTATGGTCTCCACCTTCACGACTGTAGGCTGAGGATCTCTTTATTTGAGGAGACAATGGCTACGGTCACTGACCAGTATGGTCACTGCTAGGAAGGAAAGCAATGGCAAACTACCTTCTTTATAGATGCCAAGAAAATCATGTTGTGTGGACTCATCAATAATCTGAGAAACGGCGTCAATGGGTGCTCCATAGGTGCAGTCTCGCCCGGTATGGATAGTCATGCGCACCAGGTGACTCCAGACCGTCAACAGGCTACTAGGTGCAAAAGATTAATATCACTGAAAGTAGGAACTTGGAATGTTAGAACAATGAATACAGATGGAAAATTAGAAAACATCAAAAAAGAAATGGAGAGAGAGAAGATTAACATATTAGGAATATCGGAAACAAGATGGAAAGGAGCAGGGATAAGGACAGGAGAGGATTGTAAGATTATTTACTCTAGGGGAGAACAGCAAAGAGGTGTAGCCATTATATTAGATAAGCAAATATCAAATTCTGTCAAAGGATATCGGGCTGTGTCAGACAGAGTTCTATTAGTAAAATTAAATGGAAGACCTTTTAAAATAAATGTCATTCAAGTATATGCTCTAACAAGTGGATCTAGTGAAGAAAGTATAGAGGAATTTTATAATGACATGGAGTCTGCTTTGAAGAACTGTAAAAAATCAGAAATAAATATCATAATGGGTGATTTCAACGCAAAAATAGGAAAGCAAAGCGATGGATGCAGTGTAGGCAACCATGGTTTGGGAGAGAGAAATGAAAGAGGATACAGACTTGTAGAATGGGCAAAAGATCAAGAAATGGTTGTAGGAAACACGTGGTTTAAACAGCATCCTAGAAGATTATGGACATGGAGGAGTCCAGACAGCAGAATGAAAAACCAGATAGATTACATCCTGATTAGCAAAAGGTTTTGAAATGCGTTAACAGTCGTAAAAACAGTTCCAAATGCAGACTGTTACAGTGATCACAGATTAATTACAGGCACATTGAGGGTAAAGTTAAAGAAAGACAAGTATACAGCAGGAAACCCTAAATATGACTTGTGCAAATTGAAAACTGACAAAGAAATACAAGATAATTTTAACATAGAAGTAAAGAACAAATTTGATTTATTGTCTGATCTAGAGATCCTATTTCAAGATGTAGGTGATCAATGGGAAATGCTGAAGAATTCAATCAGTTGTGCAGCAGAAAAAACTATTCCAAAAGTAAAGAAAGTGGGCCGTAAGACATGGATGACTGAAGAAATTTTACAACTAATTGAAACAAGAAGACAGAACAAAAATAATCCTGCCAAATATGAAGAAATTCACAGAAAAGTCAGAACCTTATGTAAGGAGGCAAAAGAAACATGGCTTGAGAAAAACTGCAGAGAAATTGAAGAACAAAACAACAGTAAAAATGCGAAACTAATGCACAAAAGAATTCAGGAGCTTACTAATCAAAGAACAAGTACATCAGCAAGCTGCCTAAAGACAAAAGATGGAAGAGTCAGAAAAAGATCAGATCTTACATGTATGGTCAGATTACGTGAAAAACCTTTATGACGATAACAGAGACGAACAGTATGATGTTCAAAATAATAATGAAGGACCAGCAATTTTGAAGATGGAGGTTCAGAATGCTCTTAACCATATGAAATCTGGCAAGACCCCCGGTTCAGACAGCATCACAACAAAAATGATTAATGCTTTAGAAGAATATGGAATAGATAAAGTTACCAGTCTGCTTAATACAATATATGATACTGGAAATATACCTCAGGAGTTATGTAATTCTGTATTTATTGCAATCCCAAAGAAATCCGGAGCCTTGAAATGTGATCAGCATAGAACAATTAGTATAATGAGTCACATCACAAAGATTTTGCTAAGAATTATCATGCAAAGAGTTAGGAGGAAAATACAACCTGATATAGGAGAAGAACAATGTGGGTTTGTAGAAGGCAAGGATACAGTAAATGCTGTGAATATACTGAGAACCGTAATCGAACGTTCTATAGAAGTAAACAAAGATCTACACCTTTGCTTTATTGACTACACAAAGGCTTTCGATAAAGTGAGACATGTCAACATGATAAGGATGCTTGAGGATCTACAGATTGATGGAAAAGACCTTAGACTTGTAAAAAACATATATTGGAAACAACAAGCTGCCATAAGAGTTGATAATGAAGTAAGCCAATATCAGCCTATTAAGAGAGGTGTGAGACAGGGATGTGTAATGTCTCCAGATCTGTGTTCCCTGTACAGTGAAAGTATTTTCAGAAATATTGAAGATATGGAAGGAATCATGGGGGACGATGCATCAATAACATTAGATATGCAGATGATACAGTCTTGATTGCAGACAATGAACAGGACCTGCAAAATTTAGTAAATGCGGTTGTTACACACAGTGAACAACTAGGGTTAAAATTAAATTGTAAAAAGACACAGATTATGGTCATCACTAGGAAGAACGAAATACCACAATGTAATATACAAGTAAATGGGAATATTCTTCAACAAGTGAATAGGTACAATTATCTCGGAACAGTAATAACATCTGATGGGAGATGCCTTGAAGAGATTAGAACAAGAATCGCCATGGCAAAAGTAGCCTTTAGCAAGATAAAAAACATACTGACCAATAAAAAGATGTCAATTGAAACGAGAAAAAGAGTGTTGAGATGCTACATAGAACCTGTGCTCTTATATGGATGTGAAGCTTGGACAATGAGCAGTCAGGCTGAAAAACATCTGATGGCTGTAGAAATGTGGTTTCTGAGGAAAATGCAAAGAATAATGCAAAGAATACCATGGACAGCCAGAAAGACCAATGAACAAGTTCTTCAAGAAACAAATGAAGATCGTAAACTGATTAGAGAAATTAGATGTCATTCATTCATTCATTCATTCATTCATTCATTCATTCATTCATTCATTCATTCATTCATTCATTCAGTAGCATGTCCTTGCAGAACCTCACTACCATAACAACCCTCCGGAAAACTGCTCGATCAAAAGCTAGATGTCCCGCGTCTGATACACCCATCTGGAGATCACCCGCCACATCCAGCACTCATCTTCTCTTTGGCCTTCCTCTTCCTCTCTTCATAGGCATATACCCCTCCATTATTGTTCTCTCCAAACTTTCATGACGTTTCATGTGACCAAAATATATCAATTTTCTTTGTTTTATCGTCTATAATAGCCAGCCCTCTTCAATATTCAGCTCTTGAAGTATGGATGCATTTGTTCTTTTCTTTACCCAATATATTCTTAGAATCCGTCTATAACATTTATATTCAAAAGCATTTATGCGCTGTTCAGCTTGTTTAAATTAGATGTAGACAGTCAAAATTTTTTGGGCATGTTATGAGAAGAAATGAATTGGAGAACTTGTGACAACTGGCAAGATCGAAGGGAACAGACCAAGGGGAAGACTGAGAAGTAAATACCTGGATGGCTTGGCTACATGGCATGGTCGAGACAGGAACACTGAGCTGATCCACGACTCTGGTGATCGAGTTAAATGGCGAGTCATGACCGCCTACGCTTTCCGGCATGGCACATGATTGATTGATTGCTGCTTAAAATTAGGAACATAATTTGGTCATTGGACTCAGGTACCAAAAATATGTTTTGAAAATTACAAATTCAAAATGATATATGTTAGTCACTAGTAGGATGTTTCGAGTGTACGTGTTAAGAAATGATCTTAATTTGTTTTTTTATGAAGTTTCATACCATTATAACTTTTAGTGACAAGCAAATTTCATCTGCAGTGGAACTTTGTATCTTTATGTTGCTTACTGTTTTAAATATCATAAGAAAGTAGAGATATTTGGTCACTGTAATTTTAAGGTAACACATAGTAAGCCATTAGCTGTAAGCGCAAAGAAATTAAGTTTTGGTCAGAACATTCTATCATATTTGATTTGTCATACAGGGAAACTGTGCAGAAAATACAGCTAAAAAATTTAACATCGGCCGGAAGGAACAGGATGAATATGCAATTAGAAGCTATACTCTCAGCCAGAAAGCTGCAGCAGATGGAGCATTTAAAGCTGAGATCATTGGTGTTCAAATACCCCAGAAGAAAGGTATGTGTTCAAAGGCATTTTTCTCCACGTGTAGTCTTAGAAATTCAATTTGTAATTTATTAGCCTACTGTATTCATTGATGTAAGACAAAAGGACACTGTTTTAAAAGGGGTTTAGCATATGTTACAACAACATCTAGCTTGAGAATGGAAGTTGAAGCTGTGACGGCAGCTTTCTAGTGGTTGGAGACCAGCATAGCCAGACATGTTGTGCCAATAATGGACTCACAGAGTATGCTTTGGAAAGTGAAAACTGCCATGTTCCGGGTGGCATGGCCAGCATTTCTCGAGGTGACAGAGATTGCCATGAACAGGTTGATAGATTAGCTGATGCTGCTGCTGTTGCCACTCTGGGCAGAAAGCAGCTACTTTTAATTCTTCGTTTCTCTTTTGAGGGGAGTGTGTCACACCTAGTTATGCAACTCAGAGGTCATTGTGCTCAACTTTGGTGTGCATTTGTGTAAGTTTACTATTTCTAGTCAGATTCCATCCACAGTATTGGACTCATATCTACCTGTGCGCAGGTTTGCTTTCCCTATCAATTTTTCCAGGGCAGCAGGCCTTAGGCCTACTCTGTGAGATTTTCAACTGCTGTGGGAATTTTTACGTGCACAACTTTGCGGGACCTCTTGTCTTTTGCCCTTTTCCGAAAAGGCGATCTCTCTACCCAAGAGATCAGGGGCACGCTTGATATCATATTTTTTTTTTTTTTTGCACTCGCTCACTTTGAACTTAAGCGTAGTCCATACACACTACTTCCAGTAGTGCTGGACTGAATTTTGTGTGTGGATTAGCTTTCCCTGTTAACAGTGTCCCTTGCCGTCAGGCGAACCCACTCTGACTTGTAATTTATGCTCCATACATGTCTGTCTGTTTGTCTGTGGGTGGGTGGATGGATGGATTTAGTGAGTATGTGATTGTGAGAATGTATATGTGTATGTTAGTCAGTTAGTTAGTCGACAGATCATCCTCATTGCACATTGAACCATTCAGTCCATAAGTGCTCGGATCCCCTCCTCAGCAAATCCCGCAGCGTGTAGCGGCTAACGACGCCAGTTCTGTGTTGGTTTATCAATCTTCTTTGGCTTCCTGAGTAGTTTTCTTGTTTGGCCACCCCTCTTTTAATTTGCTGCTCTAGCAGTCTGGCCATTGTTGTAGATTTACAGTCATCACTTGGTTCTCGCAAAAGTCTTACTTCTCGTAGAGCATTCAGAATGTCAGCCTGGTCCATGGCGCGTCCGCCCTCCACAGTAGCCTCACCTGCGAGCTTGTCAGCCCGCTCATTTCCTTGTAGTCCCGCATGCCCTGGCACGAAGATGAAACTAATCTTTGCCAGCCGAGACCGCTCCAGAGGCAGCAACCATTCTCTTCGGATCAACCCCTCCTCTATCCTCTTGATCATGTTCATTGAGTCGCTAAGGAAACAAGCCCTAGTGAATGTCTGTGTCTCGAGCCATGTTATTGCTTTACTTACTGCCATGACTTCCATGGTCAGGCTACTTGTGGTTTCAGTAATATGTGTATGTGAGGGAATGTGTATTTGCGTATTTTCTAGTGGTTGCATAACTGTGAGAGTTTGGGTAAATTTTGTAAGTATGTATGCAGGTTTGTGTGTATGTGTTTATGAATGTACGTGTGTTTGCCTGCCTGCCTGTCTCATAACATGGTAATATGGATTGCTTATGTTTACACCATTCGTTTGACAATGTTTTCTTTCCTATGTGAATGTAACATACACAATGATGAACAAAAGATGAGTGATTGGAATGGTCGAATCTAAGAGGGGCCTGCATGCCCAATTTGTGACCCTTTGAAAATAAAATTTGTTCATTAGTTCACTCCCAAGCCAAGGACGCTAGGTAAACATTTTAGTTCAACTGTCCAGTTGGTGTAGGGTTTGAACCCCTTACCTCAGCATTAGTGCACTAGGTGTTTAAGAACATGTGTTTTTATCCATTCAGCCATGCTGACCTACTGGTAATATTAGATACTAATGGTTCTTGGAAAAACTCTCAGCCTTATACATGGATGAACCAGACATCTTCAGAGCCTGCGGTGGACACTGAACATTCTCAGCCAGGACTTTCCCAAAAAGCTGCTTTATGATAGAGTCTCCATATTTGGAAAGACTGTCTAAGAAGGCAGTGAGTACAAGGTCTGGAGAATATTCCAAACTTTTAGGAAAAAACCAGATAGGCTTTACATCTGATTGCTGCTGGAATAATCAGCATGGGAATTTTTTGGTGGCTTTTGAAGAGCATTATGAAGCATGTCTGGGAATGTTACGAGTATAGTAGTGTTGATTCTTGTATTTTGTACAAATTGATATGTTAAAAAAAAAAAAAGAATATTGTTGTTTTTATTACATTGAGTTTATGAACATAGTGACTGGGAATAAAAATGTTGCTTAAAAGTCGACAGGGTCGACTTCATTGCACCGGGTTTTATCCCATATGGCTCAGTCTCTTTTTTGCAGTCTCTTTTTTCGCAAAGCACAAACTCCGTAGCTCCAGCGACTACCTTCAGGAGTCTCTGAAAAAATGCACTCATGAACCGAAGGACACGGCCCAGAATCGAACCCACAACCTTCAGAATCCGAGGCAGACGGCTTGACCACTTCGCCACGGAGACTCCCCTGAGAATGTATTCACCCAGCCACTAGCTTCAGTGAATCAACGAAAATGAGAAGTAGAATGGGTAAGCTAGAATGCAATCACAAACGACAAAATGGATGCCAAAGCTTTCGTCAGCACACAAAACAACAAACATACACTGATACAATTGCATAAAAAATCAACACAAAACTATATATAAAGGTTACTTGGCTGTGTGGAATGCATCCTTCTTGTGTTCTTGACATGTGTGTTTAATGCACCTCACATTCTGGTGGAAGAAAACACTGCACCTACCTTCAGTGAACTTATTACATTATATCTGAATTTTCTGAGGATATAATTGATTAATTTTCCTGGATTGCGAAGTTGAAATTCTTACATTCTGCTTTTTTGTAGGAGATCCATTAACAGTGTTAGAAGATGAAGAATACAAGAAGGCCAACTTTGATAAATTTAGCACGCTGAAACCAGCCTTTCAGAAAGATGGTGGTAAGTTAAAGGATGGAGTGTATTGGTTTCATTTTCTTAATTATTGGCTCTTGATAAATTGTATTTGTTATAGACTTCATAGACACAGTGCTGGTTCCAAATTACTGTCATAGCCGGGAGTGTAGAATTGAAAATGAGCACTCAACCTTGCAAAATAATCCCATATCACGTGCATTCATCATAACAGCAAATGTCCAACTTCTGGTTTTTCATTGTGGTAGAACTGTTTTGACTAACAGACGATGGGGCGAAAGTGAACCTCTGGCACCGTAAAACCAGACTGCTCTAGAAATGTATGTATCTACATACATGCGTGGATACATGTGTACATACACATCTAAACTCAATTAAAACCACAGTCTATCCCAGTCTATTGGCAGACCTGTTAACATAAAGATCGTTCAATTATATGCTCCAACAAGTGAATGCAGTGAAGATAGTATAGAGGAATTGTATAATGACATGGAATCTGCTTAATGCTCAAGTGTGAGACTATATTTAAAAATGAAACAATCTGTGTATTCAAAGGTACTGTGACAGCAGCCAATGCCAGCTCACTGAATGATGGAGCTGCTGCATTAGTGCTGATGACATCACAGGCTGCAAAAAGGCTGAGTGCTAAACCTTTGGCAAGAATTGTAGGTAAGCCTAATTTTGTATCCTTTAGTTCTTTGGAAGACTTGCAAATGTCTGTTTGAATCCATTTTGACCTGCCAAGTTCAACATAAAGCTTGTAGAAATACCAGCCCATCCTAAAAGTAATGGAGATTTTGAAAAAGGCTGTCATGGTATTGTACTTGTCAAAGGAAAATCCCAACGGCATCTCCAAGGGGTGTTGGAGGATAAGCAACACACAGTTGTATGTCAAAAACAGCTCCGGGGTTTGAGAGTCAACTGGTATAAATGGACAACTCTGCAACAGAGTAGGGCAGGATATTTGCTTGCCTTGAAATTGCTGTCAAAGGCAGAGGTAACATATTCCTGGGTGGGTGTGGAGGGAAGCTGCCATATTATCTTCCTAAGTCTTTATTAGTCAAAACAGATCAGTCAGAGAACAATGTTAATGGCTATCTTATGGCGTTCTCATCTGGTAGGGACTGTCACGAGCCACAGGTGATGCCAGACATCATACAGCTTCTTATGGCAAAACCAACACCAATAAATTTAAAATAGGAATGTGGAGTGTCAGACGTTAGCAGAAATAGGAAGACAATTAATATCCTAGGAATGAGTGAGATGAGGTAGAAGAGATCTGATAAGATAACAATGAACAAATAGAAAATTGGCTGGCCGAGTGGCTAAGAACCCGGGTTCAAATCCTCAGGTGTGGATTTTTTTTCTGTCGGGGGCAAAAATAAAATCCTAACCTGCACTGTTCCTGGCGACTGCACTAGTCAGCCGGTTCTAATTCCTCAGGCTCAAGACCCCATATGTACTATAGGCAGTAGGTGACAGTAATAAATATGAAAAAGGGTAGGACTGCTATTTGACAAGGAAACAGCTAAATCAATTGGTCGTTATTGGAATATTTCAGATAGGCTTACTGTGGGTTACACCAAAGACGCTGTGGCTAAGGGGTCGCAAACACAATTCACAATCCCACTACCCGATTCGAAACATAACAGCAGAAGATTTGAGAGCAGACCACCTTGTGCTGTTTTTTAAACAATGGGTGCCAGTCAGTCAGAAAGCAGTGGCTGACTATTGCTGGGGTTGACTGTGACGTCCTGTAAAGGATATGCAACTAACTTGTTAACACTAAAGGCAAAACAAGACATATAAATATTGTAAATGTAAAAGAGCAATTATGAACGTAGGAAGTAAGACAAGGATGTTTTTGTCTCTAGACCTAATGTCTCTATATAGTGAAATAATAAAGAGAGAGGTAAAAATAATAGAAATAATGATTATATCAAAAAGATAACACCAAAATATTATATTAAATAGAAGTCAAGAGATCCAAATTTTGGGGACAATCATCTTAGATGGAAGCTGCACGACAGAGATTAAGATCAGAATAGGCCATCCAAAAGCTGCCTTTCAGAAGACAGTATCTTATGTAATAAATCAATTTAATTGAAAGTGGTAAGTGATATGTATTTCAGACCCATTCTGCTGGATGGTAGTTAATCTTGGAGTGTGAACAAACAAATTGTAAAGTGCTTGGAGGCTGTGGATGACTGTTACTAACACCTTGGATGTGTAACTTATAATGATTTCTTGAAAGAAGCTAATAAAAGTAGACAATGTTACACAACTATAAGAAAGGAACAAACAGTGTTAATTGATCATAAAATGAGAAGCGAGGCATTGCAGAACACTGTGATGGCTGGAAAGATCAATGGTAGAAGAGGCACAGCCAGACCGAGAGAAATGTTACTTAATAGTCTTAGATGGTGACATGTAAGAATATCAAAAGAATTGATCCGGAACACCATAGACTGGGATCTGTTGAGAGACATGAACAGCCATGCCATTTGCAAGGCACATGATGATGATCCTACATGAGAAGACATGAATGAATGAATAAACTTTATTTTCAGGGAGTTGAGAATTGACAGTCATTCATCATCAGCATCATCAGCATCATCATTTTCCACTTTTGCTGTCAAACATTGTGGGGAGGAGTGACTGACATAACGTTGCCTGATGGACGGCACTGGATAGTGTGATTTTACAATATTTTTGATGTCGCCAATCCATTTTCTACTCAGGCGTCTTTTTGCTCTCGTATCAGTTCTTTGATGTAGTACCATTGCTGGTTGTTGATAGTTTGCATTCTAACAAGATGGCTGAACCATTTATCTTCTGCCTTTCAATATTATGTGGCACAAGGTGTTGATCCCACTGTCTGTCTGATAACATAATTTCTTACTCGGTCTTAGATAGTTAAGTTGACAACTGTTCTCAGGCATCTCATCTCGCAGGTGTTGATTTTGCTTAAAGTGTTTTTTGGATGTCTATTGGTAGCATAGGGTTGGTGTGAATATGTTATTTATTATCTGTCGTTTTGTAGACCTATGTATACTTGGGTGTTTCAGTATGGGTGATAGTTGATATAAATGCGCACTTGCTATTTGGCATCTGATTTTGATTTCTCTGTCTATTCTCCCATCTTCTGTGATCATAGTTCCTAGATATTAAAATTCTTTAACTTGTTCCAGAGGTAATCAGTATATTTAGTGGACCAGGAGATCTGCTAACTTGCATTACTTCAGCTTTGGTTGTACTTATATTCATATTGTATCTGCTACACAGCTTATTAATATGGTTTTGCAGCCTGCCTTCATTGTTGTAAAACACTGATCATCTGCAAATAAAGGCTCATTTATTGTGGGTGGATCTGTTGTTTTGTCTAAAGTAAAGAATTCAAAATTTTCTTAATCAGTTCTGTCAAGAATTGCTTCTTTGGATATTCTGTCTGTGTAGATATAGCAGGAGGCTGAGTGGTCTTGAGGTCTAGTGTCCGCCTCGAGTGCTGGAGGTCCCAGGTTCAAGCCCCGTTGAGGGCCGGGATGTTTTCACGTGGACTTAAAGTAACAAAATGACCCCTGGTCTCTGGGTAGTGAGATCGGACGCCCGTGTATATTGTTGCATACGTAAAAAATCCCTTGAGTTGGAAATTGAAAAAGAGTAGCTTAACAGCGCTGCCCGGGCAAAATTGTGAGTAAAAAATCTACCCAAAGTATTTCAGGACCCTCGCGGTGCTATGGAGGTTGTGCACTAAGCTAAGATTCTCTGGACTCAGGCTTGAGTTAGGAGTAGAACGGAGCACTTATGGGTTATACCCATGTGTTGTGATGTTGATCCGTCAGCTAAACTAAATTAGATATAGCAGGGGAGAGCACACATCCCTGTCTCACTCCTGTATTGATTCTGAACATATCTGATATACCTTCTTGTGTTCTTACTCTACTTTGGCTCAATTGATACATGGCTATGATGCTTTCTAGTAATTGACCTTGTATCCCATAATTGTCAAGGATGGTCCATAATTTATATCTATATACTCTGTCGAAAGCCTTTTCCTGATTTGTTATTGTTAGTTGCATATCCTTTACAGGACATCGCAGTCAACCCCAACATTTTTTGGCTGTTTGTGATTTTTTTGGCAAGTTTACGTTCAGTAGTTTGCCATTGCTTTCTGAACGACCTGCACCCATACTATTAAAAAAAAAACAACGCAAGGCAATCTGCTTCCAAATCGCCTGCAGCTGTATTTCGAATGCAGTATTCAGGATTACAAACTGCAACTGTAACCTATTCGCCACACAGATGTTATCAATTATAGGAGGCTTGAGGAAAATACTTTCAGAAGTAAATTAAAACAAGAAATCAAAAAGCTACATAAGAACCTCTCTGAGTACTCATGTGAAAAAGAAAAAAAAAGTCGTTCTGTACTACTTTCTGTAGATACTGCCTTTGAGGTGTGAAGTGTTAGACCTTAACATATTCTAGGCCTTGCCAGGTGAGATGGATGGCCAGCTCCCTTCCACATGACATTTCCTTCCCAGACAGTTCCCTGAAACCACTACAGCTGTGAGGGGTGACCCAGCCTTATAACATGGATACTGGACAATGTTCAGAATTCTCAGGAAATTAGTTGGAACGAGAAGATATGAAAAAGAAGCTGGTTATTGGAATTCATTATCTAGTGATGGCTAACACTGACATTCTATTGTCAGTGTCTGTCATGGGGTTACCTAGACTTTAATGGATACTGGTTCTTGTACTCGTGTTGTTTCAATTTACTCAACAGGTTTTGCTGATGCTGCTACTCATCCTATTGATTTTCCAATAGCACCTGCATATGCCATACCAAAGGTATGTCCACTTGGTAACATAAACGGTATATTAACCCTTTACAGGGCAGATGCTTGTCCGTTTTTTAGCCCTGAACGGGCAAGATTTTTTCAGGTTCTGTAAAATTTCAGGTTGCGTTAGTAAAAACATCAGAAATAAGGTGTTAGTCAACCGATTTTAGTTAAATAAACAACACAATGAAGGTAAAAGCATGCAGAATATGTTACTCACATGATTGATGTCGGTAATCCATATATGAACACAAATATTTACGAAATACAGCATATTGTTTGTGATTTTCCGTCATCTATATGGCAATTTACAAGTACATTTTCAGAATCATAATCAATTTCTTTAAAGTCCGACTCACGACTGCTAATGCAAAGTAACGCTTTTCACTGATATCTAGCTCTGATTAATAGTCAACTTCATGCCCTTTAATGTCACTTAAATTGAACCTAGCGAAATCTCAGCTATCACTTGAAGAATCACCGAAATCCATTTTGAAAAACTAAGCGTAAAAACCCCGAAAACTATCCCAAAAAAAGTCTGTAAAAGTCCGTTCAAATTCATAGTAGGCGCTTACAAATGGTGGCCACGTTGTCAAGCTATCGGCGAAAGCGAAAGTAGCCGTCGGAAGTATCGTAAAGCTGAGAGATCACGTTTTTACAATGCATAATATTATCGGGCGGTTTCAGCCGATCTGCCCGTTTAAGCGACCGGACGGAAATGGACGTTCTGCCTGGTAAAGGGTTAATGGGGTCCAGTAGATTTTGTGTGTGTGTGTGTGTGTGTGTGTGTCCCTTACGAGACGTTGCATTTTTTAGCTGCTGTTGATGTACTAGGCAAGTGTTAGTTCAGTAGTTTGCCATTGCTTTCTGAACGACCGGCTCCCATACCAGCACGTTATAACACAACGCGACACAGTCTGCTGCACAAATTGGTCGCAGCTGAGCTTCGAACGCCTGGTACCCGGCTCACGAACCGCATTCGCAGGCCTTTGGCCATGGAGACCGGTGCCAGTAGATTACAGGAAATATATTCTGTAATGATTTTACGTTCTGCTTTTTGAAGGCCAAAAATTGATAGTAGTACCAAATTTACAACTCCATTTGGAGGTCAGCATGACCGAATGGATAAGAATGCTTGTTCTTAAACATCCAGTGTGTTGGTGCCGAGGTAGTGGGTTCAACCCCTACACCGATCAGTTGGACTAAAATGTTGACGTCTTGTCCTTGACTAGGTGACATAAATTACAAGTACCTCAGAGGTCATAGTGGGTTCGCCTGATAGCAAGGGACACTGGTAATAGGGAAAGCTAATCCACACGCAAAATTCAGTCCAGTGCATTAGTTGCAGAAACATATGTGTGGACTACGCTTGAGTTAAAAGTAAGGGAACCAAATAAATTTTATATAAATAGAAAATGCATGACCCCGTGAAGCAGCAGGTTAATTAATGACAGAAAGTACAGGAAGGCCCTGCTATACATCGCTTCGGTTTACGCCATTTCACTATAACATCGTTGTCAGGTAGGGGACCAACTTCACTTTGTCGCTACGTTTCGCCATAATGTCATTTTGAGGCTGGCGATCGGGCTGTTGATATCGGTAAAGTCCATGGTTTACCTCCAACCACGGTAAGGACAATTCACGCAGGTGCTGACAAAACCAAAGAGGGTGCTAAAAACGTAACCCCTTTGAGTGCTTCCAAAATCACTCGTACTAGAAGTACTCTTATGGAGAACATAGAAGCACTATTGGCCGTCTGGATTGAAGACCAGAACCAACGAAATATGCCTGTGAGCAAGCTGGTTATCCAAAAGAAAACTATGAAGATCTAGCTAAGAATGCGGATGAGAGCAGTACTAGTACTGCTGATGATAGTTTTGGAGCGAGTCATGGTTGGTTTGAGCGCTTTAAGAAGTGTTCACACCTGCACAACATTCAGACAACAGGTGAAGTGGCGAGTGCTGATACTGCAGCTGCAGAGTGTTTCCCTGCAGAGTTAAAGGCCATGATTGAGGAGGGTGGTTAATCTGCATCAGACAATGGACACATTTTTTGTTCAAGCAGAGAAAAAAGGAGGTTCTTCTCAGATGTCTTGTGGAGTCTGGGGACCTGAGAATAGGGTGTCTGGCTATACTAAACAAAAACTAAAAATAATGCACTGGAATCCGGAGGGAGTGAACAACAAAAACATAGAGCTTAGTAAACATCTTGGACCAAGAAAAATTAAGTGTATGTTCCTTGCAAGAAATTCACCTCAATGAAAATATAGCCTTCAAAATCAGAGGTTACCAGTGTTTCCGGTCTGACCGAAAGGTTAGCAGAAAGGTGGGATACTGACCCTTGTAAAAATATAACATCACTGCTTCCGAAATTGAAGTTTACATGGAAGGGGCCAAGTATCAGACACATAAAATTAAGACAGATAATACAGATCTACATCTGATCAATTACTACTGTCCAAGTGACCACCCACATGCTCTGGACACACTACCATTAAAAGAATAAATGAGACACAAGGAAGTTGTGGAAACTAGTAAAACAACTTAATGATGAGGGCAAAGGGAGAAACTGCACAACATTAAGACGGAAACATCTTAACAGGAAAGCAAGCAGATGACCATTTTGAGGACTCATTTGCACAAGATAACAACATCAAAATTAGTCCAGAAAAACAATAAGAGATTGGAGAGAAATGGCAACATACAGGACAGAATGAAACAGTACATGAGGTTCTGGAGGCACCTATCACAATCAGCGAACTGGAACTAGGCATATCAAAACTGAAAATGAGAAAGTCACCAGGAGCTGATGGTATCTCCAATGAAATGATTAGGAACAGTGGCCAAAACAAAGCTATTTCAGATCTTCAATAACAGCTGGACCTTAGGCAGCGTTCCACAAGCCTGGAGAGAAGCAATTATGAGTCCAATGCCTCCAGCTACAAACCAATTAGCCTCACCAGCTGTCTCTGCAAAACAGTGGAGCACATCGTTAATCACAGACTGCATTGGTACATTGAAAGTGAAAACATTCTAGTGCCACAGCAGGCTGACTTTAGGCAGTGCTTTTCTATGGAAGATCAGACAACCTACCTCTCTCAAGAGATTGAGGAAGCATTCCAAGAGAAGAAACTGGTGCTTGCGGCATGGATAGATCTGAAGAAAACAAAGTCTGCAAAGAAGGTCTTATGAAGAAACTGAGAAACTATAAAGTCATGGAAGAATGCACAAATGGGTGAAAGCATACTTGCACAACAGAAGAGCCAGAGTACAGATAGATGGACTCAAGAGCAAGAAAGTACTACTGCATCACGCCAGGGCAGAGTCTTGTCCCCCACACTTTTTCTAATCTTCATCAATGATCTTGTTGCTAAACTACCGCATGGAATTAAAGTGGCAATGTACGCTGATGACCTGGTTCTGTGGAGCACAAATGAACATGCATCAGTGGCCACCAGATCGCTACAAAGAGCTGTAGATACATTAGTTGCATTTGTCCAAAACAAACGGCAGGGATCATCCAAATACATGGAATACCCCTAAGAGAAGATAAAGAACCAACATACCTTGCAGTAATATTTGATGCCAGGCTGACATGGAGAAAGCTCATAACAAAGCAGTAGCAAAAGCCAGATGGAAAATGGCATCCTGAGAAAACTAAGTGGAACCACATGGGGAGCTAGTGGGAAAATACTTAGCAAAGTTTATCAACAGAGCATACAATCACACCTGGAATATGGGTCAACTGCGTGGTGTTCAGCATAAAAAACTACACTACAAGAGCTGGACAAGGTGCAAAATCAAGCACAGGAGGGATGAGATCAAAGCCTATAGTGGAGATTGAAAAGATGGGGAAGACACAAGCCCTGAGAGAGCACAGAGATATACGAAAACCTTAATACAAGCAGAAAAGTTCCTCAGCATGCCAAGCCACCCTATGAAGAACAGTTTTGAAAACTTAGCTATGGGGCGGTTGAAAAGAAGCAGTTTTATCCACTAGGCCAAACGACTGCTGTAAAACCGCCACTTTGCCTACAGTTGGTATCCCCCTGAAAACTATTCCAGAACGAACTCCATGGAAAGATGAATATAGACTGTCACTATAAATCCAGACAAAAGTGAGAAGAATATTTGACAAGGAAGAACAGAACAGTGTACAGCGCAGAACAGCCACTCTCAGCTTCCTTGATGAAGAATACCCACAGGACCTCAGGATCCGAGTCTACACGGTAGGTCAGCATAAAATAACAATACTAGCGACATGGCCAAAGTACCAACAGGAAAGTACTGTCATAACTGTGATACTGAAATTGAGGCAATCAAGATAGCAACAGAGAAATTACTAAATACCAACCATGGTACACAACCTGTGGTGTTATTGACAGATGCAATATCAGTACTCGAGGCGCTCCTGTCTGGGAAATTGCCATTACTGAGGACACTACTTTCTGAACTTATCAGTCAGTGTAAGGTCACCATACAGTGGATACCATCTCACTGGAGTACCCAAAAACGAGAGAGCTGATTGATTAGTTAAGGAAGGGGCAAAAGAAAAACACCCTGATGTGCCCATTACATGCACCAGAAGAAAAGAATGATCAAATCAGTCAGAAAGCCACCAAAACGTGCTCGAGATTAGTACCGTGTTATGGACAGACCAGAACAAGTAATTATTCTGCGCCTCAGAACAGGACACAATTGATTACGCAGCCACTGGTATACAAAATTCAAGATCGGTGAATCCGCCATGTGCATATGTGGATTGATATCGCAGACAGCAGATGACATACTCCAAGACTGCCCAAAATAAACATATCTAGGCAAATCTTCTGGCCTGGACAGTGGAAGAAACTCTATGGACCACTGAGTGAACTGAAAAAGTCAGTTAAATTCATACAAGAGACAACATTGCAGTTAGAGACATATTTCAAGTGAACGAAAGAAGAAGACAACATCAACATCAACTATTTTTTATGAGCATGGTCGAGACAGAAACACGGAGCTGATCCACGACTCTGGTGATCGAGTGAGATGGCAAAACATGACCGCCCACACTTACCGGCATGGCACATGATGGATGGATGGAGTGTAAAATTGTTTGATATTGTTTATAATTGTACTGTAGTAATTATATTAATTCATAATGTTTATTTTCTTGCTACTTTCCTTGTGTAACTGAATGCTATACTTGTCATGTTTGTTGTTATTCATTCGATGGAATGTTGACTTATTATGATGTAATATAACTTAGTCCAGAACATATTTTACAGATGCTTTACAAACATGGTGTCAAGAAAGAAGATGTTGCACTGTGGGAAATTAATGAAGCATTTAGTGTTGTTGTACTGGCAAATGTTCAGATGCTTGACATTGATGTGGAGAAGGTGAATGTACACGGTGGTGGAGTTAGCATTGGGCATCCAATTGGGTAAGAGTTTGTGTTACAAGACTGTACTGTCTTCAAGTAATTCTCATTCACTGCTCACAAAGGTATGTTCATTATGCCAGTGTGTAAATAGTTTTAGATTATTACTTGTCACTTTCCTGCCAAGACAAGGGATAAACAAGTAAGGGACCCTTTACAGTCTTATTCATCAGTACAGGGTTTTCATTGCATGTGACCCACTTAATTGAATCATTACATAGTGATCAGCAAGCTCCTGTCAGATTAACTGATGAAACATCAAACTGGTTTGAGGTGCAAAAGGAGTAAGACAAGGTCCTCATACCTACAATTTATGCACAGAATGTTATGAGAAATGTCAAAAATGGTGAGACCACATGCACTTTTGATCCATTTACAAGTGGTGGAAATCCAATTCCAAAACTCAGATATGCAGATCACATGATCCTCCTCTCAAATAGTGCTGAGGGGTTAGAATAGTTGGTACTGTCTGTTAAGAGATACAGTGAAAATCTAAGTCTTTTTCTAACTATTTTAAAAAACACATAATGTTCACAGACAAAACTACATGGCCACCAAAAATCACAGTCAACAATGAAAAACATGAAAATATTACAGACTTGTAATATCTTGGCTGCATCATCCACAGCAGTGTGGACTGTTAACAAGAAGTCAGGCATAGACTGATTATAACAACACAGAGGTTAAACTATTCAGAGCATATGGCACAACAGCAGTAAATACATTAAAGTAAAATTGTTTTGACATCATGCATCTTTTCTGTAGCAACATATGCAGTGAGTCGTGGACCATTTTGCAATCACCAAAGAAAATCAGGGGCTTTGAACATGGATGTTTCAGACATTTTGCAAGATCGGAACAAGGAGAGATAGCTCGTGGGCAGAATCCTTTCATCTGAAATTCTTTGGCTGTATTCAGTGTTGCAAGCCTTTGAAAAGGGCATAGATGGAGGGCATGGTTCCTGGGGGAGAAGTCAGGGTTCAGCCAGCATGAAGATGGACACAACATTGCAGATACTTTGGGTGTGAGAGTGCATAGGCCAGGAGAACAGACAAGAAAGGTTGAGAAACGTTTCAGCGAATTGTGATGAGAACAGTGTTCTGCAAAGGACTTGCTACATGATGATGGTTTCAAATGTTGCTGTTATGTAGCCGGGGCGCAGAGTTGGGGTGAGTGCCCAACCTTGCATAAATACCCCAATGGCTCGTGCATTCATCACCTCTGCAGCCTTCACATAGTGTGGCATTTTGGTAAGTTGGAAGCAGTACCCACCTCGACCTACCCCACAACGAAGTAACGCTAAGAGGATGGGACTAATTTTGTTTGGAGGGGATGGGTCCTTGAAGCCAAAGTGTCCCATAATAGCTCTGGAAATCTAGGGGTTTCCCAGGAATGTTGATTTCTTCCCTCCAAAATCTTCCTTCCTGAAAAGAGAAACTTATTTAGCTCACGAGTCCCCCACCTATGATCATTTTCCCTTTTAGGTGAAATGGTCACAGGAAATTTATAAGATTTAAAGTTCCCCTTTTTGAGTAACCTGGAACCTGGGAGATTACAATAGAACAGAACTTTGCTGTCTATTTGTGTTTACCCAGCCACCTGTAGTTCCAGATTCTACAATTATGTGATGAAGTTTCATTAACTAAACACATAAATAATAAATGTTTTGTCACACCACAATGTACTTGACAGAAGAATGCAGGAAAAGTTAATTTCGTTTATTAACCCAAAAAGTTGTGGAAATAAGCCAGTAAAGCATTTATGAACATATGAACGATACACATCAGTCTATAGGATAATGTTCTAAATACACAATGGAGAATAGAACTCCTAGAAGATCTCATGGTGGTTCATTCATTTAGCCACTGGATTACACCACTGATTTCCTACCATTGTCTCTGCCTACACAGTTACAAAAGTCTTCCCATGAATCAGGCGGGGGACATACATTCAAGAACTCCCCATGAAACACGACCAGCTCCCATGATGGCTCGCTTGTATGTGCCAAATTATGGCGTCTATTGTCCCAAGAGCCTTCGCGGCGACGCGATGCTTCTAGGTTATCCAATGAATAAGGCAGGATCCAAACATCTGACCTGTCTATCACTGGGTGACATGGCTATTATTAGAGCTAATGCCACATTCTTGACATTCCAATGCTCTCTGGTGTGAACGCTTTTGTTGAGAACTGTGTTTTTGAGTTAGTGCTGTGCAGATGTGAACTGACGGAGTGCGCAATATGCGACAGAGCCCCCCTCCAGATTGATCTCCGTGGAGAACTATCGTCTCAGTCGTTCACAGCTGACACAGTTCCTTTTGTGATCCCTCTTGTTGGTTTTCCACTTCATCCGAAGTTGATGGTTCATCAGGAACTGGACAACGACTCAAGAAATCGACGCCTACGTTCATTTTCCCAGGAACGTATTCGATTTGGAATGAGTATGGTTGCAACAGCAACGACCATCGCATGAGTCTTGCGTTCAGATTCCGTGACGATGCCAGAAACATCAAGGGTTGGTGATCACATTGCACTGTAAAATGTTTACCATACAGGTATGCCTGAAACTTCTCCACACCCCAGATCAGACCAAGGCATTCACGCTCGTTCACCGAGTAGTTCCGTTCAGAAGCATTCAGTTTCCTGCTTGCATAGGCTACAGGGAATAGCTCTGAGTGATCATCTCCTTTCCTCTGGAGTAAGGTGGCCCCTATTCCAATATTACTTGCATCTGTGCGGAGCACGAACGAGCAGTCGAGGTCTGGTAGATGTAGGATCGGTTTGGCTGTTAAAGCTTGTTTGAGAGCTGTAAAAGCTTTCTCACAATCAGCTGACCATATGACTTTCTCTGGATTCCCCTTCTTGGTAAGATCCGTTAAGGGTGCAGCCAGTGTCTTTGATGTATCTTTGATAGAATCCACATAAGGAGACGAATGATCGAACATCCTTTTTGGTCCTTGGGCGAGGTGCTCTCTGAAGTTTCTCCACATTTCCTTCTTGAGGTGTTATGAAGCCTTGAGATACCTTATGGCCTAGGAAGTCCAATTGTTGAAATCCTATTTGACGCTTCTTGGGTCTTGCTGTCAAACCTGTTTTCTTAAGTCGCTTGAACAAGAGATGCAATGTTTGGACATGCTCCTCAAATGTTTCAGTCGCAACTAAAATATCATCCATGAAGTGGCTGATGGCTGGATGACGTAATGGGTCAAGTAATCTTTTCATCATGCGTGTAAAAACACTTGGAGCGTTACTTAATCCAAATGGAAGAACATTGAACTCATAGTGACCTCCAGGAGTACTGAAAGCTAACCACGGTCTGACTTCCGGTTTAACAGGAATTTGGTAATATCCCTTACTGAGATCAATCCTGGTGAAGTATCGGGCTGTGTTGAGACGAGTGAACAGCTGATTCTGGTCAGGTAGAGGTTCTGCCTGGAATTCAGTAATCGCGTTGAGCTGTCGATAATCGATGCACATACTGTTTTCACCACTAGGTTTTCTCAGCAACACCACACTAGCACTGTATGGAGATTCAGATGGTGATATGATTCCTGATGAGAGCATCTGCTGTATCTCTTCCTGCAAAGTATTTTGCTTGGCATAAGGAACTGGGTACGTCTTGACTCGCACAGGTGTATCATCTGTTAGCTTCATATCGAATTCCACTAAATCAGTAAGACCTGGTTTGTCGGTAAGTATTTCTGCATACATTGCCATAAGATCTCGAATTTGCTTCTGTTGATCTTGAGATAGGTTGGGGTTGATATCCACATCCTGAAATGTCTCTTTGGCTTGCAGTATACATTCTGTTCCCATGGTAATTCTTTGTTCTACTTCAGTAGCAACAGCCATAGCCATCAGGTGTGCAGTTTCGGAGGTTGCAGACCTTTCATTCCATTTCTTCAAAAGGTTTATGTGAAACACTTTCAACTTGCCTTTGACATAAATTTTGTAGTGAGTACGAGATATTTTCTCTGTCACTTCGAATGGTCCTTTCCATCCAATTTGCAACTTGTACTGACTGGTTGGAAGTAGTAGCAGCACGTTTTCACCCACTGTCAGCTCTCTATCTTTTGCTTTCTTGTTGAAATTGCGAGCCATTCTTCATCGAGCTTGACGTAGATTCACATTCGCTTGTCTCCAACCATGTTGTAGACGTTTCTTCAACTCAGCAACATAAACAGATGCAGTAACTACTGTATCATCTGCATGATCATCAGTCCATGTTCTCATTAAAGCTTCCAAGGATCCCTTGATTGGCCTCCCTGACAACAGTGTTGCGGGCGCAATCCCAGTAGAGTGATGCAGAACCTCCCGATATGCAAATAATGCAGCAGGAATATATGTGTCCCAATCCTCTGGTTTTTCATGAGCTAACTTTCTCAGAAAACTGAAGAGGGTACCGTTCCACCGTTCTACACTCCCGTTTGTTTGAGGAAAATGAGGAGATGAATAGATATGGCGAGCATGAAATAGCCTAAAGACTTCTTCCATGAGTTTACTGCGAAACTGTGATGCATTGTCGGTTAGGATTTTGAGGGGAAATCCAATCCGAGTAAATATCTCAAGTAAGGCTTCAGCAATGTGCTTGGAGTCACTTGAAGGCATTGGGATACTCTCTGCCCACATTGAACAGACGTCCACCAATGTTAATATGTATCAATTCCTCCTCCTCTTCCTGGGGAGTGGTCCGATAATGTCTACTGCTACCCTCTTGAAAGGAGATCCAGTTATAGGCATCTCACCAAGCGGCACAGGAGGAGTCCTATGTCTTGGGGTCACTCTTTGGCATTCCGGGCATGACTTGACAAATCTGATGACGTCAGAGTTCATTCCTGGCCAAAAATAGTGCATGGAAATTCTTTGCGTAGTGGCATTTATTCCCATATGCCCACTCAAATTTAAGCTGTGGCCCATTTCCAATATCTGAGCACGATAAGTAGATGGGAAAACTAATTGAGAATACTCTTGTCCACTTTTCCCTGCCTTACGATATAGAAGTCCACCCTTCATATACATGTCGCCTCTACTTGGAGGTGAATGTGCTTTAGGCAGTTTGTTGAAGCATGGCAACAAGGTGCTGTCAGCACTCTGTGCTTTCTTCAGATCCTCTGATCGAGGGTTGGTCGGAGTTGACGATGCTGGAGTCTTTTCTGTCTGAGAATTAGTCGTCATAACAGCGACTATCACAGGCTTTACAGGATCTCCTAGATGGACGTAACGACAACCGAGCATGACGGGGAACACTGGATCTTCCATTACCGCTGCCTTGATTGTTCCAGTAACATAACGCAAAGATATATGTACTCGAGCCACAGGTAGTGACATCTTGGTTGAACTTTTCAAGGGTCCCTGTATAATCACCATTTCCTCAGTCAACTGTTCTGGCTGAACTAAGGATGTTGCTACAACGCAGTCATAATTTAGACCTGTATCATATGAGCAAATGGCGGGGTATCCATTTAACAAGATGGATTCCACTACCAGAATTTTGGAATTGGTGTCTTCATGATTTGTCACCCTGGACGTTTCACTAGTGCTCACCTTACGTTCCTTCCGGCGAGTCAGACATGCAACTGTGTGAGGGGTAGGAGGTTTCTTCCAACAATCCTTTGTGTGATGTCCTACCTTCCTGCAATTGGTACAGTAGTCCTTACCACTCTTCTTGGCAGCCTGAATATAAGTTAGACTGGTGTTCGCAGATTTCTTCAACTTCTTATTGGGGTTGGTGTGTTCTTTTTCTTTGGTCTTGAGTGATTTGACTGGGGGAGAAGCTGTGGTCATCCGACTCTTACTTCCCACCTCCTTCTGAGATTTCTCCCATCTCTCTGCCAAAAGAATAATTTCCTCAAGTCTATCAGCCCCATTCTGTGTCAAGAACGCCCAAAGTTCTGATGACATTTTATCCCTTAATTGGTCAATTAATATCATCTCTCGGAGTCCTTCAAATGTTTCTTCAAACTTTCCCATCTCCGCCCATTTGTGCAGGTAGGATTTTAATCTTTCAACCCATTGGCCGTAACTTTCCCCAGGCTCCTTCTTAGCTGATCTGAATTTCCTTTTATAGTTATCAGAATCGACCTCGAAGCGAGTTAATAAAGCTCTTTTGAGAGTACCGTAATCCTGTCGTTCCTCATGACTAAGTCTAGAGAAAATTTCAAAGGCAGTTGTTCTCAAACCCTGGGTTGCTTGCAAGAAACTCACCTCAACGAAAATATAGCCTTCAAAATCAGAGGCTACCAGTGTTACCGATCTGACCGAAAGGACAGGCGAAAGGGTGGGATACTGACCCTTGTAAAAAAATAACATCACTGCTTCCGAAATTGAAGTTTACATGGAAAGGGCTGAGTATCAGACACTTAAACTTAAAACAGGCAATACAGACTTACATCTGTTCAATTACTACTGTCCAAATGACTGCCCACAGGCACTGGACACACTATCATTAATAAATAAATGAATGTGTGTGGCGATTTTAACAGCCTTTCGCAGAGCTGGGGCTATGATCACATGGACCAGAGAGGAGAGAGACTAGAAGACTGGCAGGATGAGAATAGGCTCATCTTGATTAACAAGCCGTCCGACCCACATACTTTCTACTCGAGATCATGGCACACTACAACTACACCTGACCTGGCTTTTCATTCACCAGACCTGGAGTGGAACATTACACAAATTTTTGGGAAACAGCTTCGTGGCAGTGACCATCGACCAGTCTTCCTAGCTGTAGAAAATGAGCTTATAAGTGAAAGCAACACCCTCTCGAGGTGGGACTACAAGAAAGCAGACTGGGCAATGTACAAGCATCGTACCAGCATACTGGTTAGAAACCAGAACACTGAGAAAGACATAAATAAAGTAGTTGAAGAGTTTGAGAAATGAATACTACAGGCAGCATGAGAAACAGTACCAAGAGGAGCCCGTAAATGTTATAAACCTTACTGGAGTAGTGAACTGGAACAGTTGCATAATGATTTGGAAGTGTGTAGGAAGCAAGTAGAGGCCAAACCCAGCCAAGAGCACCACAATAAATACCAGCACGCAAAAGCCAAATTTCAAAGGGCCAAGCTGCAGGCTAGATGGAAAAGCTGGCAGGAGAAAACAGAGTCACTGAACTTTGAAAGAGACACAAGGAAGTTGTGAAAGCTAATAAAACAATGATGAGGGCACAGGGAAAAAGAAACTCAAGAATTGCACTACATAAAGACGGAAACATCTTAACAGGAAAGCAAGCAGCTGACCATTTTGCGGACTCATTCGCACAAGATAACAATATTAAAATTAGTCCAGAGAAACAACAAGAGATTCAAGAGAAAAGGCAACATACAAGACAGAATGAAATAGTACATGAGGTTTTGGAGGCACCTATCACAATCAGTGAACAGGAGCTAGCCATATCAAAACTGAAGATGAGAAAGTCACCAGGAGCTGATGGTATCTCCAATGAAATGATCAGGAACCTAGGAACAGAGGCCAAAGCAAATATGTTGCAGATTTTCAATAACAGCTGGACTTAGGTAGTGTTCCACAAGCCTGGAGAGAAGCAATCATGATACCCCTCCTAAAATCAGGGAAACATAGTTCCATTGCCTCCAGCTACAGACCAGTTAGCCTCACAGCTGTCTCTGCAAAACAATGGAGCACATCATCAATCACAGACTGCAGTTGTACATTGAAAGTGAAAACATCTTTGTGCCACAGCAGGCTGGCTTTAGGCAATGCTACTCTACAGAAGATCAGACAACCTACCTCTCTTAAGAAATTAAGGATGCATTCCAAGAGAAGAAACTGGTGCTTGCAGCATGGATAGATCTGAAGAAAGCCTTTGACAAAATCTGGAAAGAAGGTTTGATGAAGAAACTGAGAATCTATAAAGTCAGTGGAAGAATTTACAAATGGGTGAAAGCATACTTGCACAACAGAAGAGCCTGAGTAGATGGACTCAAGAGCAAGAAAGAACTACTGCGTCGCGGTGTTCCCCGGGCGGAGTCTTGTCCCCCAACACTTTTTCTAATCTTCATCAATGATATTGTTGCTAATCTACCACATGGAATTAAAGCGGCAATGTAAGCTGATGACCTGGTTCTGTGGAGCACAAATGAACATGCATCAGTGGCCACCAGATCGCTACAAAGAGCTATAGATACATTTGTTGCATGGGCAAATAAATGGTATGGCAGCATAAACACTGACAAGTGCAGCACCACCCTATTTACCCTCTCTCCAAAACTAAAGGCAGGGATCATCCTGATAAATGGAACATCCCTAAGACAAGATAAAGAACCAACATACCTTGGATTAACAGTTGATGACAGGCTGACATGGAGTAAGCACATCAACAAAGCAGTAGCAAAAGGCAGATGGAAAATAGCCATTCTGAGAAAGCTAAGTGGAACCACATGGGGAGCCAGTGGGAAAATACTTAGCAAAGTTTATCAACAGGCATGACCACACCTGGAATACGGGTCAGCTGCGTGGTGTTCAGCATCAAAAACCACAATACAAGAGCTGGACAAGGTGCTAAATCAAGCACTTAGAGTCACCACAGGAGGGATGAGCTCAACCCCTATAGTGGAGTTGGAGACGGTGGGGAGGACAAAAGCAATGAGAGAGCGCAGAGATACGAAAACGCTAATACAAGCAGAAAAGTTCCTCAGCTTGGCAGGCCACCCTTTGAAGAACAGATTTGAAAACTTAGCTATAGGACAGTTGAAAAGAAGTAGTTTTATCCACCAGGCCAAACGACTCTGCAGAGAAACCACCGATCTGCTCACAGTTGATATCCCCCTGACAACTATTCCAGAGTGAACTCCATGGAAAGATGAACTACAAATCCAGACAAAACTAAGACAAAAGTGAGAGGAATATTTGACAAGGAAGAACAGAACAGTGTACAGCGCAGAACAGCCACTCACCTTCCTTGGTGAAGAATACCCACAGGTTCTCTGGATCCGAGTCTACACAGATGGGTCAGCACAAAATTCTGTTCGAAATGGAGGAGCAGGAATGTTCATAAAATACCCAAATCCCTGGGAAGGTTAACCTGGTCAACAAATGCCCGCAGAAGTTGGATGTGTCGGCCTAATGGCGCAAGAACGCAGCTCTGCTGTAAACAGGCACAACGCAATCACGTCCGAAAAAAAACAAGGACGAACGCAGAAGAAGAACAAGAAGAATACCCAAATAATACTAGGGACATAGCTAAAGTACCACCAGGAAAGTACTGCCATAACTATGATGCTGAAATTGAGGCAATCAAGACAGCAACAGAGAAATTACTAAATACCAGCCATGGTACACAACCTGTGATGCTATTGATAGATGCAAAATCAGTACTCAAGACACTCCTGTCTAGGAAATTGCCACTACTAAGGACACTACTTTCTGAACTTAACACTCAGCTTAAGGTCACCATACAGTGCATATCATACCACTGTGGAGTACCCGGAAACGACAGAGCTGATCAATTGGATAGGGAAGGAGTAAAAGAAGAGCAGCTTCATGTGCCTGTTACATACCACCAAAAGAAAAGAATGATCAAATCAGTCAGAAAGCCACCAAACCTGCTCACGACAACTACCACGTTATGGACAGACCTGAACAAGTCATTATTCTGCACCTCAGAATAGGATAAAATAGATTACACAACCACATGTATACAAAATTCAAGATTGGTGAATCAGCCATGTGCACATGTGGATTGGCGTCGCAGACAGCAGTGCACATACTCCAAGACTGCCCAAAATATAGCATATCCAAGCAAACCTTCTGGCCTAGAGAGATAACAGTGGAAGATAAACTCTATGGACCGCTGAGTGAACTAAAAACGACAGTAAAATTCATACAAGTGACAACGTTGCAGTTATAGACATATTTCAAGCGATAAAAAGAAGAAGAAGCCTCATGGTGATGATTTATCACTAGAGTTTCAATTAATTAACTTATCAGCAGATGATGATTTGAGTCTACATCAACACCTCTGACAACTTATGTCATACTGAGATGATCTAAATTTCTTGGTAATACAGATGTGATCATTTAAATTTTGTGCATTGATTTTGATTGTCTGGTGATACCCCCAGCACCTTTTTTGCATTCTTTTATGTGAGAAAACAAATCCTCCTACAACATATAGATTCACTGTGAATAATTCTCTAGTTTTTTCATTGCCCCAAGTTCATATTTCGCCATGATCTCTTTGTAACCTGTCTTTCCCTTGTCATGCACTGTTCCCGCATTCTAGTATTTATTCTGGAGATTTTCCTTGGTGAACGGAGGTAGATGCTAGGCTTCATATTGCTTTCTCTGCATCATGTTATGTTTTGTGTGTGTGCGTAGAAGATTTATTTGTCTTTCTTTTTCCAAAGACTTGTTTATGGTTAGTTGGATTTTGCAGATAAAGTTATCGTTGGGATGGGGTTGCCAAGCCTCCATAGTCACCTCTTATGACAGGCATGGTAGGTGACATTGTTACTACTCATTGTATGACAGGCATGGTAGGTGACATTGTTACTACTCATTGTATGACAGGCATGTTAGGTTACATTGTTACTACTCATTGTTTCCTTTATGGGCTCCTGTAGCAGGTGGGCAAACAGTATACTATTGTCAAATACATAGAATATATTCTGTTCTTTTGGTTTAATCAAAACTTGTTGGCTGAATAAATTATATTAAATTTTTCCACTGTCAGTGATTGAGTAATTAAACCAGAATCATGCATGGACCCGTTTTTGAGAAGAATTTTGAGAATATCATGGACACAGAAAAAAAAGAAACTCCAGTATTGAGAGCTTCAGGTGTTAAAGATTACTCATCAAAACCTTCAGGAAAAGACAAATGGCATTTATGGGGCATATCAACAGAAGGGGTGCGATAGGGAAATTAGCCTTGTGAGAACGATCTCATCTCATCTCATCATGTTCCTCTTGTAGCTTGCAGTGTCAAGGTGAAGTATAAACAGCTGGAGAATGCCCGCTTATGGGCTTCATGTATCAGTATTCCCATGGACTCTGTTATTCCCTGCATCCATCGTTTACATGGTCGGCCTCTTCCTCTGCTTCCCTCTGGTCTGTACATCATTGCTTGTTGTGGTAAACTGTTAGTTGTTAACCTTCTTGCATAGCCAAACCATTTGACTTGCTGCCTTCTAATAAAATCTAGTGCAGCCACAACCCTCACTTTAGTCCTGATTTCTTCAGTCCGTTTATACTTCTTAGTTTTTCCACAAGCAATATGAAGATCACCTGCCGGCTCGCTAGGCCAATGAGAACAAATACAAGGCAAAAGAGCAGAGGAATACAGAAGAAGGTATAAGTGGAAAGCTTAGGCAGCTGGGCAGCCAGCTTCATGAAAATATCAGAAGACAGGAGAGTTGTGAACATTGATATCTGCTTTAGACCAGACACTTAAAGCTGAAACCATCGCTGCAAGTTATCTCTTGTAGGAAGCCTGTTCCAGAGAATAGCATGCTGTCTTATGCTTATGTAGCAAAAGATTGTGTATGTAAAGTGTTATGTTGTTGGTAGTCTTAAGTAAATAAGTATAACTACTCGTGCACACTGCTATATACAGGGAAAATAAAAAACATTGACAGCCATGTGAAGAGCTAAAAAAAAACAGCCAGAGTGATTCTGTTTTGATATGTTGTTTCAGAATGTCAGGAGCTCGTATTGTTGGTCACTTGGTTCACAGTCTCAAGTCTGGCCAGTTTGGTGTTGGTGGAATATGCAACGGTGGAGGTGGAGCTTCAGCCATTTTGATTGAAAAATTATAATTGATTAACATCACTGTCACATGCATGATGTTTTAAATACTGGAAAAAAACACCAAAATGATTCAAGTGTTAGCACTAGAGTCATAGTTTATATACAATGGTTGTTCTGATGAAATGGGGAAAATTGGTTATTGATTAACAAAAGTGACATCTTGACACTTGGAACAACTTCTTTTCAGAAGATATCCAAGTGTGTTGGTTCCCAACGTGCTTGGGTGCACATTTAATACTTCTATGCAATCTGAGAAGTAAGATATAAAGATCTACTTCTGCCTTTTTAAATTGTACCGTTACACAAAGAATGCTAGGGGTAATTGTTCTTTTATCTGCATTTGGCTTCTGCCCTCAACCAAGCTGTTCTATATTTGACTGTCTCCTGTAGCCCCCTCCATGGTCTCCCAATATTATTCATCTCTGTCACTAAGTTTCTTCTCTGTGTGTGTGTTAGGTCTCCCTCTATTTCTTGTGGATCCTTCATAACTGTTTCTTGTGGATCCTTCGTAACTGTACTATTAACAAGTTTTCTCAATGTGTATTCTATCCAGCATCAGTGTCTTTTCCTTACCTTCATATGTGCTGAAATTTGTTTAGATATTTCTGTAGGCTCCATTTAAGTGATCTTGTACCATTTTATCATGCTAGAATTATGTACACTTACATATACATGTTACCGCAAAACATAATATTTGGTGCTCATAGCTTATGCATCAATTTAAGTAAAATTGAAAATATTAGCAGGATCTATTTACAAATTCCAAAATTTATATTGGTGAGTTTGAAGTGTAAAGCAATGATTATTTTTGTATCCTTGATTATTTATTGAACATTGACAACTGTTTACAGTGGAGCATGAGTTAAACTCGCATAAATATTACTGATTTATTCAGTAATTAATATGCATATTATGGAGGGCAAACATCAGAAATGGAATAAAGACAAAAGAGAAAATTATCACAGATAAGTCACACATCAAGCGTGTGAGACGTATGATGGTGGAAATAACCACATGTTCACATGCACTCATTGTGAACGAACATTTACAGCGCGAATTGGCCTTACCAGTCACATTTGCTACCGCCATGGGTAAAAGTTATTATGCCTTTCTGAAGCACAAACTATCGTCTGTCAAGACAGCAAGGTGCCAATGAATGAATATGCATATTAACTGATATTGTTTTTTGATGTTGCCTGTTATTTTTGAAAATATTTTGAAATGTGTTTACCTGGAGAATAAAAACAATATAATTAACACAGTAAAATAAATTATCCTTGTTTAGCTTATGTCATGTTACATATCAAAACTTTACAAAGATATGAAGAAAAATGTATGAGAGGTTTAAAAGCACAACATTAGTAATGTAAAATTTGTGTAGATATTGGTTTCTATCATTTGTATTAAATGAACATGGCAAAAATGTTCATGTTTATTTAGAGATGTAAGACAATCCTTACTTGTTGCTTTTTTAATCTTTTGCAAATTGAATCCTAAATATTATTTCAAATCTTATCCTTCACACAGATAAAAGAAGAAATTAATGCTAGATAAACGTGCACAGTAAGCTCAACATAAATAAGCAATTTACTTTATACATGAGACTAAACTAGTAACCACAAATTGTGTGGAATGTTGCATTTGCTTGTGTGTTCTTATTACAGACATCTGTACCACATAATAAGTAAGAACTGCCTGTTGACTAGTGTGTCCTGCAGCTTTTACATGCTAGTGTCCTGTGTATCCTATAGCTTTCACATATGTATGTATGTATGTCTGTCGGCCAGCGTGTGTTCGTGTGTGTGTGTGTGCACTATATCTTTAACATGTCTGTTGTCTAGTTTTCATCTCATTTTTCTTGATGTCCTATGGCTTGCACATGTCTGTCATTCAGTGTGTTCTATAGATTTCATCTCTCTCTGTTATCTAGTATCACACAGTGATCCATCCTTTGTCTCGTATGTCCTACAACATGCGCATGTCTCTTGTCCAGTGATGTATAGATTTCACATCACTGTTGTCTGGTGTGTCCTATAGTTTACAATTGTGTCTAGTTTGGCCTATTGCATTCACAAGCTATATGTCTAGTGTGTTCTAAGCTTTTACATCTTGGTTATCTAGTGTAACTTGTCTGTTATCTAGTGTTTCCTGTTGCATTCACATGATGTTATCTAGTATGTCCTATAGCTTTCACATGTCTGTGTTGTCTAGTGTGTCCTATGGCTTTCACATGTTTCTGTTGTCTTGCATGTCCAATATGGTATATGCCATACACACATGGGAAAGTTACGGTCATAGTGTAAATAAATGCCCTATACTTCACCTCAGGCACCAGCAGGCTATGTGCTGGTTTTACACACCCAAGTAAGCTTCTGCCATACGCCATCATCGCACACTATGGAGAAATGTCCATCAGAGGTTGAATCAAACTGACAGGCAATCTCGGTGTTGGTGGCCCCCTAGAGAAGCAGCAATCAGAAACAATTCTGGCACTCATTAGCACATCCCCCAAATCATGGGTAAATGATGTGCTTCAAAAGTGTGCACTACTAAATTGGCAAATGTGTTTTAATATCCAATGAGTATAATTTCTACTAAATGACAATTTGGTCGAAATGTCCATCGATTGAAAATCCTACTGAATGACAATTCAGTTCAAATATCCACATTTTATCTACTAAACAAAATATGAGACAAAATTTTACTTTACATGCAAGCTTCTTGTTTAAAATTGAAGGAAAGATCCTAACAGTCGCTAACCTATTACGTTACAAGCTTGAGATATGTAGATGGCAAAATAAGTCTCAAAGGTCAATACATGAAAACTACTGGCTCACAATACATTAGGTGGAAAGTTTAAACCTACCATGGTGTAGTGGTTTGATGGGTGCATATCCACAGCTGCCCCAATTTCAGGGAAAAGGACTAACATTGCTCTGTGTGGTTTTCTAGGTTTGGTGCTCTGTTTGGAGCACACAGCTCTTCATGTAAACCAGTTCAGAAGTCACTAACCAAGAACCTGATCCTGGAAACAAATAGTAAAGTATGCTATAAGAGTTGTTGGCATTGGCGATTGAACTGCTCATGTTGTAGAGGTTATCAAAGTCTCAAATCTATGGATTGCGTTTTTGTTGTCTCTAAAAGCATTGCTTGTGGTGAAATGGAGACTCAATATAAGCACAAGTGAGGCTAAACAGCATGTGACAATTCCTTGGGTGAGTCGAGAACCAGAACAGCATGTATCAGCTTTACATTTACGGAAGCCTTCTTTGATGTCAAGAAATGCTTATGTTCAGCCCTAACTTTTCCTTGAGAGTCAACCAGCATTGAACTTCTGGATGGGCCTGTTGAAGAGCACCACCTGTAGATAGTTCATAAATAAACACACATGTCTTATTTGGCGCTCATAAAAGTAGGGAAGTTGGAACCGCGACCAACTAACTAACTAGGAGTAGGGGAAAGAATTGGAGACTAGAGGACTGTTCTATAGCATTCACATCTCTGTTGTCTAGTGTATCTTATAGCTTTCACATCTCTGTTGTCTAGTGTATCCTATAGCTTTCACATCTCTGTGTGTTTCCTATAGCTTTCACATCTTTGTTTAGTGTATCCTATAGCTTTCACATCTCTGTTGTCTAGTGTATCCTATAGCTTTCACATCTCTGTTGTCTAGTGTATCCTATAGCTTTCACATCTGTGTGTATCCTATAGCTTTCACATCTCTATTGTCTAGTGTATCCTATAGCTTTCACATCTCTTGTGTCTAGTGTATCCTATAGCTTTCACATCTCTTGTGTCTAGTGTATCCTATAGCTTTCACATCTCTGTTTTGTGTGTCCTATAGCATTCACATCTCTGTTGTCTAGTGTATCCTATAGCTTTCACATCTCTGTTGTCTAGTGTATCCTATAGCTTTCACATCTCTGCTGTCTAGTGTATCCTATAGCATTAACATCTCCGTTGTCTAGTGTATCCTATAGCTTTCACATCTCTTGTGTCTAGTGTGTCCTATAGCTTTCACATTTCTGTTGTCTACTCTGTTCTGTAGCTTTTATATCTCTGTTGTCTAGTGTATCCTATAGCATTCACATCTCTGTTATCTAGTGTGTCCTATAGAATTCACATCTCTGTTGTCTAGTGTGTCCTATAGCATTCACATCTCTGTTGTCTAGTGTTTCCTTTAGCTTACACTTCTCTGTTGTCTTGTGTGTCCTATAGCATTCACATCTTTGTTGTCTAGTGTTTCCTTTAGCTTACACATCTCTGTTGTCTTGTGTGTCCTATAGCATGCACATCTGTCTAGTGTGTCCTATAGCATTCACATCTCTGTCTAGTGTGTCCTATAGCATTCACATCTCTGTCTAGTGTGTCCTATAGCATTCACATCTCTGTCTAGTGTGTCCTATAGCATTCACATCTCTGTCTAGTGTGTCCTATAGCATTCACATCTCTGTCTAGTGTGTCCTATAGCATGCACATCTGTCTAGTGTGTCCTATAGCATTCACAGCTCTGTTGTCTAGTGTATCCTTTAGCTTACACAGCTCTGCTGTCTAGTGTGTCCTATAGCATTCACATCTCTGTCTAGTGTGTCCTATAGCATGCACATCTGTCTAGTGTGTCCTATAGCATTCACATCTCTGTCTAGTGTGTCCTATAGCATTCACAGCTCTGTTGTCTAGTGTATCCTTTAGCTTACACATCTCTGTTGTCTAGTGTGTCCTATAGCTTTCATGTCTCTGTTTGACTGTGTCCTATAGCTTTCACATCTCTTTTGTCTACTCTATTCTATAGCTTTCATGTTTCTGTTGTCTGTGTCGTATACTTTCACATCTCTGTTGTCTAGTGTATCCTATAGCTTTCACTTTTATGTTGTCTGCTCTGTTCTATAGCTTTTACATCTCTGTTGTCTAGTGTATCCTATAGCTTTCACATCTTTGTTGTCTAGTGTATCCTATAGCTTACACATCTCTGTTGTCTAGTGTGTCCTATAGCTTTCATGTCTCTGTTTGACTGTGTCCTATAGCTTTCACATCTCTTTTGTCTACTCTATTCTATAGCTTTCATGTTTCTGTTGTCTGTGTTGTATACTTTCACATCTCTGTTGTCTAGTGTATCCTATAGCTTTCACTTTTATGTTGTCTGCTCTGTTCTATAGCTTTTACATCTCTGTTGTCTAGTGTATCCTATAGCTTTCACATCTTTGTTGTCTAGTGTATCCTATAGCTTTCACATTTCTGTTGTCTAGTGTTTCCTATAACTGTCACATTTCTGTTGTCTTGTGTATCCTATCCATCCATCATGTGCCATGCCCGTAAGCGTGGGCGGTCATGTTCTGCGATCTTACTCGATCACCAAAGTCGTGGATCAGCTCCGTGTTTCTGTCTCGACCATGCCACAAGGCCAAGCCATCCAGGTACTTGCTTCTAGGTCTTCCCCTTGGTCTGTTCCCCTCGATCTTAACAGTTGTCACCAAGTTCTCCAAATCATTTCTTCTCATAACATGCCCAAAAAAATTGTGACTATCTACGTCTGTCTCTAATGAGTTTACAATCTTCATTTGTTTCTTGAAGGACTTGTTCATTGGTCTTTCTGGCTGTCCATGGTATTCTTTGCATTTTCCTGAGAAACCACATTTCTACAGCCATCAGATGTTTTTCAGCCTGACTGCTCATTGTCCAAGCTTCACATCCATATAAAAGTACAGGTTCTATGTAGCATCTCAACACTCTTTTTCTCTTTTCAATTGACATCTTTTTATTGGTCAGTATGTTTTTCATCTTGCTAAAGGCTACTTTTGCCATGGCGATTCTTGTTCTAATCTCTTCAAGGCATCTCCCATCAGATGTTATTACTGTTCCGAGATAATTGTACCTATTCACTTGTTGAAGAATATTCTCATTTACTTTTATATTACATTGTGGTATTTCGTTCTTCCTGAGATGTGTATCCTGTAGCTTTCACATTTCTGTTGTCTAGTAAAGTATGCTATGGCTTTCATATCTCTATTGTCCAGTGTATCCTATAGCTTTCACATTTCTGTTGTCTTGTGTATCCTTTAGCTTTCACATTTCTGTTTTCTAGTGTATCCTATAACTTTCAGATTTCTGTTGTCTTGTGTATCTTATAGCTTTCACATTTCTGTTGTCAAGTGTTTCCTTTAGCTTACACATCTCTGTTGTCAAGTGTTTCCTTTAGCTTACACATCTCTGTTGTCAAGTGTTTCCTTTAGCTTACACATCTCTGTTGTCTTGTGTGTCCTATAGCTTTCACATCTCTGTTGTCAAGTGTTTCCTTTAGCTTACACATCTCTGTTGTCATGTGTGTCCTATAGCTTACACATCTCTGTTGTCTAGTGTGTCCTATAGCATTCACATCTCTGTTGTCAAGTGTTTCCTTTAGCTTACACATCTCTGTTGTCAAGTGTTTCCTTTAGCTTACACATCTCTGTTGTCTAGTGTGTCCTATAGCTTTCACATCTCTGTTGTCTAGTGTTTCCTTTAGCTTACACATCTCTGTTGTCAAGTGTTTCCTTTAGCTTACACATCTCTGTTGTCTTGTGTGTCCTATAGCTTTCACATCTCTGTTGTCAAGTGTTTCCTTTAGCTTACACATCTCTGTTGTCTTGTGTGTCCTATAGCTTACACATCTCTGTTGTCTAGTGTGTCCTATAGCATTCACATCTCTGTTGTCTAGTGTGTCCTATAGCTTACACATCTCTGTTGTCAAGTGTGTCCTATAGCATTCACATCTCTGTTGTCTAGTGTTTCCTTTAGCTTACACATCTCTGTTGTCTAGTGTGTCCTATAGCTTTCACATCTCTGTTGTCTTGTGTGTCCTTTAGCTTACACATCTCTGTTGTCTCTCTATAGCATTCACATCTCTGTTGTCTATATAGCAGTGTAGGGGAGGCAATGTTATTCGTATAGTGGTTGATCTTGAAATATAAACAACTCGATTCCGCAGCCTTCGGTTTCATCATTTATTTGGTTGATGTATCAAAACAAAGGCAGAGTAATTCTCGAGTCGGTTGAGAATTAAGGTACAAAATCAAACTCTTTTACAACCAAGGCCCGCTCATCATCAATCATTCCCGATGGAACCAAACAAACTCTTGTGACTGGTCAGTCCGATGGTACTGCGGTTACTAACCTATAACTCCCCTGTCGTCACACCACAACACCCCTAGCTACTGCCAACCATAGTGCTCACCCGTGCACTGCTGAATATTAACATCTTTTCGTTGCGCACCAGCTAGCCCCTCACTGCCTCCCAACTCTTATAACAGCTACTCTGTTACATATGCCTTCTTACCCTATGACCAAGACTTTTTCCAGAAAAGTCTTGGAACAAAACCTATATTTTCCCTAACTTTAACACTCAACCTATAAATTCTAAAAAGATACACTCAAAGAAAATTTTAACTTGACATATTCTATACAAACATATATCATGGGACTTTTCGTAAGTCAAAATTAACCCATTCATGGGAGTCTTCCCGACTCCTATTACTTTGTTCATTAATTAAGGACGACTACTATTCAGTATTATTCAACTACCTATGGAATTTACAGCTATTCGCTATTCTCCACCACATTAATCAAATACCCATGGAAATTATAGCTATCTGCTATTCCCAAGCACCTTACTCAAATACTCAACTATAACACTCAACTATATATGCTTCTTCTTCGTTATCATATTCTCATGGTCACAGCAATCCGCTTAAGACCTCACTAGATTCCATTCTTATATTCTACTACCCTCATCAACATGTATACATCACCATTATTAAAATTATTACATTTACTTCACTCTTAATCATTAAAATGTATAAAAATTCTACATAACTTGAAACAACCCACATCATACAGGATAGAAAGACACAGAAATGGTGCGCACCAGAGAAGATAAGAAGAACACTTCCAAAATCCAAAAACACTCACATAAAGTCTAAAAACTCCAAGCACCTCGTACCCTCGTACTTATAAAAACCCGATAAACCTATTATGGGGATCAAGGCTTAAAACTGTCCACATTTAATCAATGACTACAACAACCCAAAGATACTTTCTATCTGTCCATCTATTATGGCCATCAATTCCTAAAAACACCCACGTCATTTAATCTATGAACACCCCCGGTTATGCTGATATCCACAGCACCCAAACGCTTCTACAATATGTATCTCTTGAAATCCCCGACATCATGGCTCTGAACGTCGCCCAACCCGTGTTCACCTTGGTTATGCTGTAATCCACAGCAACCCGAATTATATCTGTCCATATATTATGGGCATCCCGCGTCACCTCCCAAAACCTCCACCTCATGGCACTCAATCCATGTCCACCACAGGTCATGCTGATATCCCCAGCAACCCCAGATGCTATTTATGTCCATTTATTATGGGCAACACCTCTTAAAACCCTGCAACCTCATAGCACTGAACGTTATCCATCTCCTAGTTACTTTAGGTTATGCTGTTATCCACAGCACCCCGAAGATATCACGATATGTATCTCCTAAATCCCCACAGCAACCCGAAGACACCACAAAATGTCCATCAATATCATGGCTCTGAACGTAACTTCACCTATAGTGACCACAAAACAAATCCCGAGGACGCAATTAATATGTCCATTTGTTATGGGCATCATATCCTAATAACTCATCGTGCAACTACTCCAATTGAGGGATGTCCTTGGCCACTCTTACAACGTCAAATACACCCTTAAGTTGTAACCCAACGTAAATGAAACTCTATCAACACAAAAAAAACAAAACAAAGCAACATTATTTAGAACCAAATCCGAGACTGGTCAACGATAACTCAATCATAAATACCATAATAATTCTGTCACTTTTACGGACTTAAATTTACAACTCAAAACAACTGGTCAAACTAATATGCTAACAACGAATGTTTCAAAAGTAATGAAGACTATAAGACTACAAATCAAGATACAACACATATCCCCCCTAAAATCTGTCGCTTATATGGACAGCGTTTATCCCCCAACATTATACAAAAATAATATATACAACTACCACTGAAAACACTGTAATGCTAACTCATTCCAAACAAGAAGCAATTAAAAACAATTCAACAATTAAATACACACCCTTTTCCCCCTTAATTCTGTTGCTTTTACGGACAGCGTCTATCCCACACTTTATGTGAAACAAAATATACTAATGTGTAGTCATTAGAAAAAAAAAACCAAATCATGGCAATACCATAGTATTTGAAACATAAACCAAGAAAATATGACAATAAATCAAGGCATTTTCTGTTACCGCCACTCAAAATCTCACAGCCTAATCATATACAAATAAAATCACCAAATAAAGTGACCATTTCAACGCAAAAGATTTCTTGGAAATTCATCAACCACTTCCACCTACTAAGCATAACCGCAACCCAGCCTATTTATTTTCGCATTAAAATTATATTCTAATCTACTCTGCTACACTACCTCGACTCAACTACCACGATTCGACTCCCTCATACAACTGACGCCACAGCCACTACATTCTCCCATAACACTAGCTACCATTCTCATCACATTTACCGTTGCAATGCTTTCAACCACGGATTCTCGCAATCCATCTCATTATTTGCAACTGCGCACTCTCACAATTCAACTCCCTCATCCAGCTGCCGCCACAGACACCACACTCTCCCGCATCACCAATCCAACACTCAGCTATATTCCTCAAGCTCGTAATAAACATGCCACTCCAACATGCCTTCTAGCTCTTTACATCACAACTCTCTCAGACTTATTCACTCCTGCCCTCTCCGCAATCACCGGCTTTCTATATCACCATCACCAACAGATATCCGTATATTCAACCATCACCTTTCATTCATTCTTGTCAAAATCATATCACATTCATGCTCATCTGGTTAGTCACCCAACACCCTTCTTCCCCTGCTTACATCACTTCTCATCTCTCATCTAACACACCAACTCAAGGTTACTCACATGTCTTCTCCTTATAAACTCCTCAATTATACTGTGACGGCACTCACGCCACCCACATCTCTCGGACCACGTTCGGAACACCAACCAGAAACGCATCCGGCCAACCAGCTCAACACACACAATCTAGCACACTATATTCTACCGCCTATCTCTTTTACACACTAACCATCATTATCAAATTTATCAACAGCCCATCACAACAAACCTCACTCTGATGAGACATACTGTGTACGTCCTCCCTATATTCTCTCATTCCTCCGCCCCCGGCACGCTCATATCAGAATACATCCGCCAACGATATTGAATCTGCTTCATAAAACAACAAACAAAACGTTAATTCAATATCTGTCATCATGTCATAAAATTTTCACAATTCAACTACTCTTTTGCTTCTTTTTTTTTCTCAACCATTCACTCCTCTTTCAAAAGCTCTGAATCAACCCGGCGTAGACACGTATCAACTCTAGTAACAACATTCATAATGACCTTACTTCTCTCCGTGCCAATTCTACACTATATCGGACACTCCAGCACACATCACTTACTGTGAGCACTACTCCATCCTGTCATTCCAGACAGAAGACACCTCAAATTCTAAATCATCCACTCTCCTATCACCACAACCAAACACAAAGTTGCCTGCATTATGCACACTATGCCCGCAAGGACACTCTCTGCACTTGTAATTCTCTATAGCATAACCACGCAAACCACTCCGGTACTCAAATACTCAACACTTTTCTCACGCTCCACTATTCCGGGACTGATTCACATCACCCTTCAGTCACTCTTCTATACAACCCAAGACGGCACTATATCAGCTCACCAAATTATCCATTACCCGCTGTGACTCATCCTTACTCTTTAATCTTCTCCGCACTAAACACAACTACTGAGCCCTCTACTGTGATAGACCATAACTCACTTCAATCTTAGCATTACTCCAACCGCAATTCAACCCCATATACTCCTCCTCATGTATACTCTACTCTTGTAACTTCTCATCAAACTCTTCATCCCCACTCTTTCGAACTGCGCATCATCCTCAACACCGCACCCAAACCGCAACTATCATACAAAATAAACCTCCCCCGATGTGTCTCCACCTTGACGTGGTGGGGGAGCTTGCGTGTCCCATAGACCCCATTTGCTTGCCGATGGGTGAAAAATTACATATCGGACAGCTCATGGGATAGGGACCAGACTAAGAGAGACACAACCTGCTGCTCTGCAGGCATAGACTGAGGATAGCAGTCAAAATTTAAATGAGGTGCACAAAGGCAGAATTTCTTGGTCCGGACAAAACTCTTAAGGCCCCCTGTCGAGGGCTGTGGCTGAACGCCTCTAAGCCACAAACCCTCGGAATTTAGAGCCAGGCTGATACCCGTCTACCGGAAAATAGAAACATGATACTGAGCAAGCTACATGCTCAGGTCTGATACATGTTCGAAGGCTCCCAGCTGGGGGATATGAGAGATTCCCGGATGAAGGGGCCTGACCGTTTCCCGTTCACTGCTGCACGAAGGTAAGGTGCTGAGCCGGCAGCACATGTAGCCTACCTCGTGAGCGAGTACAAAAAAGTCAGAAAAGTGCCCCAGTCGAAGGGTTACGGAAACTGTCTGTATCTAACTCATAGAGAGTGTAGACAAAAGTGGAATAATGTCTCATCAACGCAAAATGGAACGCACGGCGAGCGAACCTATTGCGTGGTCTGAAGTCACAAGCAAAAGCTTACCGAGTGGATGTCACTCGCAGTCTGACCGCTCCTGGTGTGTGATTGAGCGATCAGTGGCAAGTGGGATGCCCAACACATGGAAGTGAGGAACTAAAGCAGCCATGAGCAGGACGTGGAAACTCCTTGGGTGAGCCCAGTCTCAGAGCAATATGTGCCGGCTCTGCAATTATGGAAGCCTCCTTGGATAGCGAGATAATGCCCATGGTCTGCCCCTGCCTTCCCTTGAGGGCAGACCACGATATCGTTGATCGTTCTATCTTGACCAGCTGAGATGTGGGTGACATTACAACAGTCTAACGTGTCTCGAAACCAGAGGAAGGCTAACCTCACTAAAAAATGCCCGCCGGAAGTCGGAAGTGTCGTCCTACGGGTGGCAAACTAAAAATTGACACTACGCATTTACGTCCGAGTGAAATGTCTCGTCCGAATGTCTCCCGTGCTAGGAACAGCTCTGACTACCTAGTTTCCGAATGCCGCTCTTGTTCGGAACAGCTCTGACTAGGTAGTTTTCCGAATGTCCGCAGTGCCTGGAACAGCTCTGATGGGTACAGGGACAAGCACATGTCCGAAAACTCGCTTAGTGGAAACCAACCGCAGAGCTGACTGGTTTGTGCAGGAACGGCCCAGGGCGAGCGAAATGCCCAATATATTGAAGTGAGGAATTAAAACAGCCATGAGCAGGACGTGACGATTCCCTCGGTAAACCCAGCACCAGAGCGTTATGTGCCGGCTCTGCAATTATGGAAGCCACCCAGGATGGCGGAAAATGCTATGGACTGTCCCTGCCTTCACTTGAGGGATTACCGTGTAGTCTTCGACTGTTCCAACTAGACCAGCTGAGATGTGGACGGTACCACAAAAGTGAGAGTCTCCCAGGATTGCTAACCTGGTCAAAAATGCACGCTAAAAGTCGGATGTGTTGGCCTGAGGGTTTCGACCCGAGGGTGCCTAACCAGACACACCGCAATCACATCTGAAAAAATCACTCCGGATGAACGCAAAGAAGAAGATACAAAATAAACCATTAACCTACTGTCGTAGCACTCCCTGGGGTGAGGGGAACCTGCTATCACACTTTAACAACGGGATACCTTTAGCCCTGGGACATAGGTGACCTCAGTCCACAACTCCTTCGGCCCTTGGAACCCTATCTCCCTCACTCTCAACCAAGGGACGTTACCCCTTCAAACTTCGTCCTGAACTCATGACGCAACTCTGGCAGCTGTGTTAACAATATGGTGTATTATACAAGATGAATGGATGAATGAGAATGATGATGATTCTGAGATAGACCTTGCAGTATCTATGCGAGATAAGACGTGGCAAGGATCGAGTAGCCTCCTGGAGGAAGTGTCATCATCGTCAGGGCCTCAAGTCACACTATTGGGTAAGTCAGACACGCTCACCAAGTCTCTCAGGTCTCCCTCCAGGCATAGGTTTCTCCACTTGGATAGGATGGCTGGCGAGTCGACTCACTGGTACTTGGGACCTCCGGTGGATGACGTCCCTGAAATCTAGATCACCTTAGGGTAAGGATAAAGACTCTCTTGGGAGCTGAGGAACTAGAACACTCCTCTGAAGCGTCTGGAAGTATCGATGGTACTGCGGGTATAGCAAGAGGGTGATCTCTCACTCAATGGTAGCAGTCCTAACTGTCTATGCAACCCGCGCAGATCTCCCGACTCATATCGCAGATATCACAGCACAGATACCTCTCCCGCTGAAACGTGGCACTTTAGATAAAGTTCAAAACAGACCAAAGTTCTTCCACAATATCAGGCACCACAGGGTACCAGGCACTTGGTAGCGGAGACATCATAACTATTTGGCATGAAGGCAGTCAGTCAGGCTCACAGTGGGGACACTAACAACAATCAGATACTTGCCCAGCTGGAGTAACGAACAAGGCGATATGGTGCTGTCATGGCACATAACCTGGGCTATCAGACGTGGAGTGGGCGAGGCGTTAGCTGGAGCCCATCCTGAGACGTACTCTCGATTGTAAGTACTGCTCGCTGAGGTAGTGGACTTTCAAGCTGTTCACACCGGCTCTCGCCCTAGTCCGGATCACTGGACTCGTCCCCAGATCATCGCTCCGCTCTCAACAAGATAGAATCTGTGGAGGATAACACTCAGTGAGAGCACCATGAATCAGACTTACCCACAGCAGATACACTTAAGTCCCCCTTACTCAGACGTGTGGACCCTTCCCATAAGGGCCGCACTCCTTCACTGGCTGCTCAAATGGTCGAGGACAGACTGGACCTAGAACCAAAGTGGCAGCTGTCCACCTACATCCTCTTTCTCCGACGAACGTAGGACTGGGCCAAGGTTGGTGTCTGAGTTATGGGTCTCTGCTGAAACATAGCTAGACAACACATGTGATTAGTGAGTTAGTGGTACTTATAGATAGAAGGGCCCTGAAGGAGGGCCGATGGCAGTACTTCCTCACCTCCTTCCTGTTATCCGCCAACGCTGATGTCGTACCAGGCCGTAGGCACAATCCAATAACTCCAAATAAATATACAGGGTGTTCCCCCTGTAGCAGAAATCCACACCCCGTTCCCCCCTCCCTGGTCCCAGGTCGGGGCATTTAGAACGGTGTCATGTTCAATATGAACAATTCTGTCGCAATGGTCCCTTCTCCCTCTATCAATCTCTCAGGACACCACTATAGTAAGCTGGCATTCCATCGAGGGAACTAATTTACAAGACAGATGTGAGAAAAGCCAAGAAGAAAGCCAGTGGTCGGCCACCAGGTGATCAGACGCTCGACTCCCGGCACGACCTTGAAACGACCTCGGAGGGTTCGGCCGACCGGTGCATTCGATTCGTTGCACTTGCCCGAGTTCATCGATATATCACTCGATATATCCGAAGCGACTCCTTAATCTACTTCCGTTAGCGCTGTGAGTAACGCTCACTCGACGCTCGAGGTTATAAAGTTGGCCATGTGTGAACTCGAATTATAGGTCTCACTTCCCTGAACCCGATTTTCCCGATCAACAGGGGCTGTAAATAAGCCGCGCGCTGCTAACCTATGAAATATCTTAGCAGTACAATGCTGCTACACACGCGTTTGCCACAGGCTTAATTTTACAGTCGTAAACTACAAGCTTGCCACTGTTCACACGTGACCTCCTTTCCCGCGCCGGTCAGTACACGCGTTAGCGAAATCTCATAATTTGAATCACCAACACCGCACTAGTTAATGAAAACGGTTGTACACATACCTTCACACAAACAGCACGACAGTGGATAAGAGAAGCGTTGTCACTGCAACTGGACATGATGTCGGAAGTCTTTAACCCTCGTCAAGACACGGCGTCCTGCTCTCTCTCCCTTAGCACTGGGCCCAAAATGTCGACTGCCTGCCTGCCCTCTTTGTCTCCAACTGATCATGTGTTCCGGGACAATCGACTGCGCTTGCGTCAGACATGCGCAGTCTGTTTTGCCCGTAAACATGTTCCGTCAATCCCCTACGGGAATAATTTTAAAGGGCGAGCAACGATTCGGGTCGGGTTGCGTCAAATTACTGGTTACTTCCCTTTCACTGGTAAATTTTCGTCACCCGAATCTCCGATGTCTCACCGGACCTTTCCTCAGCAGAAACATCACGAGGCGGACCCCCTGAGTTCTGCGACACCTACCACCTTGTATTATTCTGGCCAATAATCTACCTCTACCTCTCTACCTTCACTCATCCTACACCACAATTCGTTTTGCCAACGTCTCAGAATCTCTCAACGCGTCCTATCACCAATCAGCCCATTTTCATTCAACTTTTCAGCTGCTCTAATCGTAGCAAATGTCTCTATTAATATCTGTAACAATCGGTAAAGTAATGTGGCCTCAACATCATATATTCTTTGATCTTCCTCGCGTCATCTTCTGTACAACCCTGGGAAATTTCTATTCTTGCTATCTCCCTAGTACTTTTCTTCTTAACAGCAGTCTTTCTTTTATTTCTCTTTGATGTTTGCTCCCTTGCCGTGTCTGTCTGTGTACCATATTGCTTATATCTTCCTATTTCATCCTCCGAATATTCACTAACTATAGTTCTGCCAGCCTGTTTACTATACATTACTGCCGACGAGGAACCAACATCTCTATAGTCTGAACCAGCACACCTGACATTCTTCTTATTTATACCACTACCTTTCATGCTCCGGTCAGGGATAAATTCCATTTCCCCATCTGAGGAATCTGATACACCAGTTGTACCTACATTTACCAGTAAACTTGCTTCTGACCTGGCTTTAGCACTTTTTCTAATTTTCCTCCTGGCATCTTTTGTCTTTGTTTGTCTATCCTCCTTAAATTTAACTGTGTTTCCCTTTTGTAATTTCACCTGAGGTGTTTCTACAATTTCTACTAACTCGGTTTGACTTCCCTTTGTTATTTTCTTAGTTGGCTGTACTTGGGTTGTCTTCTCTATAGTGTCTACTTGAGTTTGCGTACTATTCTCTATCGTATTACCTGTCTGCATCTGTGTCCCCCGGTCTATTTTCTTTATCAATAACATGTTCTTTTCCTGTCCAACCCTAACATTTGCAACCACCTTAGGAGCATTTGGGTTCTTATTTATGTGTTCAACTCTGTCCTTAAACTCTGAATTTAAATATCGTCTCTGTCTTTGCTCGAACCAGTCATCACGCCTCTTTCTTGCGGTCACACAATGGGAGGGCCAACCCCATTGTTTCTTTGAAAGATTTCTCTCCGGCACATTTCTGTATCTTTGATCATTATACCAGCCCTACCTTTCATACCTGCTTCTATTGTCTCCGCTCCTGACCCTAGTCATATCTGGCTCAACGCAACTGCTTCTATATACCATGTTATGCTGCCTTCTGTTTTCATTAACCAGTGGCTGTCCTCGGTTATTCTTGTTATTCTTTTTTATCCCATCATTTCTTACATTAGTTCTACTCTGCAACAAGTGTACAAAACATTCTACCTCGCTGACTGCCACTTTTAACTCTCCCAACCATGCAGTCACGCGTCCTAAGTCTCTATTTAGGTGGTTCATATTTACTCAGTACGTTGTCTCAGCCTAAAAACAATATATACCACTTATTCTATATGCTGCCTAATACCTGACCCAGTGAGACATCTTAAGTCTCCATTATAATTACAATTCTTATAACAATTATCTTCTACTATAATTACTAACCAAATTTATATGTAATATATTTAATTATGGTCACTTCACCGGGCGTGCGAGTCCTATCCTCTGGTTACATCCCGCCGTCAACGGCACTCAGTAACTGACCAAGGCAGATTCATTCCAGCAAGTCAGCGGGTGCAAAGTAATGGTTAGGACAGTCCAGCGACACCACGACACTCAAGGATAGCAGCTAGGTCAGCCCCGACAACACAGCAACCTCAAGGACAGCGGCTAGGTCAGCCCCGACAACACAGCAACCTCAAGGACAGCGGCTAGGTCAGCCCCGACAACACAGCAACCTCAAGGATAGCAGCTAGGTCAGCCCCGACAACACAGCAACCTCAAGGACAGCGGCTAGGTCAGCCCCGACAACACAGCAACCTCAAGGACAGCGGCTAGGTTAGCCCCGACAACACAGCAACCTCAAGGATAGCGACTAGGTCAGCCCCGACAACACAGCAACCTCAAGGATAGCAGCTAGGTCAGCCCCGACAACACAGCAACCTCAAGGACAGCGGCTAGGTCAGCCCCGACAACACAGCAACCTCAAGGACAGCGGCTAGGTCAGCCCCGACAACACAGCAACCTCAAGGACAGCGGCTAGGTCAGCCCCGACAACACAGCAACCTCAAGGACAGCGGCTAGGTCAGCCCCGACAACACAGCAACCTCAAGGATAGCGACTAGGTCAGCCCAGACAACACAGCAACCTCAAGGATAGCGACTAGGTCAGCCCCTACAACACAGCAACCTCAAGGATAGCGGCTAGGTCAGCCCCGACAACACAGCAACCTCAAGGACAGCGGCTAGGTCAGCCCCTACTATACAGCAACCTCAAGGACAGCGGCTAGGCCAGCCCCGACAACACAGCAACCTCAAGGACAGCGGCTAGGTCAGCCCCGACAACACAGCAACCTCAAGGACAGCGGCTAGGTCAGCCCCGACAACACAGCAACCTCAAGGACAGTGGCTAGGTCAGCCCCGACAACACAGCAACCTCAAGGACAGCGGCTAGGTCAGCCCCGACAACACAGCAACCTCAAGGACAGCGGCTAGGTGAGCCCCGACAACACAGCAACCTCAAGGACAGCGGCTAGGTCAGCCCCGACAACACAGCAACCTCAAGGATAGCGACTAGGTCAACTCAGACAACACAGCAACCTCAAGGATAGCGACTAGGTCAGCCCCTACAACAAAGCAACCTCAAGGATAGCGGCTAGGTCAGCCCCGACAACACAGCAACCTCAAGGATAGCGGCTAGGTCAGCCCCTACAACAAAGCAACCTCAAGCATAGCGACTAGGTCAGCCCCGACAACACAACAACCTCAAGGATAGCGGCTAGGTCAGCCCCTACAACACAGCAACCTCAAGGATAGCGACTAGGTCAGCCCAGACAACACAGCAACCTCAAGGATAGCGACTAGGTCAGCCCCTACAACACAGCAACCTCAAGGATAGCGGCTAGGTCAGCCCCGACAACACAGCAACCTCAAGGATAGCAGCTAGGTCAGCCCCTACAACACAGCAACCTCAAGGATAGCGGCTAGGTCAGCCCAGACAACACTCTTGACTCCCCTGTTGTCACACCACAACACCCCCTAGCTACTGCCAACCATAGTGCTCACCCGGGCACTGCTGAATATTAACATCTTTTCGTTGCACACCAGCTAGCCCCTCACTGCCTCCCAACTGTTATAACAGCTACTCTGTTATAGTCTAGTGTGTCCTGTAGCATTCACATCTCTGTTGTCTAGTGTTTCCTTTAGCTTACACATCTCTGTTGTCTTGTGTGTCCTATAGCTTTCATGTCTCTGTTTGACTGTGTCTTATAGCTTTCACATCTCTTTTGTCTACTCTGTTATATAGCTTTCATGGCTCTGTTGTCTGTGTCGTATACTTTCACATCTCTATTGTCTAGTGTATCCTATAGCTTTCACGTTTATGTTGTCTGCTATGTTTTATAGCTTTTACATCTCTGTTGTCTAGTGTATCCTATAGCTTTCACATCTTTGTTGTCTAGTGTATCCTTTAGCTTTCACATTTCTGTTGTCTAGTGAAATAAGCTTTCACTTTTAAGAAAGACCGACCTCGTAACAGACACTGTTGGTTGGTTATAGACTTGACGCCATTGAGGTTGTGAAATGAGAAAAGTGTAATCGAGGTCGGCAAAGTAAGAAATGGTGTTTCCGCTAGACTTCTAAAAACCACCTGTATTGTTGAGAGCTGAAATAATGGAAGGTTAGTATAGCAGACACTGTGGTATGAAAAGTTGAAGATGTCAGCCATGGGAAATTGCTCTTTGCTGACGAATACTCAGATGATATTGAAACTAACCCAGATGGAGCCACAGACTGCATTGCCATAAATATTGTTATGACTTTCATTGGAGCTCATGCACAACGAAGGATTGGAGTTCTTGGTGCTGTGACATGGAAACTTTGTGAAGCTATCTATGAAAGACAGAGACACTTTGTGTTAGAAAGAAAACACCAAGAGTGTGGAGAGATGAGTTATTAGTCTGTATAAGTGGTTCTTTAGCAGATACTCTGGACTGATAAGTTGAAGCATTCGGTAATGTAAAAGAGGGAAAGTGCTGACGTCGATGATTATGAATTGTGAAATGCCTTTTCAGATAAAAGTTCAAGACACATTTGACATAAATATAGAAGCACAATTTTTCCTACTTTTTATAAGTTTAGACGAGATATTTATAAGTTTGGTTGAGATGCTCCTTGTTTTGGCCAACATTTACCCCCATTTGGGTAACATATTTTCTTACTTCGTTCGATATATTTCTTAGTTTAGCCCATATTTTTCCCATCTGATTAACATATTTTCCTACTTTTACTAAGTTTGTTGCAAATTTTTCTTTACTTGGCCAATATATTTTCTCATTAGGTTAACAAATTTTATTAATTTTTTTTATAAGTTTGGTGTAATTTTTTCTTTACGTGGTCAATATTTTCTCATTAGGTAAACAAATTTTCCTAATATTTTTAGAAATTTGGATGAGATATTTCTTCACTTGGCGAATATTTTTTTCCCATTTGGCTAACAAATTTTCCTACTTTTCTTCGTCTGCCTTATTGACTCTTTGAATACCAGCTAACACATCTTCTAACAAAATTTCAATGTTTCATACCACTTAACACTAACATTCCCTTTGCTTACAACACAACTGGTTTTCTGCTGACTGGGCAATTTCCCAACCTACTGGAGATAAATCGACTATCCCCTATGACTAGACGCTTTTGTAGACAATGAATATGATCATCAACCAGTGTGGTCACTGCTATGAAGGATACCAATGACAAACGATCTTCTTTATAGATGTCCATAAAATTATGATGCTACTCAGAATTATAATGAGAAGATTAAGAAAGACAATAAATGTTGAAAATCAGTGACGAGTAGTAAGGATGTATGGAAGGAAAAGGGACACAATAGGCAAGATATACATTAAAAACATCAACAGATAGATCAATACAGAAGAGAAAAGGCTTAATCGAGTGGATAATTTTATATACTTGGGGTCATTTATAACCTCAGATGGTAGGTACACAAAAGAGCTTAAGAACAGAATAGGGCTAACAAAAGAGGTATTTAAAAAAATGAAACTTATCTTATGTGATAAGTCACTATCATTGAAGGAAAATGCGTTTCAGTCACTCGTTAGTCTTGGTTATGCCAGAAATTAATACATGCATAAATAATCTGTCAACACAGTCCGCATGTTTAGATATTTATTAACGTGAATATGTTCTACGTTAATCACAAATTACATTTGTAACAATTTATGGCAAAAATAATATGCACTACTCAGCAATGCACTCGTCACTCGTGCGCTCTCGTTTCACAAGTTATCTCACACACTAGCGCACAGGCTATTCAATGCCACACTCTTTAAGCATTCGCAAGCTCTCGTATCAGATATTTAGTACACACGCGGTTACAATAAAATAGACACAATTCAATTTCTCTCTCAAATCTGCAAGCACACACTCTCTCAACGACAGTCTAGTCCAGTCTGTCTGTTTCACCCTCGGTCGGTGGTCACGTGGTACTTGACCTCGTGTCGTCCGTAATTGTGCTAAGTAGGATGCCTCGGTCTTCTGAATACCATCCTGTCCTTCACCCGTCTATTGATGACTGGTGTCTCAGGTCGTCCAGTGCAAGGTTGTACTGTCGTTCAATGACACTGTCCTGTCTATAAACCCACATGTCCTGTCTCTCAATAGGTGTATCGCCCTGTCTACTCTACTCATGCTATACATATGTCCTGTCCCTGTCATATGTCCACCCTTCCGTATTTCTGGGACTCTGACACAACCTCTCCCGCATCGGTAGACACAATTCAATTGATCTCTCATTTGTCAACATATAACGGCGATCTGCTTAATAGTACCATATGTCGCCAGCACAGCTAATCTATAATATTAATATTTCCTCCGCACACCCCTGTTGGAAACAGATGGCTTAGCGGTCGATTCAATGTTACATTAACAGCGGGAATCGAACACTTGACCATCCCTTGATCACTTCACCACCGGCTCTTGACCACCTCTTAGTCACGTCATCGCTCACTTTAACCACCACCGTGTCACTGCAGTACCCTCCCCTGGAATTTAAGGGGTCACTTGATACCATTTGACCACATCTTGACCACCTCTTGACCACGTCATCAATCTTTTAACCACCACCGTGTCACTACACTTACCCTCTCCTACAATTTAAGGGGTCACATAACCACCGGTTGACTGCTTGACCATCTCTTGACCACATCATCGTTCACTTTAACCACCACTGTGTAACTACACGTACCCTCCCCTAAAATTTAAGGGGTCACTTTACCACCTTTTGACCACGTCATCGCTCACTTTAACCACCATCACGTCACTACACGCACCCTCACATACAATATAAAGCGTCACTTGACCACCCCTTTAGTTTACCACTTGACCTCATCATCGCTCCCTGTACCTACCACCATAGTCCTAATCACACCCTCACCTACAATTTAAGGGGTCATTTGACCACCCCTTAACAAGGAATGTCACTAAGTCACACCCACTACATCCAATAATAACACTAATCTTTAAATGTTAAGTTTTAACAACAACAACCAAAAAAAAAAAAAATCAAATCTTTAAAAAGGGGGACGTAATATCCGGTACAAATGGCGACGACGTGATGTGTTTATTCTTCAGAGACGTTGTTTAGTGTTTTACGCTGTTTAGTGTTTTACGCTGTTTAGTGTTTTATGCTGTTTAGTGTTTTACGCTGTTTAGTGTTTTCCTGTGGATTATGTGGTGTCATTTCGTATTCGTTTATTGGAAGTGTTCAAAATAAGCCACGGAAGGCAGGTGGTGGATGAAACTTAGAGGGGAGCCGACAGATATTTGTTGGGTATGGTCTCAAGTTTCGCGACGGCAGGCAGAGGATCTCTTTCGAGAGACAATGGTTGCGGTCATCTGGCCATTATGGTCACTGCCATAGAGGAAAGCAACGGCAAACTACCTCTTTAAAAGTGCCTAGTACATTATGATTTGCCTAAAGACTGATCATCGCAAGACAAGGATAGAAGAGACATTAAAATTAGCAACATGGAATTTTGGGACCTTAATCGACGATGACAAATTAGAGAACATAAAACAAGAACTGGAAAGAGAAAAAAAATAATATTTTAGGGATGTGCGAAACGAGATTGATAGGAGCAGGCATCAATATAGATGAAGATTTTAAGATTATTTATTCTGGAGGTGAAGATCGATAAAGGGGAGTGGCAATTATTTTGGACCGGAAAACATCAACATCTGTTCAAGGATACTGGGCCGTGTCGGACAAAGTTCTACTAGTTAAATTAAGTGGCAGACCTTTTAACGTAAATGTTATTAAAGTATATGCCCCAACAGGAGAATCCAGTGAAGATAGTGTAGAGGAATTTTATATTTCTGCCTTAAAGAAATGTAAAAATTCAGAAATAAACATCATCATAGGGGACTTAAATGCAAAAGTAGGAAATCAAGGTGATAGATACACAGTAGGAAACTATGGTTTAGGAGAGAGAAATGAAAGAGGATACAGACTCGTAGAGTGGGCAAAAGAACAGGAAATGATTGTAGGAAACACCTGGTTTAAGTAACACCCTAGAAGATTATGGACATGGAGGAGTCCTGATAACAGGATTAGGAATCAGATTGACTATATTCTGATTAGCAGAAGATTTAGAAACGCGTTAACAATAGCAAAAACAGTTCCCAGTGCTGATTGTTGTAGTGACCACAAATTACTTACAGGAACATTGAGGATAAAGTTGAAGAAATTCAAGTATATAACAGGAAACACTAAATATGATTTGTGTACATTGAGTAATGACAAGGAAATACAAAACAAATTCAACATAGAAGTACAGAACAGATTTGATATATTGTACGATCTAGAAATCCTATTCCAGGATGTGGCTTATCAATGGGAAATGTTGAAGAATTCAATCAGTTTGGCTGCAGAATCAACTATTCCAAAATTAAAGAAAGTGGGTCGTAAGAAATGAATGGCTGAAGAAATTTTACACCTACCCCCCTTGCTACTCAGGGATGTGTCTTGTCACCGGATCTCTTCTCCCTCAATAGTGAAGAAATAATGAGAGAGATCAAAAGGAATACTAATCGGAGGTTATAATATAAACAATATACGCTATACAGATGGCACAGTAATGGTGGAGGAAAATGCAACAGACCTACAACAATTGTTGGACATTCTAGTAATTTACAGTGCACAGAAATGACTCTCCTTGAATATCAAGTAAACAGTGACACCAAAATGTGACATAGAAATAGAAGGGGAAATTCTTAACCAAGTGGATAATTTTAAATATCTAGGGGCACTTATAACATCAGATAGAAGATGTACAACAGAGATTAAGAGCAGAATAGGGCAGGCAAAAGCCGCATTTAAGAAAATAAGGTGTATCTTACGCAATAAGTCACTATTAATGAATGTAAGAAAGAGAGTGCTGAAATGCTATATTGAACAAGTTTTGCTGTGTGGCAGCGAATCTTGGAATGTAAATGAACAAATTAGGAAGAACTAGTTAGTTGACAGATCATCCTCATTGCACATCGAACCATTCAGTCGATAAGTGGGACGCAGAGATGTTTCCAAGGCACCAAGAAGTCGGAGAGTATCTGCCTGCACGGCGAGGACCGCCAGTCTGCACACCAATAAGCCAGACATGGGACAACGGATACTCACGCAAACCTCAGGTCCTGTATGATATCACACTGATGTGGGACATCAGGATGTTTTCATCTGACACTTCGCGCTAGAGTTCACAGCTAGCGAACGCAAAGCAAGCAAGGCCATAATTGCTCGGATCCCCTCCTCAGCAAATCCCGCAGTGTGTAGCGGCTCACGACACAAGCCTGTGTTGGTTTATTACTCTTCTTTGGCTTCCCGCGTAGTGTTCTTGTTTGGCCACGCCTCTTTTAACTTGCTGTTCTCCGCAATCTGACGATGGTTGTAGATTCCCAGTCTTTGCTTGGTTCTCGTAAACGACTTACTTCTCGTAGAGCATTCAGAATGTCTGCCTGGTCCATGGCTCGTCCGCCTTCCACAGTAGTCCTATCTGCAAGCCTGTCAGCCTGCTCATTCCGTTGCACACCCGCATGCCCTGGTACGAAGATGAAACTAATCTTTGCCAGCCGAGACCGCTCCAGAGACAGCAGCCACTCTCTTCGGACCCACCCCATCTCTATCCTCCTGAGCATACCCATTGAGTCACTAAGGACATACGCCCGATTTAATGTATGTGTCTCGAGCCATGTTATTGATTTACTTACCGCCATGACTTCTATGGTCAGGCTGCTTGTGGTCAAAGGAAAAGTGCCAGACTCTTCCTTCAAATTTTCCCTCCGGCCTGAGCCATAAAGGCCTATGAACTTCTCACTTCTCGGACGACCGATGCATCCGTGAAAATGACAGCATCATCTTCTAAAGAATTCTCAAAGATCAGAGCCTGTACTTCCACCTCCACAACAGCTTGGTTTTCTTGTCTGCATTTCCTGTCTATTTGGATGCACACTAAAAAGGATGTACAGAACTCTGTTGGCACTTGTACCGACTCCTCGCCAGGTTTCAAGTGAACACACCTGTTGAAGAATATCTTCGGCTTGACCAATCCACGACTTTCCCCTTTTTAACATACTGCCTTTTACCTTCTTAATCTTGCTATGCAGTGGATGTTGTGTGTTTGCGTTGACTCTGAGATGGGCACGTGCTTGGCAAATTTGTATTCTGTCCCTCATGATTGGAAAATCAAGAAGGTAGCGCATCACCCTGCATGCTGTATCTCTTGCAAGAATAATTCGTACAGCTTCGTTCTGTATCCTTTCCATCCTTTCTATCTGCTTATGGCTGAGAGTCAGGATCGCCATCTCATACTCCAAAATAGAATGGACCAGACCCTCGTAAAGAAGACATAGATGGTGCTGCTCACAGTTTGCTGCCGCCATCACCCGCACCGCAGCCAAACCCTTCTTGGTCTTTGTTATCACCTGGTCTACGTGCTCAGTATAAGCCAGGATTCGATCAAATTCATTGCCTGCGTTCTTTACGCCATCTCTGAACCCAGATGTGCAGATGGCGTTGGGGTGTTGACAATATAGTTATTCAAAGAGAACCATGTCACTGTTGCCTTTGTTGGGTTGACCATTGCCCCAGCTTCAACACATCTAGTTTTTATGCGATTGAGTTCTGTTTGTAGTTCCACAGCAACCTTATATCTATCTTTACCTTGAAAATACACTGAAACATCGTCTGCTTAAGACAATATCCTCGCCTGTCCTCTGATTTGCTCGCTGGTGATTCTCAGGAAGAACTTGCAAGCAACAGAGATGTGGTTTTTGAGACGAATGTTGCGAATTCCTTGGACTGCCAGAGTAACTAAAATCGATTGCCTAAAAGAGGCTAATGAAACTAGAACATTATATACAAAAATAAGAAAGAAAAAAAAACAGCTTTCTTTGGTCATGTGATTAGAAGAAAGGCACTGAAGAACATCGTGACAACTGGAAAGATCGAGGGGAAGAGAGGCACACCAAGATACCAGTAAATGATGCTGAACGGATTGAGACGGTGGCATGGAGGAATATCATCGGCAGAGTTGATCCAGAACACCAAAGACCGAGACCTGTGGAGAGCCATGAACGCCTACGCCAGCCGACAGGGCACGTGATGATGATGATAACCCAATAAAATGTAACACACAAAAAGAAATCGACAACTGAAAATAACACATCTAATGAAAAATGACACAACGAAAACAATGAATCAACCAATAAAAACTGACAATAAATGCCGAAAACTGACACAACCAACGAAAACAAGAGCATCCATCCATCATGTGCCATGCCGATAAGCGTGAGCGGTCATGTGTTACCATCTCTCTCGATCACCAGAGATGTGGATCAGCTCCGTGTTCCTATCTCGACCATGCCACGTGACAAAAGCCATCCAAGTATTCACTTCTCGGTCTTCCCCTTGGTCTCTTCCCTTCGATCTTGCCAGTTATCGCCAAGTTCTCCAAGTCATTTCTTCTCATAACAAGCCCCAAACAATTTGACTGTCTACGTCTAATGTCTCTAATCAGTTTACGATTTTCATTTGTTTCTTGAAGGACTTGTTCATTGGTTTTTCTGTCTGTCCATGGTATTCTTTACATTTTCCTCAAAAGCTACATTTCCACAGCCATCAGATGTTTTTCAGCTTGACTGCTCGTTGTCCACGCTTCACATGCACACACAAGTACAGGTTCTATTTAGCATTCCAACAATCTTTTTCTCGTTTAAATTGTTATCATTTTATTGGTCAGTATATTTTTCATCTTGCAAAAGGTTACTTTCGCCATGGCAACTCTTGTTCTAATCTCTTCAAGGCATCTCCCATCAGATGTTATTGACTGTTCCGAGATAACTGTACCTATTAACTTGCTGAATGAATATGCTCATTTACTCATATATCACACAATGGTATTTCCTTCTTCCCAGTGACGACCATAATCTGTGTCTTCTTACTATTCAATTCTAACCCTAGTCTAACCCTAGTGTGCTACAACCACATCTACTAAATGTCACAGGTCCTGTTCACTGTTAAACAATACACCCAAATGCAAACGTCAAAATGTAACACACAAAAAGAAATTGACAATAACTGAAAGTGACACATTCAATAAAAACTGACACATTCAAGGAAAACTGACTCAACCAATTAAAACTTACACACACAATGAGAACACGGACACAACGACAAACTGACAAAACCAAAGAAAGCAAACCTAATGTAACACCAACAACGTAGCAGACAAAAAGAAATTCCACAACCACTGAAAGTGACACATTCACTGAAAAATAACAAACATTGACTGCATCCCCTATCTCATGTACAAATGTGTTCCTAACTTCAGAAGAAATATCTTTCACTTGAAGCAGAAGTGACCCTCATGCCATTCCACTGTGTTCCTCACCACATCCAGAATTGCCACGCATATCACACAGCTTGTCGAATTGCCCTATCAACTTGCCCACTTAACCTAACACATTCACCATTGGCTCTCACAGTTTGTCAACTGACCCTGGCAACTTGCCTACTGGCTCTCACAACTAACCTACTGAACCTGACAACATGCCCACTTGCGCTCATATCTTGACCACTTGCTATCATATAGGCCTAATGTTTACCCTATCAACTTGCACACTAACTCTTACAAACTGTGCAACTTGCTCTTACAAATGTGTCCATAAGTCTAGGTGTTGAACAGTTCATGTTTTGGTAAGTTCATAGCTTCAAGATAAGATTTTTATATGGTCATATCGTCAGGCATTTTTTTTCTTTTGGGAGGGAGGGGGGGGGGGGTGTAAATTCATGTCTTCGACAGTTCATGTTTTGGTAAATTCATTTCTTCATCATCATAATCTAGGCGTTCGACTGTTCATGTTTTGGTAAGGCATATTTTTCGCAAAAAGGCAGAAGTCTGTTGACTCGAAATTCACTCTGAGTGGTCAATTACTACAAGTTCCTGTGGACAGCTATTCTTACGCATGTGCTAAAATTGAGAACATGAACTTTCCTTGAACGGAAACTAACACATGCTTGAATTGTGAAACACTTCCGGAAGTAGTAGCCTCATCTGAACGAGGAAAAAACAACCCGAAGTAGTTATCTCCCTTAGTCCGGGAATTATGAATATTTATTCCCCTGCATGGCAACCTGAAATTATGCACCAACTATAGAACTGCTGTCTTGATCAGTCATGCAAGTAAAATTCTACTAAAAATCTTAATGGGAAGACTCCGTAAGAAAATAGAAGAAGAAATTAACGTGGTTCAAGCTGGATTTAGACAAGGTAGAGGAACAAGAGATCACATTCTCAACATGCGTTTAATAATTGAGAAGTGCAGATAATTTAATGTAAACCTGTTCGCATGTTTTGTGGATTCAAAGGCATTTGACTTTGTGCAACATCAGAAACTTTGGGAAATCATGATGTATATGGGCTTTCCATCACATGTAATACAACTCATAAAATGCTCTGTCTAGACCAACTAGCATAGTATAGATGGCGAGACATCAGATTTGTTTGACATCAAGCAAGAAGTCCGTCAGGACTGTGTGCTGTCCCCCTATTTGTTTAACCTGTACGCCGAAAATATAATGAGATATGTAAGAGATGATATAACCAGGGAGCTATATGATGCCCAACATATCGGTGGTCATGACTTACCTGAGATTCGGTATGCTGATGAACAGAATGGTATGGAAAACCTAAAAGTCTCAATCCAATTGAATAGTGAAAATCACAACTTATATCTTAACGTAGCAAAAAACAAAAACAAAGATCATTCATACAGATAAAACCACTATGGAGAAAGAAATATATGTTAATGAGGAAAAATTGGAGGTGGTGGATAATTTCGAATATCTTGGGTCATTGATTACCAACAACGGGGACACAATGACAGAAATTAAACGACGACTATCAATTGCTCTTCAAAGACTAACACAACTGAATAAATTATGGAGTCGGACTGATAGAACTACAAATATTAGATTTTTAAGAGCATGCATCTTTGCCATTGTAAAATACGTCTGTGCGACCTGGACACTTACTAAACAAGCTGAACAGCGCATAAATGCCTTTGAATATAAATATTATAGACGAGTTCTAAGAATATCTTGGGGGGAAAAAAACAGAGCAAATGCATCCATACTTCAAGAGCTGAATACTGAAAAGGTTGGCTATTAAAGACGATAAAACAAAGACAATTTAAATATTTTAGTCACTTGACACGTCGAGAAAATTTTGAGAGATCAATAATGGAGGGTTATATGCTTGGGAAGAGAGGAAGAGGAAGGCCAAAGAGAAGATGGGTGCAGGATGTGGCGGATGATCTCCAGATGGGTGTATCGGACGCGGGATATCTTGCTTATGATCGAGAGGTTTTCTGGTAGGTTATGGGAGCGAGGTTCTGTATAGGACATGCTACTGAATGAATGAATTCCCCTGCATGCGATATTGCCCCTGACGTCATACGGAATTGAAAATAAAGTCGAACGAATGAGGCGGAGCGTAATTTTTTCTTCTCTGACTACTACTACTACTACTACTACTACTACTACTACTACTACTACTACTACTACTACTACTACTACTACTACTACTACTACTACTACTACTACTACTCCTCCTCCTCCTCCTACTCCTACTACTACTACTACTACTACTACTACTACTACTACTACTACTACTACTACTACTACTACTACTACTACTACTACTACTAGTAGCCCACCTCTTCTTCCTCTTTTTCTCCTTTTCCAACTATTAATAACTATCACTACTACATTGTGCGACCGGTTGTGTTCTATCAATGTGTCTAGGCAACTGATCTCTAGCGCATACATTGACTATCGAAAGTCGTCGAACAATCAGATCAGACATGAGTAACTGTCTTAATTGTTGGGTATCCATTATGCTACGTAATCGGTTAGCTCTTGTCTCGTCTTGGAAATTTCTAGGACCGAGTCGAGTTCCGCGTATACGATGACTTGTAGAGGTGCATCCGATTAATGGCAAACTTAAGTTCTAGTGGAGAGCTGCCAACTTAACAATCCGAGACCGAGTAAGAAATGCTACTATCAGACAGACTGTGGGATCAACACCTTGTGCCACATTTATTGACAGACAGAAGATCAAGTGGTTTGGCCATGTCATTAGAATGCAACATCAACAACTACCATCACTGGCCTTACATCAAAGATCATCTGCGACGAGACCACGAGGACGTCCAAGAAGAAAATGGATTGACGACATCAGAGACATTGTACAACCTCACGGAATGACACTATCCAGTGCTGTCCACCGGGCGCTGGAACGCAAATTATTCCTCCCCACGACGCTTGACGGCAGAAGTGGAAGATGATGATGATGATGATGATGATGACAGTGGGCCAGATTTTGCCAGTTCAAACTGCTCCTCATCTAATATGCTGGGAGTCAGATCAAAAGCGTAGAGAGCGAACCGTTGACCAAAACTTTTAAAATTGACACCATTCCCGACATCCTTACCTGTCAGACCAAATTGGTACCATGGAAAGCTCGCACGTGCTGACCCGTGGTATAATTCATGGTTAAGGGTTTGCCTGTTACACTACTAAATGCCAAGAAGAACAGAGCTGGTCATCCTAGTCCCTGCTTGCACTTAGAAAGAGAGATGCACACAAAAGTAAGCTACTTCAAAAAACTGGTCAAGGTTGTTAAAAGCGAAAAATGGGCAGAGGTGTGTCAAAGAGTAAGCACAGACAAGTCACTGAAATTGTTCTGGCGACTACATAAAAGCATGAGTGGTGTAGTCAAGAATAAGAGCATTTCTGACTTCCAAGGTGCTGACCTCATCTAGCAGAGGACTGACGAGGACAAGGGCAAAGCCCTCTTTGAACGCTACCTTGAGCAAAGCAACCAGACAGACATGGGAGGCCGAAATCTGGCCAAGGAGGTCACTTCAGACAGATGCAAGGCCCAGAACACTTCGGATGAAGACACAGTGACAGTGAAAGAAATCAAGGTTCTGCTTCGACGATCAAAAAACAGTGCTCCAGGTCCTGATGGCATAAGATACGACGACATAAATAGGTGTACCGACAATGAGCTAGAGAAACTAGCAGACATGTACAACAACAGTATAGGGAGTGCTAGCATCAAGGGGGAATGGTTACACAGCTATCTGATTCCCTTGCCGAAGCCTGACAAAGACCACACAAAGATTCAGGGATATCGAATTATAACCATGCAGAATACAATAGGCAAGCTGCTGGAGAAGGTAATTACCAGGAAAATATCAAGCCAACTAGAGAGGCAAGGTGTTTTCCCACCCACCCTGGGTGGGTACCGTCCAAAGAGAGAAACCTGGACCAATGCAGCAGTCTTTGCCCAGGATGTCTATGAAGGTTTCCACTCAGGCACTGAAACCGTTGCTGCAGCGATTGATCTTGAGGACGCATACAACAGAGTACCACTGGATTTTTTAATGTTTCAGCTTCTCGAACTAAACGTAAGTCCATTCCTCCTTAGTTGGATCGCTGCAGCCCTCTTCCAACGGAAAGTAGTTTTTAGATGTGGCAGTTGGACTTCGGAACCAACAACAATATATCCTGGCCTACCACAGGGATCACCATTATCTCCGGTACTGTTCAACGCCTACAAAGTGAGAATCACTAGTGAGTAGATCACTGGACCTGGCAGGACATTGTCTTATGCCGATGATGTTTTAGTGTATCGTCAGGGGAAGGATAGAGAGGAGGTTGCTGTGGAACTACAAACCGAACTCAATCGCATACGTACTTGGTGTGATGAAGCTGGGACAATGGTCAACCCAACAAAGGCAACAGTGACTTGGTTCTCGTTGAATAATCATATTGTCAACACTCCAACACCAACTGTAATGCTGTGTTCAGAGACGGTGGAAAGAACGCAGGCAATGAATTACCTGGGGATACGGTTTGATCGAAGCCTTGCTTATAATGTGCACATAGACCAGGTGATAGCAAAGGCCAAGCGGCGTTTGGCAGCGATGCGGGTGATGGCGGCAGCAAACTGTGAGCAGCGCCATCTATGTCTTCTGTACGAGGGGTTGGTCATGTCCGTTTTGGAGTATGCAATGGCAATCCTGACTCTCAGCCATAAGCAGATAGAAAGGATGGAAAGGATACAGAATGAAGCTATGCGCATTATTCTTGGATCTACAAGAGATACAGCATGCAGGGCGATGCGCTACCTTCTTGGTTTTCCAACCATTGAAGAGAGAATACAAGGTTGCAGGGCACGCGCCTACCTCAGAATTAACGCAAAAAAACAACATCCACTGCATAGTGAAATTAGGAAGGTGAAGGGCAGCAGATTAAAAAGAGGACGGTCGTGGATGGGTCAAGCCGAAGACATTCTTCAACAGGTGTGTTCACTTGAGGACTTAGAACCTGGCGAGGAGTGGGTGCAAGTGCCAACAGACTTCTGCACATCCTTTTCAGTTTGCATCCAACTAGATAGAAAATGCAGACATGAAAATCCGGCTGCTGTTGAGGCTGAAGTACAAGCGTTGATTTTCGAGAATTCGCTAGACGGTGACGCGGTCATCTACACAGATGGGTCGGTCGTCCGACATGTGAGAAGCTCATGGGCCTTTACAGCTCGGGCCGGAGGGAGAATTGTGAAGGAGGACTCTGGTGCTTTCACTGAAACCACAAGTAGCCTGACCATGGAAGTCATGGCAGTAAGTACAGCAATAACATGGCTCGAGACACAGACATTCACTAGGGCTTGTTTCCTTAGCGACTCAATGAACATGATCAAGAGGATAAAGGAGGGGTCGATCCGAAGATAATGGTTGCTGCCTTTGGAGCGGTCTCGACTGGCAAAGATTAGTTTCATCTTCGTGCCAGGGCATGCGGGAGTACAAGGAAATGAGCGGGCTGACAAGCTACCGCGGAGGGCGGACGCGCCATGGACCAGGCCGACATTCTGAATGCTCTACGAGAAGTAAGACTTTTGCGAGAACCAAGTGATGACTGTGAATCTACAACAATGGCCAGACTGCGAGAGCAGAAAATTAAAAGAGGGGTGGCCAAACAAGAAAACTACGCAGGAAGCCAAAGAAGATTTATAAACCAACACAGAACTGGCGTCGTTATCCGCTACACGTTGCGGGATTTGCTGAGGAGGGGATCCGAGCACTTATGGACTGAATGGTTCGATGTGCAATGAGGATGATCTGTCGACTAACTAACTAACTAACTAACTGTTACACTACGCCAATCTACCATCAAACTCAAATAGTTTAATTCGTAATGACGGAATATGAACGGGTTCGTATTTAGCTCACCGTTGAAACACGAAGCATTCACTAAACCGATCACCACCCGGGTCGGCGCCTGGCTGAGGAAGAGGTTATCTTTCGGGATAGAAAAGGTTTTTACCACTACCCGTTTAACAGGAAACTTAGCATTGACTCTCAAAGAGGTTTTTTCATGAGGCAGAGCTGGATTTAACTTAGCTTTCCTCACCAAGATGGTGGCGTAAGTAATGACACTCTTATAACCACCGTTTACATCCGTGACAATCAAATTAAAGACATATTTTTATGGGGTTAGTTTGATTTTGATATCGACGCCATTCAACATGTACCTGTCCTGATTGAAAATGTCGGAATATAGGCGTCCCATCATATCCATCTCCACACTATAGCTGGCTAAAGATCTTCTTTTTGCTAGACCTTTATTGGTATCACCTTTCGTATATGCCATCTGTCCTACAGTATCTTGATAGTATAGAGCCGATGTCAGGTGACTCTTTTTGGCCTCTTCACCGTAATTCAGAAGAGCTTCCAAGTAGGCCCGGTACGGATACGAATTTTCACTCGGTGAAATAAGAGTGTCGTTCAGAGACACGTCTACTTGAGAAAATAAACTATGCAAAAATAATTTATAGGACCGACTTCGGCGGTGGCTGTTAGGTCGTCGCAGTGGGTAAGTGTATATTTGGCTCTCACGTGGAGAAAAGTATTAAACAAATCTACATAATCTTCTCCCACACCAGAGATTGAGAACTCAATGGGTGCCCCATTGGCTAATTTGGCCAACGGATGTACTTCTAAGAACTTATCCTTTTTCACGGTCGTCTGGGTAGGAGGCACGCTAAACAGACCCCGACCAGAATGTAGATATTCACACGACATAGGGTGTATTAACGCCATTACGAGAAAACATGAGCCGATTGCTTTCTGCCGGCTGGTTTTATTCTTTTACCGGGCTGACAGGGCGGGGCGGCTCCATTTCGTTTCCTAACGCCGCTACCCGATTGGCTGATATGTTGAGCAGCGCCTTGGAGCAACCGTTGACCGGCGTCCCTGGCATGTTCTTTGAAGGACTCACCGACATTCCGGCCAGCTAGGGCATCTTGAGCCACCTGAAAACCCGTACCCTTCCCACAATAGGGCTTTACAACCAGTCTTCAACCAAGGAAGAATTGTGCGACTTAGCCCACTAAAGAAACTACCAATTCCATGACCTCGCTGACTTTGACCACCCACAAAAACAGGTAGACCGCTGCCGGATTGATTACAGAAATATTCCTCGTATAGTTTGGGGTTTCGTCGGATTGGAACGTGTCTAACCATGGCTAACCTAGATCAAAACGCTTGGTTGTTCAAAAATGTAGCGTCACTATCGATGTCCCACCTGTGAATGGGATAGATTTCCCCTGTTCGTCGGTTATAGAAAGCTCAATCGTGTCAAAGGAGAACCGACTGAGTGGTACGTATTGTGTTTTATCGTGCTTCCTAAATACAGAGGTGGAGGATCTGTCTAGGATAGGCAGAGTTCGCAGTAATGGTACCATCACATCGCCGACCACGCGCGGGGTGACAATGTCGGAATAGACGAAGAAATTTCTCGTACCCAGGTCGAAATCTACTTCACCCTCACCGGAAAGAACGGACTCAGTCTCGCTGATGCGGGTCGATAGAAATTGTAAAATTTCAGCCAACTTGTTACTAAGTCTAATTTCAGAACCCTGTTCGTATAGTTGGAAACGAGCCTTATTCGAGACTTTGTTATATGAGAATACCATTCGATTATGTTCTTGTAAGGCTTTGTCGAGCCGCAACCACTGTAGGTCGTTGATAAATTTCTCAGCCTCGACGAGTAATCTATTCAATTCATTGGTACATGTCTCTGGTGTTTTGTACAGACCTGGGGTCAGCGTAATTTTAATTAGTGGGTCATCTAGGTCTGGCGGTGTAATGTACTTTAGCCACACCTGATCCTCCAAAACATTAAAATAGGAATTTGGAATATGGATGTAGACAATCCAGCCTCCTGAAAACCTGAAAACCCAACTCCAACCTCGTACTGCGAGGTGAGTTCAATAGTTTGCGGTAGCTTGATGAAGAAATGACCAGCCCTATTCTTAGGGTATATTTTCAAAGAGGCGTTACTGGGAAGTGTGACATAAAAACTCATCTTGTTTTGTTTGTTCGAGCTCTGAGTGTTTCCGGGTTCGAAAATGTAAAGTTAGCACTGAAACCCCATCGTTGACTGGGATCGTTTTTCCCGTATTGGTAGTTAAAAGTATTTCCACCATGTCGAAGGAGAAACGGTTTAACGGGACGTAAAATGGTTTGTCGTAGAGACGAAACACAGACGGCAACATCCGATCCAATATAAACAGTCCTTAGTAAGGGCACGATGGCGTCTCCGACTGGTCTGGCAGCTCCAATTCCACATTACCATATAATAAGACATTGTCGTCTGATAGAGTCGAGGTTGGGAACCCCAACATTTTTTTTCAATCTCTCACTAATTTTAACGGGGGCGCTCTTTTCAAATAGTTTCATCCTGACGTTTTTCCAAGGTGCACCTATAAAGAATTTAATGTTTACTTTCTCGTCTACTTGGGTTTCTACACACAAATTACACACTACACACTCCTGTCTTTTCCACTTTTCACTTTTTTCCTCGATAAAACTTCTGGGGCGCTGAACGGACCTGGTGGACATATACACGTTATAGGTTCTCTACCACTGCCTTTGGGCAGAAAGTACTGGATCCAAATTTCGCCGGCAATCCGTTAAAATATGCATTAGGGAATTGAATTTCGGCCAGGCTCACTTCGTATTGTTGACTCACCTCAATAGTCAGCGGCAACTTGACGAAACGGTGACCTGGCAGGTTGTTCGGGAATACTTTTGGCGCCGTGTTGCTCGGTAAAGTCACATATAAACTCATCGTTTTTCTAGTTTAGGATTAATTAGCATATAACCCAAACAACTACTCATTAGAGCGACCCACAGCTTGCCTTCGGGTTCGTCTGCGCTGCTGTGAGTCAGATTGAACAGTGATACGGCGATGATGTCGTATATAACCACCATTTGGCACATGAATAAATCTTTGGCCGCGGCACTCGTCAAAAAATGACCAGAACGAATTTCTTTCCCCGTCCGTAGTTTGTGGGCGCAACACAATAGTTTCCAAGTTGTCTTCGGTCATAGCACTAGTCTCCATAACTGGCTAACTGCGTGTCGGTCATCAAACTGTTGAATGAATTGGGATAACCTAACCACTTTACTGAATACTCTTTACCACCACGTCTCCTGCGCCTCTCTTGTAAGATTGTTTCGATACGATACATTTCTTTATCACCCACCAGTTGGATCTCTTCTCGATAGAATGACCCTTGTAGTTCCTCCCCTGAATCGTCTTTTAGCACAATGTCACCGGGCTAGTCTGGTTTATACGACTGAGGTAAACAGTTCTTCTGTCCACCCTGACATATAACCTTTTTTAAAAGGTTGTTTGGTTTGAGCTAATCTGACAAGGTAGCCGGCTTTAAGATGACCTTTTCTTGATACGTCTGTTTTAAGGTGCAAGTTATTCCACATTTCTTCTTGATTACTGTTGTCAACTCATATGGGGCCATGCGAATGCTCCGATGATACGAACCATTATAGTTGTGGATCAAACTATTACGATAACATAGCGAAATGTATCGGTCTTGGTGAAATAACGCCACATTTTTTTTAAAGAGTCCGGTTTAAACTTTCTACTATGGCGGCTTTCACATCTTCATTCTTGGTGGAAAAGAAATGCCGACACCTCGGTCTGTCAGAAATTTTAAGAAAGTTCGGTTGACGATTTCCGAACCTTTGTCGGTCTGAAAGTTTATAGGTTGGACCTCATCAAATATCTTACTCACGGTCGCCACTAGCTCTGTCCCCGTATTCTTCTGGATAGGGATTGCCCAGGTATATTTACTAAACACGTCAATGCACGTCACTAGGTACGCCCACCCGTCGTTGTACCATCGTAACTTTTGCATTGTGTTGATATTCTGGTGGCGTTATTAAGCACAGTGTTATCTGTGCGGGCTCGTTTGTCGAGACTCCTGTCTTTTCCACTTTTCACATTGGGCAGTGGGGAGCATTTTGTACGATATTCACTGGCACAGGAACGGAGCATAATGAGGACAACCCGTTGCTATGAGGTTGGAACTACGACTAACTAACTAACTAACTTTTGCATATCTATCAAGTCGGCCTGAAACTGCTGATTTATGTCACCGGTTATGGTCTGACGTCTCTGAAACCGTCGACGAATCGGTTTATGCAGAGTATAGGTATCCTGATACTGTAACCATTTATGAATTGTGTTAGCTGGAAGATTTTTAACGTTTTAACGCAACGGCACCGGCGTAGGCCCCTGGTTTCTGCAGTTCGCAGTAATACTTTCTTAATTGCGCGGCCATTTGTCCCATCGGGGCGTAGGTGTCTTTCTCTTTTTCTTCTTGTTCCGGAGTTTACAACCCGATGTAGCAACAGGTGTCTCTGGTATTATTTGACTTTTGGTCTCGGCTACCTTCGGTTCGCTTTCTTGAGTCTTGGGCGTTAGTTGAACAGTGGTGACTCGACTACTGGTGCCGGTAAGGTGCGGACTTCGGGTTTTTGTTCCTTGATATCCACAATGCCTAATGGTTTGTGTCTGTACTGATCGAGACGATTTGGATAACGCTGCAAGGTTTGTTGATATAGTCTGGCTTTGTCACGGGGTGGTAGTTCGGTTCTGTCCAAGTCTTGTTGCATCTGATTATCCAAGTCTTGCAGGCTATCAGTTAGTGTGTCGGGTGGTACATAGGGATTTTACAGCACACGAGGATCGACCAGGATAATTTTCTTCATTACAAACCCACGACGCTCTTCAAAACGTTTAGGATGGGGCCTAATAATGCACCTATGAAACCACCGTTGCTGAAAGATTTGTTTTCGTTTCTGGAGAAATAGTTTCTTACGACTGAGCGCTCTCAGACTGTTTTTGTGTCGCCGCAACCGCCTTTTCTGAGCTGGTGTCAGAGGGACATTACTTTTTAATACACTGTGACAGCATTCGCAAACTGATTGGATGAGATCTAGGGAAGCTGTTTTAATTACGGCTTTTACGTCAGACGGCTTGGCTTCATCCAAGAATCGCAACATATATTCGTTACGTTTAAGTTGAGTAGACATGTTGTTTGGGGACATAGACGACATGACGCTGATCGGGAAAGATATGACTTCGTAACCGACACTGATCCGTTGTTTCCTGTCGAAGATAACAAAGCAAATACCTGTGTGGAGCTTATGTCGCGTCCTTAAAACTCTCTTGGACATATGACACGTGACCTAGGTACATCTGTTTGGCCAGATTTGTAACCTGCATATTCATATACATATACATAACGCTGAGGTTGCAATGATGACTACCCTTAGTAAATAATTTAGTCACTCTATCATCTGTCTCGGACATTAGATCATCTATAACCACTAACCGACGTCTACCACCGGTCCATTGTCCATATTCGGCAGCCTTTCGATAAACTGCATACCCTTCATAGTCTCGTAATCATTTGCCATTCCCCGTAGCACCATATAACCTCCTCTGGAATCGGGTCGATCATGGCTGGAAGATGCGCTAAGAACCGCTGTACAAATACACTTTTCCCACTCCCTGTCGATCCTGCAATCAAAGCCATAAAGGGGTGTTTCTATTGAGGGTCCATGTCAACTAAATGCTGTTTCCCTCGTACTCAGATCTATATATACCACTATACCAACGCGGTAAAACACTTGATAATGCTTAGTGAAGAATCGCCTTCGCCACCCGACAACTGATGATAATGTTTTGCCACGGTACTTACACTACTCACAGTGCCACCTGTTGGTGTGTTTAGCAAAGACTCACCTACGCAACGCACCGTGACACATAATGATGATGATGTTTAAAGAATTACTCTCCGAAGCCAACCAAAAAGACATTCCCAGCGGCATCGATTATAAAACTTATTCGCGCCTCTAGTGATTGTGTGAGATGGCATAACATGGCAGCCGACACTTACCGCCACAATACTAGATACTGATGATGTGATCTATATATAGTTGAGTTGCCATCACTTAACGACACGACACATGATAACGATTAATATACCCAGAGATCCCCCGCTTACCGGCATGTCACATAATGTATACTGCCACTTCATTAAAAAGTGTCTAGGAACGGACACCGTCTTAGATGGGGTTTGTACCTAAACAAGTAAACCAGTACAGAAAGTGACAAAAATCAACAGCATGCAATTGCGATGTTAAAGTATAAACAATATAGATGGAAACATGGCGATTCGAACGCACAGTCTCAGGATTATCAACGCCGAGTGCGTTAATCCACTAGACCACTGATTGTACGATACTAACTGCAATCATACAATCGACAAAGCTGCAGTATGCTATTACTATAATCTTTACTTCTATGTCTCTCGCTGCTAGGAATTAATGCTTGTTTGATATTTAATTACAACGAAAATATAAGCACTCATAATGAATAAACACTCTTTCGGTTTAGGTTAATTTTGTTTCAAGTTGGTACAGAACTTATATATTTTACGTCTCCGATTTTCCTATATACAGTTCGTCACAACACCGCTAGAACTCCAGCTAAGCGAAAGACAACTTAGATTTTGGTAAAGCAAAGGATGCACAGATGCCATTTTTGCTCTTAGACAACTTATAGAAAAATCAGTCGAATTCAATGAAACACTCTACTTATCCTTTGTCGACCAAGAAAAGGCATTCGATAGAGTAGATAGAAACAAGCTGTGGGAAATCCTTAAACAATATGGAGTGAGTACACATCTAACTTATGTAGAAGTTTATACAACAACAGTGAATGCATAGTGAGAGCAACTAGAGGACACTCAGAACCCTTCACCATAAGATCTGGAGTACGACAAGGTTGTGTCCTGTTCCTTCTCTTGTTCATAACATATATAGACAACATATGTAAAGAAACCAGCCAAGCAGAGACCGCATGACATGAAAATTAGCACAAGTAAAACAGAGGTAATGACTATAACTAAAGAAGAGAAACCAACAATTCACCTAAACAAACATCCCTTGAAACAAGTAAAGAGTTTCAAGTACCTAGGAAGTATAATATCAAATGGCAGATCAGAAGACAGGATCGAAAATAGGTGCAATAAGGCAAATCAACTCATTGGACAAATGGCACCAATACTAAAGAACAAACATGTATCAATAACTACTAAGAAAGCACTTTACAACACAATCTTCCTACCAACTCTATGCTACCAATGCAAAACCTGGACAATGACAGAAAAAAAGAGAAAAGAAAAATCACAACAGAAATGAGGTTCATGAGAAGAATACTCAACGCATCAAGAAGAGATAAGATCAGAAATGAAGAGATCAGGACTAAAGTGGGGGTTAAAGCAGCACTAGATTTTATTAGAAAGCAGCTAGTCAAATTGTTTGACCATGCAAGTAGGTTACCAGTTAACAGCATACCACAACAAGCAATTATGTACAGACCAGATGGAAACAGAGGAAGAGGCCGACCACGTAAACGTTGGCCGGAGGGAATAGCAAAGTCCATGGGAATATCGATATATGAAGCCCATAATCGGGCACTCTCACGATGTTTATACTTCACCTCGACACCGCAATGTACAAGAGGAACATGAATAGATGAAATGCAAAGAGATGAGACCGCTAGTGAGATTCCCCCACACAGACAAATCAATATATCATGATTCATTCATTGAATGCAATGTAGTTTCGATCGATGGTACACCGGTCGCAACATTTTAAGAATTGTTTGATTCAAAATTAACAGAGAGAACAGAGCGTCAAGTTGTTGTTATTGTTGTTGTTGTTGTACAGCTATTTCTGTAAAACCCGAACACGTTACCAAGGCCCCTCGTTATAGCAACCTCTCGTGACTGTTCCGTTGGCAAACCACCGTTGTTTATGGTGTTTTGGTTGAGAAAATATTAAGCTCGTTTTGTTCTGTTAGCAAATAGAACTTAAGAACGTGTATTTTATTTTTTAGTACTGTAACAGTACAGGCACAGATGATTATAAACCAAGTCCGATGTCGTTCTATAAAAGGTTTTATTGATCGTAATAAATTGAAGAATAGTGCATAAGTTATTGTTATGGTGTTCACATCTCTGGAGCTTAGCTGTAACTAACCTCACCAAAACAACCTACGTCACGACTTGAGCATCCTTAGTCACGTTCTTCCTGGATGCTCAACCGTGCTCTAAGTTTGCACATCGAACCTATTAACATAGATGGTACTCATTCTGTTACACCTCCCTTTCTTTAAAAAGACTTTTCTTCTTCAAAAGTCTTAACTCCTAACCCCCTTATTCTAAACATTCTTTCCCTCACCAACACCAACACCTTAACCCCCAATATTCCACGTCATCCCAAACTAACTCTATCTTAACTGCTTTCACTTCTACTAATTCTCCACTTGTCTCCCATATAGCAATTCGCTATGAAGTTATACTTCTTCTTCGTTTCTGACTCTTCCAGGTTTCATTACAAAAATATAGGTCATAAGAATGGTCTAAAAAAAAATCGTTGGTATACATTTGGCATTATGAAACTTCTCATTCTTTCTCAACATTACAACTCAGGATAGACAGAAAAGATAGGGTTAGGAATAGAAAAGAAGGAGTACGCACCCAATTTATGAAGATATTAAGAAGTAGTCAAGAACAATCACATTTACCTTCCTTGCAAACGTAAAAACATTTTACAAAAGTTTTTCAAAAATACATCTTATGATTTATAAATCTACATCCCTGTTCGTTATAAATTAAGTTGATCCAAAATTTCTTCTATATACTCAATATTTATACTTCTATCGACCATATGTCAGCTATTTCACGTCCAATCATAAAACTCATAACAATGTTCATATTCCATGAACATTTTAAATTAATTAACGCTGTTTATCACAGCTCCTATATTTTACCCCCTCCTGATAAGTATCTCCGTCTATTCTACCACATGTTCTGTTATTCACAGCCCCCTTAATACTTACTCTCCATCAACTAACCTTTTATATTTGTTTAACTATCCCAGCCTCTTTAGATGTTAATCACGTATATAATATGGCATCCAATCCATATACCTTTAATCCACGCTGACTTAATGCAGCTCCTATTTTAAATTCCCAGCACCCTCTTATTTGAGTAGTAACCCCGTCTCTATGGCATATGTTTCCAACACCCTATAGCCACTATATTATTAACCTCTCTACTCTAAAATATTAACGCTGATTAACAAAGCGGCCTTCTTACTCGTGAACTTATTTTTCATAAAGAGAATGTGTCTCTCTTCTAGTCCTCAGTAGTTTATTAACCCTTTTCTGAACGAAGGGCTTTAAATAAAGCCCTATGTACTGCTTTTATTCCAGACAGAACCATCAGTGAAACAAACTTAAACTTAAATAATTTTCAACACATTTGTAAACAAAGTAACTACTATTCAACAGACAAGACAATTCAACTTAAATCATGAGTTAAACGAAATAAAATTACAACAGAATATCATACTCCCCCCCCCCCAAGTTTTTAAACATCATTTTTCTTTCCCCTCATATCAAATAAAGGCATCAACTCATGCAAAGAAAAACATATTTCAGAATAATATAACATACATCCTATCCATTGTTAGTCACTTTTACGGACTAACAATAACTTATTTATCTATTTAAGAAAACTCAAGAAGTCAAATCATAAAATCAATTGGCAATAAAATGACAGTAAAAATATACCACACTCGAATTTACATCCATATTAGCTATCTTAATACCTAAATATATAGTGTCATGTCTACTCCTCAAGACAACTCATTATAAGTATCAATAAAACCATTTTCTATACAAATGTGTCGTATACAGCTAATGTATTTCATCAACTATCACTTTCCTTTTTAAATCACCAAATTTACATCCTGCTATCTGCAGCATTTTCTATCCATTTATCTACCATGTTTCCACTTCCTCAGCAACTCCAGATTTCTCTGAATAAGTGCTATCTCCACATCAATGTCTTCTTCCTCTTGTAAAGAAATATCTTCCTCCATGCTACTATCTCTATTAGATTCTGATTATTCATCCATTCCTTCTTCTTCATCTGCATGTCTATTGCTAGCAGCCGCTAATTTTTTCCTTTCTATATCTAATCTAATTTGTTTATCATAGTTTCTTAACGACCTTTCGAGTAGGGGCATGTACTCGTCGCTTGATGAATTTTCTCTAATTCTTCTCTGTCTTTTCACTTCTTTTTCTCTCTGTCTCTCTATTCTCCTTTTCGCTGCTTGTCTAGTATTTTTAAATGGAGCGTTTACCTCTTCTTCCATAGATTCCACACTATCATAATAACCCTCATACGTATTTTTCTCTTCTTTTATCAGCGTTTTCGGTATTGTCTGTTCCTGAGTGTCATCATAAACTGGTGTTGTTATTAATTGACTTTGTACTGGATCTTTTCTAAAATCTGGGGGTATTGTAGCTCTTCTGACGATTTGTCCATCTGAGTATAAGTCGTCTGAATAATAATTATTATTATAATTATTGTTTCCCTTATCATCATTATCTCTTCTTAAGTGTTCTACATGTGCCCTTGCTATATGTCCCGTGATCTGGTTCTTTATACTGTATGATACATTTCCTAACTGTTCTAAAATGTAATAACCTGGAATCCAACGAGCATCAAATTTGGAGTTTCTTCTATGCTTTTTATAATAAACTCTGTCCCCTACTTTGAATTCCTGTAATTGTGTATTTTCGTTTCTGTACTTTTTCTGTCTTTCTCTAGCTTTAATTATAGTGTTCTTTAACCTTACATGCGCTTTGTGCATTTCTTGTATAATAACCTCCTGAAAATCTTCCCCCATATATTTACGTCTTGGTTTTAACAGATTGTCAATAGGTAATATAGGCTCTCTCCCGTGTAATAAATAAAATGGTGAAAACCCTGTACTCTCATTTTGATTTGTGCGTATTGCGCTTAGTGCAGGTCCCAGGAATAGATCCCAATCTTTTTCATGTTCATTGACAATCTTTGCTATAATGTTGTGCAATGTTCTATGTTGTTTTTCGTTTTTAGCATTTGAAGAAGGTCTATAATACGAGGTCTTTATATGGTTTATATTCAATTCTTGTAATAACTTCTCAAATTTCTTGTTCACAAACTCTTTACCGTTATCCGTGAGTACGATCTGTGGGCAACTAAATCTTGGTATGAATTCCTGTAAAACAATATTAATGATAGTATCTGCACTCTTGTCTGGGATTGCATAAACTTCCGGCCACAGACTATAGATATCTACGATATGAATTAAATATACGTTCCCTGATAGTGTTCTAGGGTGAGGACCTGATATATCTAAGCTGACTTTTTGCATAGGAAACTGAGGAATGTCTGTATCCTGTAAGGGACATTTGATTGTTTTCATATTTCTTAATCTACATTTTTCACACGTATCGACGTATTTACAAGCAGTTTTAAATAAATTCGGCCAATAATATTTATTCGTGAGTGCTTTCACTAACTTATCACGACCGAGATGACCATTCTCATCATGATACGTCTTTAGAATTTCACTTTCCAAATGTTTTGGAATATATTTCCTTAACTGTTCGTTGTCCTCTAAAAGTACTGGAGAGTTTTGGTCAGAGACCATAACTTTATGAAGGGAAAATCCCAACTGCACCTCCCCGTGGTAGAGGATGGAAACACACCACGGTGTGGCTAACACAGCTCTGGGGACCGAGTATCCACCGGAATAAGTGGACAACTCTGCACGTGAGCAGGGCAGGGCACTCACTTGTCCTTACAGTCGGAAATGGCTGTCAAAGGCAGAGTTAAAAGACCACCGTGTGAATGTGGAAGGCAAGGGGAAACCACCACATTATCTTCCCAAGACTTCATGGCAAAACATAAATCAAAGTTAGTGAAGGACGTTAATGGCTGTCTTAGGGCATCCTCGTCCGGTAGGGACAGTCATGAGCCACAGGTGACACCAGACCGTCATCCAGCTACTGATGGCAAAATCATAACTAAAATAAATAAATTTAGAGTAGGAACATGGAATGTTAGAACATTAAATGAGCTAGGAAAGTTGACCAATGTTCTAAGAGAGATGGATAGCATGAAATCGAATATACTAGGCGTTAGTGAGATGAGATGGAAGGGATCGGGCAAAATTATAGCTGACAATCACACAATAATTTATTCTGGAGGGAAAACACGTGAAAAAGGTGTAGGAATAATATTAGACGAAAAAACAGCCAAGTCAATTAATGGATACTGGTGTATTTCAGATAGAGTTATTATGGTAAAAATCAAAGGCAAACCAATAGACATAAATATTATACAAGTATATGCACCAACAGCAAGCAGTAGTGATGAAGAAATACAACACTTTTACGACGAAATAGAAATGGCGATGGCTCAAATTGGATCACAAGAAATAAAAATAATACTTGGTGATTTTAATGCAAAAGTAGGAAAGGGAAAAATGGAGGATGTAGTGGGGAATTATGGTTTAGGTACAAGAAATGAAAGAGGGGAAATGCTAATAGAATGGGCAAATATCAATGAGATGATAATTGGAAACACATGGTTTAAACACCATAAAAGACGACTGTACACATGGATAAGCCCTGATAAGAAAATACGCAACCAAATTGACTACATACTAATTAATAAAAGATTTAGAAATGCTTTAATTAATGTAAAGACAATGCCTGGTGCTGACTGTAATAGTGATCATGTACCACTATGTGGACAAATAAAAGTAAGATTAAAGAGAGGGAAAAAAATGGTTAAGAACATGAGACTTAATAAAGAAGTTCTGAAAATAGATAAAGAAATGCAAGAACAATACAGAGTGACTGTGAAAAATAGGTACAATGCAATAACTAAAATACAGAGTATAGATGAACAATGGGAAATGTTAAGGGACTCCATTCATCAAACTAGCAAAGAAGTATTACCGGAGAGAGGCAAAATAGCTAAGAAAAAATGGATGAATGAAGATATCTTAAAACTGATGGACAAAAGAAAACAGAGTAAAAATAACAAACAAGAATACGCTAAGATAAATAAAGAAATAAAAGATAAATGTGGGAAGGCTAAAGAAAGTTGGTTAAACGAGCAATGCAAAAAAATTGAATTAAATTCCATTAAAGATACAAAAAATATGCACAGAAAAATCAGTGAGCTTACAGGAAGAAAAATAAGAATAAATACAGGGTGTTTGAAATCAAAAACAGGAAAGATAATATTAGAGGAAGATGCTATAATGAAGAGGTGGAATGAGTATATAAGAGAATTATATGAAGGAGAAAGGGGAGAATTAACAGAAGATAGTAACTTAGAAGGTCCACCTATTCTGAAAGAAGAAGTCGCTGACGCTATGAAACGTATGAAGAAAGGAAAAACAGCTGGGCCAGATGAAATCACAATAGAAGAATTAGAAGTATTGGGAGAATTTGGGGTAGATATATTAACCAAAATGTTGAATGATATTTACAGCAGTGGATATTTACCCAGTGATATGCTGAAATCTTTATTTATAGCTATACCAAAAAGACCAGGAGCAATTGATTGTGAAGATTTTCGTACAATTAACCTTATAAACCATATCACTAAGCTTCTACTCAGAATCATAATGAGAAGAATCAAAAAGAAAATAAAAATGGAAATTAGTGAAGAACAGTATGGATTTGTGGAAGGAAAGGGCACAAACAATGCAATTTATACATTACGGACACTAATAGAAAGGTCAATAGAGAAACAGAGAGACATATATTTGTGCTTCATAGATAATACTAAGGCATTTGATAAAGTAAAACATGATGAACTGATTAAAATGTTGGAAGATATCAACATTGATGGAAAAGATTTAAGAATAATAAAGAATGTTTACTGGAACCAAGTAGCAGCAATTAAAATGGGAAATAAAGAGATTAGTTACGAACGGATAAAGCTAGGAGTACGACAAGGGTGTGTCTTGTCACCAGATCTTTTCTCCCTGTATAGCGAAGTAATAATGAGAGAGATCAAAGAGATGCCAGGAATACTAGTTGGAGGTTATAATATAAATAATATACGCTATGCAGATGACACAGTATTGGTGGCGGATAATTCAACAGACCTACAACAATTATTAGACGTTGTAGTAACAGAGAGTGCAAGGAATTCCTTGAATATCAAGAAAACAGTAACAATAATAATATCAAAGAAAATGGTGACACCAAAATGTGACATAGAAATAGAAGGGAAAATCCTTAACCAAGTTGATAATTTTAGATACCTAGGGGCATTTATAACATCAGATGGAAGATGTACAACAGAGATTAGGAGTAGAATAGGGCAGGCAAAAGCCGCTTTTCAGAAAATGAAGAGTATCTTATGCAATAAGTCACTATCACTGAATGTAAGAAAGAGAGTGCTGAAATGCTATGTAGAACCAGTTTTGCTGTATGGCAGTGAATCTTGGAACGTAAATGAACAAATTAAGAAGAAATTAGAAGCAACAGAGATGTGGTTCCTGAGGCGAATGTTGCGAATTCCTTGGACTGCCAGAGTAACTAATGACGACTGCCTGAAACAGGCTAATGAAACTAGAGCATTGTATACAACAATAAGACAGAGACAAACATCTTTCTTCGGTCACGTGATGAGAAGAGAGGCATTGGAGAACATCGTAACAACTGGAAAGATCGAGGGGAAGAGAGGCAGAGGTAGACCAAGAGAAGTGATGCTGGATGGATTGAGACGGTGACATGGAGGAGTATCAGCACCAGAGTTGATCCGGAGGACCAAAGACCGAGATCTGTGGAGAGCCATGAACGCCTACGCCAGCCGGCACGGCACTTGATGATGATGATGAACTGTTCGTTTCTTTCATTCACGTAATATAACTGATTATCATCTTGTAAAACTAAATAATTCTTCTTATACTTGTTCTCACCCGTTTCTTTTAATTTCTGTTTTATTACTAGAACTTTTGGATCTAATTCTTGTTCTTCTTTCATATTAAATTGCATTAAATGTGGGTCTTCTGCTCTAGGTTCAGATTCTTGAACCGACGGTAAACTCTCAAAATCTTCTCTATTTATTATGGCAGAATCTAATATATTTACTTGCCAGTTTCGGTCGTCTATTTCCGGTTCTCCTTCGTCTTCCGTGTTTCCTGATGTCTGTGGATACGGGATTCTGGACAATAAATCTGCACATGTATTGTTCCTACCTAGTACATATTCTATTTTGGTATTGTATCCTTGCAGATTCAACGCCCATGTCTGTATTTTTCTGTTCTGCACTGGAGCTTCTAATAGAGATTTTAAAGGCATGTGGTCAGTTCTGATAATGAAATTTGCGTTATGTAAATAATAATTAAGTTTCTGAAGAGCATAGTGTATAGCATAAGCTTCCTTCTCAATAGTCGACTATTTTCGCTGAGATTTACTAAGTTTATGTGACAAAAAATTTTTAACTCCTGGTATGCCAGATTCTTTTCCTTTATATGGTTGAACCAAACATGCTCCTATAGCATTATCTGAAGCATCTGTATACAATATTAGCTGTTTATTCAAATCTGGATGTGTCAATAGTGGCACTACTGTTAAACTATTTATTAAAAAATCAAACGCTTTTTGACATTCATCATCCCACTTAAATCTAGCGTATTTGCCAGTTAGATTAGTAATACGCTCTGCTATTTTTGAGAACGCTGGAATGAAACGACGATAATACCCACATGTACCGATAAACGCAACGAACGTCTTTTACGTTAGTTGGAGGAGGTAGTTCTCTAATAACTTTTACCTTATCCTGATCTGGTTTAATTCCGTCTCTATTAATGATATACCCTAAATACTTTGTTTCTGTTTTTAAAAATTCGCATTTACTGAGCTTCAGTTTAACATCATGTATTCTTAATCTGTCAAATACTAATTTTACATGTTTTAGGTGATCTTGTACGTCTCCTGCTGTGTAAATCAAAATGTCATCTATGTATGCCAATGCAAGCTTTTGCATGCCCTCCAATACTTGATTTATTAATAGCATATAATGAGAAGACGCCGTACGTACTCCAAAAGGCATTCGTAAGAATTCGTAAGAACCTGCGTGTGTACAAAAAGCACTCTTCTTTTGGGCATCTGGGGACATAGGTATACACCAAAATCCTGATCTTGCATCTAACGTAGTGAAGAAGGTAGACCCATTAAGTAAGCCTAAAATATCATCAATCACCGGCAATGGGTACGCTACATTCTTAGTGATTTTGTTCAACGCCCGGTAGTCGCAACAGAAGCGATGACTCCCGTCCTTCTTGGTCACAATTACTATCGGAGATGACCACTCTGATTTGGATCTTGTTATGATTCCCGCTTTTAGAATATCTTCTATTGCTTTTTCAACAATTTCTCTATTCCTTAATGGAGTTCTGTGTGGTTTTAAACTGATTGGTTGGTGATCTCCAGTATCTATTTCCATCGTAACTGTTTTTGTCTTTCCCAATTCTAAGTCATTAATTGCAAAAACGTCTTGATTCTCTTTTATAAGTCGTTCTAATATTTCCTTATTTTCTAGTGGAGTTTTTAACTGTGCTAATAATTCTTGTTCTCTTGTTATTTTGTCTAATGAATGTATTTGAGATGTATCTCTTTTGAATGGATGGATCAATTCATCATTCTGCACGTTCCATTTTCTTTCGCGTCTATGTCTGTTATTAATTCTTTCCCTAAGAATTTCTGAATAATTTATTATCGGGATTTCTACTCTATCTGTTTCTAATATGCCATTAATATTATGTTCGACTTTGGCTATTACACATCTTCTGTATAATTTAATTTCTCTACCTGTGTTGTTAATAATCATTACTGGAAAAGTTAAGTGTTTATCTAATGATATTATTCCATCCGGCACTTCTAGACCAGGCTAATCAATTACCTCCCTTTGTAATTCAGTGATTCTAACTGTGTGTCCTACTAAATAATACGGATTTATTTTTACCTTTGCCTGTATCAAATTAACCGTCTGTGGTTTTAACGTCGTAGACATTTTAACTCTAACCAGTGCTGAAATGTGCATGTCTTCTTCCAAATCTACATATACGTCCTTGAATTTTAATTTGTGCAAATCAAACAAAATTCTTACACCGTTTTTTATTAAAAAATCTCTACCTATAAGCATATTTCTATTTAAATCTTTCACTACATGAAAAAGATGTCTTACGTTGATCCCTCCTAATTTAAGATTTATTATTGTTTGTCCAATTACTTGTAGATTTTGTCCTGTAACAGAGGAAGATTATTATGACTCCTGAATATTTTGCAATTTCTCATTATTTTGTATAAAAGACTTTCTTTGATTACATTAACCTGAGCTCCCGAATCAATTAATGTACGAACTCTATACTTCCCTATTTCTATTATACATGAACTGGGATCTGTTTTATTCACTATAAACTGTTTGATTTCCTCTAGTTGAGAGCATTCCCTACTCGTCCTGCTATACCTGTTATTAAAATATTCTTTAAATCTTGGGACCTTGTTATCTTCCCTCCTACTGCAGGTCCTATTTAATAGGTAGGGCGCCGGTTTTCCTGCGTTCTTGGACTTGTAAAACTTCTGTGTCTATCTTCAAAATTCCTATTTAATCTGCTATTGACATTTTGTGTATTCGACTGGACACGCCTGTTACCACAGAAGCGAAAAATGTGTCCCCTTTGGCCACAACCCCAACAGACTATATTTGTGTTATTTGTGTTACCTACCGTCTCACTTATAGGATTACTCATTTGTCTTCTTCTATCGTAAACATTTCCGTTACTTCTTTGCAATGTCTGTATGCCTCCTCTCCTATTCCATCCGAACCTTGTTTGTCCTATCTCCATGGGTTCTTCAATCCTATCTTCTCGGCTAGTTCCTATTTCTCGTCCTACCCTTAGTCTAAATCCTCGTCTCAAATTCTCTTCTTGCACAGCTATATCTACAGCTTGTGATAATCTCTCAGGGTTTTCTCTCATTAATTTAAATTTCAATCCATCCGACTTTATACCATCTACAAAAATCCCGACCAACATCCGTTCTACTTCCTCCCCTCGTACGTTCTGTCCTAAGAATGCTTCTTCAGCCAGGTTAATCAATCTATCACTAAACAATTGTACCGTTTCTCCAGTGTTTTGCTTGGATTGTCTTAACACTGAAAACGCATGTTGGGGGTCCGTGATTTCAGCGTATTTATGTGCTAAATCGTCCTTGAATTGTTCCCATGTCTCATCTACCCTAGCTTCTAATTTTCTTCTGATTTGATCAGAAACCGGTTCTGTCGTGGCCTGATAAGCAAGTTTCATTTTTTCTTCATCTGTTGCTGCCACCAAATATGCATGCTTCTCTATTGAAGTTATCCACTTCTTAAAGTCCTTCGCCTGTCCACTAAATTTTACAATTTCTGTTGCCATTCCTTGTTGTTTCATGACTGTGTTGAGTCTACCTATTGTGGTACATACTCCAGTCAAAACTTGTGTTAATGAACCCTGTTCTTCTGCCATATTGAAATGTGCTGAAATATCAATTCATATAAGCAAACTCACAGTTATAACAATTTAATTAACAATTATCAACGATTATATAGGCTCATTTAAACCAACCAAGGGATGTAAGCAACTGTTTGATCAATCAATTGTATCTAAAAATTAAAGGTCTCATAGCGGTTAAACTTTAATTAATTACCGTTAGCTATATCGTCCCTTGATCCAAGAGAAAGGTGAATCCACGTACGTCAGCTGAGAATTCTATTTGCCAAGGGTCACGTATAACACAAACGTCAGGAGTCTGTATTATCTTAAGCTGCCTATGTTTCTCCAAACGACGCCGTAATTTGTAGTTCCATCATTCCTCGTACATCTCAGGCTTCTCCAGCGGTAGGAATACTTCCATTTTCACCCATGGTTGGGCACACCAGACTTGAGCCTTCTTTTCACCCTAAACAGGGCCCTTCCAGACGACGACTTGAGAACAGCTCTAGCCTGATGAAGCGACTTAATTATGTCTCCTCTTCAGCAGGTCGGCAACCCAGTTTGCCCAACCACTTCCAAAGAGACCACAACAAGCAAGTCGCATTCCTCCTGACATCTCATTGTAATTTTAAGTTGGCTGGCTGTTTTAAATTTTGACGTTTAGAAAAAATTTCCTTGATACTGGACAATCTTAGTAGGTAAGTGACCTTCAATCAAACAGCAAGGTCAATGAACGGCTGTAATAACGGCAGGCCAAACTTTGATGATAATCACGTTACTTCAGATGGTTATAATGAAAAACAGCTCATTCTATTGGCAACCAGGGTAAGATGATGGCTCCATCCAGTAATCGTGATACGTATGACTTCAAATCAACTAGCCCGAAAAATGTTTCATGTTGACTCTATTTTAAGTTGATACTGTCAATAAAAATGGTCCGGTCTGGAGCTTTTGATTCGAAGAATTTAGTAAAGGTCTATTTCTTCATACCTTCTGGTCGCGGCAAGCTGATAAAAATTCTCCATGAAAGTTCTCTGCTGTACTATGCCATTTTTAGTACTTCACGTTATATGTCCGCGACATCAAAGTTAAGATAAGAACCGACATCCTGGTGTGCGGCTCCAAATCTGTACTGTAACAGAACAGGCACAGATGATTATAAACCAAGTCCGATGTCCTTCTATAAAAGGTTTTATTGATCGTAATAAATTGAAGAATGGTACATAAGTTATTGTTATGGTGTTCACATCTCTAGAGCTTAGCTGTAACTAACCTCACCAAAACAACCTACGTCACGACTTGAGCATCCTTAGTCACGTTCTTCCTGGATGCTCAACCGTGCTCTAAGTTTGCACATCGAACCTATTAACATAGATGGTACTCATTCTGTTACAGTAGCCTTATAATGTATTATTGACAAGTTGTCATTACAAAGTGTGTCTGACCAGTAAAAATAGGTTGGTTCTTTATAAAATTCTCTCTCTCTCTTTCTCTCTCTCTCAATAATATATATATATATATATATATATATATATATATATATATATATATATATATATATATATATATATATATATATATATATATAAAACATAAGATTATTTGAATTTCACACCTACTTGTTTTTAAGTGCATAACAGTAAAGTTAAATTATTAAAATCTTTAGAGAAGTTAAGGGTGTAAATACTGAGCATTTAAAATGTAAAAGTAACATGTAAATATTGAACACTAAATCTTGTAAGATGTGAACAATGACCATAAACGAAAATATTTGTATATTTAAGATTTAAAAAGTGACATGTAGAAATAGTGTTGTGTCTTTTTTCTCTAACAGATACTTGTGTGCTGTATTCAGACCTTTGTGTTAATCAACCTTAAAAGATGGCTTCATCAAGAACCGACATGCCCAGTACACAGAAAGAATGTCATTTGTGGGAAAGTATTCACAGCGAGTCGTAATCTTGTTCGTCACATTTGGACCATCCGCGAAAATACACAACGGGTGTCTTGTGTGATAGTCTGATTAAACGTCAAGACAATCTACAATACCATATACGAACACTTCATGGGATACAGTCATCAACAACACCCTCATCATCAACAACTTCATCACGCAAAAGAAAAGCAGCTACAAATACACATACCAATACAAATACAGAAGCACCCCTCTAAAATACAGAAACAAGCAAAAATTCTTTTTAAATTCATAGACGAGGACGCCGACATATTAGCAGAAGAATTACAGACTGTACACAAACTACCCGATGACGTCCAAGAGAAATATTGAGAACACTGGACAGCTCTTAGTACTCATCCTAACATCAACAAACATGTATCAGCATATAATTTATTTCGCAGACCAGACTCAGTACAGCCAACAGATTGGACCAACAAATTAGAGATGCTATTTACTAGTCATGAGGGCAAATTCAAAATTAATTACAGCCACCACACCATATTAAGACACATGGAGACAAATGAGCTTAGATTTTTTCACGCCTCCTCAAACAATGCATGCGAATCAGACGTTCCCAAATTAATCAAGGACAAACAAGAAATTGACGAATTCATAGATAGTTAAGGAAAGCCACATGTTTAATTATGCATTACCACTTGACGCGACACAAAATACTTTGTAGAGACAATTCCAGCGACTAGTGTTTACATATATCAAATGACAGAACATCCCATCGGCTATTGTCTAGAAGACATACCATTACACATCACAAACAATAAAGCCATCATCACACTGCAATACGATAACCACAAGTCTACACCTAACACCGATAATCTCTATTTCTTTCGTTGTTTGGTGTTATTCCAGAGTGAGATATTAAGGCTCTGATGAAACCCACTCAAAAGTTAGCACACCAGTGGCAGAAATATCAAAATATAGAATCCATGGCTGATTTACCTGGAGTTAGGTTTATTGATATCCCCAATTTAGAAAAATACTTTTCCCTTAATATAGATATTTTTGAATATGATGACACCCAGTCCCTGATCCCAAAACTTAGGGGGAGTGGTAGTTACGATAAAACGTAAAGAATGTTAGCTTATAGAGACCATTTTATGTACATTAATAACGTGGATAGAGTAGCTAGGTCCTATTCTTGTCCAAGCTGTGGAAAGATATGGAAGGGTCTTGGATATGGATAGATACAATAAAACCTGTAACGGGGGAAACACCATAGATGCATATAAAGGTGGGATATACAATGTTACCGAGACGATATGGGAAACTATTCAGTCACAGTGGATAGACGTAGATACGGACTTTGTGTATCCCTACAGAGCCACGTATGACTACGAGTGTTATTTTGACAGTAGCACTCTCCTTAAGGAAACCAAGTCCACAAAATTCTTAGGTAAACATGTTCCTCTTAGCTGTTCAGTGGCGTCTTATGTCCTTCAAGGACTCAGTTTGCTTTTTCGCAATGGGTGACCCTTTGGACATTGCGAGAAGGATGCTTGAGCATCTGACTCGGATTGCTGAGGCAGCTTATGTCTTGCAACACCAGGAGTTTGATGATGTTTACACAAAGTTACAGGAGTACCCCCATTTCGTTAGATGAGTACCTGAAAGCATTACCGGTCATTTGGTTTCAACTTCGGGATATATGACATTAATGTAATTAAACCATATTTTATAGATTATTTCCTATCTACCACTGATGGTCCCTTTAAATATGTTTTCAAGAGAAATATTAATTTTATGAGCTTCGCGTCAGAGAAGTTAAAGTTTCTAGACATCATTAATTACCTAGCCCCGGGGTTTAGCTACTCAAAATATTTAGCGGCCTATAAGGTAAAGGAAACCAAGTTTTTTTTTGCTATGAGTATATCACCTCATTAGATATATTTAAAAAAGACCACTTTAACCCCACACAGGGTATTTTATTCGCAGCTGAAAATTCTAACATTTCAGATGCTGATTATGCCGACTGCCAGCGAGTATGGAGCGAGCACCGTATGTCGACACTGGCAGACATTTTGCCTTGGTACAACAATAAAGATGTAGGCCCCCTTACCGAGGCATTAGAGTCCCAAGTTAGTTTTTACGCGGAGCTAGGGGTAGATATTTTTAAAGATGCCATCCCAGTTCCTGGGGTAAGTTTGAAATATCTTTGTAAGACCATCTCCAAAGATGTTGTAGTTTCCTTATGTGGCAAGACTGGCAGTGGGCTTCACACGACTCTGAGAAATAACATTGTCGGGGGTCCCTCGATCTTTTTTTCAAAGAAACCATGAGGTAGGTGAGACTTTGATCAGAAGAGTGAAAGAAGTGAAAGGGATATGACACCAATGCTCTTTATCTGTGGGCTCTAATGCAGCCAATGCCCACAGACTTTCCTGTGAATAGAAACGCAGAAGATGGGTTCAAGCCCCATAATGTTGGTTTTTACACAGTGCAGTGTAGAGAGTGGTTGGCGTGGGTGTGCCATAGTGAAAACATAGAGTTAAAAACTCAGTGTAATGGGCGGGAGATGTCTCACATTAGAGTTGATGGGTGGAATAAGAAGTCACGAACCGTCTACCAGTTTTACGGTTGTATGTGACACGGGAATCAAGACTGTGCGTTGACACGCTGTAAAGATGTTAACCCGGTCAACAATAAACCCTTGGTAGATTTGTTTGCCAAAATGCGTGAAATTCGCGAGTATCTGAAGAAAGAGGTCAAGGTAACAGTGGTGGAGATGTGGGAATGCGATTGGCAGAACCTAAATAAGGCTGAAAAAGACCTTAAGAGTTTTCCAGACACGACTTTCCCACGCCCAATCCAGACTATGGTGCATACCCCATAGACCCACAGAAAATTCTCGCGGCTGTAAGAGATGTGACTTTGTTTGGTCTAGTGGAGTGTTACATTCAGGTGCCAGACAAGTTTAAAAGAGCGATTCTCAGAGATGACGCCTATCTTTAAGAACACTGAGGTGTCTAGAGCCCGACATTTGTGACTTTTTGCGACAATACGCTGAGTCACATAAGATTTTGACTGCCCCACGTCGGACTCTGATCGGCAGTTATATTGGGGAAAAAATCTTGTTGGCCACACCAGTGTTAATATGGTATCTGACGCATGGTCTCGTCACAAAGATTTACTAGGTGATTGAATATCAACCTGTGAGTTGCTTTCAAAAGTTTGGGGATAAGGTGTCTGATGCCAGACGTGAAGGTGACAGCGATACTGCCTATACCATTAAGGCAGAGACGATGAAACTATTGGGTAATGCATCCTATGGAAAGTCACTAACCGACAAGGCCAAGCATACCAATGTTTCATATTGTCGTGGTGCTGATACGGCAATATTAATCAACGAACCCATATTCAAGAAGATGACCATGCTGTCAGAGGATATATTTGAAGTAGTATTGCTAAAGAAGAAGACGATCTGGGATATCCCCCTCCAAATAGGTTATTTCGTTTACCAATACGCCAAGTTGCGCATGTTCCATCCATCATGTGCCATGCCGGTAAGCGTGGGCGGTCATGTTCTGCCATCTCACTCGATCACCAGAGTCGTGGATCAGCTCCGTGTTTCTGTCTCGACCATGCCACAAGGCCAAGCCATCCAGGTACTTGCTTCTAGGTCTTCCCCTTGGTCTGTTCCCCTCGATCTTACCAGTTGTCACCAAATTCTCCAATCCATTTCTTCTCATAACATGCCCAAAAATTTTTGACTGTCTACGTCTAATTTCTCTAATCAATTTACGATCTTCATTTGTTTCTTGAAGGACTTGTTCATTGGTCTTTCTGGCTGTCCATGGTATTCTTTGCATTTTCCTCAGAAACCACATCTCTACAGCCATCAGATGTTTTTCAGCCTGACTGCTCATTGTCCACGCTTCACATCCATACAAAAGTACAGGTTCAATGTAGCATCTCAACATTCTTTTTCTCGTTTCAAATGACATCTTTTTATTGGTCAATATGTTTTTCATCTTGCTAAAGGCTACTTTTGCCATTGCGATTCGTGTTCTAATCTCTTCAAGGCATCTCCCATCAGATGTTATTACTGTTCCGAGATAATTGTACCTGCTCACTTGTTGAAGAATATTCCCATTTACTTGTATATTACATTGTGGTATTTCGTCCTTCCTAGTGACGACCATAATCTGTGTCTTTTTACAATTTAATTCTAACCCTAGATGTTCACTGTGTGTAACAATCGCATCTACTAAATTTTGCAGGTCCTGTTCATTGTCTGCAATCAGGACTGTATCATCTGCATATCTAATGTTATTGATGCATCGTCCCCCAATGTTGATTCCTTCCATATCTTCAATATTTCTGAAAATACTTTCACTGTACAGGGAAAACAGATCTGGAGACATTACACATCCCTGTCTCACACCCCTTTTAATAGGCTGATATTGGCTTACTTCATTATCAACTCTTATGGCAGCTTGTTGTTTCCAATATATGTTTTTTACAAGTCTAAGATCTTTTCCATCAATTTGTAGATCTTCAAGCATCCTTATCATGTTGACATGTCTCACTTTATCAAAAGCCTTTGTGTAGTCAATAAAGCAAAGGTGTAGATCTTTGTTTACTTCTATAGAAAGTTCGATTATGTTTCTCAGTATATACACAGCATTTACTGTACCCTTGCCTTCCACAAACCCACATTGTTATTCTCCTATTTCAGGTTGTATTTTCCTCCTAACTCTTTGCATGATAATTCTTAGCAAAATCTTCGTGATGTGACTCATTATACTAATTGTTCGATGTTGATCACATTCCAAGGCTCCTGATTTCTTTGGGATTGCAATAAATACAGAATTACATAACTCCTGAGGTATATTTCCAGTATCATATATTGTATTAAGCAGACTGGTAACTTTATCTATTCCATATTCTTCTAAAGCATTAATCATTTCTGTTGTGACGCTGTCTGAACCGGGGGTCTTGCCAGATTTCATATGGTTAAGAGCATTCTGAACCTCCATCTTCAAAATTGCTGGTCCTTCATTATTATTTTGAACATCATACTGTTCGTCTCTGTTATCGTCATACAGGTTTTTCACGTAATCTGACAATTCATGTCATATCTGATCTTTTTCTATTATGACTCTTCCATCTTTTGTCTTTAGGCAGCCTGCTGATGTACGTGTTCTTTGATTAGTAAGCTCCTGAATTCTTTTGTGCATTAGTTTCGCATTGTTACTATTGTGTTGTTTTTCAATTTCTCTGCAATTTTTCTCAAGCCATGTTTCTTTTGCCTCCTTACATAAGGTTCTCACTTTTCTGTGAATTTCTTCATATTTGGCAGGATTATTTTTGTTCTGTCTTCTTGTTTCCATTAGTTGTAAAATTTATCCAGTCATCCATGTCTTACGGCCCACTTTCTTTACTTTTGGAATAGTTTTTTCTGCTGCGCAACTTATTGAATTCTTCATCGTTTCCCATTGATCATCTACATCTTGAAACAGGATCTCTAGATCAGACAATATATCAAATTTGTTCTTTACTTCTATGTTAAAATTATCTTGTATTTCTTTGTCAGTTTTCAATTTGCACAAGTCATATTTAGGGTTTCCTGCTGTATACTTGACTTTCTTTAACTTTACCCTCAATGTGCCTGTAATTAATCTGTGATCACTGTAACAGTCTGCATTTGGAACTGTTTTTACGACTGTTAACGCATTTCGAAACCTTTTGCTAATCAGGATGTAATCTATTGCGCATGTTACAGTTTTATTATGATTTTTTGAATATGTTTGTAGATAGGAAGGATTTCCAACTATGTGAGATGAACACAGATAGTCTATATTTAACCCTTAGCAAACCGACCCTAGCAGGAGTAGTTAGATCCCATCTTTGGGCAGTTTTATAGAGTTTATGATAGGTGCTTCCTCTCTGAGACCCGTGATACCCATAAACAACACTTTATTAGTAGTAGAGGTAGTGTACCAGACTGTGACCAATGTAAAGGTAAGAAAGTATACGACAAAAGAACCCCTGGTTTGTTTAAGGTAGAGTACAAGGGGCTAGGGATGATCTCCTTGTGCAGCAAGACTTACCACTGCTTTAGAGACAATAACAAGACTAGTACGAACGGCCTCACGAAACAACACAATACCCACCTAGACAGAGACACATTCTTAGACGTACTCAACACAAAGACAGCAGCTGGTGGGACAAACGTAGGCTTCAAAACACAGGCTTCCTCTGTCTACACATACGAACAACAAAGACAATCACTATCCTATTTTTACATAAAACGCCAGGTACACACAGACAACGTCACAACCTCACCATTAAACATATAATATACCTTGTTTTCAAGACCTTCTCTGGTCACACATTTCAGATATGGCTAATGTTGGTGTATATAATGTATATAGTGTTGTAATCTGTTTTCTACTAATAACATATGTGTATTTTCACAGTTGTCACTGCAAACACAATGGCAGTTGTCTTATGAATAATTTAAGTGTGAATCAATGAATAATTTTATGTCTGTTTGAACTGTCTGTAAATTGTATCATGAATGATTTTATGTCTGTGGGACCATAATACCACTTGTCTTATGAATATGTTTTGTGGGGACATAATGTCTTTTTTTCGGGATTTACAAAAATAAAAACACCATTTATAAACGGCGTTTGCTAGTTCTTTTAGTTTTGTTGTTATATCAACAAAACCATAAGCGGGCACTCTCACGCTGTTTGTACTTCACCTCAACACCGCAAGGTACAAGAGGAACATGATGAGATGAGATGAGATCAACTGTCTTGTTTTGTCATCTCTTTCTTAATTTCATACTTCTTTTTATACGTTGTTCTTATTTTCCTCTTTCTTGTTTTGCTGGTTTTCATGTCGTTCTGGTAGTGAGAGGTTGTTGACACAATTTTATTTGTGAACACTTGATACATACACACGTATGGACAAAGAGACAAGAACAAAAATCACAAACACAAGGAACACATACATGGAATAGTGACAATAGCAAAATCACAATGGAATGCAGAAACAAGTAAAAACACATATAGTAAAAAAAAACTAAACAACCAAATGTTTTCTTTTTTCTCTTTTTCTTTTCACAAAAAGATCTAGACACGTTACTTGCTTTTTCTGGACTTCTCTGGAAGTCTGAGTATGCTGGTTGGTACCCTGGTAAAAATCTGTCACTTGGCATGTTGTCATAGGCTAGCTGTTGGTCTCCTTTTTGTCGGGCTTACAGCTAAGTATTGTAGTCAAAGGAGGCGTCAAACATTTGGCTGTATTTTACATCAAACATCTGGTAGCTTGCTTGAAAGACTGGGGCAGCACACGGTACATTGTTGATGACGGGAATGGGTTGAATATCTTGAATACATTTGGTGACTTGATTTGGTAGTTTGCTTTGGTTAACTTGACTGAGTTGATGAAAGTCAGCGATAATCTCACTCCACATAGTTATTAACTGCTCATATTATTGACGACTGAGTGTCATGCCCATCCTGGTTGGAAACCTGTTCTCGGATTCACCAAAGAAGCGACGGATGTGTAACGTGATCGTTCCTCTGTAGGATTAGACAAACACTGCCTTGACACCAGCGCCCACGTGTCTAACGGAATCACCACCACGAGTCAAGTAGGTCCAGTTATCAGGCACAGTCTTGAGTTCAGTAGTAATCTTCGGAATGAATTATTGTTACCGACCGCGGGTTTATATACTAGTGTTTGAGTGTAAACCGGTTTAAGCTAGTTTTAGTTCCACCATCTCATGTTAAGGTCACCTTGTTTTGTGTAAACAGGTTTCAACTAGTTGTAGGTCAAGCGTCTCATGTTAAGACCACCTTGTTTTATGTATGGTGTGATTAAGCGTCCTACTACCCTATTGTTGACCCGTTGTAGGCTTGGAAAGGGTTGGAGAATTCAGGTCATGCTTGCCCCTTGACCTTTCATCATGATGAAATAGATAGCGTAGAGGCTACAGGCATTACTTAATACGTCTTGGAAGACTCGTGTGTTATAATAATCGGTTTGTCTGAGTGATGGTTTATAAATTTGAGGAGGTTGGTGTGTAAGGGCGACATACCAAACAAATCAAAGTACTCACATTTGCCTGATCCATCATAATACATGGCGATCCAGTGGGAACCGGGTTTATCGCTGGGGTCAGTGTTTACGACAAACGCCGCTGCTCTGGTTCTATCTAGGTGTCTAGGTAACTGATCTCGAGCGCACACTCTGACCTGCAACCGGCGCACATACGTGTCAGCTGGTTGTATTCTGGTAATCTGCTGTGTCCAATATGAGGCATAATCTGTTAGCACTTGTCTGGTTTTGGAAATTTCAATTATCCCGTCGTGCTCGACGTAGACGGTAACTTGTAATGGTTCTGGGGTGGGTGTGTTGAACTTAAATTCCAGTGTTAGAGGGCCAGTCCTCGGCATCTCAAACTGGTCTCCGTCCAGTAAACTGGGACTCATATCAAAGGCATAAAGAGTATAACCCTGTTTATATTGTGCATAGTCAATTGAATTACCGGCAATTGAATTACCCACCAGGACCATCGCTAGATTAGTACCAAAAAAGCTCGTACGTATTGATAATGTTCAAAGTCCATGGTTAACGTTTTGCTGGTGGCAGATCGTCCATCGACAGTTACGTTAAGATACATCAGTCCAAAGGTTTGGAACTTATATGGGTTATAGTTGTAGGAACCGTTAAAAGCTGATGCTGTAATAGGCCAATCACGATGCGAGTGGGTGTTTGACTCATAAACAGATTGTCTTGGGTATGAGATAACATTCCTTGGGGGATAGCTAATGTTTTTAGTGCTACAAGCTTGATCGGTAGTTTCGCGTTGGTTCTCATCAAGGCTTTCTCGTGGGCGAGAGCGATAGCAGGATTCAGTCTGGCTTTATGAACCATCAGCGTGGCATATGTTATAATGGATGAATAAACAAGCGCCCCATTGGAGGCCAAGAGGTTAAAGGTAGCTTTGGGCGGAGTCAGCTTAATTTTCACATCCACAACGTTTATCATGTAGCGGTCTTGCACAAAAGTATCGGCGTGTAGTCGACCCATCATATCTATTTCTTGACTCTCACTGGCTAGTTGACGTCGTGTTTTTAGTCCTTTGTTGTTATTGCCATGCACGTCATCGAGGAACTTCGCCGTGTCATGGTAATAAAGGGCGGCTGAGAGATGAGTTTTATTGGCATCCTCTCCGTGATTCAACGTAGCTTCCAAGTACGCTCAATACGGATGTGTATTTTCACTAGGGGTGATTAGCGTGCCGTTGAGTGAGACGTCCACTTGAGAAAATAAACTGTGCAGGTAATAGTTGATTGGGGCGACGTGGTGGATTGTCACCATTAGGTACTGTGACTTTAGCTCTGATTTGTAATGATTGTAATGACGTGTAATAGCACCAGATATAACAAATTCTATAGGTGCGCCAGGAGCTAGCCACGCGAGTGGATGTATCTCCACACACTGCCCCTCTTCTACCGCCGTTTCCGTGGGTGGTACGATAAAAAGATCCAAGCCAAAATGAAGAGATTCGCAAGAGTTGGGTTGAATCAGAGCCATTATGCCAAAATATCTGTGTACTGTTGCTTCTTCTTATGAGCTCGACAAGGTGCGGGGGTCAGTTGTATACGTTTACTGGATTCACCAGGTGGCGCTTGTCGTCTCTTTCTTCTAATACCACTACTTGTTTGGCTAACGTGGTTGACCGCTCCTTGCAGTAGAAGTTGACCGGCTTGCTTGGCGTGAATGAGTGAGGAGTGAATGGGTGAGACAGTGAGTGTGTGTGAGTGAGTGTTAGACTGAATGTGTGTGTGTGTGTGTGTGTGTGTGTGTGAGAGAGAAAGAGAGAGAGAGAGAGAGAGAGTAAGAGAGTTAGAGATAAAGTGCGTGAAGATGGAGAGAATGAATGAGGGAAATAGTGAGTGTGTGTGTGTGTGTGTGAGAGAGAGAGAGAGAGAGAGAGAGAGAGAGAGCGAGAGAGAGAGAGAAAGTGAGTGAGACAGTCGAAGAGTGGATTTGTTAGTGTGTGTGTGCGCGCGTGCGCATGCATGTGAGTGTGTGTACATGAAAGAATACAGAGAGAGAGAGAGAGAGAGAGAGAGAGAGAGAGAGAGAGAGAGAGAGAGAGAGCTGAGCAGACGCATGTCATGTAACACGCGAATCCATATGTTTGTGTATTCTCATCTGTCATATTATCAGTTGACTACCATTTGATTTTATCATGTATATATAAACTTATGTACATTACTGTAGTTTGAGTGAGAGAGTCAGTGAGTGTGAATGAGAGACAGAATGAGTGAGCGTGAGAGTGTATGTGTGTGTGTGTGTGTGTGTGCCTGTATTTGTGTGTTTGTGGGAGCATCACTATTTGTTACGTCACTTACTGTAAATGTGCATACCTTCCCCCCCCCCCCCCCCCCCCATGTTTAACATTTTTATGACGACAGTCATACTATGCACTACAACATCTACTAAAATCAAAGGCGCTAGATCGTAACACCAAAATCACAATATACAAAACACTGATCAGACCAGTTGTGCTGTATGGCTCTGAAACCTGGAGTACAACGAAAGGAGACGAAGCCTTGTTACAAACCTTTGAGAACAAAATTTTAAGACGCATCTTTGGACCCATTAGGGATACACAAAGTGGAGAGTGGAAAAGAAGAAGTAACAAAGACATTTATGATCTGTTTAAGTCCCCGCTAATCACTGGTATCATGAAGGCTAATAGACTACAATGGCTGGGGCATATAGAAAGAATGGAAGATAATAGGGAAACAAAACTCGCTTACACTCAGGAAATAAATGACCGTAGACCCCGAGGTAGACCAAGAAGGCGGTGGAGAGATAATACATGTACAGACCTACAAGCACTTGGAATCAACGACTGGCAAGAGAAGGTCCACCAGAGAGACGAATGGAGACGGATTGTATTTGCAGCAAAGAACCTCAATGGCTCGGAACGCTGAAGAAGAAGAAGAAGTTGTCAGTGTATGTGTGTGAGTAAAGTGTGGGAGTTTGTTCTTACTAGTTTCAATGCTCACATGAGGAATTATGTGTGTCTAGATGTGAGGATGTGTGAGTGTGTGTGGAGGATATGTGTGAGTGTGGGGATATGTGTGTGGGGGAAGTGTGGGTGTGTGGGTGGGGGTATGCGTCTAGATGGTTTGGGGTGTGTGGGTGTTGGTGGGTAGTGAGATTTGTGGGTGTTGGTGGGATGTGTGGATGGATGTGTGGGGGTGAAAGTAGGGGTGTGGGAATGGGTTTGGGGGATGTGTGTATGGGTAGAGGGTGTGTGTATGGGTAGAGGATGTGTGTATGGGTAGAGGATGTGTGTATGGGACGAGTGCGGGGGATGTGTGTGTGTGGGTGGGTGAAGATGTGTGGATGATTTGGGGGAAGTATTGTAGGTGGCGGGGTTGTGTGGGTAGGGGATGTGTGTGGGTGGATTGGGGACGTAAGGGCGGGTGGGGAGAAGTGTAGTGTGTGGGTTTGGGATATGTGTGTGGTGTATTGGTGGGGGGGGGGGGTGTGTGAGTGGGGAGAGGTGTGTGGTGTGTTGGTTGGGGATGTGTATGTGGGTGGGGGTATATGCGGGGTGGGTGGGTGAGGGTATCTGTGTGGGTGGGGATATGTGTGTGGTGTGTAGGTGGGGGTGTGTGGTGTTTTGTGGTGTGGGATGTGTGGGTGAGGGATATGTGTGTGTGGTGCATGGGTTGGGAATATTGTGTGGTAGGGGATGTGTGTGATGTACGGGTGGAGGATGTGTGTGGAGGGGATGTGGGTTAGGGCATGTGTGGGTGGGTGGAGGATGTATGTGTGGATGGTGGGGTGTGTGTATGCGTGGATTGGGGATGTACAGGTAGTTAGGGAGATGTATGTGTGTGTGTGTGGGTAGGGAGATGTCAGTTGGTGGGGATGTGTGTGTATGGTTTGGGGATATGTGAGTGGATGTGCGATGTGTGGGTTGGTGGGGGATGTTTGTGCGTGGGTGGGGAATATGTGGTCGATGGGGGTGTGGTTGGGGGATTGGTGGTTGGAGGTTTGGGTGGGCAGAGGATGTGTGGGTGGGGGATGGGTGTGTGAATGTGTATGTGGGTGGGCGCGGGATGTGTGGGTTGGTGGGGGATGTTTGTGTGGGTGGCGAGTGTGTTTGGGTTGGGTGAACAGGTGAGGGCAGTGTGTGTGGGTGAGGGATGTGCAGTAGGGGGATGGGTCGGTTGGTGGGGTATGTATGTGTCCTTGGGTGTGTGTGTGTGTAGGTGGGTGTGTGTGTGTGTGTATGTGGGTGGGGTGATGTGTGGGTAGGTGTGAGATGGGCTTCATAACATGGTAATTTGTCTTATTTATGTTTACATCATACATTTCACAATGTTATTTTTTTTTATTCCTATCAGTTATCAGTTATTAGTTGGGGTATCTTCGTTGCACTCCGGACAGGTCCATAGGTGCTCAGATCCTCCCCCCAGCATATTCATCAGCGTCCGGTGGCTAATAGTGCCAGTTCTGTGTTGGTTGACGATGCGCTTTGTTTTCCCGATGTACCTCTCGCGTCTGGCTGTGCCGATTCTTACTCCCAGGTCTTTCATCCTGGACAGCGATGTGGAATCACTGACGTCAAAGTCCTCTGTTCTCGCCATATCTTTAAGGACGTTAATAACATCGGCACAATCCATGGGCTGGCCATCTACAGGGGGTGCAGAGCCAGCCAGTTTGTCAGCTCGTTCATTTCCCTCGACTCCCGCATGTCCCGGAAGGAAGATGAAGGTGACTTTACGGACAACAGACTTCCGCAGCGATTCAGTCCACTGTCTACGTACAGATCCAGCTTCGACCTTCTGAATCATGCTCATTGAATCACTTAGTACACACACGTTGGTATAATGCTGTGATTCCAGCTTTTATTCCTACGTGAATGTATAATGCGCTTGATGAACGAAAGATGAGTGATTGAAAGGGCCGAATGTAAGACGGGCCTGCGTGCCCAATTTGTGACCCTTTTAAAATAAAGTTGATTTGATTTGATTTTGCTCTCTAAAGGATTCTCCAACGTTCCTACCAGCTATAGTGTCTTGAGCTAGTCATAGACCCGTACCAATACCTTCACGGAGTAAGGCCTTACCACCGGTCTTTAGCTACAGTAGAATCGTGCGACCGAGGCCTCTGAAGAAACTACCGATACCAGGTCCTCTCTGACTCCGACCACCCACAAACACCGGCATATCATGGCCAGCTTGGTTACAGTAAAAGTCTTCGTACAGTCTGGGATTTTGACGTAACGCCTCATATTTCACAATTATTCTAGGTCTGAATGTTTCCGAATGCGAAAATTTACCGTCAGCACTGAAGTTCCGGCAGTGAATGAAATCTTTGTGCCCGTATCAGTGGTTAAAAGTATTTCCACCGTGTCGAAGGAGTAACGACTCAGTTGTATATAGTGAGGTTTGTCATAGGCGCGAAACACTGAGGCCGAGAGCTGATTCATGATAGGGTCCGTCCTTAGTAGTGGGACCATGGCGTCTCCGACTGGTCTTGCCGCTATGAGATCGCAGTAGATGTAGAGATTTTGCAGCGCGTTATTCAGGCCTATCACCACCTGGCCTTCCATTATTGGGTTGGCATGCGATATCCTCGAGGAGGGAAGCCCTAATATATCTTTCAGATTTTCGCTAAATGTAGCCACGGCCCCCGCTTTGAATATTTTCACGATGACTTTCTTTGATGTCTTGTCGAAATAGAATCTGACTCACGTCTGATAATCCACCTCCGTCTCTTTCATTATTCGATTCAGCTCAGATGTAAACGCATCTGGTATGCTGTACAGCCCCGGGGGACACAACCTTTTAGACACTCCTCTATTGGGGGAGTTGTATCTTATCCACACTTCATGCTCTAGCACATTGCAGTAGTAGTTGGGAAATTGAATTTAAGCCAGACCCACTTCATAATGTTGACTCACCTCAATAGTCTGCGGTAACTTGACGAAACAGTGACCTAGAGTATTATTGGGAAACATGTTCGGTGAAGAATTGCTCGATAACGTCACGTAGAAACTCATAATTTAGGATTAGGTAACATGTACCCCAGACAGCTGGATTAAAAGAGCAATCCACAGCTTGCCCTCCGATGCCTCGGCGCTGCCTTGAGACAGATTGAATAATAAAATGCCAATGACGGTGTATATAACTACCATCTGACAGAAGAAGACAATCTCTAGCCGCCGTATTCGCTGTCCAAACATCCACCAGAACGAGGTTCTTTCGCTGGGTGAGTTATTTTGTGGGTGCAATACCATAGTCTCCACGTTGGTTTCTTCCATTAGTTTCGGTATCTGTTTAGGTCTGAGACCCAACTGTTGAATGGCGAATTATACCCGAATCATTTCACTAAATAATCTTTACCACCACCTCGTCTGGGATTTCTTGTAAGACTGTTTCGATCTGATACACTTGCATATCTCCAACTGCATGAAGCTCTTCGCGGTAGAATGACCCTTGTAGTTCCTCCCCGAATCGTCTTTTAGCACATATGTCACTGGACTGGTCTGGTTTATACGACTGACGGTAAAAAGTTCTTCTGTCCATGAGGGCAAATATCCCTTTTTAAATGGTTGTATGGGTTGAGCCAACCTGACGCGGTCCCCTCCTGTAAAATGGACTTTTCTTGATGCAATTTTCTTCTGGTACATATTCCACACCTCTTCTTTTTTTCTTTAAGGGTCCGGTTGAATCTTTCCACTATTGCAGCTTTAATGTCTTCATTCTCGGTCGTAAAGAATTGCACACCTATGTCTTTCAGAAATTTTAAGAAGGTCCGGTTGACAAACTCCGACCATTTTTCGGTCTGAAAAAGTTGGTTGTCTATCGGCAAAAATTTCACGCACGACCTCCACTAGCTCTTTCCCCGTCTTCTCCTTGATCGGGATGGCCCATGCGTATTTACTAAAAACGTCGAGACACGTCACTAGGTACAACATCCCACCATTGTATCTTTGTAATTGTCTCATATCTATCAAGTCGGCTTGAAACTGCTGATTTATACCACTAGTTATGGTTTGGCGTCTCCGGAAACGACGACGGATCGGTTTATGTAAAATATACATATATTGATGCCATAACCAAGCCTCTATCTTTTTAGCATTCAGTTGACTTTGCCATTTTAAGGCAGTGGTCCCTGTCAGAGTCTTGCGTAGAGCAAGATAAGTAGCTCGTTTTCTGGCAAGTGTGAAGCAATATCAAACTATCAAATCACACGAAGTGAATATCCGAAAGTATTATTCACACGCTTTATTTACGCGCTGCATTTATTATCGCACAAACATCGCGCAATGACAATCCATAGCAATCATTACGGCATGAACAATATCACTACAATACATAATCATACATGCAAGCAATAAACATCTCACTTACAAGTCAAACTATTCAAGCGTTCGAATCAGTCTCCCACTGTCGTACAGGCTAGCTCTCAATGCAGATTCAAACACTCCTCGCATACCCATGCGACCTGTCCATTCAAACACCTAAATCCGTCTGCCAGTTCTGGCCTTCTACACGCCAGTCGGCGCTCACGTCAGCTAGTTTGACCCCTGCACGGTTCACGGGGTGTACTGCTGACCAGCGGTCGTTTAAGCTTCGCTCAATTGCTGTGCTTGGCTGTTTATCCGGGCGTCGTCGAAGACGCCGCGTTCTCTCTGCAGTGTTTAACATCACTCAGGGTTGCGTGTTGTTATGTTGTCTGGCGTTGGTACAGACAACACGTCGCAACCTCGGATGTGAAACCTTGACACTCTCCACACCCCTTTTTCATGAAAGGATTTCCTTTCATGTACAATATATATCTAGGTGTTATTCTAACATGTCAAAGTCGAACATTATACCTTAACAATTATAATAAATATATACAGGTGAATAGTAAACAATATGTATACACCAATTATGTTGCACTATGAAGTACAACAGTCAAGTACAATCTATTTCATGGGCATTACCTCGCTGTGACACAGCTAGTCCGGTAGGTATCGGCTAAACTGGCCCCTACCTCACAACCAAGAACAAAAATACTAAAATAATCAGGTCAAGCCGTGAGCATCTCCCTCTGAGATAGCTCCATCATCAGACCTCTGTTTAGAGTTTCTAATGAAGGTCAACAGTTTTGGCAATATACTGTCCATATCTAAACGACATTACATTGACATGTTATTTATCAAGCACACATGTTAATGGTTACAATACATATTTACATATCACCAACAATTTAGAGTAATGTCCCCTGGTTATTATACAACAAATTTAGGAACAATAATTTATCGTCGTTTACAAGACATAAATTACCACTGTAAATTTATTTCTTAGTGTCATAATTTGATCCTTATTGACAAATGTGCACAAAAAGTCACGTTTGTAAAGAAGCAATCAAGTTATGATGCTGAGATTACATCTTATAAAAATCGACATATACAATTCCGTATATGGAAATATTTTAACTTACAATTTAATACAATTGTCATACATTTATAGATTTTTTAGCGTAGTCTGATAACTTTTAATATTAATATGCAAAAAAAAATCGGAAGTATACAGCTGTACTATTACATGTGTTGTGGTGTCATTCATACAACGTTGGTCCGTTCTGGATGGATCTTATATAACCGGAGTAGTAGTTGTTACTATCAGCTGTTGGATCGTCTCTTCCGCCTTCTGCTCGGATTGTACTGTCGCAGTCATCTTTCGTACCTTGTTAAAACGTCTTGGACACCTCGGTCTGGATACCTTCCGGATTACCTCACGTTGTAGTGGCTTGGTAACTTCCTGGATCCTGTAGTGTTGTCCAGTGACACTTCTCTGTAGTGTCCGGTTGTTACAATATTTATGTATTTACAATAATAATTACATTCTTTCTCATATCTCACACTTATACAACACAATAGTTTACATAATACTGATTCCATTCTTTCCCATATCTCACAATTATACACGCATTCATTCGCATGATAATAATAAGAATCACAATATGTACATAAGTTATATACATTGGGAGATACAATCTTCCCCATCACAATGGTGTACACAGCGTTACTGACACATTGTCACAATTGGCTGTGATACTGAGCACTATCTACGTTGCAGTTTTATACACCCTCTGCACTGTGCTCTGGTGTTGACTGGGTATTAGGTTCGTCGTATGGACATCTCGACAAGAGATCTGCAAGACAGTTTTGTGAACCCTTTATATGGTTAATCTCATAGCTATAGTCCTGCAGAAGAAGGGACCATCTTGCCACCTTGCTGTTACTTGGCGTTCCTCTGGTAACAATTGTCAGCGGACTATTATCTGTTTTAATAATGAAATGTTTGCCTAACAAAAATCTAGAAAGTTTACGTACCGAAAATACCATGGCAAGAGCCTCGAGTTCAGGTGTACTGTAATTTCGTTCGCTGGTGTTTAGTTTTCGAGAGACGTAGTATATTGGGTACAAGATTTGGTCGTGTTCTTGGAGAAGCACACCTCCAATGGCTACGGAGCTCGCATCACATCTTAATCTAAAAGTAATATTCAAATTTGGCAATTTCAGAATAGGTGATATAGAAAATATGACAGAATCTTATTAAATGCTGGCCTTAAACATTCACTGTTTACAATCACGTTGGGATGTTTATTTGTTAGTAGATCAGTGAAACATTTGGTCAATTCAGCAAAATGAGGAATAAACTGTCTATAATAGTTTAAAAGACCTAACACACTTCGCAACTGTTTCTTAGTTGTTGGAAGCGACAATTTCAAAATTCTGGACATGATGTTATCGTCAGTTGATATAAAGCCATTTGAGATCTTATAGCCCAAAAATGAAATTTCCTGAAAGGCTATATCAACTTTGGAAGGTTTTACAGTCAGTCCATGATGTCTAATCCTGTCAAATGTCTGCTGTAGTGCTGTTATGTGCTCTGTCATGTCCTTTGTGTGTATGCAAATGTCGTCCATGTACCAAATGATGTTAGCAATGTCTGTCAAAAGAATTCTAGTCATTCTGACGAAGGTAGCTGGTGCATTGACTAATCCGAAAGGTAGTTTACACCATTCATATAAACCCCACGGTGTGGCAAATGCAGTCAGATGTATACTATCAGGATGTACAGCTATCTGCCAGTAGCCTTTTGTCATGTCAAGTTTAGTAAAATAACGTGAGTCAGATAGTTCAGTCAAGATGTCTTCACAGTTGCTCATTGGTTCTAAATCAAATTGTGTAATGCTGTTGAGTTTACGATAGTCCACACAAAGTCTAATAGTGTTGCCCTTTTTGCGTACTAAAACTATTGGTGAACAGAAATGAGATTGTGAACGTCGAATGATATGATTTGCTTCTAAATCAATGATTTCTTGATGAAGTTTTTCTTTATAGTGTATAGGGATGGAATATGGTCTACACTTAATAGGAACGTCAGATGTTAAGATGATTTGGTGTTGCACTAAATCTGTCTGTCCTGGGCTGTCAGAAAAGATCGTTCTGTAGTCTTGTATCAGTTGTCTGCAACTGTCAGTCTGTGTCTGCGTCAGTTTAGGATTTACCTTAATGTACTGTAAGTTGGTCGTTGTGTCAAGAACTGGTGTCGGGATCTCGTCAGTGTCGTTGTCGTCCGTCTGGTTCACTATGGAGGTGCTTGCTGCAGTCTCTACTTGTTCGTCTTGCCTGTGGTGATATGGTTTGAGCATGTTAATATGGAAAATTTTATGTTTGTCCCTAACTGCAATCTCGTAATCTACCGTCGAAATTTGTCGTAGCACTTTGAACGGTCCTTGCCATGAGTCAGTTAGGAGATGTCTATCACTTGGCAAAAGAAGAAGAACGTCCTGTCCTGGCGTCAGTGTAATAGTTCTATTTCCTCTGTTAGCATATTGTCGGTAAATAGCTCCCGATTTTTGGAGAGCTTCTTTAGCTAACATACATGATTTAATAATTCTATCACGCAATGATGTTACATGTTCATATGGTGAAATGGGTATAGACAACGTTGTACTTTCAGTCAACATAGATTCATACAGAGATAATGGGCCGCGTGGTTGTGCACCATATAACATTTCGAATGGTGAGAACCCAGTGCTGGAATGGGGCACTTCCCTATATGCAAACAAAATTGCAGGCAGATAAGTATCCCAATCTTCAGGATGTTCTTGGGTTACCTTAGAGAGCATATGTTTCATATCGCCATTAATCTTTTCTACTATACCGGTCGAATGTGGGTGGTATGGACTGTTGAAGCATTGTTTAACACCCAACATTTTGGTAAAGGCTTGTGTAGCTGAGGAAATAAACTGGCTACCCCGATCTGAAAGGATGGTATCAGGGAATCCTACCCTCGCAAAAATATGAAAGAACACTTCCATGATGTCTTTGGAAGTTATGTTCTTCATTGGAATCGCTTCTGGCCAACGGGTACATAGATCAATGAGTGTTACAATGTATCTATTACCTTTAGATGTTTTATGGTTCAGAGGACCAACTATATCGACCGAGATCTTTTCAAACGGTCTACTAGCCAAATCAGTAACTTGCAATTCAGCTTGTGGGTGTTTACCCTTTTTGACAAGCTTTTGACAGATGTCACACGATCTGCAATACTGTTTGGTATCGTTGCAAAACTTTGGCCAATAAAATTGAGTAAGTAACCTTGCTCTAGTTTTAGCATACGCCATGTGTCCTGCAAAGGGTATGTCATGAGCTAGATTCAATGTTTGTTTGCGGTTTTCTAACGGTAGCACTGTTTGTTCTATAGTGCTGGAACCTTTGGTGTAGTACCGTGTTAGAATTCCGTTCTTCAGAGCAAAGTACCATTGAGCATTCTTTGCTACTCTTGGCTTTTGGCCTACAAGTTTAAAATACTTTTGCAGAGATCGATCGGCTTTTTGAGATGTTATAAACGTCTCCCTAGTTGTCTCAGGAGATTTTACAACTGGACTTACTCGTTGTAAAGCCTCTGTCTGATCGTTTCGATCTTGCATCTGTGCAGTAGATCTAGTTACTGCATTTACTACATTACAACGATCATTCTCATCACACATTGATGTTACATTCACACAATTACATGTATGTTCTGGCGTAGCCAGGTTGGTATTTGTACATTCATTTACAGGTGGTAATACATCATGAATGGTGATTGGTGATGAAGGTGAAATGGTAGTATCAATATTACAACTGACAGTTGATGTACTGCTGTCATGTGGTATGTCATTCACTTCAGGAAGGTTTCCAATGATAATATCGCAGCAAGGATTGGTTAATGCTGCGCATTTAACCTTTCCTGTAAGGAATGGTGTAGTTATATATGCCCATGCAAGTGGATATTTCTCTATGTTTCCTGAGAATGTCCTGCATGTGACATATTTACCAATATATTGTGATGGTAAAATATAATCTCTCTTTACACCAATGAGAGTACTCCCGCTATCACGTAAAACTGTGGCAGCTCTACCATTAACATACCCCTGGTGGATGTTTAGTTTACCTTTGGAGTTTACTACAGAATTGGCCTCCTCACTGGTAAAAGGTATAGAATGGCCGCATGTTAACACGCCATCCTCATGAAATTGATCACAAATGGTACATTTTTCCTGATGGAACACCTCAATGGAATGTGCTGAGTTTACTGGGTGATCTTGTACACTTTCATAGGCTCCGGGTTTCTGCGGGTCATAGTAATACTTTATTTGTGCGGCCATTTTTCTCATTTGTGCGTAAGCAGCTTACTCTTCTTTTTGTTTCGCCTGAGTCTGTATGGGGGTGTTGCCTCGACAACTTGACTTTTAGTCGGCGTTACTTGAATAGGTGTTGGCTGGGCATGTGTTTCGACTACTGGTGCCGGTAAAATACTGCCTTTGGGTTTTCGTACCGGTGGCGACGGTTCCTTGATATCCACTGTGCCTAAGAGCTTGTGTCTGTACTGATCGAGTTGATTCAGATACCGCTGCAAGGTTTGCTGATACATTTGGGCTTTTTCCCGCGATGGTAGATCTTCGGTTCCAAGACTTGTTGCATTTGATGATCCAGGTCACGCAGGTTATCAGTTAGTGTGTCGGGTGGTACATAGGGTTTTTCCAGCAGCCGTGGGTCGATCAAGATCATTTTCTTTATTACAAACCCACGATGCCTTTCAACACGTTTAGAATGGGGCCTAATAAAGCGCCTATGAAACCACCTTGTTTGCAAGATTTATTTCCGTTTCTTTATAGACAGTTTCTTAACCGTGAGCGTTCTCAGCCTATTTTTGTGCCGCTGCAGTCGCATCTTCTGAGCCGGTGTCAGTGGAACATTACCTTTTAATACACTGTGACAGCATTCGCAAATTGACTGGACGAGGTCTGGGGAAGCTGTTTAAATTACGGCTTTTACAGCAGCCGGTTTTGCCTCGCCCAGGAATCGTAGCATGGCCCTGTGACGTTTCACTCGGTTGGATATACTATTTGGGAACGTAGACAACTTTATGCTGATTGGGAAAATAGTACTTCGTAAGCAGAACTGATCTGGTGTTTCCTGTCGGAGGTCAAAGAGCAAATACCCATGTGGAGCCGCTGTCGCCTCCTTAAAACTCTTTTGAACATATGCCAGGGTACATCTGTTTGGCCAGACTGGTAATCTGCGATCCGTCTCGAGGGTTCTTAAATACCACTAGGTAATGAGAATTCAAGCTGATGGTTCTTTGTTCTTTATTCTTACCAAAGAGGCTCTGGACTATATACATAACGCCGAGGTTGCGATGATGACTACTCTTAGTAAATAGTTTAGTCACTCTATCATCTGTTTCGAACATTAGGTCATCTGTCACCACTAGTCGACGTTTATCTCCTGTCCATTTTCCATATCCGGTAGGCCTTCGTTAAACTGGACACCCTTCATAGTCTCATACATGGGTTGCCGTTCTCCGTAGCACTATATAAACTTCCTCTGGAAGCGGATCGATCATGTCTCGAAGATGGGCCAGGAACGTTTGCACAAAGACGGATTTTCCACTCCCTGTTGGCTATGCAATCAAAGCCGTAAAAGGATGTTTCTACATAGGATCCATGGCTACAAATAACCATCTACCCAGCCACATCACATTACTTTATTGGGTTCAAACACTGACCAACCGCGCCCCTTCTGCGCCCACACACGCGCACCGACTACTAAAAAAAATAATAGCCGTCATATTCATATTTATATTACAAAAAGAGGATGTAATAAGACCAGAAACGAGTTATAGCCCTTTTGCTCCGGATTGAGAAACCGGAGCCGATTTTGACCGGAGCGCGTGACGTCACATCGAAGCTATATAAGAAAATATTCCGGAGCTGGCTCCGGATTTAGGGGGGATAAACCTCCTATAGTACTACTAGAGTAGTTTAACTGCGCTGCCCGGGCAAAACTTCGAGTTAAAAATGTACCCAAAGTATTTTAGGATCCTCGCCGGTGCTATGGAGTTCGTGCATAGAGCTGAGATTCTCCGGACTCACGCTTGAGTTAGGAGTAGAACGGAGCACTTATGGGTTACACCCGTATGCCGTAATGGTGTTCGACTAACTTAAACTAAAATTTTCTGTCTGTCCATGATATTGTTTGCATTTTCCTCAAAAACCACATTTTCACTGCCATTATTTGGTTTTCAGCTTGTCTGCTCATTTGTCAACGACTCACATCCATACAGGTTCTATGTATCACTTTTTATTTTTCTCATCTCACAACAATCTTTTTCTCATAGCAGTTGACATCTTTTTATTGGTCAGTATGTTTTTCATCTTGCAAAAGGCTATCTTCGCCATAGCCATAGCCAATCTTGTTTTTAATCTCTTCAAGGCACCTCCCATCAGATGTTATGATTGTTTCCAAGATAGTTGTATCAGTTCACTTGTTTTAAGAATATTCTCATTTATCTGTATATTGTGGTATGTCCCTTCTTCCTACCTGTGTCTTCTTACAGTTTTAATTCTAACCCCAGTTGTTTCACTGTGTGCAATAACCGCATCTAATAAAATGTTGCAGAACATGCTCAACAGCAATGGGGGACTGTTTAAAAGAAATGATAAAAAACCAATGAAACAAGTCCCTTCAAGAAACAAATGAAGATCGTAAAACTGATTAGAAAACATTCGACGTAGACAGTCAAAAATTTGTTGGGCATGTTATGAGAAGAAATGACTTGGAGAACTTGGTGATAACTGGCAAGATCGAAGGGAGGAGGACCAATGGGAAGACCGAGAAAGTAAATACCTGGATGGCTTGGTCCACATGGCATGGTCGAGACAGGAACACGGAGCTGATCCACGACTCTGGTGATCGAGTGAAAATGGCGAGTCATGACCGCCCCACGCTTTCCGGCATGGCACATGATTGAATGATTGATGATTTTTGTCAAGGTGAGATGTCAAAGAGATGGGGCCGGTATGACACTAGCCCTCTGTGGATCTTTCGTTTGCTTCTTAACTAGCACCACGGTGGCTGTTTTTTCCACTATTTTTGAATATTTTTGAGCGGCTAGCCGAGTGGCTAGTACCCCGGATTCTCAATCGGCAGACCCGGGTTCGAATCCTCGGTAAGGTGTGGGATTTAATTTACTTTCGAGCGCAAAAAGAAAATCTAACCTGCACAGTGCAGTCACATGTGCCTTAATTCCTCAGGCTCACCGCAAGGCACTATATTGGCAGTAAATGGACAGTTGACAGTGGAATACTTCCAGTATGCCATATTTTTGTTGTATAGTTTTGGTGATGATTTCAACTGTTTTTTCGTTTGGGGAATTTTTTAATAAAATGTAGCTCAATATATCCAGCAGCGGTTTCCGATTTAGCTTTTAGTGCCGTCGTCTCCTTGTCTGTCGCGGCGTCCGTGTCCATATATAATATATATATATATATATATATATATATATATATAATATATATATATATAATTATATATATATATATATATATATATATATATATATACTAGCAGGACCCGGCCCGGCTTCGCCCAGTCCCCTGGTGGGGAGCATCTCATTTAATTCATATAAGTACTCATATAAGCTCCCGTTCCCGTTCCCGACTATCTATCTGTCTGTCTATCTGTCTGTCTGTCTGACCCGGCCCGGCTTCGCCCAGCCCCTGGTGGGGAGCATCTCATTTAATTCATATAAGTTTCCCGTTTCCCGACTGTCTGTCTGTCTGTCCCTCCCTCTCTGTCTGTCTGTCTGTCTAATCATTTATTGGTTTGCGGTTAGAACAACCTTAGATAAACGAAGACCAACTTACAAAAAAGCATTAGAAAGAGCACTTGAAAGATCTTTACATATTCCCCCAACAATTAACTTGGGTAAATGGAGCGGCGGGCAGCAGCAGCAGCAGAAGAAGAAGAAAAAGGAGGAGTAGGAGGAAGGAGGAGGAGAGGGTGGAGGAGGGAGGAGGAGGAGTAGGGAGGAATAGGAGGGAGGAAGAGGGATTAGGAGGGAGGGGGGGAAAGAGGAGGGGAGGAGGAGGAGGGATGAGGAGGAAGAGGGAGGAGGAGGAAGGGAGGAAGGAGGAGGAGGGAGGAGGAAGAGAGAGGAGGAGGAGTAGAGAGAGGAGGAGGAGGGAGGAGGAGGAAGAGGGAGGAGGAAGAGGGAGAAGGAGGAAGGGAGAAGGAGGAGGAGGAGAACGCAGGAGGAGGAGGGGGGAGGAGGAGTGAGAGGGAGGAGG